>CM047003.1:60789988-61989988 GCA_025698465.1 Gossypium longicalyx
GAGTTACTTGTATTTTGATGTTTTATGGAGGAATATAAAGTTGGATGTGTATTAAACATCTTTTCCTAGGTGATTTTTATGAAAAACTCCTAAAAGGACCTTTTTGCAAAAGGTGTAAAATGTATGGTAAAAATGAGAAATAATGGAAAATGTGGGCTACCATATGAGGGAAAAACATTCGGCTAGGCTTGGGTAAGATAGAAATTGCATGCATTCCATTATATGAGCCTAGGGACTAAATCGTAAAAATGTGGAAAGTTAGGGGCAAAATGGTCATTTGGATCGGAGATGAAATTTAGACTCAAAAAGTACAATGTGAGGTGTTAATGATTTATTTTTATTGTTATATACCCCGAGGAACAAATTTCGGAGGTCGATCGAGGAAAACGAAAGTTTTAGAATAACCGAAACACGATACCGAGACGAGTACCAGGTAAGTTCGGATAACTTATAGTAAACTCATAATATGCCTAATTGCATGATTTATGAATGTATGTTTAATTGCATTTGATGATGGTATAAAAATACATGAAATGTATCTTTAATAATGACATGTTAATAAATGTCCCGGTTGAGGCTAAAAAGGAAGTTCGGTGGATAAACCATGATTTAAATGTTACTTGAGATCCTACATGTGTTGCAGAAAGGATTTGGCCCAGACTGGTAATCCATTGATCTCAAATATAAAAAGGATCTAGCCCGGATGGGTGTTTCTTGAGTGATCGAGCCTCCTGAAGAATATATATGTTGAAATAGACTTAGCCCGAACGGGTAATTCGATTAGGGTCTGAATTTAGCCTAGACTAGTAATTCAGATTCGAGCTCATTAAGGGAGTTTGTCGCTATAAGGGATTTAGCCTGGACTGGTAATCCCGACATCACCTTATGAGTTTATGTTACGGAGGATTTAGCCTGAACCAGTAATCTCGCCGTAAGATGTGAGGTTCGCAGGAGTGTATACATGAGATGATCGCTCTTATGAATTGACAGTAAATGGATAATCCATCGAGATTTCCCAGAAAATCAACGGGATTAATATGATGTATATTAATGAAATGATGAATGATGAGCTCATCTAAGATAAATTACATGGTGCATTGTTATGTGACTAACCTGTCGATTAAGTGCATGTGGTCGGGAAACAATTTCATGCTTGTTGGTTTTATTGCCTGATATGGTTGTATGCTAATTACTCGGTAAGTTTACTTTCCAGTTATTCGGTCTTACTAAGCATGTAAATGCTTACCCTTCTCTTTTTCGTGTCTTACAGAGCTCGAGGACTCATAAGGATTGGAAGACGGTTGGATAGTCAATACACTATCAACTAGTCCAGCTTTGGTATATAGACACTTTTATTTTGTTCAATAGCATATATAGGGCTTGTGGTGTATTTTGTTATATGTGTCATTTGATTTGCCAAAATGAAGGCATGTAAAGATATATCTATCTTTTTGTATATGGCTATGAGAATTGACTCAGTTTAAAGTAGGCTATAACCTACAAATTTATGCATGCTTATGTTTACATGGGATGGCTTGACCATAATTGGCAATGAGTTACAATAATGAGCCAATCTTAAATGTGTCAATGAGACATGGAAACCCTTAATACAAAAAGAGAATTAACCTAGCATGTATAAAACCGATGATATGATGCTTACATGCAATGAGGTTTATCAAGGTTATATCTAAGGGTATAATCTGGCCTTATTATGCATTAAGGTAACCTATAAGTGTGATTGGTTGATGGAGGGTGACCAAAGGCTTGGAAAATAGCCTAATAAGATCCACACGGGTAGACACATGGGCGTGTGTCTAGGCCATGTATGACACACGAGCGTGTGTTTAGGCCATGTGTGACACACAGATCGCCCCTATGGGCGTGTGGTTTGGCCGTGTGTCCCCTGCTTTTAAGTCAATGTCGAGCACGGGCTAGACACACGGGTGTGTGTCTTGCCCGTGTGCCCCTAAATGCATGCTGACGTCATAAATAGAATGCTCGAGTTTTTGGACACGGGCATGTCTAGACTGTATGAAGGACACGGGCCAGGGACATAGCCGTGGTGCCCGACCGTGTAAAAACCCCTGTAGGTTCGAAGTGAAAAATAATTTTCATAAGTTCAACACGGGTAGGGGACACGGGCGTGTCCCAAAGCACACGGGCGTGTGCATTGCCTCCATACGGGTGTGTGAAGCTTTTCCTAGGAAAAAATTTTATGAGCTTTCGTAAGTTCTCGGTTTAGTCCTGGATCATTCTCAATGTATGTTTAGGGCCTCGTAGGCCTGTAGTAGGGACACTATGATGCAATTTGATCTATTTTATGTTGGAATGAAATTTTATAACCCGTATTTCCTGAAAATGTTCAAGTTCACATTAGGTGACGTCTCGTATCCAGTCTTGGTCTCTGGTACGGGTAAAAGGTGTTACATTTAATGGTATCAGACCTACGGTTTAGTCGGTTCTAGGACTACCGTAGAGGGTATTGAGTTTTGCTATACATGCCATTATTCAAACATTGATAGTGTGGTATCTCCTAACTGTTTAAATTGTTGTGAATATAGTAAATGTCTTCCAATCAAGCACAAGATGAGTCTGAGGGAGCTGAGAGTCATGCTCTAACTGTCGTACAACGAGCTATTTCTAGTAGTAGTAGAAGGCTTATGTCTGAAGGCCGGGAAGAGGCCAGAGCCGCCTTCTTTGACATGATGGATGAATGGTTTGGGGATTATTTGAGGAACCGCCCCAACATACCACGACCTCTCTCGCCCCCTAACCAACCTGATGAGGAATTGCCACAAGGTATAGCACCGGTAAGAATTGGTAAAGCCCCTGTAGATAAGCTTAAAAAGTATGTGGATAAGGAATTCAGAGCTAAAATCGATGATGATACTAAAAGAGTCGAGTTCTAGCTCGAGAATACTACACGGGTATTAGATGAATTGTCGTGCACACCTGAGGAGTGCTTAAAGTGTGTTGTGTCTCTCCTGAAGGATACTGTATACCACTGGTGGAAGACCGTATCTTCAATGGTGCCAAAGGAAAACATCACTTGGGAATTTTTCCAAGCAGAGTTTAAGAAGAAATACATCAATCAAAGGTTCTTAGACTCGAAGGGAAAGGAGTTCCTGGAACTCAAACAAGGAAATAATACTGTAGTAGAATACGAAAAGGAGTTTGTAAGGCTAAGCCAGTATGCAACAGAATGGGTTCAAACTGAGTCAGAAATGTGTAAACGCTTCGAGAAAGGTCTGAATGAGAAAATCAAGTTGTTAATTTGGATTCTTGAAATACAGGAGTTCGCCGCATTAGCTGATCGTGCCAAGAAGGCCAATGAGCTCAATAATGAAAAGGAAGCAAGCAAAGAGAGAGGCTCGAGTTTCGGGCAAGAGATCCAACAGTAAGACACTCTCGTTTAATACAAAGAAATCAATGAGTCAACATGAACGCTCCACTTCATCGGTGGGGTATTCGGGTAGAGCGAAAGGCTCCAAGCGACGTAATCAGAAGTCTTCCTCCCCGATGGTGACTAGTGTGGAGAGTGTAGATGACCAAAAGCCGAAGTGTAAAAGCTGTAACAAATTTCACTCCAGAGAGTGCCGAATGAAGAGCGGTGCATGTTTTAGATGTGGTTCTCTTGACCACTTCCTCAGGGACTGCCCGGAGCGAAATGAAAAAAAAGTAGAAGTAGCTCCGAAGTTGAGTGCTCCCATTGCAAGAGGTAGACCTCCGAGATATCCTGAAAGTGCTAGTGGCAGTTGAGTTGTGGCTAAAGAAGCCGCAAAATTAGAGGCTCAAGCCTCGGCAAGAACGTATGCAATACATGCTCGAGAGGAAGCCTCTGCTTCTAACGTCATCACCGGTACTTTTTCTCTTTTTAATACATCTTTTGTTGCTTTAATTGATCCAAGGTCGACGCATTCATACATTTCCATGAGATTGGTGTCTAGTATGAACATACCCATTGAACCTACGGGATTTATTATTAGAGTGTCGAACCCATTAGGCAAATCAGTTTTGGTTGATAAAGTCTGCAAGAATTGTCCTTTGACTATTCAGGGTCAATGCTTTCTGGCTAACATTATGTTGTTACCATTTGATGAGTTTGATGTAATACTTGGAATGGATAGGTTAGCCCTGCATGATGTAATTGTAAACTGTGGTAGTAAGTATATTGAATTGAAATGCCCAGATGGTGAGATTCTACGGGTTGATTCAATATATGAGAAAAGGGTACGAAGCCTACCTTGCTTTTGTATTGAACACTAAGGAAACAGAGTTGAAGATTGAGTCTATGCAAATCGTATGTGAATATTCAGATGTGTTCCCGAAAGAATTACTCGGGTTACCTCCTGAAAGAGAGATAGAGTTTGGTATTGAACTAATGCCAGGAACAGCTCCCATTTCTATTGCTCCGTACAAGATGGTGCCAACTAAGTTGAAAGAGTTAAAAGTACAGTTGCAAGAACTAACGGATAAAGGTTTTGTGAGGCCAAGCTTTTCACCTTGTAGTGCTCCCGTGTTGTTTGTAAAGAAGAAAGATGGTTCGATGAGGCTATGTATAGATTATCGCCAACTGAACAAGGTAACTATCAAGAATAAGTATCATTTGCCAAGGATCGAAGATTTGTTTGACCAGTTGAGAGGAGCCACCATGTTCTCTGAGATAAACCTGAGACCTGGCTACTATCAGTTGCGAGTTAAAGAATCGGATGTGCCTAAGACAGCTTTCAGAATGAGGTATGGCCACTATGAATTTCTTGTCATGCTGTTTGGGTTAACGAATGCACCAGCGTATTCATGGACCTAATGAATAGGATATTTCGGCCATACTTGGATAAGTTCGTCATGGTGTTCATTGACGACATTTTGATTTATTCCAAAGATGAGACAGAGCATGCAAAACATCTGAGAACTATGTTGCAGACCTTACGGGGAAAACAACTGTATGCTAAGTTTAGCAAGAGTGAATTTTGACTCCAAGAAGTTGGGTTTTTGGGTCATATTGTTTCGGGTAAAGGCATCTGAGTTGATCCAAGTAAGATCTTTGCTATTATTGAATGGAAACCGCCTAAAAATTTAACCGAGGTTAGAAGCTTTTTGGGCTTAGCCGGTTACTACCGAAGATTTTTGAAAGGATTCTCCATGATATCGACTCCAATGATGAGGTTTCTGCAGAAAGACGTTAAGTTTGAATGGACAGAAAAGTGTCAATAGTGTTTCGAGAAGTTGAAGACACTACTGATTGAAGCTCCTGTTCTAGTATTGCCCGAGTCAGGAAAAGAGTTCGTGGTCTACATTGATGCGTCCTTGAATGGACTGGATTGTGTATTTATGCAAGATGGCAAGGTGATAGCCTATGCTTCATGGTACTTGAAGCCACACGAGAAGAACTCTTCGACGCACGACTTAGAACTTGCCGCCATTGTTTTTGCCTTGAAAATTTGGAGGCATTATTTATATGGTGAAACTTGTCGTATATTTACATACCACAAGAGTTTGAAGTATTTGATGACTCAAAAAGAATTGAATCTGAGACAGCAGAGATGGTTGGAATTAACTAAAGATTATGAGCTAATCATTGACTATCACCCGGGAAAGGCAAATGTGGTCGCCGACGCGTTAAGCAAAAAATCCATGATTGCATTGAGAGCCATGGACTCTCGATTAGCATTGCTTAATGATGGTTCAGTTTTGGCAGAGCTAAAGGCTAGCCTAACATTTTTGCAGGAAATTTATGATGCTCAATCTAATGATAGTGACCTACAAGCTAAAAGAACTCAATGTGAGTTGGGCATTGAATCAGATTTTCAGATCGGTCTTGATGGATGTTTGACGTTCAGAGATAGGGTTTGTGTACCCAAAGATGATGAGCTTATTCGAAAAATCTTACAAGAAGCACATGATAGCCTTTTGTCTATCCATCCAGGAAGTATCAAGATGTACAATGATTTGAAGAAAATGTACTGGTAGAACGGTATCAAAAGAGACATTTCTGAATTTATATCTAAATGCTTGATATGCCAGCAAGTCAAAGCTGAACATCAAGTACCTTCAGGTTTGTTACAGCCAATGATGGTCCCCGAATGGAAGTGGGACAGAGTTACTATAGATTTTGTGACAGGATTGCCATTAACCCCAGAAAAAAAAGATGCTATATGGGTAGTGGTGGATAAGTTGACAAAGTTGGTACATTTCATTCCAGTTAAAACAGGTTACTCTCTTGATAGATTGGTTGACTTGTATATATCTGAAATTGTGAGATTACACAGGGTATCGCTATCGATTATTTCAGACAGAGACCCAAGGTTCACTTTGAGATTCTAGAAGAAGTTACAAGAAGCCTTGGGTACAAAGTTGAGCTTTAGTACAGATTTTCACCCCCAGACCGATGACCAGTCTGAGCGGATGATTCAGATTCTTAAGGATATGTTACGATGTTGTATCCTCAAATTTCAGGGTAGCTGGGAAAATTACTTGTCATTGGTAGAATTTGCCTACAGCAATAGTTTTCAAACGAGTTTGAAGATGGCGCCTTATGAGGCCTTGTATGGCAGAAAGTGCTGAACTCCATTGTATTGGACAGAACTCAAAGAGAGTCAGATTCATGGAGTTGATCTGATTAAGGAAACTGAAGAAAAGGTTAAAGTGATATGGGATTGTTTAAAAGCGGCATTGGATAGGCAAAAGTCATATGTTGATTTAAAAAGAAAAGAGATTGAGTTCCAAGTTAGAGATAGAGTATTCTTGAAAGTATCTCCATGGAAAAAGGTATTGAGATTTGGCCGAAAAGGCAAACTGAGTCCGCAATTTATCGGACCATACGAGATCACTGAAAGAGTTAGACCATTAGCTTATCATTTGGCATTGCCACTCGAACTGGAAAAGATACACGATGTGTTCCACGTATCTATGTTAAGGCGATACCAATCAAACCCCTCCCATGTGATTTCACCGACTGAGATTGAAATTAGACCGGACATGACTTATGGTGAGGAACCAGTCAAGATTTCGGCTCTTGAGATTAAACAGTTGAGAAATAAAGATGTGGCTTTAGTAAAGGTTTTATGGCATTGACATGGTATAGAAGAGGCTACATGGGAGCCGGAAGAAACCATGAGTAACCAATATCCGAACCTATTTACTAGTAAGACTTTCGAGGATGAAAGTCCCTAAGGGGCGGAGAAATGTAACATCCCGAAATAGGTCCTAGTCGGAACAGTGGTTTTGGGACCATAAATCCGATGTTGAAATATTTATTTTATGATTATTATGAGATCTAGAATATGAAAATATGCATGTGTTAAAGTTTCATGAAGAAATTCTTTGAGTAAGGTGTCCAATTGGAAATTAGGGACCAAATTAAATAAATTACAAAACTTGGATTCTAGAAGCAATTTGTATGAAATTGCTTTAGAATATAAACTAAAAGGTCTTAAAGAGTAATTTTCCCAATTTCTAAGTTTTTGGACAAAAATGGGCTTGTATGGATGAAATTTCAAAGAAATAGATTAAAGGCATTTTTGTCATTTGGCATTTTAATGAAATAAAATGGGAAAACAAGCCAAAAATCAGCTCATATTCTTCATGTTGCTACCAAAATTTTGGGGTTCTCCATAGCTAGGGTTTTCAACATTTTCAAGCTCAATAGTAAGTGCTCCCAAGCCCTATTTTTAATGTTCTTCATATTTTTGAAATCCCGGTAGCTTACTCTCTCTATTTACCCATATTTCATGCTAGGGTTTATGTTTAAAAATTTACCCATGCATGAGTTACTTGTATTTTGATGTTTTATGGAGGAATATGAAAGTTGGATGTGTGTTAAACATCTTTTCCTAGGTGATTTTCATGAAAAACTCCTAAAAGGACCTTTTTGCAAAAGGTGTAAAATATGTGGTAGAAATGAGAAATAATGGAAAATGAGGGCTGCCATATGAGGGAAAAGCATTCGGCTAGGCTTGGGTAAGATAGAAATTGCATGCATTTCATTATACAAGCCTAGGGACTAAATCATAAAAATGTGGAAAGTTAGGGGCAAAATGGTCATTTGGATCGGGGGTGAAATTTAGACTCAAAAAGTACAATGTGAGGTGTTAATGATTTATTTTTATTGTTATAGACCCCGATGAACAAATTTCGGAGGTCGATCGAGGAAAACAAAAGTTTCGGAATAACCGAAACACGATACCGAGACGAGTACCATGTAAGTTACAGTAAACTCATAATATGCCTAATTGCATGATTTATGAATGTATGTTTAATTGCATTTGATGATGGCATAAAAATACATGAAATGTATCTTTAATAATGACATGTTAATAAATGTCCCGGATGAGGCTAAAAAGGAAGTTCGGTGGATAAACCATGATTTACATGTTCCTTGAGATCCTGCATGTGTTGCAGAAAGGATTTAGCCCGGACGGGTAATCCTTTGATCTCAAATATAAAAAGGATCTAACCCGGACAGGTGTTCCTTGAGTGATCGAGCCTCTCGAAGAATATATCTGCTGAAATGGATTTAGCCCAGATGGGTAATCCGATTAGGGTCTGAATTTAGCCTGGACTGGTAATTCAGATCGGAGCTCATTAAGGATGTTTGTCACTATAAGGGATTTAGCCTGGACTGGTAATCCCGACATCACCTTATGAGTTTATGTTATAGGGGATTTAGCCTGGACTGGTAATCCTGCCGTAAGATGTGAGGTTCGCAGGAGTGCATACATGAGATGATCGCTCTTATGAATTAACGGTAAATGGATAATCCATCAGGATTTCCCAGAAAATCAACGGGATTAATATGACGTATATTAATGAAATGATGAATGATGAGCTCATCTAAGATAAATTACATGGTGCATTGTTATTGCCTAATATGGTTGTATGCTAATTACTCGGTAAGTTTACTTTCCAGTTATTCGGTCTTACTAAGCATGTAAATGCTTACCCCTCTCTTTTCCCTGTCTTACAGAGCTCGAGGACTCATAAAGATTGGAAGACGGTTGGAGAGTCAAAACACTATCAACTAGTCTAGCTTTGGTATATAGACACTTTTATTTTGTTCAATGGCATGTATAGGGCTTTTGGTGTATTTTGTTATATGTGTCATTTGATTTGCCAAAATGAAGGCATGTAAAGATATATCTATCTTTTTGTATATGGCCATGAGAATTGGCTCATTTTGAAGTCGGCTATAACCTACAAATTTATGCATGCTTATGTTTACATGGGATGGTTGACCGTAATTGGCAAGGAGTTACAATAATGAGCCAATCTTAAATCTGTCAACGAGACATGGAAACCCTTAATACAAAAAGAGAATTAACCTAGCATGTATAAAACCGATGATATGAGGTTTACATGCAATGAGGTTTATCAATGTTATATCTAAGGGTATAATATGGCCTTATTATGCATTAAGGTAACATATAAGTGTGATTGGTTGATGAAGGGTGACCAAAGGCTTGGAAAATAGCCTAATAAGATCCACACGGGTAGACACACTTAAGTCAGTGTCGAGGACAGGCTAGACACACGGGCGTGTGTCTTGGCCGTGTGCCCCTAAATGCATGCTGACGTCATAAACAGAATGCTCATGTTTTTGGACACGGGCGTGTCTAGGCCGTGTGAAGGACACGGCCAGGGACACAGCCATGGTGCCCGGCCGTGTGAAAACCCCTGTAGGCTCGAAATGAAAAATAATTTTCATAAGTTCAACACGAGTAGGGGACACGGGCGTGTCCCAAAGCACACAAGCGTGTGCATTGCCTCCACACGGGCGTGTGAAGCTTTACCTAGGAAAAATTTTTATGAGCTTTCATAAGTTCTCGGTTTAGTCCCGGATCATTCTCAATGTATGTTTAGGGCCTCGTAGGCCCATAGTAGGGACACTATGATTCAATTTGATCTATTTTATGTTGGAATGAAATTTTATAACCCGTATTTCTTGAAAATGTTCAAGTTCATGTCAGGTGATGCCTCGTATTCAGTCCCAGTCTTAAGTACGAGTAAAAGGTGTTATAAGAATGATACTTCTACATTCGACAATCGGGCAATTAAATGACTCAACTCATCATACCGAGGCGAGTTCATATCACTTTGTCTTGGTACAACCTTGACGGTTTGCATTTGAATCGATCAAATTAAAATATGAAAACGACAAATTAGAGACAGGTCATATATATCACTATTCACAATTAATGTGTTTTCTTGCTATAAGCAAGAGATTATTTAGATATTAAATTTATATATTTCAGTTATTATTTAATTGACTGTAATTAAATAATTAAATTTTGAATAAGAAATTAAATTGATTAGTCATCGCAATCTTATTGAACAAGGTAATTAAATTTATTTATTCATAGGTTTTAGTACGGTAAAGTCATTATGACTTTAACGAAATTAGAATTGGGTTGAAAAATAACATAATTAGGAAATTAATTAAATTTATTTTAATTAATTAAATACATGATATTTGGGGAATTTAAAGTTGTTTGTGGGGTTAGTTAAATTATATGAGTTAGTTAAATGTACATATAACACATGTAATTGTATCCAATACATGAGATAGGCCTATTGACCCATCTTATATAGCATAGGTAACAACCCTAGCTCCTAGAGTAAGGGATGTCACTGCCCATAGCCTATCCCAGTAAAAGATAAGTGTATATTTTATTAAAATAATATTTTTTTTATTCTTCTTGTTCAACTAACACTCTTATACTTTTTTTTTATAAATAGAGATTATGAGTTAGATCGAAAAACACACCATATAAGTGTCAACACTTTATCAAAATTAAATGAGTTTGCTAATGGTTTCTATCTCATTGAAAGTTATTGATATTCTTTATTAGAACATCAATAGAAAATTTTCATCGTGTTCATCGATTCGTGAGTTAAAGCTCATATTCTAAGAAAGTCGAGGTTCGAAAATAGAGAAGCTCATGTTGGCCGAAAGCTACAGAATGACACAATCCGCCTATTCCAAAACATCGATAGGAATTTAGTAAAGAGTTTATTGTTATAAATAAAACAATCGCTCGGTTTTAGAAAAAATTAATTTCTCGTTATGCAATAAAATTGTTTTCTAAATAAAAAAATTCAACAATTCAAAGGAGAATGTTTTAAATATTTCATAAGTGAATATTCTTTCAACTCCAATAGCCCCAAATAATTATGTGGATGACCTTTTTAACTCCTAAAATTCTCAAGAAATTTATAGGATATCTTAAATTTCTTATTTATGTATTTGTAATCTATAATGAGTAAAGCTCTATAAATAAAAAATTATCATTTTATTTTATATTTTCTCATCTTTGTTCTTTATCATTTTTTTTATATTTGTTATTACTACAATCTCTATCTTTAGTTTTATAAAAACTTAGAGTTTATAAATTATATATATTATGGGTGCATGAGAATTTCTTATAGTGCTGTTCATTTCTTACAATACCTGGCCGACCAATACTAAATAAGTCTTAGAATAGCATCTAAATACAGAAGATTTATTAGATTTTCCCACTAACCTAACTTTTCCAAATATTAGCTTCAGTTATTACTGTCTGTTTTGTCTTTTCCAATTTAATTCATTGAATATAATAAAAATTTAAATAATTCACACCAACAAAGCCGGCAAAGTTGTCCTGAATTACCACAAAAAACTAGGCTTTTAACTCCTGTGCAATTTATTTTCTCCTCAATTTTGTAATGACAAAATGGGTAAACTCTATATTATTAGCAATTACAGTTATATTTTCGCCATTCTTTCTTAAATCATTAATGAAAATAATAATATTATCTTTTTTAATCGGTATAATAATAGATTTAATTTTTAATATTTATATATTTTATTAATTTAGTTTTAATATTTAAATAATTCATTAAAATCTATTAATTCAGTCCTCAAACACATCTTTATAATAAATCAAATTTAATGTACATATTTTTAATATGCTCATCAGATCTGAACTAGAACGAGTTATAACGAGCTAGTATATGATGCTCAAGTTGACCACTAGGCTAATTAAAATAATTGATTGATATGATTCTAATAATTTGATACACAATTAGAACATTTTAAAGTTTGAGAATATTCTTTTAATAAAAGAAACCAATTTATGACCTAAACTATAGTTTTACATTTGGTTTAGTTAACTTTATTTTAAGGCAAGTGGGATTTAAATCACATTAATGCTGCTCTATTTTAGGTGTTTATTTGGATATTATCATAGGTTTGTCTTAAGAAATGGAAAGATGGAAGATAGGAATGAAAAAAATGAAAGGAAATTAAATTTTGATAGTTTTTGGAAGGAAAGAAAAGGAGAGAAAAAAAATATATCATTTTTTATTCTAATATATAAAAGTAAATTATTCCAAATTAAAATAATAAGAAAAAAAAAAGAAAGATATAAATTAGTTCAAAATTATACATTCTCAAAAGTTTAATTTTTCTCTTATTTTTCAATTCTATCAATCAATGACAATTTTACCACTCTTGCTACCAAGAACACAAATAGAAAGAAATATATTTTTTTTGTCTTTAAGTTTATGAAGATTTCATTGATTAACTAATAAAAAAGCATAAAATTATATACATGAAAAGGTGACAACATTAAGGAAAGTAAAAGTAAGATGACAGGGGTATCGGCCAGGGGTGGGGGAACCAGAGAATCCTGGAGGGGGAGGGCAGGATTAGATGTTAAGGCCGAACTTATGACAGTCTTCTGCAGTTCATTTGTAATGTCAGCTGATTACAATGCACCCTTTGTAACAAATGCCAGCAGCATATAATTGTCATCAGGAAAAATCAAGTGCTCCGCTTTCGGTTGGAGCCCATGTTGAGCCACATGAGCGTCGTCCTGAACTTCTCAGGGAAAATAATTTTTTTTCATCAAGGAATCGTCGATGAAAGACGATTTGTGCTAGAGATGAAACTTATACATGAGAGAACAGATGAGCAAACATGGGATTGACTGCATATACATATTTGCAAAACCAGTCATGGCCCAGAGGGTTTGGGGGCTTCTGCTGATTCCTTGGCGTTCTTTACAACCAGATCATAATTGATGGAAGCCAACTGAGATAAATTCTGCAAAAATAATAAAACTCAACTACAAAATTGTAATAAAGGCGCAAATGACGTTTAAACAAGAAATTAGCAATGTAGGAAACTGCATAGTGAGCAATGGTAGTCATTCTCACCTTATATGAGAAATTACTAAATGAGTACTTCACTGCAAGGGCAGGAGCACTGAAATCCGTCAAACTGCCACATTCGTCCCCCTGTTTCATAGGCATTACAACTCTCAGAATGACACTGATCGATATTTGACTGCAATTCTTATGCTAGATATGGCAATCGTGACTCTTAAAGAATCATTCAGTCTCCTCTCTAGACACACCAATAGTTTTGTTTAGTCCATGTTGACTATTTATAGATGGAGCCTTTTTCGTTTCCTATAAGAATGATCAATGTAATATCATCATTCAAATGAAGTCCTATAAACTTTTGAAACTATATGGAACATGGAAGTTGCATCCTTAAATTGCTGTGTAGCAGGGGCATCATCCATTATAAACAGATAAAAGATAAAAGAAAATTAAAATTTGCACATACATCTTCATCTTGCACGTTGCTGAGTGACCCACTGCTGCAGGTGTCAGTCAAGTCATCGAAGTCGCTACTTCCATGAACTTGTTCATCTTCTGCATTCCATATATATCGGCTCATAAAGTAACTAGTGTCATGTGCTTCAGTTGATGGTATGAACATAGCCTGCATCCCAGTATGGAATTTCACTAAATGCTACAAATATGTTAATCCCTAATCCTTTTTACTTATTCTCCAATTCAATTTGTTTTAAAGATAATGAAATTAAAGAAGACCTTTTGTCTTGCAAGTGTGCTCCAATTAATATCCTTGAAGAAAACATGTTGCTTCACCTATCGGAAATATTTAATTAGCTGTTAACATTATTTTGAATCGTAGAGAGGTCCCTGTGAAGGGCTCTAAGCACTTACCTCGCTGGCTCCTGTGGCTCCTAGCCTTTGAACTGGATTTTCTGTTAACAGCCTGAAAGAGAGTAAAACAAAAGGTTTAAGAATAAGGAAATCTTTTCCACAATTCCTCAATCCACAGTAGGACTGAATCCCCCAGTCAGTACTATAACTAACATTGGGGTCAATATGGTTCTGACGTATTCCATTGACTATTTATCATGATCAATGAATTCTTCCATTTACGGATGAAGCTTTCTTTGTTTCCTTCATTTTTTTTTTCTTTTTGAAGAAATGACAACCGTTCTTTCTTTTTCTCTGTTTAGTTGAATATCTTAGGATTGATTCAGTCGTAGTTCCAAAAGACACATTTAATCACCAACCAGGCAGGGTTATTTGGATTCCATTCACTTTATCGTCATGATGTTTGAAAGATGCTTATGTCTTGAAGGTTTTTTACTAGTCCACTACTTTTCTCATGATCATGCAATGAAATTGAAAAATTATATCAAAACAAATATACTTCAGGAATGAACACAGAATTTGACCAAATAGAAAGTCAAAAGGTCAACATCCATAAATTGAAATTTCTTTGCTTGTAAATCTTACTTGTCAATCAGATCATATGCTTCATACGACATCTCCTCTGGTACCTTGGGCCAGGGTATATTTCTATTCATTATGTTGTCAAAAATTAGCTGCAATTGGCAAGATCCAATAGTAATAATGTCAAGCTACAACCACTGTTATCAATTATATTAACATTAACAATGAAAAAGAAAAAAAATTCCAATGTTCAGAGGATTCTACTTGAATTGAAGGATACAAAAATCTTGAGCTTATGAGTAAATCCTTACTATCTTATCCAATGGTTAGACTGCAGATAAGGAAACATAGAAATCCAGCTTTGCACGAAACTATATTATGTGGATGTGATGTCTAAATGTAGGTATTAAAATATATAAAGAAACAAACTACGCAAAATGAGCTGCAGCATATCCTAAGGTTCTTACTTATCCATGAATGAAGCAGCAAGTACTTCTTGACAGATATCAAATTAACTTAGAGCCTATCACAATTTGAAGAAAAAAGGCAGTGATAGCATAGCTTTAGATTTCTTTTTCACCATATTCCTTTTGAAATTTTGGCTCACTACTGGGAAAGCATGTCTCAAGCGTTTGTTTAATCATTAGCTAAAAGCCAGGGCATGGTTTCCACACCAATTATTTTTATCTCAGTAGGCTAGTGTGCTTAATTCTCTGTAAATGTATCCTTGCTTCAAATGTTACTGTATCATCTTAGTGAACAATGCAACTCATGTGCTCCTGTTAAATTAATTTGTACCAAAAAACTAAACAGAAGTAAATGAAAAGTGAATTAAGATGGAATGACCCATCTTAATGTCGATATATTGTGAACTAGACAAACACTGGTTTGAATTACATGAAATCTCAATACTTCCTAAAAGCAATGTTCTGATGAAAAGAGGAAAACAAATTCATGCACACACACACACACACGCACGGACACATACACACATAAATATCATCCAAAATCATTCAAGCTTTAGGTGACATACTGGTGGGGTTTCAGCATTGAATGGAGGAAGCCCTACTAGTAGCTCAAAAAGAATGATACCTACAGACCACCAGTCAGCAGTTGCACCTAAAAAGAAAATGGAGTAAGAAGAAAAGATAATCAATGGTAAGAGGAAGGAAACTTTAAACTTCATAATACATGTGTTATCTGAAATAGTGGCTGACCATGTCCCATTCCAAGAAGTATCTCTGGGGCTAAATAGTCGGGAGTGCCAACAACCGAATGCTTTTGACGTCGTTCTCTCTTTGGTGAAATTTGTTCTTTGGGTTCATCATCTTCCATTAATCCACTACCGCCAAATGAAGGACCTGATAAGTCATCTGTACTGTTGATAAGACCGACTTTTGAGAGCCCAAAATCTGTCAACTGTAATAGAAGGGATTACAGCTTCATGAGAAGTGATGTAGTTTTCTCATGGCAGCATAAACATTACGAGAGTTCAACAACACTGAAAGCAAACTAAAATATTGCATAGACTTTGTATAGAAACAATTATATAATAAATAAAATTAATGATACTGACCTTGATGTGCCCATCCTGACCAATCAACAAGTTGTCTGGCTTCAGATCCCTATGTATGACATTTAAAGAATGCAAATACTCCAATGCAAGAACCTGTGAAATATAATACAATGTGTGCCAATGAGAGAACTATATTGAATCCAACAAAGGTAAGCAGTCTTATAAAATGCTTAGGGGCCCTTACAACTTCTGCAATGTATACACGCCCCATATCTTCGTCTAAGCATCCTAGATTTCGCAATAAAGAGTAAAGATCTCCACCATTTAGATACTCCATAACCAAGTAAAGATTTTCTCTACATGTAAAGGAGTAAAAAAAACGGACCTGTCCAATCATTAAATGTATCCATATCAGGCAAGATATATACAGAATGCATCCCCTAAAACAGTTGTAAACTTGAGGCTCACCACAAAGGGATTGCGGACAGATATTAGAATGTTACGCTCAGCCAAAATACTTTCAACTGCATTTTTCCGAATCATGTCTGCCTTCTTCAAAACCTGCAGAAGTAGAAATGAATTTTGTTACTACAAACAATTAACAGGTAAAGTATTTGTAAGTGTATTTTCTGGTTATATATACTGTTGAAATATGTATATATTTTAAATTTATTTAGTTAGATAAATCTTATTTAGGTAGATAAGTTTTATTCATATTTTAGGAATATTTTTATTTTATCTTTTAGTAGTTTATTAGAATAAGAGAACTATTTTCTTTTATATTTTAGTAGTTTATTAGAATAAGGGAACTATTTTCCCAATTAAGATTAGGACTCTTTTCTCTATTTAAGTTCAATTTTTCAGTTAATAATAAAAAGAACAGTTTTATTAAAAGCTCTCTTGAAAACTTTCATGGCATCTGAGCTAGGTTAAAATCTCTAGTAACATCATTGTTAAAACAACCTTCACTAGAGGTAAGAAAAAATCTTGGTGCGATCACTGCAAAAAATATTGGCACACTCGAGAAACGTGTTGGAAGCTACATGGGAAACCCACAAATGGAAGGAAAAAGAGTGACAATGGTCATGGTTCACAATCAGGGGATAGCAGAACTTTCCAAACAACTAATGGAAATTATAAGGACCAAAATTCTCTGGAAGGGTCTCCATTCACTAAGGAACAATTAGAGTATCTACACAAGTTTTTTCAATCACCACAATTTCGGATGAATTCTTCAATTGCTAACTCATCCAATAATCCTTCTTCATCTTTTGCCAAATCAGGTACTGATTTTTCTGTTTTTTTCAGTGTCAAGCCTTGTAAAACAAACACATGGATCGTTGATTCTGGAGCTAGTGATCACATGACTAGTAGTCATTTTCTTTTTTCAACTTACACACCTTGCGCAGGAAACAAAAAGATCAAAGTAGCAGATGGGTCCTCCTTGGCAATAGCTGGGAAAGGCACTATTAAAATTTCATCTTCCTTGGTTTTACATGATGTTTTACATGTGCCAAATTTAGCTTGTAATCTCATATCGGTCAGTAAATTATCTCAGTCCTCAAATTGTCATGTTATATTTGACTCCTCTATGTGTAAGTTTCAGGACATGGTCTCGGGGAGGATGATTGGCAATGCTAAAGAATTTAGTGGAATTTACTTTCTTGAAGATGACCATCTAAGTCAACCAACAACTACTTTATGCCTAAATTCTGTTTCTGATAAGGTTATGATTTGGCAATATAGGCTTGGACATCTTAATTTTTACTATTTAAAATATTTGTTGCCTAATCTATTTAAAAATAAAAGTCCTTCGTATCATTATGAATTTTGTGAATTGGCTAAACATAATCGGTCATTCTTTCCACTTAAAAAATATAAAGCCTCCAAACCTTTTTCGTTAATTCATAGTGATGTTTGGGGACCTTCAAGAGTCTCGACCTTTTTAGGAAAACGTTGGTTTGTCACTTTTATTGATGATCATACTCGACTTTGTTGGGTGTTTTTATTAAAAGATAAGTCTGAAGTTAAAAATGTGTTTCAGTCTTTTTATGCTATGGTGAAAACACAATTTGGTGTGAAAATAGAAGTATTTCGGACTGACAATGGTGGAGAATTTTTTAGCGGCCAATTAGGTGTTTTCTTAACCAAACATGGAATAGTCCACCAAAGTTCTTGTACAAATACACCACAACAAAATGGGATTGCAGAAAGAAAAAACCGACATCTTTTGGAAGTAACTAGAGCCTTGATGTTTACTAGTCAGGTACCACGTTATCTTTGGGGCGAAGCCTTGTTAACAACTACATATCTTATTAATAAAATGTCCAGTAAAACTCTAAACTATAGAACTCCTTTTCATCTCTTTAAAGTTAATTTTCCTAACTCTAAATTGATCACAGATTTATCCCTCCGAGTTTTTGGGTATAGTGTTTTTGTTCATCTTCACAATCAAGGTAAACTAGATCCTAGAGCAAAAAAATGTGTCTTTGTTGGTTATGTTTCTAATAAAAAGGGTTACAAATGTTATGATCCAATTGATAGGAAGATTATTGTTACCATGGATGTCACATTTGTTGAAACACAATCTTATTTTGATTCTAATCTTCAGGTAAGGAATTATACTAAGGAAGATTCTATAATTGATCAAGAAAAGATTAGGAATATACAACATAGGGATTTTAATAATGGGGAAGGCGAATTTATAATTAACACAGAAATTAATGATGCTAATGTTAATGAAAAGGAGGATGAAGGTGTAGAGTCTAATCATGAGAATAAAAAACAAACAAATGAGTTAATTGTTTACTCAAGAAGAAATCGAAATCAAGAAAGTGGAATCCACCAGATTCATCACCAAGAATCCGACCCGTAAGATCCTGTCAAAAGTCCAGGTAAAACTTATAATCCAGTCAATGAATTTTCTGATTTAAATATTCCAATTGCCAAAAGAAAAGGTGTTAGAAATATTGTCAAATATCCCATATCTAACTTTGTATCCTATAAAGCCTTGTCTTCGACATTCTCAACCTTTGTTTCGTGTCTCGATACTATACAAATACCCAAAAATGTGAAAGATGCTTTACAGGTTCCTGAGTGGAAGGAGGCTATTTTAGAGGAGATGCGCACTCTTGAAAAAACAGGTACATGGGAAACAATGGAATTACCTGTAGGGAAAAAAACAGTAGGCTGTAAATGGGTGTTCACAACCAAATTCAAACCAGATGGATCTTTAGATAAATACAGAGCCCGGTTGGTGGCTAAAGGGTACACTCAAACATACGGGATAGATTATCTTGAAACGTTTGCTCCAGTAGCCAAATTAAATTCCGTTAGAGTTCTTTTATCAATTGCTGTTAATCTTGATTGGTCTTTACAGCAGTTAGATGTGAAGAATGCTTTCCTAAATGGAAAACTTGAAGAAGAAGTTTACATGGATCCTCCTCCAGGTTTTGAAGAAAAATTTGGAACTCGAGTATGTAAACTAAAGAAATCTTTGTATGGTCTGAAGCAGTCTCCTCGAACTTGGTTTGAACGATTCACTCAAGTTGTTAAAAAACAAGGTTACTAACAAGGGCAAGCTGATCACACAATGTTCTATCGACATTCACAAAAAGGTAGAATAGCAGTTATTATAGTTTATGTCGATGATATCATTCTTACAGGAGATGATGTGGATGAAATAAGGCGTCTTAAAGAGCATCTAGCATTGGAGTTTGAGATTAAAGACTTGGGTCCTTTGAAATACTTTCTTGGAATGGAAGTTGCTCGATCAAAGAAGAGTCTTGTGGTCTCTCAGAAAAAATATGTGATTGATCTTTTAAAAGAGGCTGGGATGAGTGGTTGCCGCCCAGCTGACACACCAATTGATCCAAATGTAAAATTCGGAAATAAAAAAGGTCGATTAGTTGATAAAGGGCAATACCGAAGATTAGTTGGTAAGTTAATTTACTTATCACATACAAGGCCAGACATAGCTTTTGCAGTGAGCTTAGTGAGTCAATTTATGCACTCCCCAATGGTGGAACATGAAGAAGCAGTGTTTCGAATTCTAAGATATTTGAAGAGTTCACCGGAAAAGGGCTTATTCTTCAAAAAATCCGAACAAAGAGGAATTGAAGCTTATACAGATGCAAATTGGGCAAGCTCAATAACAGATAGAAGATCTACATCAGGATACTGTACATTTGTTTTGGGAAACCTTGTGACTTGGCGAAGCAAAAAATAAAGTGTTGTAGCAAGAAGTAATGCAGAGGCTGAGTTTAGATCAATGGCTCAAGGAATTTGTGAAATGATGTGGTTAAAAAGAATTATGGAAGAGCTGAGGAAACCAATAACTTCACCAATGAAGTTGTACTGTGATAACAAAGCTGCCATCAGTATTGCTCACAACCCAGTCCAACATGACAGAACTAAACATGTTGAGATTGATAGACACTTTATCAAGGAGAAGATTGAAGAAGGCCAAGTGTGCATGCCGTTTGTTCCTTCAAAACAATAGATTGCTGACATACTCACCAAAGGACTCTCTAAGACAAACTTTGATTTTCTTGTAAGCAAGTTGGGCATGATTGATATATATGCACCAACTTGAGGGAGGGTGTTGAAATATGTATATATTTTAAATTTATTTAGGTAGATAAATCTTATTTAGGTAGATAAGTTTTATTCATATTCTAGGAATATTTTTATTTTATCTTTTAGTAGTTTATTAGAATAAGAGAACTATTTTCTTTTATATTTTAGTAGTTTATTAGAATAAGGGAACTATTTTCCCAATTAGGATTAGGACTCTTTTCTCTATTTAAGTTCAATTCTTCAGTTAATAATAAAAAGAACAGTTTTATTAAAAGCTCTCTTGAAAACTTTCATATACTCCTACCTTTATTGCAAATAAGTCTCCAGTTGCTCTTTTCCTAGCAAGGAAAACTCGCCCAAATGCTCCTCTGCTGATTGGCTTGATTATTTCAAAATCTTCAATAGATGTTCGATCCTTAGCACATGGATTGATCGGACTTGCACGTAGACTACGCAATGTATCATCATCTACTGAGCTATCTTCATCAGCCACATGATTCGATGAGTCAACTTTTTCATCCTCTATTTGTCCACAAAGTTGCACATATTTTTCCCTATAATTAAAACAGAAATCATATATATGAGAAGGCATGGCCGAATATAGCATAAAAACGAGCCAAAATAATGTTTTCAAGTGAATGAGTTGGTGATGAAAGCATAGGCTAAAATCCGTATTTAGATTTGCCAATGAATTTAACTGAACTATTAACAAACTGACCCGGGGAGAAAAAAAGAACGTGACTACAAATTTTGGAATAAAGGTTAACTTACTGTAATAGTTTTTCTATTCGTCTTCCAAAAGTTTCTACAACAAGGGCATCTGCCTTCCTATCTTGGATGGCATATTTTAGTTCATCCAGGCGTTCAAGCATAAACTCCAATGTATTGTAATCACAATCATTTGCACTTTCAACAGAACGAGCAATATCTAGCAACTTTTGTATCTGCAAATTTAAGACAAAAACTCAAAAATCAACACCAGAATATGCACATTGAATGCTCAATCAATTGAAAATGATGGTCATAAGATTTCCGTACACAAACTCACATGATAGCAACTGTGAATGTCTTAGTTTGAGATGCTTACCAATGCAAAACAGAATACAACAGAAACTAGATAAATTCAGAAGGAAAATAAAACTCCATGGTAGTCATTGAAGAGTGAACATGAAAATCTGATATTTCATGACAGCAGATAAAATAATTATACAGCAACTCAGACGACTGCAATTATGATGTATAATCACACTGGATATAAAATAAATCCACGTTCAGAAAGTAAGCAGCAATAAGGGTCATCTTGGAAACAAAGTTAGGGCATCTGAATAAGTATTTTCAGAGAATTGATTCAACACACGGTTAAGCACAAAGAAATATAACTTATGACAATGATAACCTGTTGGTGATTCTCAAGCTCTGCTATTCTTCTCCGTCCACTCAATAACAATTCAATCTGGCTAGTTCGTGGAGTTAACAATGGTGATCGCGGTGTCAAGCTTCCTCCTGATGAAGCTTTTGTGCATAGATCAAGTGTGCTTAAATTTAAATGTGTTTCACATGACACATCATGCAGAGCATTCATATGCTCCATAAGAAATGCATTGTCAACATCGGGAACACAATCAAGCATATCATCAGAGCATTGACGTGAATGATTGCTATGCTTTGGTGAAAAGTCATCAGTATCTTCATGTATACTTGATGTATAAACTCTTGTAGCCTCAAAACTTTCACGTGGAGTGTCTATACTTTTGGGTGTGCTTTTTGGTGTCCATGAATCGAGAATTTTGTCAAGGGTTTCTGCAACTCTTTCAATACGCTCATTCACGGTTAAACCTTTCAGGTCACATCTATCAGCTATGGTACAAATTCGAGAGTGCTCTTCCACATGTACAACAGGTATTTCAACCTCACAAATCCGGCAAATCATTGAATTTTCATAAGTTACACTTTGATGATCACCCCAGAATGGCCAAGAAGTTTTTGGCGTTCGAGAAGATTGAGGATAGCCCGATGGAGTTTCTAGAGGTTCTATTCTAGGAGTCTCATCTTTTGCTTGAGATTGTTCTGCTCTATTTTTGGAATTTGAATCAGGTGTATCTTGTCCTTTACGATTTTTATCAGCTGCAGATGGAAGTTTCTTCCAAGATGACATCCTATAGCTGCTTGAAGTTGAATCAACACTTTTGGCAGTTTCAACCTCTGCAATTACATTTGCAGTACTTAAGTTTTGACCAACTTGATCTTGCTTGCTTTTCTCTTTCCCTTGTGCTTTCTTCCTCTGTTTCTCACTCACTTCTTTTCCATCTAATTGATCACTAGTATCCTTCCGAGCAAATTCAAACATCTGTTCTGGATAAACTCCTAGATCACTGAGCTGATGAAGCCCCAGAATGTGGTCATCCTCGTAACCACTCTCTTTATGGAACTGCACAAGCCGAGTGCACCTGGTGAGAATAAAAAGCAGGCGGGTATGTAATTGTTTGGGAACTCCCATTGATAGCTCCTGCCGTCTATCATCTAAATTCTGAACAATGCCTTCACATTTGACCCAGAATTCACAAGCCGGCATCTTTGCACAACGCTGTGCTACAACCAGCAAATCCTCCAAACTCTCTTTCCATTCAGGATGAGAATCTGATGTTTTTTCAAGCTTGTCCACCAAATCCCCAGCAAAAACACCCAAATCAGAGTTTACTTCCTCCTTTAATCTGTCAAACTTCATCCTGGTTGCAAGCAGAACCTCCTAAAATTCGGATCATTAAATACATTTATGAACATAAGATAGCTAAACAAGGAGATAAACCAAAATAAATAAACAGCCAAGAGATTTTTAAGTAGAGTTTATTAACAGAAGCTATATAAAAGCTCGTTAATTTGTGTTTTTTTAAACCAGTGTGAGAAACATAGATCTTAGTAAAAATTAGTTGAGGACTTAATGAAGAATTGCTCATTAAATAACTGACAGTTTGTCCCTTTCTTTCAAGTTTGCTTGTTCTACTTCAATTAGAAAGGAGAAAGTTACCTCCACGTGGCCTAAAGCACG
Source organism: Gossypium longicalyx (assembly GCA_025698465.1). Taxonomy (NCBI): domain Eukaryota; kingdom Viridiplantae; phylum Streptophyta; class Magnoliopsida; order Malvales; family Malvaceae; genus Gossypium; species Gossypium longicalyx. The sequence goes on from CM047003.1 coordinate 60,813,664, forward strand.
AGATTTCTTAAGAGGAAAAGGCCGTACTCCTTTAGAATTAAGCTCATGAGAGAAGCTTTTCACGTCAGGAGCTTTCTTCCTCCGCCCACTGGTAACGCGCAGTACAGCCTGGAATCGTGGTGACTGCATTTCCTTGGCAAAACCAACATGATTACTCCACCAAAAACAAAGAAGATTGCAAAACAATTTTTCGATATTATACGTACTATATACTACTATCTAACATGTCTAATTCATTCCCAGAAACAAAACAAAAAGAACACTTCTTATCAATTTACCTCCGTACTGAGTGGTGATGGAGCCCTTAGTGATTTTGATTGATTCCATGGCGACTTCTTCCCTGTAAACAATCAAGAAATCACAAGAAAACGAAATTATTTATTCGTTCATTTCCACTAATTGTCAAGTTACTCTTCTTTACTTGGATTTATTCCATCATAAGTATACATTCTAACAAGAATCCAAGCTTACATTGAAATTAAGAGTTATTATAGAAAAAAAAGAAAAGAAAGAAAGAAAAGGAGTAAACTAAAAATCAAAGAGGTAAAAAACGTTATTCTACATAGAGAGAGAAAAAAGTGATGGGTACCTTGATGAAAGGGGTTAAGGTTAGGAAGTTGAGAACTGCAGGCCTCAACCCCTGCCCGTAGCTTTTCCTTATTAGCGACATTTCCTTTCTTACTACCTACATCTCCAATATTGGAAGGGTTCCTGGAAGAGGAAGAGCACCTGAGAGGAGACGGAAGTGGAGAGGATCTTGTTCTAATGCGGTTTAATCCAAGAGTAGACGCTAGAATTATTGAATCATCGTCTCGGCTCACGTTTAGCTCTAATGATTCGCTCTTACCGTAAGCAAAACGACCCAAACCATAATCACCAACGTCTTCTTCGACTTCAAAGTCATCGCCATCGCCATCGCCGCTGCTTCTGCTATCGTCTGATTTCTCGGCAGGTTCGCGCCACGACCGCTGGATAGGGATCCCAGGGATCTTACGAAGCTTCGTCGTTGATGATGATGACGTCAATATCTTTTTCGTCGGTGCCGGCGTTGGATCCTGATTATTTTCCGTCGACGACATGTCTAATTTCTCATTCACGGCATTACGATGAAGACTACTTTATTGAATTATGATGATCAAATTGATCATCAAAGTTACGAAAGAGGAGAGAATATATTTTTTTTTTTTGAAAAAAAAATCAAGAGATAATAATTTTGAGGAAGGAGAAGAAAATCCGGGAAATCATTTTAGAAGAGAAAATGAAGAGTAAGGTCTCGCGGGAATGGTGCGTTTAAGGTCGACAGGCAGGAACGATAACAGTTTTTTTTTTTTTTTCCTTTTTATTTAAATTTAAATTTTGCTTTCAGTTTTGAAATAACGTGCATGCCGCGAACTCGTGAGCCTTATAAAACTCAACAGTTGTTAAAACCGGCCTAGCCTACCAGTGTATTGTTAGATATCTATTTTACTCTTCCACTTTTTTTTTTTTTACTCATTATTAGCGATTGTGATATGTAGCTTTCTTTTTTTTAGTGATACGTGGCCTTTACTTTAATTTATGTGTAACATCTTTTATCCGATTCGGTCGTTAAATTTGAGTTATGGGATATTATTATTATAAAAAATATATTTAATTCTCAATAAAAATTCTTTTATTTATTGATTACGATAAAAATACATGCACGTTACACTAAATAAGTAAAATCGAACTTAATTAAGCTTATGAAAGCTTTTGAATTGACTCAAGCATATATGAGGAACAAACTGCAAACTTTTCAAAGTATAAGCATAAGTATCGATACTGAATTTAGTATAGATACCGTTTTGGCATTATGTCAATTTGGATATTTTTAAACAATTAACAATTGTATCGATAATCGATATTTAAAAAATAAGTTTCAATACTTTGTATTGGTATCGATATCAAATTGGTATTCTGTCGTTTTAAAATCATGTTCATTTGGTAAAATATTGATACATTTACTTAGGGTATCGATACCTTATTGCCAAAATGTCAAAACTCACCCTTTTTGGTCCCTATTCATGCCTAAGTCATGTCATACTCTAAATGGTGCTAAAAGCACACATAATACCTGCATAAATTCATTTCAAGATGTATATCAATTCATCGTTTCATCAACCAAAATCAATCCAATCATATTGCCTTAATTTGGCACAAAATACCTAACAATATGCCAATTCATCCATCAAGCTTTCAAACATCTAAATAGCATTTAAACATACCATTTAAGATCAAATCATATCATTGAGCATTCAAAAATATATCATTCAATAAAACATCCATATAAAGCCTTCCATATTACCAATTACACCTTTTTAGCATATATAAGCATTAACCAACCAAATGTAAACATTGAACAAAGTTTCAACTAACCAATATCACACACAACATATATATATATACATAGGCTCCTAGACACATGCTACAATACAGAATTTAAACAAACAAAAGTCTACTAAATCAGGAGATAGATAATGTGAGCTCCTCAAGGATTCAATCAATACGTTCTGCAAGTCAAAATCTATATGAAAAGAAAAGCAACGAGGTAAGCATTAGAGAATGCTTAGTAAGTTCATATGAAATTTCACTTGCCTTACCTAAATTTTATATCAATTTAACCAATAGAATTACAAATATGAATAACATGACATTTCTTTGACATCTTTAAGCATCCTTGTATTAGTTCACAAAGCAACCAAAAGTTAGTACATTAGCATAATAAGATCAAGTATTCAAATCACAAATACGTACCACCATACTAATTATTTTTATGTATTTCCCTCATATACATTTTTACAAACATATCAACTAAGCTCATAATCACTCTTTCCAATCATTTGCACCATTAGTGCATTAGTACACTTCCAAACCTACATAAAACATGTTTAAACACATTCCAAACAATGTATTTTAAACAATTCAATCCATTATTAACTTTTCGATATTATATGTATAACAATTTAACATTTAACATTTAACTACTTTAAAATATCAAATTCATATAATATAAATTATCCTGTTACCTAGCTGTCCAAGCTGAATGAATATACAAACAAACATCAAGTTACCCGTCCAGGCTAAACCTTTTAAACGACATCGGATTACTCGTCTGAGCTAAATCTGTGTCTCAAGTATCTTCGATATACCAATTGCTTCTCTGAACTAAAAATATAACCGTGTCAAGTTACCCATCTAGACTAAACCTTTAACACATCAAATAGCTTGGCCAAAGTTGTAATGTACAGGTCAGGTTACCCGTACGGGCTGAACTTTTAAACGATCTCAGGTTGCTCATCCGAGTTGAATATATATTAGTGTTAGGTTACCTATCTGGGCTTAACCTTTACTAACACATCAAATAGCTTGGGCGAAGTTGTATATACATGCAAGGTTACTCGTCCGGGCTAAACCTAGAAAACGACATCAAGTTACTCGTCTAAGCCAAACCTGTGTAACATATATCTTTGAGTCCTCAACAAATGTTGGATCTTGGAATTATCGAAAATCAACCTGTAACCATGTATACGATACATTTACAAAGTTTCATCGAGGTAACTCTAGCATGTAAGTTCATATTTAACTCTTTAAATTTATTCCAAATCTCACCATTTAATGCTAAATCACAATTAACTCAAGGTTTAACAAAACATAAGTAGATTCACAATATACCATTTATAATAATTAAAACATAATTACCATATGAACTTACCTGGAAAAAACAACAACCGATAAGGAGTCAGAGACTAATCCATAATTTTCCCTTTTCTGCGATTATCCTCCAATTAGTTTAAATCTTGATCTATATGATAATTCAATTCAATTTATCAACGTCAAACACTTTATATCATCCTACTATAAGCACAAATTAATTTAATTTCACTTTTCAAAAGTTCCTTAAAAATTTGCATTTTATTCAATTTAAAGACAAGAGCAAGAAATATGAGAAGGAAAGAATGAAAAGGGGAACATCAAGTCCTCCACCTTCCTTGAACTTTAAGAAGCCAAAGGATCACCTTTTTCCAACTTCAAAAAGGGAACCACAGGCCTCTAGCTTCAGGCATTAGGGATCCTTTAGGCCAACTGCATCTATGGCCAGTTCTAGCAATTCATGAATGGAGAAAGGGGACTGTAACTTCTATGGTAGGAATCATGGAGGTGAGTGCAGAAAAGAGTTAGGGGGTTTTTTTAATTGTAGGTCTAGAGACCACGTGATTAAAGATTATCCAACCAAGTCTGAGTACACTACAAAACAACCAGTAAGAAGCCCGCTGAAATACCAATAAAAGAATATATCAGAAATGGCGGCTAAGTCCAGCTCGATCCAAGGGTCACAGAGGAAAAATTTTGGTAGAACGAGTTCTGGCGCATCAGCATGGGCGTACATGATGAAAGCCAAGGAAGACACGAACCTAGCTGAAGTCATCACTGGTAATTTTTCTTTCCATGGTAATGAAATTTATGCATTGATTGACTCTGGATCTACTCATTCTTATATATGTACAAAAGTCATAGAAGGTCTAAGTCTCAAGGTAGAATGTTCTGAGGCCAATATATTGGTAGCGAGTACGTATTTTTAGCAGATTTACTGCTATTGAGCTTTCATGAGTTTGATGCTATATTGGGATTGGACTGGTTAACTAGGCATGATATTGTGGTTGACTATTGGTCTAAAAGCGTGCGTCTAGTAAGTTTGAAGGGAAAAGAAATATTATTACCTGGGTGTCACATCCCAAAAATTTGGTTAGTAGGAATTGGGTTAATGAACCAATAATGGTCATGTACGAATTTTTTTTAAGATGACCTTAGCACTTTTGATAATAAATAAATATCAATTATAGTGATTGGGTAGTGGTGGAACTGTCTTTGATGATCTGAGTTCGAATCCCTTCCCTCTCGTTAATTTCTATTTGGGGCAATTTTGTTTCAAACACTTAGCAAAGGTCATCCCATGTTTTTAAATTTTTTTTGTTAAAATAATCACAATGAAGTGAGTCAGCTTAGTGATTAGGAGCTTAAATAATTTCCTTGTGTGTGAGTCAACCTTCCCTCATTAAGCCCTCTTTTTCACTCCCATGATGCCCTTTTTGCTCCTTTGTCCCCTCTACTTGCCTATTTTCTTCACCCTTACCTTGTGTGTCATACATTGAACCTAGAAAAGTTGAATGACACCTTTTGTTGTTCATCTTTTATTTTTCTATTCATTTTTGCCATCCCCCTCTTTTGCTCTTCTTTTCTCTCTTATCTTCCTATTTTGCACCATCTTGAACCACCATTATTTTGATTTTGGCCTCCTTTCCTCCACCGTTAGCCACCCTATTTAACCTACACACCACCACTTCATCACCCATCCTCCTCTTCTCTTCTTCTTTTTGTTCCACTCCCGCTCTTAGTGTCACCCTCCACCACTGTGGCAACCACTATTCTTTTTCTTTCTTTTTCTCTTCTCTTTCTCCTCTCTAGTGTCGCAACACTTTTCTTCTTCCTCCTCTACCGTAACGCCGCCACTTCTATTGATGGACCTTCACAGCCACCACTGTCACCGCCGTCACACCTTCACCTACTTTGGTAATTCTTTCTCTTTTCTTCACCATTTTCCAACCTCTATCATCCTTATAGTAAAAGAAAATTCTATATCCCTATTTCAATAAGTTTAAATATTATGTTTTAAAATATTGAACTGAGTGACTCACTTTTTCAAGTGATCATTTTCTCTAGATTCTCATCCTTCTTCGACTCAAGAGCATAATGATCATTCGACCCTCTCATTTTAATCGAGATAGAGTAAGTATGGTAGTGGAATGGAATCTACTATTTCCTTCCTACTTTTTCTTGTAAGCTGAATGTGTTTAAGAGGTTTTGATGTATTTTCCTTTAAGTATCAATTCATCGTATTCTTCTTTTGATGAAAGGTCAATCGATACCATTCTAGAAAACCCTTAACGTTGGAAATGAGATCAATCTTCGATTGATTATTATAGAGTAAATACGAATGAGAGTTTTGTTTAAGTCATGTATCTTATAAAGTTTAAAAATAACCTCCATAATAAAAGATCAATTTTGTTGCTAAGTAGGTAACCTATTGATTAGATCCGAGCGTGGGTGTTTCTTTAGAGTGATGCTTTGCGTTGGATCTACTATCAAGTGTGGGTTTTAACACTAAACAAATTTAAGTATTTTTATATTGATAAAAATGTTATTATTTAAATTATGTTGTTTGATGGGGATACATTATATATCCATAAAGAAAGATAAACCCATCGTTATGTACTATGTGTAACATCCCGTTTTAAGGTCAAATCAGAACAGTGGTTTTAGAACCACATATTTGAAGTAGAAATATTAATTTTATTATTTATTTAAGGTTTAAATTATGATTGAATGATTGTGTGAAAATTTTATTAAGAAATTTTATCGAATGAGTGTCCAATTTTACTAATAGGACTAAATTGCAATAGGTGCAAAATGTGTGTTCTAGAAGCTAGAGGTGTCTAATTACTATGAAATTTTAATTTGGAGGTCCTTAAATGGTAATTAGACCATTATACTTTAATTTGGACAAAAAGGGATATGGTTAGGTGAAATTTCAAAGTTTGGCATTAAGGGCATTTTGGTCATTTGGTAAATAAAGACAAATAAAACTAATAAAAAGATGTCATCTTCCCTAATTTAGTCCCCCCATAGCCAAATTTCTCAAAAGAAGACATTTCTAGGGTTTGGCCACTTTCAAGCTCGATTGTAAGTTCATTCTTGTCTCGTTTTTAATGATTTTTATGTTTTTGAGATCGGTGTAACCTAATCTAGCTATTTTAAGGACTAATTTGAAAGAAAATCAAAGTCTAAAATTTTAACCATGTAGAATATTTGTGTATTTTGATGTCTAATGGTAGAAAATGTATGTTTGATGTTAGGTAAACAACATTTACCAAGTGATTTTTGATGAAAATGTCAAATAGGGACCTGTTTGTAAAAATTGTAAAATGTGTGTAAAAATGTGAATAAATGAAAAATGTGGGCTGATATGAGTACTAATAGTAATCGGCTAGGCTTGGGTGATGAAGAAATTGAATGAAAATCATTTTACAAGACTAGGGACTAAAATGTAAAAAGTTGAAAAGTTAGGGGAAAAATGTAAATTTTGTCATAAGGTGTTTTTGGGATTAAATTGAATAATGTGATGATTGAATAAGTTAAATGTGGTATTATAGATCAAGAAATACGAGGTTCTGACCTAGACTGGGGAAAGAACAAAGTTGTGGACTAAATCGATCAATTAGCCATTTTGTACCGAGGTAAGTTCGTATGTTAGAAATAAGCTTTAATATGATTGTATATTATTGCTTTAATGTTGCATGAATTGAATGTTTGATAAATGTGGATGAGCTTAATCCTATGAACGAGTCCGAAGATGAATTGACAAGCAAAAAATCTTGTTTGAACCTTAGGAATAGGGTAGGATACAAGTGACATGTCACTAGGGTCAGTATTTATTATGTTATTATGTGATCTGGGTGTTGGTCTTGTACGTCCTACTGGTGGCTAAGTATACCGGCATATGTTGCGGATACTTGACAGCTTGTATGAGCAGCACCGCGTAGCTACATCTTGACTGACAGCTTGTGTGAGCAAGCCCGTTGATAGCTCGAGAGTGAGCAACTATGTGATATGAGACTTGGGTAGCTTTGGCTACATATGTGGCACTTAGTGTGCAAAATTCCCGTATATCCGACATTTTTATTCCAAGTGGTTCACGGGTATGTTAAAGATGAGATTTTGCGTAAATTCATTTCGAGATGGTTCAGGTATGTACGTAAAGCTCACGATTATTAAATGCTTGAAATGTTGAATATGAGGTAAGTTTTGTGATGGAATAAGTTATGATAATGAGACTATGGTAAATTTACATTTAATCATGTTATATTATTTAAATGTTATAAGTATGGTAAGGTTAGCTTATTTCTTGCATACGAGCTTACTAAGCTATAAAGCTTACTCCGTTTATTTTCCATGTTTTGTAGTGTCGCCAAGCTAACTCGGATCGAAGATCGTCGGAGATTCGAATCACACTATCAAACTTTCATTTTGGGTATTGATGATCTTAGTATTTTGAAAGTATGGCATGTATAGCGACCTGGTCATTTTGTTATATGTGTCATTATGATTTTAACCAATTTGTTGGCTTGTAATTTGTCAAGGGCTTGATTTGATATTTGGCCATGTAAATTGGCTTATTTATTTAACATGGTTGTAAGCCTAAGTATATTCATATATGTGCCAATGGCTTTAGTGGTATGGTTATGGTATGCTTGGTTAATGATGGAATGTGATTCATAGCATGAATGTGAAATGTTTGGAAGTGTGATCTATTGATTAGATGATAACTTTGTGCACAAATAGGTGTCTTGAATGTAGTTAATGATACTTTAGTATATGTGAAATTTTCATGCATAATAAATGTTGTGAGTATGATAGGTGTTGCTATTGTATTGGCATTTGTTGGTCATATTGTGGATGTTTTGGTTGCCTAAGTATATTATATTTTGTGCCATTGAATTGGTGTTTGTGTAGGTGTAAATGAGGGTGGCAAATGGCTTTGTAAATAGCCTTTATTTTGTCCACACGGATAGACACACAGGCTTGTGTCTAGGCCGTGTGTGACACACGGTTTGTCCCATGGGCATGTGTTTTGGCCGTGTGTCCCCTGCACCTAAATTTTAAGAAACAGAATGCTCAGAATTGAGCACATGGGCAGAGACACAGGCGTGTGTCTCAGCCGTGTGGATGGCACGGCCTCAAACACGGGTGTGTGCCCTAGCCGTGTGAAGTCTGCACCTATTTCATGAAAATTAATTTTCCACACGGCCTAGCACACGGGTGTGTGGCTTGGCCGTGTGACATCACTTTGTTCATGGGTTACAAGTCAGAGAGTTACATGGGTCAGGACACGAGCGTGTGCAGCCACACGGCCTGTCTGCACAGGCGTATCCCAGACCACACGGGTGTGTGACCCCTGTTTAGGGCAAAAAGAATTTCTAAGTTTTGTAAAATTTTCCTGAGTTGTCGGTTTAGTCTCGGACCACTTTCAAAGCATGTTTTGGGCCTCGTAGGCTCGTATTAGGGACTGTTGGTTGAATGCAAATGGTTTTAATTTGGACGCAAATTTATGACTCAGAATTGTACAGTTGCTTGTGATGTGAGTCCGGTAATGCCTCGTATCTTGTTCTGGCGTTGAATATGGCTAAGGGTGTTACTAGTCAAGTAAGTGTTTTCCAAACCATATATGTTGTGAAAATCATGTTGTGTGATATTGATGATTATTATTGATTTGAAAAATATGTAAATCTCATTCTCATGTTATGTAATCATATGACATATGTGATATTCACATGATTATAAAATGTGAGATTTTGGTACCATGTGTACATATGTGATTTGCATGTTAGACATGTCTATATGATTTTGAGTGATTTTTGCCATATCACATTCATGGGGGTGGGATATGTGAAAGGTGGAAGTTATTGGCAGTTTATCTGCGATTTTGGTGGCACTGTTCATGATATTGATTGTTGGCATTTTATATGTGTTAGTATGACATTGTTCACAATTTGGTGTGTTGGATGGACGAGTTCTAGGGAAACTCGATTATGGTGTGTAGTGGAGATGGGTAGGACTATTTTCCTACAATTTGCTTCGTTTTATGAAATGTGCATCGATATGATCATTCATAATATAAGTATGAAATATTGACTTCTATGATTTTTATGGTTGTATATCAAATATGTTTATAAGTATGTGATTGAGTTTATGTTAATCTCATACTGAGCTTTATATCTCACCCCCTTTAGTTTTCTGGTTTTACAGATAATCCCAAGGTTAGGATTCGACAACGATATTTGGAGGAGTTTCTTGGAATTCTTTTTAAATTAAAGTAATTAAATTTTGTTTTGATGTTTTGGGTTTGTAATAAGTTTGAGTATGGACTGTGGCATGGGACTTTATATTACAAATTTTTCATTCTGATTTTCATAAATTGCTTGCATGACATTAAGTTTTAAAAACTGCATAAATTAATATTTGATAAGAGTATGCATGAAACTTGGTTTTTATTAAAACTGGACAAAATTACTCTTTTCCACTTCGACAATAAGAAATGAGTTTTAAACAAAACTACTACTTGGTTTTTGAGATTTTAAATCGTCTATTGATGTTTTATCAAAGTTACATAAAATATCGATTTTTAACAAAATTTGATTTCAGTAAAATTTTTCGTTGAGATTCTTATAAAAATATGTCAACATTACAGTTTTCTACTACAATGCTGAGAGATGAGTTTTTAATAAAATTAAACTTTATTTTCAAAGTTACTAATGATTACAAACAAGATTTCTAAAGATATTTGATTTTTGAAAATAACATATTTTTTCCTGAATAACAATGAATAACCAAGTCCTTTTTGTTTTTGAATAAATAAATGAATGATTTTGAAATTTGATTGAAATTACGAAAGTTTTGAACAACGATCAAACTTTTTCAAATAAAATATCAAAGTCATGAATTTCTAAAATCCTCGATTTCAATAGTTTGAAACGATTTATGCAAATGGTTTAAAAGTATGTTTAAAAACTACGAAAGATTTTCTAGCCCATTTTGGTGGCCAATATAGCTTTTCGAATTCGGCCTTAACGACTGGGTCAGGTTTGGGGTGTGACACTAGAAAAAAGTTATAAGTGGTGGATAGGATTATTTCCACGGTGACCACCAGAAAATTGATTGTTCAATACACAGATGTTTATTTAGCGTATATGATGGACACGCCCAAGTTCAAGAGCGAAGTCAGCCAAATGTTGGTAGTAAAGGAATTTACGAATGTGTTCCCTGAAGAACTCTCTAGTATGCTTAGGGATAGAGAAAAATAATTTCCAATAGAATTGGAACTTAGAATAGCTCCTACATCATGCCCGCCCTATAGGATGGCACTGGTAGAACTTAAGGAGTTAAAAGAACAATTGCAAGATTTGTTAAGTAAATGCTTCATCAATCCTTGGGGTGCACCAATTCTATTTTTTAAGAAAAAGAATGGATCTATGTGCCTGTGCATAGACTATTGTTAGTTGAATTAGGTCACCATTAAAAATAACTACCCTCTTCCCAAAACCAAAGACTTTTTTTTATCAATTATGTGGAGCTTCGATTTTTTCTAAGATTGACTTAAGGGCCGGATACTATCCAATAAAGATCAAGAATGACGATGTACCTTAAACAACTTTCCGATAAAGGTATGGGCACTATAAGTTTTTGGTGATGCCATTCGGATTGACCAACGTGCACATAGTGTTTATGGATTTAATGAATAGAGTGTTTCAACCTTGGATCAATTTGTGGTAGTCTTCATTGATGACAAATTGGTTTATTCTAAGATCGAGCTTGACCATGAGAAACATTTAAGAGTTGTATTAAGGATCTTGCGTGAACATTAGTTGTAGCAAATTTTAGCAAGTGTGAGTTATGTCTAAGAGAGGTACATTTCCGTGGACACGTAATTTTGGTGAAGGGTATCATGGTAGACCCCACCAAGGTAAAGGCAGTTCTCGAATAGAACTCACCTAAGAATGTCATTATAGTACATAACTTCTTGGGGTTGGCTGGTGTTGTAGGAGATTTGTGAAAGGTTTCTCTATTATAGCATCACCCCTTACCAAACTATTGAAGAAGAAGGATAAGTTTTTGTAAAGCAATGAATGTCAGCAAAGCTTTTAAAAGCTAAAGGCAGTTTTGACTGAAACTCTAGTGTTGGTGCAGCTTGAGCCTGGAGTTGAGTATACATTATATACAGATGCATTGTAACGTCCCAAAATTTAGGGTATTTAGCTTTGTATGTTGCGTTGCATATATATGAGCTTATCTCAGTGGTTGGGTGTCCTATGGAGTGTGTTAGTGGTCTGAGGTTCGAATCTCTGCTTGTGCAGAATTTTGGTTTTTGTCTTGAGTTAACCCTATCACCTGTTGATATGGTTCTTAAATAAATGTGGTAGGGATGTATCATAAATAGGTTGTTGGTCAAGGGGTTAGAGGCGTGATTTCTTCTGCAAGGAAACTTGGGTTTGAGTGCTTATGTGCATAAGGAGACTAATATTTTTGCCAAAGTGGGCAGCAAGAGGTTGTGTTTTAGTAAAAGTCTGAGCGATGGGAAGGTTGGAGAGATTTTAGGAGTGGTGGAGAAAAGTTAGGAGATATGGAACGGATTGGGATTGTGTTCAGTGGGAGTGATTCAAGGAGAAAATTGAGGGAAGTTGGGTGCTAATTCGGTTTTAGCTAGGGGATTGCTGAATTTGAGAGGTTTTTAGGGTTTCATTTTGGTAAAATATTATTTTTTTTGCAACTTTTCTTTTTTATTCTCTCTTTCGGGTTTTTTTTTACAAGTGGGATTCCCTTTCGTTAGTTTCTATAGACGAGTGCGTTATTGATTGTGCCTTTCTGCTTTTGGGTAGTTGCATTTTCTTCTTCCTCCCTCTCATCTCGACTCAAGTGGTTGGTTGGCTGAATATCTTGTACCTTTATAGTCTCCAAATCTCTTCAGTTTTGTTTGGGATAATCGGTTAATCCCTTCTCTTCTTCCCTCTCCTCTCAAGTGCACCGAATCTTGTTCTTGCATTTACTTCTTTGAGTGTCGAACCATTCTTGTGTTCCTCTGTTGATCTTGGTGATAAGTGTTGCAATTGTAACTTTGCTTTGTGCACTTCTTTCCCATACTGACGAACCTTCGATTCTTTCTTTTAACACTCTCTCTTTTGGCTAGCAGTTATTAGGGAAGCGTTGTGCTTGTGTTTCCTTTTGGTGTTGGCATTTGGTTGGAGGGAAACTGTGTAACGATTGTTTCCTTTCACTCGTAGTTCTGCGCCTTGGTAAGTGATTCAATTGGTTAAGTGGTTAATTGTTAGGTTGTTACTTAACAAGATTAGATCCTTGTGCAGATTCTTGACAATGAGTGGGTGATCGCTAGCTTAAGGGAGAAGTAAACCCTACTTGCCATATCGAGGTAAGGGAATGGATCGATTAGGGATTTAAATGTTATTAAGAGGAGGTTAACTCTATTGATTTAAGGGCTTACATTGTATCATACTTGGTTCTAGGTTGGCGTTGTGGAGATTGGTTCACTCATTGCGAAAAGGTGTGTAATCACACTGCCTCAATTGTTATACGGCAAAAGCCAAAAATTGTTATCATTGGTGCCACACGAGCGAACGCATGCTCAGGTAGTCATCTAAAGCGCATAAACGCGAGTATGTGACTGCAGTGACCACCACGAGCGATCTCGTGGGCATGGGTCGTTATTGGGCCACGTTGGGCCAAAATGGGCCATGTAGGCCCCACTCGGGCATACTGTACGGATGCATGAAGATAGTCAGGCTGGCTGTGTAGTTGCACAGCCAAGGCCATCATTAGGGCTTGTTGGGCCACACGAGCGTGTGGGCCCACATGGGCCATATTATTGGGCTTAGGTCCATTTGTCACTGATGGAATGATAAGGTCGCACGTGTCACTTGAGACAATTGTGGGCCTATTGTAGGGTTGGTGAATATACCTAGGCTCTAATATGTTAAAAAGACAGATATACCCCTATGAGGTAAATGACTAATATACCCCTGTATGATATATGACTGTTTGAGCATGCCACGATTATTGTATGTACATTCATACTATGTTGCATTGCATGGGGTGGGATTTATGATATTGGAGGAAGTGTACTGAGAGGCTATACGCCTATTATTGGCAGCTCTGCTGTAGATACTAATAGTGCTGTAAACGATACGTTATTCTAAAGTGTAGGGATGAGTGGGTCGATTTAGTCCCTACATGGAGTGTTGGGCTAGACGGAGTGGAGTGTAGAGGATGGTTAGGTAGGATCTTTTATATGCATGTCTGATACTGTACTGGATTGGGCCAAGGCCCATACCGATCTTATTATTTGTTAAGGCCTAGGCCGAGTCATACATACATCGAGTTTTCATAAACTCACTCTCATCGCTTATCCGCATGTGTAATCCTTAGGTGGGTCAGTGCTGCAAGGTACTCAGAAAAAGCCACACCACTGCTACTTTACATATTGTGCTTTTTAATAATGGTAGTTTTAATTGGGTTAAATTTTATGTAATTTAGCCATAACGTCCAGGCCGGGTTTAGGGTGTTACATGCATCATTGAGTGGATTAAGTTGTGTCCTTATGCAAAAAGTAAAGGTCATTGCACATGCTTCGTGCCAATTGAAATCGCATGAAAAGAACTACCCCATGCACGATCTAATATTGGTGGTTGTGGTCTTAGAACTAAAGCTCTGTCGACATTACTTATATGGGGAAAAGTGATATATCTTTTTTTATCTTAAAATTCTAAAGTACTTGATGACCTAGAAAGAATTGAACGTACACCAAAGGAGATGGCTGGAGCTATTGAAAGACTATGTCTTGATCATCGAGTACTACCCAAGAAAAGTAAATGTGGTGTCAGATACCTTGAGCAAGAAAACTATGGCGGCCTTGTTATCCTTGTAAGCTAAAGTGACTTTAACTGATAATGGAGCCTTGTTGGTAGATTTGGTTATGAAACCAACTCATCTCCCTCAAATTTTGGAGGAACAGAAGAAAGATATCCAATGTGAACTATTCAAACAAAGGATATTCTTAGGTAAAGTAGTGTAGATAAGGAGGGCAAACTTAGATTCAAATTCGAATGTTCATACCAATAAGGAATGAATTGATAAAGGAATTTTTAAGAGAATCTCACCAAGACCATTTTTCAGTTAACCCTGGTGGCATCATGATGTACAGAGACTAGAAGGAATCTTACTGGTGGCCTGGAATGAAGAAGGAGATCTCAGAATACGATTCCACATGTCTAACATGCCAAAGAGTGAAGGTAGAGAATCAAGTTCTATCAGGAAAATTGTATCCTCTAGAAATTCCCAAATGAAAATGGGAAAGAATCATCATGGACTTTGTATTTGAACTTCCCCTCTGTCCCTCCAAGAAGAAGTTTGTTTGGGTAATGGTAGATAGGCTCACAAAATCTGTAACTACCTGGTTTTAGCTAAATTAGAACAATGGTTTTGGAATCACAAAGCCGAGCTCGTAAAATTATTTTAATATTATTTTATGTGTTTACAACATGTGAATATATATGTGTGAAAATTTCATGAGCTAATTTTATTGTTTAATAGCTCAATTTGAGAAAAATGACTAAATCTCGTAAAATGCAAAAGTTTCATTCTATATGTTAAAAGTGCTTAATTTCCATGGCTTATTAAATGAAAGGTCCATATGTTGTAATTAGACCATGGATAGTGGATATTGACATGAATAGCCATCTATTATGCGATTTTAAATGATATTAAATAAGATCATTTTGGTAATTAGTTAAATAAAACATAATTTAACAAAACCAAAGTTAAAATTTTGTTAATCTTTTTCATTCCAATAAAAAAACACAAGAAAATAAGGGTTTTGGGAGTTTTGAAAGTTTGGCTCTTTGAAGCTTTGGTTGTGGTATGTTTTGAGACTTGATTTTAGCCATGAGATTTGGCTTGTAAATGTTGGTGAGAATTTGGCCAGTTAAGTTGGCTTAAGTTATGTGTTTGATAAGTTATTTATGTGATGTATATAATGCCTTATATGTTGGCTTGTTTGGTATAGTTATATGGTTGTTATTTTAATTAGTTGTAAATGAGAATATTAAGGTTGAAATAATGGCATGTTGTGACTTGATTATGTGATATTGAAATGGTAAGTCTTTTGGCTTAAAATAGGTGATAAGATGATGATGATGAAATACATTTTAGAAGTTATGCAAGTTTGACGGTTTTGGGCATGATTGTGGTTGAGAATTTAAGTAGTGAAATGGTTTATTATGAAATGACATGAATTATAAGTGATTTGGTACATTTTGGCTGCCCATATATGTGATGAAATGATACCATTTTGATGGCTGGGTGAGCATGAGAATAGGGTGGCAAATTGTCTTTGCAAATGGCCTATTTTTGTCTACACGGGTGAGACACGGGCGTGTGTCTCAGCCATGTGCGACACACGGTCATGTTATACGGATGTGTGTCCCCTGGGGTACCCTACGAATTAAAGTCAGTAGACCCTACAGGTTTATCACGGCCTAGACACACGGGCGTGTCTACTGGCTGTGTGTGGCACACGGGCTGGCACATAGACGTGTGGTCAGCCGTGTGACCCAAGTCAGTAACCCCCTTAGATTTCACACGGCCTGGCACACGGGCGTGTCCTCGGCCATGTGGTGTAAGTTAGTATGTATGCCCTATTTTCACACGACTTGTGACACGGTCGTGTCTAGTGGCCGTGTGAGGCACACGACGTATTCAACAGGCGTGTGACCTTGAAATCAAAGAAAATTTTCTAAGTTTCCTAAAGTTTTTAATTGTTATCAGTTTAGTCCCGAACCACTGCTAATTATGTTTTAAGGTCTCTTAGGACCTTATAAGGGACAAAGTGATTGGGATGAATGGATTATGAGTATGATTGCAAAAATATATGTGAATGAGATGTGTTATTCGGTAATACCTCGTAACCCTATTTTAGCGACGAATACGTGTTAGGGGTGTTTTTAATTTGTATCAGAGCTACGGTTTAGTCGATTCTAGGACTAACGTAATGAGTGAGAGTCTAGCTATACATGCCATATATATATAAACTGCGATAGTGTGTTGATTCTTGACAGTTAAAATGTGTTTTTATATAGCAAATGGATCCCAATCGAGTTGTAGCTGACGATGTGGAAAGTAATGCGCCTGCTCCCACTCAAAGGGCAGCGCCGGCTGATTCTAGGCTGATTTCTAGGAGCCAAGGAGGAGAGGCTAAGCAAGCCTTCTTCCAAATAATGAGTGAGTGGTTCACGGAGTTCGTTCGAATGAATCCAACTGCTCAACAACCTTTACCCCCACCTGTTCCTCAATAAGTCCCAGTTGTACCGCAAGTGTTAGATCTGATTCGATTGGGTAAGCCGCCAATGGATAAAATACGTAAACATGAGGACGAAGAGTTTTGGGCTACAGTTGATAATGATGCTGAGAGGGCTGAGTTCTGGCTAGAGAACACGATCAGAGTATTCGAGGAATTGTCCTGTACTCCAGAAGAATGTATCAAATGCGTAGTATCATTGCTTAGAGATAATGCGTATCATTGGTGGAAAACGTTAACATCGGTAGTTCTTAGAGAATAGGTTACTTGGGAATTCTTTTAGACCGAGTTTCGAAAAAAGTACATAAGTCATAAATTTCTCGATCAGAAACATAAAGAGTTTTTAGAATTGAAACAAGGTCGGATGACTTTCACTGAATATGAAAGAGAGTTCGTACATTTAATCAAGTATGCTCGGGAATATGTCTCCACTGAAGAGATCATGTGTAAAAGATTTGTTGACGGACTGAATGAAGATATAAAACTTCTAGTTCAGATTCTAGAAATCAAAGAATTTTTGTGTTAGTTGAAAGGGCTTGTAAAGTCGAGGATCTCAGCAAAGAAAAGAGAAAAGCTGATATTAAAGCAAGAGATTCGAGAAAGAGATCAGCTAGTAAATCTTATCAGTCTCAATCGAAGAAATTTTGAGACTTGCTTAATCGTTCCAATACATCTATGGGGCATTCAAACAGAGATCGAGTGAGACAATAGTTGAGCTCCAAAGCTCCAGCTACTTCGATAGCTAGTGTTCGGAGTGCGAGACCTAACTGACTTAAATGTAAACATTATGGTAAAAGGCATTCTGGTGATTGTAGTTTGAATGATCGGGCCTATTTTAAATGTGGATCATTGGATCATTTCATTCGTAATTGTCCTGAGTTGGCTGAGCAAGATACAATATAAAATATGAGGCTGAGTAACTCTCCAGCTAGAGGTAGACCACCTAGAAACATGGGAAATGTGAGTGGTAGCCAGAAAGCGACTAAAGACACTGCTGCGAGATCTGATGCCAGAGCACCTACACGAGCCTATGTTATTCGCGCTCACGAAGAAGCTTCATCTCCAGATGTTATTACCAATACTTTTACTCTCTATGATACTAAAGTTATTGCATTGATAGATCTAAGATCAACTCATTCGTATATATGTGTGAATTTAGTATCTAGTAAGACTTTGCTTGTAAAGTCTGCTGAGTTTATAATTAGAGTATCAAACCCTTAGACAAGTGTGTGTTGGTTGATAAAGTGTGCAAGAACTGTCCATTGATGATTCGGGATATTTATTTTCCGACTGATCTGATGTTGTTACCATTTGATGAATTTGATATAATTCTGGGCATAGATTGGTTAACGTTGCATGATGCTATTGTGAACTGCAAACGAAAGACGATTGATCTGAGATGTCAGAATAATGAGATTATCTGAATTGAGTAAGATGATCTGAATAGTTTTCCAGTAGTGATTTCATCGATGTTAGCTTAGAAATATGTGAGAAAGGGTTGTGAAGCTTATTTAGCTTATGTGCTTGATACGAAAGTGACTGAAAATAAGATCGAATCAGTGCCAGTTGTGTGTGAATGCCCAGATGTGTTTTCTGAAGAGTTACTGGGATTACCACCGATCTGAGAGGTTGAGTTTGGCATTGAGTTAGTGTCAAGAACAATACCAATATCGATAGCTCCGTACATAGTGGCTCCAACAGAGTTAAAAGAATTGAAATCTCAGTTGCAAGAGTTGACAGATAGAGGATTTGCATGACCGAGTTTCTCACCCTGGGGTGCTCCTGTGTTGTTTGTGAAAAAGAAAGATGGCACGATGAGAATGTGTATAGATTATTGACAGCTTAATAAAGTGACAATTAAGAACAAATATCCTCTACCGGTAATTGATGATTTGTTTGATCAATTGAAAGGGGCTACAGTGTTTTCAAAGATAGATTTGAGATCGAGCTATTATCAGTTGCAAGTTAGAGACTCTGATGTGCCAAAGATTACATTTAGAACGAGATATGGTCACTATGAATTTTTAGTTATGCCTTTCGGATTATTAACGAATGCACCTGCTATCTTTATGGACTTAATAAATCGGATTTTCAAACCGTACTTAGATCGATTTGTTGTTGTATTCATTGATGACATATTGATATATTCACGAGATGAAACTGAGCATGCTGAGTATTTGAGAATTGTATTGTAGACTCTGCGTGATAAGCAGTTATATGCTAAGTTTAATAAATGTGAATTTTGGTTGCGTGAGGTTAGTTTTCTGGGGGATATTGTGTCAGCATCGGGTATCTGAGTCGATCCGAATAAGATTTCTATAATAATAGATTGGAAGCCTCCGAGAAATGTATTCGAAGTCTGCAGTTTACTGGGACTTGTCGGCTATTTTAAACGATTTATGAAAGGCTTTTCGATGATTGCAACTCTGTTGACGAGATTGCTTCAGAAAGATGTAAAGTTTGAATGGTTCGAGAAATGTCAGAAAAGTTTTGATCAGCATAAGGTTTTTGACTGAAGCTCCAATGTTAGTACAGCCAGAATCAGGTAAAGAATATGTGATTTATAGTGATGCATCACTGAATGGTTTAGGCTGCGTTTTGATGCAGGAAGGCAAAGTTATAGCTTATGCCTTGTAATAGTTGAAGCTGTATGAAAAGAATTACCCGACACACGATTTAGAGTTAGTAGCCATTGTGTTTGCATTAAAGATTTGACATCATTATCTGTATGGTGAGAAATGCCATGTTTATTCAGATCACAAGAGTTTAAAATATCTGATGACTTAGAAAGATTTGAATTTGCGACAGCGGAGATGGCTAGAATTGCTAAAAGACTATGAGCTAGTGATTGACTACCATCCGGTAAAAGAAAATGTTGTTGCTGATGCATTAAGCCGAAAATCTTTGTTTGCTCTATATGCAATGAATACTCAGTTAGCTCTTTCTGATGATGGCTCGATAGTAGCTGAGTTGAGAGCAAAATCGTTGTTTGTACAGCAGATTTATGAAGCTCAGAAGATTTATGGGTCGAATATGTGTTCCGAGGAATTCAGAGTTAATTCAGATGATTTTGAATGAAGCACATAGTAGTCATTTATATGTTCATCCAGGAGGTATGAAAATGTATAATGATTTGAAACAGCTTTATTGGTGGCATGGAATGAAGCGTGATATTTCATAATTTGTTTCGAAATGTTTGATTTGTCAACAAGTTAAAGCTGAGCATCAGGTACCGTCTGGTTTATTGCGGCCAATTATGATTCCTGAGTGGAAATGGGATAGAGTGACTATGGATTTTGTTACGGGTTTGCCCCTATCTCTGAGTAAGAAAGATGCAATTTGGGTTGTTGTTGACTGGTTGACAAAATCAGCTCATTTCATTCCTGTGCGTATAGATTACTCACTTGACAAGCTTGCTGAGTTGTATATCTCCGAGGTTGTGAGATTTCGCGGAGTACCTGTTTCTATTGTTTTAGATAGAGATCCGAGATTTACATCAAGGTTTTGGAAGAAATTGCAAGATGCACTGGGTACAAAACTACATTTTAGTACTGCATTTCACCCTCAGACGGATGGTCAATCCGAGCAAGTTATTCACATACTCGAGGATATGTTGAGATGTTGTATTCTTGAGTTCGAAGGTACGTAGGAAAAGTATTTTTCGTTGATTGAATTTGCGTATAACAATAGTTTTCAATCGAGTATTAAAATGGCTCCGTACGAAGGTTTATATTGTTGGAAATGTCGAACACCTTTATACTGGACTGAATTAAGTGAGAATAAGATTCACAGGGTTGATCTAACCAGAGAAATAGAAGAAAAAGTGAAAGTAATACGTGATAGTTAAAAAGCGGCATCAGATAGTCAGAAATCATGTGCAAAATTGAAAAGAAAAGATATTGAGTTTCAGATCAAGGATAAAGTGTTTTTGAAAGTATCTCTGTGGAAGAAAATACTTCGATTCAGTCGTAAAGGCAAATTGAGTCTTAGATTCATCGGGCCATATGAGATTATTGAGGGAGTTGGACCAGTGGCTTATCGGCTAGCATTGCCGTCTGAGTTAGAAAAGATTCATAATGTGTTTCATGTATTGATGCTTTGACGATACAGATCTGCTCCTTCGCATGTTATTTTCCTGACCGAAGTTGAGATTCAGCCAGATTTATCGTACACTGAAGAACCGATTCGAATTTTAGCTCGTGAAATCAGAGAGCTGAGAAATAAAAAAATAGCGTTAGTGAAAGTATTACGGCATCGACACGGGGTAAAAGAAGTGTAACACCCCAAACCTAGCCCAGAAGTTAGGCCCGAATCTGGAGTGTCATATTGAAGTATTTTTCGAAAACCATGTTTTCATTAGAAACCCTTCTTATTTAAAACTTAGTACATTGAAAACTTAGTAATTTTATTCCTAAAATTCCTTTTTGGGTTGCAGAAGCTAATTTTAAAAGTAACCGATTTACGAAAACGTGATGTTTAAAAGTTAAGTTGCAAAAACGTAGTGTTTTGAAAACAGTTGTTGTTTTGGAAAATCGCGACCTACTTCTAACAATTATAAAACATAGTAGGTAAAATCCCAAAGTTTAAAATAAAAACTAGAATTAAGAAAGGCCTTATTACAACCCAAATAAAAAATACTCATCAGTAAATAAACAAATCTAAAAACATAAGTAGTGTGTGTGGTCATCTTCGTGTCCCTCGTAGCACCGATCCACCTATCGCTGAGGATTACCTGAACAGTTAATAAACGGGGTGAGTTTACGAAAACTCAGTGTGTAATCCTCTAGCATTCAAATAGTCATTCAAAAATAGAATTTAGAACCATTTTGGGCTTTGAGCCTATCCGAGAATGATCTGATCAGATTCGGAATATATATGGGGGCCCAAAGCCCTATTCATTAACATTTGGGTCTCAACCCATCACGGTATCAATTGGGCCTAGCCCATCTCAAAATCACTATCAGTTAGGCCTAGCCCATATTAGAACCAATATCAGTTGGGCCTAGCCCATATAAGAATCAATATCATATGAATAATGCATGATAACCCATCAAACCCTGCACTTGTCTCCGTCCAACCCTGCAATACCTGTAGGGAATAAATCACCCACGCCATCCCTACACTTACATTGTTAGCACCGATTGCAACACTAACTAAAATCGCAGCAAAGCTGCTAATATCAGAATATGTGGCCCAGCCACCAATACGATTTCTTCCTCCATAAAAATATCCCAATCCCAAGCAGTATGTCATGTATGCAGAATGCCATGCTCAATCATCACACCTGTATGTAAAATGGTCATACTCGGTAACAATCTTTTAAACATATATTAAAAGCATATCAGTCGTACAACCACCATCAAGTCAGTTAAAACATAGTCATACAATCACATTCAAATCAGTCAAATTCATAATCCAAGTCGGTCATTTACCCACAAGGGTAAAACAGTCATTTTACTCTATAGGGGTATTTCGATAATTTTACACTACAAGGGTATTTCGATAATTTTACAAATTAGGGGTATTTTGGTAATTTTACAAATCAGGGGTATTTCGATAATTTTACAAACCAGGGGTATTTCGATAATTTTATAACCTAGAGGTATTTCGGTAATTTTACAAACCGAGGAATTTTGATAATTTTACAAACCGGGGTATTTCGATAGTTTTACAAACCGGGGGTATTTTGATAAATTTACAAACTGGGAGTATTTTGGTAATTTTTCAAATCGAGGGTATTTCGATAATTTTACAAATTGGGGATATTTCGATAACTTTACAAACTGGGGGTATTTCAAAAATTTTACAAACTGGGGGTATTTCGGTAATTTTACAAACCGAGGGTATTTCGGTAATTTTACGAACTGAGGGTATTTCGTAATTTTACAAATCGAGGGTGTTTTGGTAATTTTACAAACTGAGGTATTAACGACCCAACAAAAGGTCCACCGTCCCCTCGAGCGACTTAAGTAACCTAAACAAACCTAACGATGTAAATGGGCCCAAGGCCCATACTTGACCCAAGTGGGCCTACACGCTCATGTGGCCCGTTTACCCAATTTTAGTTACGGCTATGTGAACACCATAGCCCAGTTCATTATTTGTCACTTACCGCAGACTTTGTCCGTGTTGGGCCCACGAGCTCATTTGGCCCACACGACCTATTTCGGCCTATTTCAACCCAGAATAGCCCATGTACACGAGAACGCTCGTGGTGGTCTCTACAGTCTATCGCCCCTGATCTGAGGGCTCAGTTTACCACACGAGCGATTGCACGCTCGTGAGGCCTCAAATATCGAAGTTTCGGCTTTTCGGCTTTTATCGAGTAACGATTGAGGCAGTGTGACTACACACCTTAAACGAAGTTGCGCAAATAGCCCTCGAGTCCAAAGCCTACACTCCACCAAAAATACTCCATTAGTCAAAGCAATAGGATTAACATCCCCTTTCTACTCTTATCAAAATTACTACACCAACACTTGCCTTACTTGCAAGAGTG
The DNA here is from genome assembly GCA_025698465.1 of Gossypium longicalyx. Classification (NCBI taxonomy): domain Eukaryota; kingdom Viridiplantae; phylum Streptophyta; class Magnoliopsida; order Malvales; family Malvaceae; genus Gossypium; species Gossypium longicalyx. Next base: position 60,837,156 of record CM047003.1, read on the forward strand.
AGACTAACCTAAATGAACTATTGACAAAGGCTGAATACCACTCCTTGACTGAACTGCATACAACCGAACTTCATTAACCTATATCGATATCGATCACATAAAGATTGAACCAATATAATCACTTACTGAAAACGTGAAATCGGTTGTGGAAATAAAGCAGTCGTCCCTATTCCCAAAGTGAGAATTCAAAAGATAGAGGCAAGGCTCAGTACCCACACACTCCAAGCCATAAACGGTAGTAAGAAGGTATAATAGAGATTACTACACCACGAAAAGAAAAGAACGGAGAAGAAGATAATCACCTACTGATTGTCCAATAATCAGTTGCAAAAGCTGAAAGCAGAGGTAGGGAAAAAGAGTAATGCTGCCACTGTCACAGTACCGAAGGGTGAAAAGGTTACAAGAGAAGAGAAGAGAAATGAATAAGTATTCGGTAAAGGATCAAAAGAAGGGAAAGATGATAAGAGAAGTGGTTAACAGAAGGAAAGAGGTGTAGAAAGAAAAGAGAGACATGTTATTCAGTCACCAACAAACTAGAAAAGGGAGAGGAAGATGGAGCAGTCGCCCAAAGATGAAACCAATAGCAAAATCCCGAAAGTGCAAAAAGTGACAGAACTACCTGGTAAAAGCCGAATAAGCAAAATGCCAAAACCCGAAAGAAAACCCCTCCCCAACACCAAAAGAAAAACAATAGCTCTTGAGCACCCTTAACCAAATTTGCACACCCTAGCTTCCCTATTCGGCTACAACACTCTCTAAGTTCAAATTCCTTGATTCACTCCTTAATTCTCTCCATAATCTCCTCCTCAACTTACTCTCACCTCACATTCAAATTCCAAGACCAAATCAACCTTCCAGCACTTAGAATTCTACTCCAATTCAACCACTAGCCATCCACAAGTGCAAAATAAATACTCATCAATATCCCATGCCAATGTTCGAACCCTGGACCTCCTTCCCACCCTTGTGACGCCACCTTGCCACTACACCACAAGGCTCTTTGTGTCACCATGTAACGCCCCGAATTTTGGGCCTAGATGAATTGGGCTTTGGGTCTCATAAAATTTTTAAGTAAGAAAGAAAATGACAAATGGCATGTTGGCTATAATGGTTTAAAGAATTTGGAGTGTCTAGGTATGTTGGGGAAGTTCTGGGTTTGAGTTTTGTGGTGGAGGAATTTCAATTTAATTATTAAAATAACCAGGGTTGGGAGTAGTTGGGCTTTTGAATAAAAATAAGGGAAAATGGCATCAAAAAGCCTTGTGGTAGAATGGCTAAGTGACGCCACTTAGGGTGTAGGGAGGTGGCGTTAGTGGTTAGCAAGGAGATCCAAGGTTCGAATCCTAGCTTAGTATTTTTAGGAGCTTAGTTTTGACCTTCTAGAAGGATAGAAGTGGCGTGAAGATGGACTCTAAGGGGAGTGTTCAGAAGAGAAGTTAGGAAATAGATTAGGGAGTTATCAGGGAGAAAAACGAGGAGATGAGAAGGGGGAAGTGATTGAGCCGAAATGGGAATTTAGCCATGAGGAATTCGGCTATAAGCTATAAATAGGTGCCGAATGCAAGGTTGCCAAGCTAATGCCAATATCTTTTCACCTTGTTACCGGAAACCCTTATTTCTTTCTTTCTTTTCTTGTGCTGATTTCCATTCTTCCTCTACTTCATTGCCGACTTTTCTTTCCATTTCCTTGGAGCCGAATAACCTCTTTCTTACCATACAAATCGCAATGGCAGAAACTTTCTGGTCTGAATACTCTTGGTGTTGCCAGTACCCTTTCCCCTCAGTCGATTCTAGTGTAAGTGTTTGCTCTTCCAATCGGTTTTCTTTGCTAAGTATCGGTTATTGTCCCTTACTTCTTCTAATCAGTTTTGGGTAGGAATAGGTATCAAATCTCAGTCCTTGGATCCCTGCCGATTTGCTCTTCAGGTGAGAGATTTTGGTAAGTACTCTCAATCTTGGTTGGCCGAATGGTCATAGTTAAGGTAAGGGGTCTTGTGTTGGATGCTAGTTCTCTAGTATTTGGTTGTAATGAGTAAGATTAATGCAGATGTAGGGAGTACGTGATCAAGGAAAAGCTATTAGGGATTGGTGTTCAAGGTAAGGTTAAAGTGAGGTTTAGGTTTTGGGTAAAATATGTATTAAGCATAGGATTAATTGAAGGGTGATATTGTTGTAGGTTTGCGACTAAGGGAATCGCAGCACGCTCTATTACCAGGTGTGTACATACACTGCACACACAAGCAGATCGGCAAAAGTTGAAATGCCGAAAGCCGAAAAGCCGAAAAGCTGAAAGTTTGGCTATGGCAGACTTGTGAGTGCGCAAACACTCGTTAGGGGGAAACTGATAGGTTGTGTGAGGCCCCATGGGAAATTCCATGGGCTTGGGCTATGAATTGGCAAACCGGGTCAAAATAGACTTAATGGGCCCGATGGGCTGTTGGGCCCATAATAGGCAAAAATTGATAATTGATGCTATGTGATAGAAAATTGTATGTGAACATGACTATAAATGTGGTTTGGGCCTAATAGGCCGTATGAATGTGATATGGGTCTAATGGGCCATATGAATGTGATATGAGTGCTAGAAGAGGTGCGAGAGGTCGTGGCCGAGGCCACGAAAGTATTAGGGTTGAATCGTCATCATCAGGCCATATGCCCGATGTTGGAGTAGATGAGGCTCCAACCTCACTGGTGGTTGGTAATGGAACGTATGATCGAGCCGCAGGAGAAGATGCATTGTCGCAGGCAATGCTAAGAATTTTGGAAATGGTCGCTGGGCCCAATAATGGCACAGGAAATTGGAGGTCCATTCCGGAGCGACTTCGTTCAAATGGGGCTAAGATCTTTATGGGCGTGGCTGGTGTGGCTCCTAACGTGGCTGAATACTAGTTGGAGACCTCTGAAAGGATAATGGAGAACTTGGACTGCTCATCGGAATAAAAACTGAAAGGGGCAGTGTCGCTACTTAGGGAAGAAGCTTACCAATGGTGGCTGACAGTGAAAGAGGGCACTCAACCTGAGCAGGTCACTTGGGAGTTCTTCAAAGCTGCATTCCAAGGGAAGTATGTAGGTACGAGATATGTGGATGCTAAAAGAAAGGAGTTCCTGAACTTGACCCAGGGAAACAAATCTGTGGCGGAGTATGAGGCAGAATTTCTACGCCTTAGTAGGTATGCAAGGGTCATGGTGGCAACGGACTATGAGCATTGCGTTAGATTTGAGGATGGACTTAGAGATAGCCTTAGGGTATTAATAGCTCCACAAAGGGAGCGAGTTTTCTTGGATTTGGTGGAGAAGGCAAAGATAGCGGAGGAGGTAAAGCGTACGGAGCGCCTAAATCGAGAAAAAGAAAGGGGTAAGAATAAGAGGGAGGCTGAGACTCCGGGTGTTGGACAGAGGCTTAGGGCTAGGGCCAGAAACGATGGGCCAGTTAAAGTAGGGCCCCCTGCTGTTAATCTAGGGGTGCCACCTTGTGCTGTTTGTGGGAAATGTCATATAGGCGAGTGGATCCTTGGAGCATAGGATCAAGAATTGCCCTAAAATGCCAGCTCAGGTGCCGGTCATGGGTCGAGGTGGTACTCCGCCACCAAGGGGTGGTCAATTGCCGCCAAGGGGTCGTGGGCAGGCCAAGGGCGGTAACGGCAATGGACGTGGACTTGGAGCACCAGACGAAAATGCAAGCCATGCTGAGGCAAGGCAGACAACTTTGGTCTATGCTGATCGTCGCTGAGAAGATAGAGATGCCCTAGATGTGATAACGGGTATGTTTTTTATATATGAGTTACCTTACACAACATTGATTGATATTGGATTGACGCATTCATATGTTGCATGCAATAAGATTGAACCTTTGGGTGATATGTTTGAAATTACTGCAAATGAAATGACTGTGAGAAGTCCATTAGGTCAGTCAGTGGGAGTGAATAAGTTGTATAGGGAGGTACCCTTAGTTTTCCAAGGGGTTACCTTTTTAGCGGACTTGATGGAGCTGTCGTCTAGTGAGTTCGATCTGATCTTAGGTATGGATTGGCTGGTGAAACATCGAGCCACATTGGATTGCGCTGCAAAGTGAATGGTGTTAAGAACGGCAGAGGATAAGAAGGTGGTGGTGATTGGTGAACGCCGGAATTATCTGTCGAATGTAATTTTGGCATTAAGGGATGAGAAGTTAGTACGGAAGGGGTGCGAAGCCTATTTAGCTTATATTTGTAATGCGGAGGCTAAGAGCCCTACTATTAAAGAATTGAGAACAGTTAGGGAATTTCCTGATGTTTTTCCCAAGGAGCTGCTAGGGTTGCCGCCCAGTAGAGAAGTGGAATTTGGAATCGAGTTGTTACCTGGTACGACTCCTGTGTCCATCGCTCCTTATCGGATGGCACCAAAGGAGTTGGTAGAACTTAAGGCACAGATTCAGGAATTGTTGAATCGAGGATTCATTCGACCAAGTGTGTCTCCGTAGGGAGCACCGGTGTTATTCGTAAAGAAGAAGGATGGGTCGTTGCTAATGTACATCGACTATCGGCAGCTAAACAAGTTAACTATTAATGTAACATCCCGAAATAGGGTCTAAACGGAACAGTGGTTACGAAACCACAAATCTGAGGTAGAAAAATTTATTTTATTATTATTTTGAGGTTCATGATATGATTACATGATTGTGTGAAAATTTCGTGATGAAATTCTATGCATAAAATGCTTAATTTGAAGTTAGGGACTAAATAGAATAAGTTGCAAAACTTGCATTCTAGAAGTTTCTAGTATGAAATTGCTTTGAAATATTAATTAGGAGGTCTTAAATAGCAATTTGACCAATTTTAAGTTCATGGACAAAATTAGGACATGGAAGGAATTTTTAAAAGTTTAGTAAGGAGGGGCATTTTGGTCATTTGGATATTAAATGAAATAAAATGGGAAAAATAACACAAAAATGATCATCTTCTCCATAAGTTGCTTCCAAATTTTGCTCTCTCCATAGCTAAGGTTTCTTCAATTTTCAAGCTTCATAGTAAGTGATTCCAAGCCCCGTTTTTAATGATTTTTACGTTTTTGAGATCCCGGTAGCTCGATAAAGCTTATACTAGCAATAATTTAAGTTAGGGTTCATATTTGGAAAAATAACCATAGGTGAAAAGTTTTTATTTTGATGTTTTATGATAGAATATGAGGTCTTAGATTATGTTAGACAACTTGTGCTACTCGGTTTTAGGTAAAAACGAGAAAAAGGGCTTAATCGGTAAAATACCTAATAGTCATAAGTGCATGTTGGAGTATGAATTTGATGCTGCCATAGAAGGGAAAAATGATCAGCATGTATGAATTTGATGCTACCATAGAAGGGAAAAATGATCAGCATGTCGTAAAACATAAGAAAATAGGTTGAAGTTTAATTTACGAGATTTGGGGTAAAAGTGTAAATATGCAAAAGTTTAGGGGTAAAAATGTAATTTTTCCAAAGTTTGAGTAAATGACTGTTTTGATAAATGTGAATATTAAATAAGTTAAATTTGCTATAGATCAAGAAGAACGAAATTCAGGAGTAGATCGGGGAAAAGAAAAAGTAAAGGACTAAATTGTAAAGTTTAGTCACATTTTGTATCGAGGTAAGTTTACTGTAAATAAATGCAATATTCTTATATTTTACATTATTATTGTTAATTTCCAGCATTTATATACTTATTTTTTTAGAATACTTAAAGTCGAATTAAAGGCGAAGTAGCAGAGAAAAAGCATTAGGAAGCCTAGTTTGAACCTTAGGAATATTAGGATATTGGGGTTGACAGGACAGGATAGAAATGAGCCATGTAAGTCTATATCAGATATATGGCTTGGGCGACAGGAATGAGCCATGTAAGCCCATATTATATATATAAATATGGCATTGGAGATAGGAATAATTCATGTAAGTCCATGTCGAAGACATGGCATTGGCAGGATATTGATAGATAAGAACGACCCTAGTATCCTTAGTATTCTGAGTGGTTCAACGGGTCATTGTATATGTTAAATCATAGTGAATTATCAGTAAAAAGGGAAGGTAGATTATATTTATGAATAGTGAAAGGTTAGGTAAGAAAGAAGGTAAGTGAGAAAAGACGAAGGTAGAAAATGAGAAGTAAAGAAAGTTTATAAGGCTAGGTGGCTTGATGTATATATTTATTCATTATGTTGAATGTTGTAATTTATTTACTTGTAAGCTTACTAAGCCTAGTGCTTACTCTCTTATTTTCTTTTTCTTATAGTTTTTATCAAGCCACTCGGGGATTGAAGGAAACGTCGGAGACCCGATCACACTATCGAAGAAATTACATTGGTATAGTTAGACGTTTCGTTTTGTGTATGGCGTGTATAGGTTCTTGGTTTCTTTTGATATGATATGATCAATGAATGATGTGTAAATATTTTCTAGTGATTAGCTAATAGAATGGCTGATGATATACATGTTTAATAGTATGTATGATTAAGTAGTAACTATCACATGAAAATTATGAAAAATGTGAAAGTAACTTAAAATAGAATTCAAGTATCAGAAATAACGTGATTTTGAAAAATCACAAAAATTTGTAGAGACATGGTTTGATAGTTAATAATATATGAAATTAAATCTCATTGTGTCTATTTTCATATGGAATAAGCAAAGAAGGTAAAGGCTTTGTATTTTATAAGATGTCTGAGTTTTAGTGAAATAGGGCCAGAGCGATTTTTGGATCCCCTGTTTCAACTTTAGAAATTAACCATAAATTTTATAAAAATAATTAGGTAGTGTAATTTATATGGTTAGAATTCTTATTGAATCTAGTTTTAATAGAAACAAACTTCATAGTTATTGAAATTCTGTACAGAGAGATATATGATTCGTAATACACAGAGGTCAGAGCAGTCGAATCCTGAAACAGGGGAGAATTTAACTAATAAACTGTACTAATTGGCCAAGCCAAAAATTCTAGAAAAAAATTAGTAAATAGATATATGAGTCTATTTTCAGGGAAAATTTACAGAATTGGATTTCGAGTTTTGTAACTCGAGATATGAATTTTTAAGTAACCATGACGCAGAAAAATAGTTTATTTCGAAAATTAATATAAGTAGTTAGAATTGTTTAAAAATGTAAAATAAGATTAGTAACACCTCAAGCTTGACTCCGATGATGGTTCCGAGCGTGGGGGCGTTACAATTAAAATTAAGTACCCCCTGCCGAGAATTGATGATCTTTTTGATCAGTTTAGGGGAGCATATGTTTTCTCGAAGATTGATCTGCATTCGGGGTATCACCAATTAAGGGTTAAGGAGGCGGATGTTCACAAGACAGCTTTTAGAACTCGTTATGGGCACTACGAGTTCTTGGTGATGCCATTTGGGCTGACGAACGCGCCTACCGCTTTCATGGATCTCATGAATCGGGTTTTCCAACCCTACCTAGATCGGTTCGTGGTAGTTTTTATAGATGACATTTTGGTGTATTCAAGAGATGAGGATGAGCATGAGGCACACTTAAGGATTGTATTGCAGATTTTGAGGGAGAAGTAGTTGTATGCCAAATTCAGTAAGTGTGAATTTTGGCTAAGGGAAGTTACTTTTCTTGGACATGTGATGTCAGCTGAGGGGATTAAGGTGGATCCCCGAAAAATTAAACTAGTGTTAGACTGGAAAACACCCAAGTCGGTGTCAAAAATTCGAAGTTTTCTGGGCTTGGCAGGATACTATAGGCGGTTTGTTAAGGGTTTTTCAGTAATTGCTGCACATTTAACTAAGTTGTTGAGGAAGGGAGTACCGTTTGTCTGGACAAACAAGCAGCAAGAGAGTTTCGAAAAACTTACGAAGGTTTTAACTGAGGCCCCTGTATTGATTCAACCAGTGCCTGGGAAGGAGTTTGTGGTTTTTAGTGATGCATCGCATGTAGGCTTGGCATGTGTATTGATGCAAGATGAAAAGGTAGTTGCGTATGCCTCACGGCAACTTAAGACTCACGAGGTGAATTACCCAGCCCATGACTTGGAGCTAGCTACGTTAGTGTTCGTGCTTAAAATATGGAGGCATTACTTATACGGGGAGAAGTGCAGAATTTATTTAGACCACAAGAGTTTGAAGTACTTCCTTACCCAAAAGGAGTTAAACCTTAGGCAGCGTAGGTGGGTGGAATTATTGAAGGATTATGATTGTACGATTGAATTCCACCCTGCAAAGCGAATGTGGTAGCCGACGCGTTAAGTCATAGGGTGAAGTCAGATTTGAGGGCTATGCTCGCCCGTTTAATTTGTTGGATGATGGTAGCTTGTTAGCTGAGCTTCAAGTAAAACCGATGTGGATCGACCAGATAAGGAGTAAGTAATTGATGGATGAGACCTTAGGTGCTCATTTTTAGCAAGTAAGGAATGGTGAGACATCAGACTTTTGGTTGAATAGTGAAGGGGTGTTGTGTTTCCGTGGGAGAATGTGTATGCCTAAGGACAATGAACTAAGGCAGTCTAATCTACGGGAAGCACATAGCAGTCTCTATGCTATGCATCTTGGCGGAAACAAGATGTATCGAAACTTGTGGGAACTTTACTGGTGGCCTGGACTTAAGCGCGAGGTTATGGAGTTCGTAAGTAAATGCTTGGTATGTCAAAAAATGAAGGCGGAACATCAGTTGCCTTCAGGGTTACTACTTTAGCTAGTGAAGATTCCACTCTAGAAGTGGGAAAGGATCACTATGGACTTTGTTAGTGGGCTACCCTTGACGCCTACTAAGAAAGACTCGATATGGGTTATAGTGAATCAGTTAACGAAGTCTGCCCATTTTGTACCGGTTCGCACCGATTACTCGTTGCAAAAGCTGGCGAGGTTGTATGTGACGGAGATTGTAAGATTGCATGGAGTGCCGGTCTCCATAATATCTGATAGGGACCCATGTTTCACTTCACTATTTTAGAAGAAGCTGCATGAGGCGTTGGGCACTAGGTTGAACTTTAGTACGACATTCCACCCTCAAACTGATGGACGGTCGGAAAGAGTGATCCAAGTATTGGAAGATATGTTGAGGGGATGTGTGACTGAGTTCCGAGGTAGCTGGGAGGACTTTTTTTCGTTAGCCGAATTTGCATACAATTATAGCTATCAAGCAAGCATTGGGATGTCTCCGTATGAAGCACTGAATGGGCAAAGGTGTCGAACTCCAACATGTTGGATGGAGTTGGGGGAACGAAGAGTTTTAGGCCCTGAGTTAGTAGCAGATACTGAGGATAAGGTGAAGTTGATTCGGGATCAGTTGAAGGAGGCCTTGGATAGGCAGAAGTCGTATGCTGACCTTAAACGATGAGAGATAGAGTATGCAGTGGGGGACTTAGTTTTTCTTCCCGTGAAAGAAGGTATTAAGGTTTGGACGGAAGGGAAAGCTGAGCCCAAAGTTCATTGGGCCATATCGGGTTGTAAGGCTGATTGGGCCAGTCACTTATTAGCTGGAATTACCTTTGGAACTAAGCCAGATCCACGACTTGTTTCATGTTTCCATTCTAAGATGGTATCACTCAGATCCTTCGCATGTCGTGGTGGTTGAGGAAATCGAGGTCAGGCCAAATCTAACTTTCGAGGAAGAGCCCATACAAATAATTGGTCGAGATGTCAAAGTACTGAGAAGGAAGTTCATTCCATCAGTCAAAGTGCTTTTGCGTAATCACAAGGCTGAGGAGGCTACTTGGGAACCTGAGGAAGCGATGCGACGCCAATATCCTCAACTGTTTGAATCAGGTAAAATTTCGAGGACGAAATTTTTTTTGGGGGGTAGAGTTGTAACGCCCTGAATTTTGGGCCTAGATGAATTGGGCTTTGGGTCTCATAAAATTTTGAAGTGAGCAAGAAAATGACAAATGACATGTTGGCTATAAGGGTTTAAGAAATTTGGAGTGTCTAGGTATGTTGGGGAAGTTCTAGGTTCGAGTTTTGTGGTGGAGGAATTTCAATTTAATTATTAAAAGAACTAGGGTTGGGAGTAGTTGGGCTTTTAAATAAAAATAGGGGAAAATGACATCAAAAAGCCTTGTGGTAGAGTGGCTAAGTGACGCCACTTAGGGTGTAGGGAGGTGGCGTTAGTGGTTAGCAAGGAGATCCAAGGTTCGAATCTAAGCTTAGTATTTTTAAGAGTTTAATTTTGGTCTTCTAGAAGGGTGGAAGTGGCGTGAAGATGGACTCCAAGGGGAGTATCCAAAAGAGAAAAGTTAGGAAATAGATTGGTGAGTTATCAGGGAGAAAAACGAAGAGATGAGAAGGGGGAAGTGATAGAGCCGAAATGGGAATTTAGCCATGAGGAATTCAACTATAAGGGCTATAAACAGGTGCCGAATGCAAGGTTGCTAGGCTAATGCTAAAATCTTTTCACATTGTTACCGTAAACCCTTTTCTCTAAAAAGCCGAAAACACTTATTTCTTTCTTTCTTTTCTTGTGACAATTTCCATTCTTCCTCTACTTCATTGCCGACTTTTTCTTCCTTTTCCTTGGAGCCGAATGACCTCTTTCTTACCATACAAATCGCAAAGGCAGAGACTTTCTGGGCCGAATACACTTGGTGCTGCCAGTACCCTTTCCCCTCAGTCGATTCTAGTGTAAGTGTTTGCTCTTCCAATCGGTTTTCTTTGCTAAGTATTGATTATTGTCCCTTACCTCTTCTAATCGGTTTTGGGTAGGAATAGGTATCGAATCTCAGTCCTTGGATCCTTGCCGATTTGCTCTTCAGGTGAGAGATTTTGGCAAGTACTCTCAATCTTGGTTGGTCGAATGGTCATAGTTAAGGTAAGGGGTCTTGTGTTTGATGCTAGTTCTCTAGTATTTGGTTGTAATGAGTAAGATTAATGCAGATCTAGGGAGTACGTGATCAACGAAAAGCTATTAGGGATTGGTGTTCAAGGTAAGGTTAAGGTGAGGTTTCAGTTTTGGGTAAAATATGTATTAAGCATACGATTAATTGAAGGGTGATATCGTTGTAGGTTTGTGACTAAGGGAATCGTAGCACGCTCTATTACCAGGTGTGTACATACGCTGTACACACAAGCAGATCGGCAAAAGCTGAAATGCCGAAAAGTCAAAAGTTTGGCTACGGCAGACTTGCGATTGCGCGAACATTCGTAAGAGGGGAACCGATAGGTTGTCTGAGGCCCCATGGGTGATTCCATGGGCTTGGGCTGTGAATTAGCCAATCGGGCCAGAATAGGCTTAATGGGCCCGATGGGCTGTTGGGTCCATAATAGGCAAAAATTGATAATTGATGCTATGTGATAGAAAATTGTATGTGAACATGACTATAAATGTGATATGGGCCTAATGGGCCGTATGAATGTGATATGGGTCTAATGGGCCATATAAATTGGGCCTGATGGGCCATATGAATGAGATTGGGCCTAGTGGGCCATATGTATGTATGTAGGGGTTTTGGGCCTAGTATATGATGATTGCATAAAACTTAATTAACTAAATAATTAATTGCAACCGTGGACAAGTCATAGGGTTAAGGTGTGGCAACGGGTATATGCATGTCTAGGATTGGATCTAGGGAGAGCTTGGTACTTAAGCGGTCTTAATGACCCACCTCCTCTTCTCTAGAATCCTACCTGGTGCATAGTGCTCATTAATCTTAGCTCACGGGATTTGTTAACGGGCCAAGGCAAGTAAAAACCCGTAATAAAGGAAATTTATTGAAATGCTCTAAGGGCGAAAATGACCAAAATACCTCTATGTGATGAAGGTAAGATTTATGTATGTTTCGAGTATAACTGTTGCATACATATTGTGTAAACACGATATTCTGTTTAGGATTCATTTGGGTTGGGAATTTTGGAACGGAGGAAGTATATGAGGATCGCATGGTTGCTTAACGACCGTGGATCAACCGAAGGCTTTTTAAACCCCATTATATGATTAGCAGCTTCCTGCAATGAAGATAGTTTTGTAACCGGGCTACCATTGAAGTGTATCAGTTGGGTGGGTCGATATTTATATCCCCACATGAAGTGTACCGGGGGATGGAGCTGAAGTGTAGCGGATGGATTATTGGGGTGGGTTGCATTGCACTGCATTGCATGTGTGATTTTATGATGATTGATGAATGCTTGCTGCTCGACGAGGGTGTACACACTGAGTTTGCGAAAATTTACCCCCTCTTTTATTTTTCTCAAGTAATGCTCAATAGGAGGTTCGATGTTTGGAGGGACTTTGGGTGGCCAGCTAGCAAGACAATTTGGACTTGTTTTTCATTTTAAAGCATATCAGTTTCTGATTTATTAAGTGATTTCAGACTGGATTGTAATAAGGCCTTCTATTTTGTTATTATTTGGATTGTTATTTTCATGCGTTGTAATTACGAGAAGTTGAACATGGGTTTGCTGAATCATTGTATTTTTTTTCTACGCTTCTGTAACTGAATTATAAAATGACAGGTTTTCATAAAATCATATGTTTTAAACAGGTTTTCATGATTGAAAAATAAAAAGAGTTTTTTTTTTAGTTAACTAAGGTTTCTTTAATTTTAAGAAGGGTTTTCAATGAAAACACGATTTTTGCTAAAACACTTCAATGTGATGCACCAAATTCAACCATAACGTCTGGGCCGGGTTTGGGGTGTTACACACCATTTAGCCTCAATTAATTATAAGGTCTATAGACCAAAGTCCAGGTTCCTTTTAGAGAAAAACCAAAATAAATTGCAAGAGCCAAGCCTTGAACCCAGGCTCCCTTGCAGCCTTAATGACGCCACAACCACTAGACCACATGCTTCTTTTGTGATAAATTTTAACCACTAATATTTATAAGGCCTATAAGCTAAAGCCAAGGTCCACTTAAGGGAAAAACTAAAATTTTGCTAAAGCCTAGATTTGAACCTAGGACTTCTCAGACATCCCCAAACACACCCAAATCACTTAACCACCACACCAAACATGCAATTCGTGTCACTTTCTTGCTCAACTAAAATATTTATAAGTCGCCTACTAACAGTTCCCACGCTTAAGGCCCAATACTTCTAGGCCCAGAATTCAGGGCATTATAAGAAGCTACAGGGGAACCCGAAGATGCTATGAGAAAGCAATATCCAAACCTATTCGCTGGTAAGATTTTTGGGGACGAAAATCCCTAAGGGGGGAGAGTTGTAACAACCCGATATTAGCTAAATTGGAATAGTAGTTTTGGAACCACAAATCTGAGGTCATAAAATTATTTTAATATTATTTTATGTGTTTACAGCATGTGAGTGTATATGTGTGAAAATTTTGTGAGCTAATTTTATCGTTTAATAGCTCAATTTGAGAAAAAAAGACTAAATCGCGTAAAATGCAAAAGTTTCGTTCTATATGTTAAAAGTGCTAAATTGCCATGGCTTATTAAATGAAAGGTCCTTATGTTGTAATTAGACCATGGATAGTGGATATTGACATGAATAGCCATCCATTATGTGATTTTAAATGATATTAAATAAGGTCATTTTGTTAATTAGTTAAATAAAACATAATTTAACAAAACCAAAGTTAAAATTTTGTTCATATTTTTCATTCCAACCGAAAAACACAAGAAAACAAGGGTTTTGGGAGTTTTGAAAGTTCGGTTCTTTTAAGCTTTGGTTGTGGTATGTTTTGAGACTTGATTTAAGCCATGAGATTTGGCTTGTAAATGTTGGTGTGAATTTGGCCATTTAAGTTGGCTTATGTGATTGATAAGTTATTTATGTGATGTATATAATGTCTTATATGTTGGCTTGTTTGGTATAGCTATATCGTTGTTATTTTAATTAGTTGTAAATGTAACAGTCCGATTTTGACCTAGTCAGAATAGTGGTTTTAGACCACATATCCGAGTCAGAAAAATATTTTTAATATTATTTTCTGTGCCTTGTATAAGTGGATTAACATGTGTGAATGTTTCGTGTGAAAATTTAACTGATTGTGCGCTTAATTTGCAAAAAAGGACCTAATCACGTAAAAGGTAAAAGCTGTGTGCTAGATGTTAAAAGTAGCAATTTGATTTGGCTTTTTAAAGAAAGGGTCCTTATGTTGTTATTTATCCATTGAAAATTTTAATGGACTAAAACAACCATTCATTAAATGGTTTTATAATTGTTTTTATAAGGGAAAATTGTTAAACTAATTATAAATGAATTATAATTAAACTAAAGGCATGGAATAAACCATTTTCATGCTCATATTTGACCAAAAGTACAAGGAAAGAAAAAGAAAAATAATATCTAAGGTTTGGCTAAGGAAATCCTTGATTAAGGTATGTAATTTGATCGGTTTTTGATAATTTCTATGTTTATGATATCGTTGCTTTGTGTTTTATAAAACCCATGCCTCAATTTCTGATTTTGGTGATGATTTTGAAATGTGCCATTGATGAAACTATGAGTTTTATGATGTTAGTAGACGAATTATAGAAGCTTGATGTTGAGTTTAAATGTTTTGTCTTTGAATTTTTGATAAAATTGAGTATTATGGCCTAAATTGTAAAAATGTTATTTTGAGGGACTAAAATGTGAAATAAATAAAATGTATGGACTTGTATGAGAGTCATGAAAATTCGGCTAAGCTTTTGTACAAGCAAATTTTGTGTATTTTGTGATTTTGTAAATTAGGGACTAAAGTGTCGAAATGTGAAAATGTTGGGGGCTATTTTGCAAAATATCCTAATTGTATGTATATGGACTATTTTGAATGATTTGGTGAATAAAAGGATTAATTTTGAATACTTATAGATCAAGAAAAGAGGAATTCAGATTTAGATCGAGAGAAGTCGAAGACTATTGAATAAACGTTCGAGTTGACAACTTCGAGTACGAGGTAAGTTCGTATATAGAACATGATATTATAAGTACATGTTGTTGTTTTGATTATGCATAGATGTATAAATAATTGAGCTGAATGTATACGAAGATGAATCGAAAGTATTTGGCACTAAGTGTGCGATTTAAACTAGCTTCGGCTACTTAAGGCACTAAGTGTGCGATACCGACTTAGCTTCAGTTAATTGAGATGGCACTAAGTGTGCGGAATTGTTCTAGCTCCAGCTAACTTTCATAGCACTAATTGTGCGGATGTTTAAAGTACGAATAATTGACGGAAAGTCTTATAATATTCAACGAGAGGTAAGTATGAAAGTGAATTAGTATAGAAAACTTCAAGCATGTACGATACCTAAGTGGTAGATAATATTATGTATGTTAAGTTCACGGAATTGATATGGTCATATGGATTGAAAATGTGTAAATATTTGTGTGTTGATGTTTTATGTTTTTATATAATGTTGATGATTTTAGTACGAGCTTACTAAGCTTTTGAAAGCTTACTTTGTGTGTGTTTGCATTGTTTTTAGATATCGAAGCTACTACAAGCTCGGGGATCGTCAAGGATCGTCACTACACTATCGAATCTCATTTTGGTACTTTTGAAAATGCATATCTTTTTGAAGTATGGCATGTATAGGCTAGTAGTTGGATAAGTATGTTTTGTGTTGGATATGCTTAGCCATGTGATTTGGCTAATTTGTGATTGAATTCATAGTTGTGAATGACTTATAGTATATGATGATAAGTTGCAAATGTGGTATGTTTTAATTGGTAAGTCTTGGTAAGTTTAATTTGAGATTTAATGAGGTATGAGAGGAAATGTTTTGGTATGAATTTACCTTGTGTTTTTTCATAAATTGGTAAGGATTATGAGTAGGGAAATGGTTGATATTGTTATGTTATAAATGATGAATGCTATAGCATAAATATTGGCTGAATTGGAGGTAGAATTATGCTTGTTTTCTTTGCTTGTAGGTTGACCCCATTTGGGTGGCAAATTGGCTATTCAAATGGCCTATTTTTGTCCACACAGGTGAGACACACGGGTGTGTGGTCTGGCCGTGTGAGCAAGTTAGTAGCTATGCCATGCTTTGCCACGACTTTGACACACGGGCGTGTCTAGACCGTGTGAGGCACATGGCCTGTTCATACGGATGTGTGACCTTTTATAAGTTGAAAATTTTTATTAGTTCTGAAGCTTTTGTATGTTATCAATTTGGTCCCGAATGCATGGTTAAGCATTGTATACTCAATTTTATGTGAATATTAAATGTAAATGAATGACTTTTATTAGTAATGAGATGATATTTGATGTGTGGTGGTTCTGATTTGAGTTATGAATCCAATAATGCCTCTTAACCTATTCCGGCGACGGTTACGAATTTAGAGTGTTACATTTTATTGGTATCAGAGCTATGGTTTATTCAGTTCTAGGACTATCATAGCGTATGTGAGTCTAGCTATACATGCCATATTTATGAATTGTGATAGTATGATGAATCCTGACGTTAAAATGTGCTTTAATATAACAATGGATCCCGATAGAGCTGTAGCAGATGATGTTAAAAGCAATGCGCCTGCTCCTGCGCAAGGGACAGTGCAACTGATTCTCGACCGGCTACAAGTAGTCGTGATAGTAAGGCTAAACAAGCCTTCAATCAGATGATGAATGATTGGTTCACCCAATACATTAGAACCAATCTGCTGTACAACAACCTCCACCCTTGGTTAATCCAACTTAAACTCCTATTATGCCACCAGTGAATCCGATACAGTTGAGTAAATCACCAATTGATAAGATTAGAAAATATGGAGTTGAAGAGTTCAGAGCTATAACAAGTAATGATGTCGAAAAAGCCGAGGTCTGGTTAGAGAATACGATAAAAGTGTTTGACGAGTTGTCTTTGAATCCTAATGAATGCATAAAATGTGTTGTTTCCCTCTTGAGAGATATAGCGTATCATTGGTGGAAGAATTTGACATCTGTGGTTCTGAGTGAACGAGTTACATGGGATTTCTTCCAAGCTAAATTCTGGAAGAAATATATCAGTCGAAGATTCATTGATCAGAAACGTAAAGAGTTTCTAAAGCTTAAACAAGGCTGTATGTCTGTCATAGAATACGGGCGAGAATTTGTAAGGTTGAGTCAGTATGCTCGTGAATGTGTATCTTCGGAAGCAATAGTGTGCAAGAGATTTGAAGATGGTTTGAACGAAGATATTCGTTTGTTAGTCGGGATTTTAGAAATCAAAGAATTTTTGTGCTTGTTGAACGAGTATGTAAAGCTGAAGATCTTCGGAAAGAGAAAAGAAAGGCTGATTTTGAAGCTAGAGAGGTACGAATGAGATCATCGGGAAAATCATTTCAATCTGGATCAAATGAGTTTAGAGATGATTGCAGTCGTTCAAAGGTTAGTGTGGGACATTCAAATAGAGATCGTGATAGATCGCAATCGAATTTCAAATCTTCAGCTACATCTGTTGCCAATGTTGATAATGCTAAGAATGAAAAGCCTGAGTGTGATCAGTGTGGAAGACGGCACTTCGGCGAATGTTTGGGAAAAAGGAATAACCGAGCTTGTTATAGTTGTGGTTCAAGAAATCATTTTATAAAAGATTGCCCAGATTTATCTGAAAAAGATAATGTTCAGAATCTGAGGCAGAGTGGTAATGTTTCTCATGGTAGACCTCTCAGAAATACGGGAAATGTAAGTGGCAGTCAGAGAGGGACAAAAGATATACTTGTTAGATCTAAAGCTCGTGCACCTGTCAGAGCTTATGCTATCCGAGCTCGCGAGGAAGCTTTATCGCCAGATGTGATTACGGGTACATTTATTCTCTATGATACTTCTGTGATTGCTTTGATAGATCCTGGATCGACACATTCATATATATGCATGAACTTAGTGAACAGTAAGACTTTGCCTGTAGAGTCTACTGAATTTGTAATTAGAGTTTCGAATCCCCTAGGTAGATGTGTTCTGGTTGATAAAGTCTACAAGAATTGTCTGTTAATGTTTCGAGACAATTGTTTTCTGGCTGATCTGTTGTTATTACCTTTTGATGAGTTTGATATAATTCTAGGTATGGATTGGTTAACTATGCATGATGTTGTGGTGAATTGCAAGCAGAAAACTATTGATTTGAGATGCAAGAATGATGAAATAGTCAGAATTGAATCTAGTGATTTGAATGGATTATCTGTTGTAATATCTTCGATGAAAGCTTTGAGTATTGTGAGAAAGGGTTGTGAAGCTTATTTTGCATATGTGATTGATTCGAGAGTGTCAGAAAAGAAATTTGAATCAATACCTGTTGTCTGTGAGTTCCCTGATGTATTCCCTGAAGAACTCCCAAGATTACCTCTGGTTAGAGAAGTTGAATTTGGCATTGAATTGGTACCTAGTACTACTCTGATTTCGATAGCTCTGTACAGAAGGGCTCCGACCGAACTAAAAGAATTAAAGTCTCAGTTGCAAGAGTTGACCGATCGAGGGCTTGCTAGACCGAGTTTTCACCTTGGGGTGCTCCGGTTCTATTTGTGAAAAAGAAGGATGGTACAATGAGAATGTGTATAGATTATCATCAGTTGAACAAGGTGACTATCAAGAATAAGTATCCCCTGTCCCGAGTTGATGATTTGTTTTATCAGTTGAAAGGAGCTACTGTGTTTTCGAAAATAGATTTGAGATCAGACTATTATCAGCTGCGAGTGAAAGACTTATATATTTCAAAGACTGCTTTCAGAATGAGGTATGGTCACTATGAATTTTTAGTTATGCCTTTCGGATTGACTAATGCACCTGCTATCTTTATGGATTTGAGGAATAGAATTTTCAAACCGTATTTAGATCAATTTGTTGTGGTATTCATTGATGACATATTGATTTATTCACATGATGAATCTGACCATGCCGAGCATTTGAGAATAGTGCTATAGACTCTGTGAGATAAACAGTTGTATGCGAATTTTAGTAAATGTGAGTTTTGGTTGCGAGAAGTTGGTTTTCTGGGTCATATTGTATCAGCATCTGGTATTCGGTTTGATCCAAACAAAATTTCAGCTATTGTGGATTGGAAACCTCCAAGGAATGTCTCCGAAGTCCGCAATTTTCTGGGACTTGCTGGTTATTATAAAAGATTTGTGAAAGGTTTCTCCATGATTACGACTCCGTTAACAAAACAGTTACAGAAAGATGTGAAATTTGAGTGGTCTGAAAAATGTCAGAACAGCTTTGATCAGTTGAAAGCTTTGTTGACAGAAGCTCCAATATTGGTACAACCAGAATCGGGTAAAGAATTTGTGATTTATAATGATGCTTCGTTGATCGGTTTGGGATGTGTTTTCATGCAAGAAGGAAAAGTTATTACTTATGCTTAAAGACAGTTGAAGTCGCACGAAAAGAAATATCCGACGCACAATCTTGAGTTAGCTGCGATTGTGTTTGCCTTAAAGATTTGGTGCCATTACTTGTTCGGTGAGAAATGTCACGTGTATTCAGATCATAAGAGTTTGAAGTATTTGATGACTCAAAAAGATTTGAATATGTGACAAAGAAGATGGCTTGAATTACTAAAGGACTACGAACTTGTGATAGATTATCATCCGGGTAAAGCAAATGTTGTTGCTGATGCCCTGAGTCAAAAATCATTGTTTTCTTTGCGTGCGATGAATGCTCATCAGATCATTTAAAAAGGTCAGAAGTCGTCACACTATCACAATTTATACATATGGCATGTATAGAAAAATCCGTACATACAACATGTAGTCTGAGAACCGACTAAACCTACTCTGATACCATTAAATGTAACGCCCCCACGCCCGAGACCATCGCCGGAGTCGAGTATGAGGTGTTACTAAACTTAATTTAACATTTTAAGAACTTTGGATTATTTGTTTCTACATTCACAGCTTTTTAGCTACTTGCGTCACAGTTACAAGAAAAATCATATCTCGAGTTACGAAACTAGAAATCAAGATCCGTAAATTTTTTCTGAATCTAGACTCATATACCCATTTACTAATTTTTTTTATAGAATTTTTGGTTGGGCCAATTAGTACAGTTTATTAGTTAAAGTTACCCCTGTTTCAGGACATGACTAGACTGACCTCTGTTTACTACGAACCACATTTCTCTCTGTAAAAAATTCATATGACTATGAGATTTATTTCTCATGAAACTAGACTCAATGAGGATTCTGAGAATATAAAATACATCACTTAATTATATCTGTACAGTTTATGGTGAATTTATAAATTTGGAATAGGGGATCCAGAAATTGCTCTGCCCTTGTTTCACTAAAATTCAAATATCTTCTAACATATAATTGCTTTACATATTTCGTTTGTTTTATGTGAAACTAGACATATTAGGATTCAATTTCATATTTAATCCATCACCAAATTTTATTTCTATGATTTTTAGTAAATTTTTAAACTCACGTCAGTGTTGCTGCAATGTTCTGTTTAAGGCAAATTTCATCTTTTCATGAGTTTTTATGAACTAGATAACCTATTAACCTTCCATGACATCAAACATGATCTAAATTAGCCATTTCTATGACTTATCATTATCAAACATTTTCTCAACCAAATCACCGCCACATCATAAGATCATTTACACAAAATAGGTATATTGCTATACATGCCATACTTAAATTTTACAAGCCATTTACCAAAAAGTCCTTCAGATAGTGTGACCGAGCCTTCGACCTATCCCGACTCCTGAGCTGGCTTGTCCAAAACTACAATGAATAAGAAGAAGGGAGTTAGCATAAATGCTTAGTAAGTTCATATGCAAATAACAAGTAACATAACAAAGCAATTATACCAAACAACATTAGCATGGTATCACCAAAACATAAATCACATTTCTAATCATCATTCATCATCTTACTACCTTATCGTTGTTGTATCAATACTCAACCCGAGGGTTAAGTACATACCTGTCCAAAGTATCCATTTCACAACACTTACCAATACATCTCTTTTCATCTCGAGTATTCCCCCATTTGAGTAGAACTTTACCCGTTGAACACATCGGAATATAATTCGGATACATGGATAATTTGCACATAAGTGCCACATAAGCAATCAAGCAATCATGTAACCCGCCCTTAAATGAACTCGAACTCAACTCAACAAGCTCGGGCGTTCGCATCCTTAAGGGAACTCGGACTCAACTCAACGAGTTCGGATGCCTAGTTACATCTCACGAACTCGGACTCAACTCAACGAGTTCGGACATTCGCATCCATAAGTGAACTCGGACTCAACTCAACGAGTTCGGATGCCCAACCATCCTAGTGACATGTCACTTGTATCCTAATCTATTCCTAAGGTTCAAATGGGATTTTCCTCGAACACATATCCTTGCCGTCTTCCGTAGAATACCGAAACCAATACTAGGTAACAATTTATATTTAACAAGTAGCTCACATAATTTACATTTTATTCGAAAATAACCACAAAGCATATATTTCATGATAATAATCAGCATATCATATAATTAACATCAATAACTTAAAAATAACAATTATGCTACATTATTTACACATGAACTTACCTTGGTACCAAAATATAAAGATTTTGCAATTTAGTCCACGATCTTTTCCTTTCCTCGATTGGGGTCGATTTCACGTCTTTCTTGATCTAAAATAACACATTTAGCTTATTTAATACGCACATTATCAAATTAATCCTTAATTCAAATTTTGGAAAAATTACAATTTTACCCTAAACTTTTGCATATTTACACTTTTGCCCCTAGGCTCGGGATAAAACTTTATTCCTTATTATTATGTTTTATAACATGCTGATCACTTTTCCCTTCTATGGCAACATCAAATTCTCACTCTAACATGTACTTGTGACTATTAGGTATTTTTGCCGATTAAGTCCTTTTACTCGTTTTCACTCAAAATCGAGTAGCACAAGTTGTCTAACATAATTTAAAACCTCATATTCTATCATAAAACATCAAAATACACAAATTTCACCTATGGGTATTTTTCCAAATATGAACCCTAGGTTTATTTTTTGCTAGCATAAGCTAAATCGAGCTACCAGGATCTCAAAAACGTAAAAATCATTAAAAACGAGGCTTGGAATCACTTACTATGAAGCTTGAAAGTTGAAGAAACCCTAGCTATGGTGAGAGAAAAATTCAGCAGCAACCAAATGAAGAAGATGACCATTTTGTGTTATTTTTCCCATTTTATTTCATTTAATATCCAAATGACCAAAATGCCCCTCCTTACTAAACTTTCAAAAATTCCTTCCATGTCCTAATTTTTCCCATGAACTTAAAATTGGTCAAATTTCTATTTAAGACCTCCTAATTAATATTTCAAAGCAATTTCATACAAGTTTTGTAACTTATTCAATTTAGTCCCTAACTTTAAATTAAACTCGTTATGCCAAAAATTTCTTCACGAAATCTTCACACAATTATGAAATCATATCATAAACCTCAAAATAATTATAAAATAATTATTTCTATCTCGGATTTGTGGTCACAAAACCACTATTCCGATTAGGCCCTAATTCGGGATATTACATGATGGTTCAGTTTTAGATGAATTAAAAGTAAGACATTTGTTCTTACAGCAGATTTTCGAAGCTCAGAAGGTTGATAATGAGATTTTAGCTAAAAGAGCTAAATGTAATATAGAGACTGATTTAGAATTCAGAATTGATAAAGATGATTGTCTGAGGTTTCAAAATCGAATTTGTATTCTGAGAAATCTAGAATTAATTGAAATGATTCTGAGTGAAGCTCACAGTAGTCGTTTATCGGTGCATCCAGGTAGTATGAAAATGTATAACGATCTGAAATAGCATTATTGGTGGTCTGGAATGAAAAGAGATATCTCTAATTCTATTTCTAAATGTTTGATCTATCAACAAGTTAAAGCTGAACATCAGGTGCCATCTGGTTTGCTACAACCGATTATGGTTCCGGAATGGAAATGGGATCGAGTAACCATGGACTTTGTTTCGGGTTTGCCCCTGTCTCCGAGAAAGAAAGATGCAATTTGGGTTGTAATTGATCGTTTGACGAAATTAGCTCATTTTTATTCCTGTTCGATCTGATTACTCACTTGATAAATTAGCTGAGTTATACATTTCTGATATCGTGAGATTGCATGGTGTGCTATTGTCTATAGTGTTAGATAGAGACCCGAGATTTACATCACGATTTTAGAAAAAGTTGCAAGATGCTCTGGATACTAAATTGCACTTTAGTACTGCTTTTCATCCGCAAACGGATGGCCAATCTGAGTGGATTATTCAGATATCAAGGATATGTTGAGATGTTGCATTCTTGAGTTTGAAGGTACGTGGGAACAATACCTACCTTTGATTGAATTTGCTTATAATAATAGTTTTCAGTCAAGCATTAAAATGGCACCGTACGAAGCTTTATATGGTCGCAAATTTCGTACACCTTTGTATTGGATAGAGCTCAGCGAAAATAAGATTCACGGGGATGATTTGATAAAAGAAATGTAACAGAAAGTGAAATTGATTCGAAAGAGTTTGAAAGTAGCTTCCAATCGTCAGATATCATATGCGGATTTGAAAAGAAAAGACATTGAGTTTGAGATCGGTGATAAAGTGTTTTTGAAAGTGTCTCTGTGGAATAAAGTGTTTCGATTTGGTAGAAAAGG
Organism: Gossypium longicalyx; assembly: GCA_025698465.1. Taxonomy (NCBI): domain Eukaryota; kingdom Viridiplantae; phylum Streptophyta; class Magnoliopsida; order Malvales; family Malvaceae; genus Gossypium; species Gossypium longicalyx. The sequence continues at coordinate 60,860,623 of CM047003.1, forward strand.
CAAATTGAGTCCGAGGTTCCTCGGACCGTATGAAGTTATCGAGTGTATTGGGCTGGTTACGTATAGATTGTTGTTGCCATTAGAGCTAGAAAAGATTCATAATGTATTTCACGTCTCAATGCTTCGACGATATAGATTCGATCCTTCGCATATAAATTCTCCTTCTGAGATTGAAATTCAGTCTGATATGACTTATGAAGAAAAGTCGATCCGTACTTAGCTCGTGAGGTTAAAGAATTGCGAAACAAGAAAATTTCGTTAGTTAAAGTAATATGGCATAGACACGGTATTGAAGAGGCCATGTGAGATCCTGAAGATTCAATGAGACAGCAATATCCGGATTTGTTTAATGGTAAGATTTTTGGGGACAAAAATCCTTAAGGGGAAGAATTGTAACAGTCCGGTTTTAACCTAGTCAGAATAGTGGTTTTGGGACCACATATTTGAGTCAAAAAAAATTTTAATATTATTTCCTGTGCCTTTTATAAGTGTATTAACATGTGTGAAAGTTTCGTGTGAAAATTTAACTGATTGTGTGCTTAATTTGCAAAAAGGACTTAATCGCATAAAAGGTAAAAGCTGTGTACAAGATGTTAAAAGTACCAATTTGATTTGGCTTTTTAAAGCAGGGGTCCTTATGTTGTTATTTGTCCATTGAAAATGTTAATGGACTAAAACAACCATTCATTAAATGGTTTTATAATTATTTTTATAAGGGCAAATTGGTAAACTAATTATAAATGAATTATAATTAAACTAAAGGCATGAAATAAACCATTTTCAAGCTCATATTTGACCGAAAATACAAGGAAAGAAAAAGAAAAAGAATAGCTAAGGTTTGGCTAAGGAAATCCTTGATTAAGGTATGTAATTTGATTGGTTTTTGATAATTTCTATGTTTATGATATCGTTGTTTTGTGTTTTATAAAACCCATGCCTCAATTTTTGATTTTGGTGATGATTTTGAAATGTGTTATTGATGAAACTATGAGTTTTATGATGTTAGTAGATGAATTATAGAAGCTTGATGTTGGGTTTAAATGTTTTGTCTTTGAATTTTTGATGAGATTGAGTATTATGGCCTAAATTGTAAAAATATTATTTTGAGGGACTAAAATGTAAAATAAATAAAATGTATGGACTTGTATGAGATTCATGAAAATTCGGCTAAGCTTGTGTACAAGCAAATTTTGTGTATTTTGTGATTTTGTGAATTAGGGACTAAAGTGTCGAAATGTGAAAATGTTGGCGGCCATTTTGCAAAATATCCTAATTGTATGTATATGGACTATTTTGAATGATTTGGTGAATAAAAGGATGAATTTTGAATACTTATAGGTTAAGAAAAGATGAATTCAAATTTAGATCAAGGGAAGTCGAAGACTATTGAATAAACATTCGAGTCAACAACTTCGAGTACGAGGTAAGTTCGTACGTAGAACATGATATTATAAGTACATGTTGCTGTTTTGATTATGGATAGATGTATAAATAATTGAGCTGAATGTATACGAAGATGAATCGAAAGTATTTGGCACTGAGTGTGCGATTTAAACTAGCTTCGGCTACTTGAGGCACTAAGTGTACGACACAGACTTAGCTTCAGTTAATTGAGATGGCACTAAGTGTGCAGAATTGCTCTAGCTCCGACTAACATTCATAGCACTAAGTGTGTGAATGTTTAAAGTACGAATAATTGACAGAAAGTCTTATAATATTCAACTAGAGGTAAGTATGAAAGTGAATTAGTACGGAAAACTTCAGGATGTACGATACCTAAGTGGTAGATAATATTATGTATGTTAAGTTCACAGAATTGATATGGTCATATGGATTGAAAATGTGTAAATATTTGTGTGTTGATGTTTTATGTTTTTATATATTGTTGATGATTTTAGTATGAGCTTACTAAGCTTTTGAAAGCTTACTTTGTGTGTGTTTGCTTGTTTTTAGATATCGAAGCTACTACAAGCTCGAGGATCGTCAAGGATCGTCACCACACTATCGAATCTCATTTTGGTACTTTTGAAAATGTATATCTTTTTGAAGTATGGCATGTATAGGCTAGTAGTTGGATAAGTATGTTTTGTGTTGGATATGCTTAGCCATGTGATTTGGCTAATTTGTGATTGAATTCATAGTTGTGAATGACTTATAGTATATGATGATAAGTTGCAAATGTGGTATGTTTTAATTACTAAGTCTTGGTAAGTTTAATTTGAGATTTAATGAGGTATGGAAGGAAATGTTTTGGTATGAATTTACCTTGTGTTTAGCATGAATTGGTAAGGTTTATGAGTAGGGAAATGGTTGATATTGTTATGTTATAAATGATGAATGCTATAGCATAAATATTGGTTGAATTGGTGCTAGAATTATGCTTGTTTTCTTTGCTTGTAGGTTGAACCCATTTGGGTGGCAAATTTGCTATTCAAATGGCCTATTTTTGTCCACACGGGCGTTTGGTCTAGCCGTGTGAGCAAGTCAATAGCTATGCCCTACTTTGCCACGGCTTTGACACACGAGAGTGTCTATACCGTGTGAGGCACACGGCTTGTTCACACGGGTGTGTGACCTTTTATAAGTTAAAATTTTTTATAAGTTCTAAAACTTTTGTATGTTATTGATTTGGTCCTGAATGCATGTTTAAGCATTGTATACTTGATTTTATGTGAATATTAAATGTAAATGAATGACTTTTATTAGTAATGAGATGATATTTGATGTGTGGTTGTTCTAATTTGAGTTATGAGTCCGGTAATGCCTCTTAACCTATTCTGGCGACGGTTACGGGTTTGGGGTGTTACAGTAAATGGGAGTATTAAGGTTGGAATAAAGGTATGTTGTGACTTGATTATATGATATTGAAATGGTAAGTCTTGTGGCTTGAAATAGGTGATAAGATGATGATGATGAAATGCATTTTAGAAGTTATGCTAGTTTGATTATTTTGGGCATGATTGTGGTTGAGAGTTTAAGTAGTGAAATGGTTGATTGTAAAATGACATGAATTATAGGTGATTTGTTATGTTTTGGTTGCCCATATATGTGATGAAATGATACCATTTTGATGGCTAGGTGAGCATGTGAAAAGGGTGGCAAATTGGCTTTGCAAATGGCCTAGTTTTGTCTTCACGGACAGAGACACAAGCGTGTGTCTTAGCCGTGTGCGACACACGGTCATGTTACATGGTCGTGTGTCCCCTGGGGTACCTTTCGAATTAAAGTCAGTATACACTACAGGTTTAGCATGGCTTAGACACACGGGCATGTCTACTGGCTGTGTGTGGCACACGGGCTAGCACATGGGCGTGTGGTCGGCCGTGTGACCCAAGTTAGTAACCCCCTTAGATTTCACATGGCCTGGCAACGGGCGTGTCCTCGGCTGTGTGGTGCAAGTTAGTATGCATGCCCTGTTTTCACACGGATTGTGACACAGGCGTGTCTAATGGTCGTGTGAGGCACACGGCCTGTTCACACGGGCATGTGACCCTGAAATCAAACAAAATTTTTTAAGTTTCCTAAAGTTTGTAATTGTTATTAGTTTAGTCCTGAACCACTTCTAAGCATGTTTTAAGGTCTCTTAGGACCTTATAAGCGACAAAGTGATTAAGATGAATGGATTATAAGTATGATTGCAAAAATGTATGTGAATGAGATGCATTATTTGGTAATGCCTCATAACCCTATTCTGGCAACGGACACATGTTAGGGATGTTACAAAATTAGCACACTTTTTGCCTATGAAGAGCACATATTCTTTAAAAAAGTGGTGCATCTCTATGAAGTTCCATCATCCATTGTGTCTAATATGGATCTGATTTACCTTCAGATTCTGGCAATAATTACAATAATCATTGGGAACCAAGTAGAAATTTGGCATTGTGTTTCACCCTCCGAAGGATGGCCTATTTGAAAGAGTAATTCAAGTTTTAGAAGATATGATGTGTTGTTGTGTAATCAATTTTGGGATAAATTGGGAAAGCTATGTTACTCTGATTAAATTCGCCTACAACAATAGCTACCATGCTAGTTTAAAGATGTCTCCTTTTGAGGCCCTATATGGTAGAAGGTGTAGACATCTACTTGTCGGATAAGTTAATTAAAACAAAAATCATGGATCCAGACTTAGTGCGTGAAACTAAAAAAAGGTTGTTGTCATTCGTGACCACTTAAAGGCTGCTCAGGATCGGCAAAATTCTTATGCAGATTTAAAGAGAAAGGAAATCTCCTTCGAGGTGGGAGACAAAGTGTTCTTGAAGGTATCTCATTGGAAATAGATTATACGATTTGGCCAGAAAAGAAAGCTAAGCCCAAGATTTGTGGAGCCTTATGAAATCCTAAATAGATTTGGTCCAATAGCATATAAATTGGTACTATCAAAGATTCATAACATCTTCCATATATCAATGTTGTGAATATATAGATCCAACCCTGAGCACATGGTACTAGCTGAAGAGCTTGAGATTGAACCAAACCTATCTTACGAGGAAAAACCAATTTGTATCTTAGCCAAGGAAGTTAAAGAGCTAAAGAATAAGAGAGTTACCTTAGTAAAGGTACAATGGAGAAATCACAACACTGAGGAAGCCACTTGGTAAAGGGACGAAATTTCAGAGTATCCACAACTATTTTAAGGTATGAATTTCAAGGACGGAATTTCCTAAGTGGGGGAGAGTTGTAACATCCCACCCTACGGAATGTAGTATTCGAGTATTGTTAATTGAACTAAGGCTTGTAGTGTGAACCCCGAGAAAGGAAAGATTTAGAAATCTATCAAGTATTTAAGGATTGTGAATGTGCCATTGGGTGAAGTCTTAATTAAGGCGAGCTCTAAAGATTGGAGAACTCTTTGATAGAGTATACATTGCCCCAATGAATAGATAAAAATAATGGATCCTATTGTTAAACCCCTAGTCTGATAGGAATGATGAATATATTGTTATCTTATTCTCTAAGAAAACTATTCAGCTGGCCTAAAAGGAATTAGTCAGGATTGGACAAAAGTTTCTAAAAATGAAAGGACATGCATTTAAGATGAGAGAGAAAAATATTAGTCACAAGTACCGAAGAAAGGTTAGTGGGGGGAAATAATCATGTCCACTAAGTTTTCCTTTTGTGTGCACCCATATAAAGCCAACCTTAGCTTCCTGAACAAGTTTTATATTTTCTCTAGCAATTCATACTTTTTTTCAGCAAATCCTCTCTACATTTTTTGGGAAAATGACAGAGCCAAGGCCTGCTTAAAGTGTTAAAGTTCGTTGTAATCAGCCAATTCAACATGGTAAATAACGATGAAACTCTAGTTGTTTTCGTGATTGTTTATGGGACCCTAAGGTCTTATGCTTAGGGACAGACTAATGATTTAGGAAAGGAAACTTCCAGATTCTGGATTTCCTGATTAAGTGTTCTTGAAAGCTTATTTAGTTCTTCTAAAAAACATGATCTAATAAGTTAATTATAGCTCAAGAAACTCCCAAAAGCTCCAAAGACAAGGGCAAGGGAAGTTTACCTAACTAGTGAAAGGTTTGCCTTTGCATGTCTATATAAGAAATAAAAGGGCCTTACTTCGTACTGAGTCATTCCCCACTTTATTCTGGAAAAAGGAACCATATGGTTAGAAAAAAAAGAAGTGAATTCATGGTGTTGCCTTCATTGCAAGATGCATTGAACTAGTAGATTGCAATACATGAATGATGTTATGTAGCCTCTGGTAAGGCAAGTGCAATGCAAACCAGATTCGCAAAACATAACAGAGGAAAATGGAACGAATGTTACAAGCTTTGAAACACAGACTAGGGTTTTGGCTAGCACGAATGAGGTTGTCTACATGAATGCATGGGCGTAGTGTATGCGCCAAAGTGACTCTTACTCTGTTAAAGTCTGTGCAAGTTCAGTATTCGCCAATGGGCGAGCTACCTGAAGTCAGTTTGTGTGGTGTCTTCACCAATGGGCGAATCATAAGTCCCACTAAGTTGGGAAGAGTCCTTTTGTCTATCTTAAGTATAGAAATTCTGATGTTGCTTTGGAACTCACTAAGTTCTGTGAACTTACCCCATTTATCTTCCTTTCCCTTAAATCTTTATAATGAACTTTTGTGTTTTAAAACTTTTTGTGCCCTTAAGCTTAATTTTTTTTATTTGTTACTGTTACAGCAAATACCTATTTGTTTTTATTTTGTAAACTTGAGGTTCCTCCAATTACGTTATTGTAAGGAGAAGTCCTCAAGGTTATAATTCACCATTCCTAAATCCTCCTTAAGGGTCAAGAATGGGGCACTACAATACCATATTACACGCTGATACTATAACAGCCCGTTTTCAGTGAAATCGCAATAGTGGTTTTAGGACCATAAATTTGATGTGTAGATTATTATTATTTTATTATTTTAATATATATAGGAATTTAGTAAGATCGTATTAAAATTTCATTAAGAAATTTTGACGTTTGCATGCTTATTTAAGTGAAAAGGACTGAATGTAAAAAGTGTAAAATTGGTGTTCTATTAGTAAAAATGGTCAAATGGCTATGAAACTTTAAAGTGAGAGGACTTAGATGGTGTAACACCCCTTACCCGTGTCCGACACTGGGACAGGATACAAGGCATTATCGGACTTATACACAAGCAACCATACAAAACCGAGCCATAAAATTTCGTTCAAATTAAATTCATTCATACATATGCAAGTTGTCCCTTATATGGGCCAACGAGGCCCAAAACATACAACAGGAGTAGTTCAGGACTAATTCGAGAACTTTAGAAAACATTGGGAACACTTAGAGAAATTTTCATGAAACATGGTTAGACGCACATGCGGTTAGGCTATGTGGTCACACACGCCCGTGTGGCTTGGGACACGCCCAGGTGCTTAGCCCGTGTAACTTTCTATTTATGACATCATCAACACAATTAGGGTCACACGACCAAGTCACACGCCTGTGTGCTTAGGCCGTGTGGTGAATTAAATTCCAAAAATTAAGTGCAAACTTCACACGACCTGGGCACACGCCCATGTCCTGAGGCCATGTCTATCACACGGCTGGGACACACGGTCGTGTCTTTGCCCATGTGGTTACTATTGGGAATACTATTTTGCCTAATTAGGGTGCAGGGGACACACGGTTGGATCACACGCCTATGGGGCAGACCATGTGTCACACATGGCCTAGACACATGCCCGTGTGTCTACCTGTGTAGACAAATTTTAGGCTAATTTCCAAGCCATTTGCCACCGTTAAATGCTCACTCACTTATACATTTTTTATGATATGCAACATAGCATATTTAGTCACTCAAATACTCACAATCATAATTATTCCATGACTTTGTAATGTCAACATATCACATGCTCAAACCATCAAGCTTTCATATGGCATTCCACACCAATTTCATATTTTTTCATCCTTATAAACCTACCTTAAACCTACTCAATTATACCATGAACATGGACATACCTTTTAGTTCCAATTCATTCATTAAGCATATGTGTCATTTATCACATCCATTGCCAACAAGCAACCACATCATAAAGCATAAACATATTGCATGCATGCATAAATAATTAGGGTTAAAACTCGAGAAGCAAATATAAGCCACATTTCATGGCCATATACAAAATGAACCATAATACCATCATGAGCCAATTCATTTAGCTAATCAATATGACACATAACAAAACGACCAAGTCCTTTATACATGCCATACTTAAAATGTCGAGACTAACTATACCCAAATGTCCAATTGATAGTGTGATCAAGTCTCCGACGTCCTTCGATCCCTGAGATAGCTTGGCGACACTATAAAAGATGGAAAGGAAAGGGGTAAGCATTAAAGCTTAGTAAGTCCATATGAAAATAACATGCTATATAAACAAGTATTTAATATACATTTAACATAATGACCATAACTTATAATTCATCAAATCACTTAAACTTACCCATCGCATAAAAAACTTTGTCATAAGTTCATCACATACCAAGGCATTACTCATGAGTTCGATATACATACCTATATCAACTCATAACATAATCTCTTACTCATTCTTCTCATTGACTTACCCATTGGGTCTTCCGTCAAGTTACACGATAATTTACCCGTTGAACACTCAGAATACCATTGGATACACGGAAGGCTCGCACATAAGTGCCACATACGTAGCTAAAGCTACCTCATATCACAAAACACATTAGCCTCACACCCTTTTCTCATACGTTTCTGAGCAGACATCGAAGAAATCATGATTGGCAACCTATCTGACTCATCTAATTCAACCCAGAGAATTTCACCATTTTCACATTTCAATTCCATAACTTTTTTTCTACAATTTACTATAGCATCATGAAGTGTCAACCAATCCATACCCAAAATAACATCAAATTTATCAAACGACAACAACATCAAGTCAGCCGAAAAATAATGACCTCTAATCATCAATGGACATTTCTTGCATACCCTATCAACTAAAATATGCTTGCCTAACGGGTTTGAAACTTTAATCATAAATTTCATAGACTTAACAGGCATATTCTTGCTAGATACCAATTTCATGCACACATACGAATGAGTAGAACCAGGGTCAATCAAGGCAATAACAATAGTATTATAAAGAGAAAAAGTACCAGTGATCACATCAGGAGAAGATGCGTCCTCACGCGCACGTATGGCATAGGCCCTTGCCAGATCTCTAGCTTCAGATCTCACCATTGTATCCCTCGCTACACTTTTGCTACTAGCCCCATTACCGGTATTTCTCGAAGGTCTCCCTTTTGTAGCCATACTACTTGTCCTTATACTCTGAAATTTCTCTTTCTCAATCATCTCGAGGCAGTCCTTGATATAGTGGTCTTGAGAACCACATCTGAAACAAGATTCGTCGTTCATCCTACACGCACCAAGATTACACCTTCCTCAATGTTGGCACTTGGGTTTAAAAGGTCTAGCGTTACCCACACTAGCCATAGATGTAGCTTGAGATTTAAAACCCGAATTTTGCCTCCTACGATTCCCATGCGAACTTCTGGCTAAAAAATGACTTCGAGAATATGTATCTCTAGATTGCTTAGACTAAGAGGGGAATGACTTGCTTATTGGCCTCTGGAAACACGAAAATTTAAGCATTTTTACATTCCCTTTATAACTTAAAGTCATACAATTTCAATAAAATTCTTGTCGATAAATAACTAATTTTTATAAAATAATTAAAGTGTATTTAAAATATCAAAATGTTTAATTTTAGTTAATTTTATAATTATTTTTGATGAATTTTGGCTATTTTCGACAAATTTGCACAAAGGGCGAAAAGTGGCTAGGTAGACACTACTAGAGGCACAAAACCGAGAAGCAATTTGAAGTATCGAGGTGAAATAAATTTCTGCCTAAGGCGGTCCAAAATTATATGTATTAATTCATAATATAATTAATTTTAATTTATATCCAATTTAATTTGGGCTAATAAATTATTATTAATTAATTATGAAAAGCGGTCGAGTTGAACCGAACCGAGTGAACTGAACCACCCAAGAAATGGATAGCCCAAAACCATCCCAAGAGCTTACCCAAATTAGCTTATTAGCTTATTATTTAAGCTTGCAAAGAGGCCCTCGAATACTTGTTCAAGTTGCATTCAAACTCCTCCATAATTGGTGGTTTTGTAGATATGCCCCAAGCCAAATTTAGCAAAGTTGAAACCATCAACCTTGCCACATGTGTGGCCGGCCAAGGGATGGCTCTTTGGCTGATATTTTTAGCTAATTTTTGCAGCCATATTAAGCCATAAAACCCCCTTTTGGCTGATCATTCAACACACCTCAATTCATTTCACATCTTTTCTCTCTTCTCTCCACTTTCTCTCTTCTTTGCCATTCTAAATTCTCTTGCTCTCTTGCTCTCTTGCTGATTTCTTCCCTTGGAAAAGGGTGTTCATCAGCCATTTTGGAGAAACATTGAAGTGTTCGTAGCAGCTTTGATCAATGAGGATAATAGAGAACAAAGAACGGGGCAAGCTAGTCGAGCCACGGATTTGATTCTTGTTCCCTATCTCTTTAATTTTTGTTGTTGGTATGATGAAAATATCTATGAATATTTATGTTTTTGGAATGGTTAATTTAATCAATTTAGCTTGAATTTAATTCGTGTTAGGTTGATTGCATTTCATCTTCTTAAATTGTTAAAATTGTGTTTATGTTGTTATAGGTCTTGGTAAGATGCTTGATTAAGTAAAATCATGACTAAGTTATTCTTGCATTACAATTGTTAGGTAACTAATGAATTAATTATTTAAATGGATTGAAATTGTAATTAATAGACACAATACTTAATCAGTGCATGTTTAATCATCTAAGGTAGCTGAGGGTTAACTTAGCAACGATATCTGACGATACATTTGTCTTGCATAACTTGCAAGATTATTGTGATTAAACTGTTTCAAGGTAAGGATACTTTGTTACCTCACATAGTCTTTTATGTGCTTATTAAATCGAGTTAATTGTTTGAATTGACATAGGGATATGTTTAAGAGATTATTTCAATTTAATAAGTATGTATGTGCTATAACATATTTGCCTATTAATATTTGTTTCATTGATTGAATTGACATAGAGATATGTCCAAGAGATGAATGGATTTTGGTAGGTGAGTATGCTCATAAGTTAACAGATTACCGAGTTGCCGTGAATTTATTCGTGTAACATCCTATATTTGGGCCTAGTCAGAATAATAGGTTCGAGACCACAAATCTGACGTTAAAATAATTATTTTATGATCATTATGAGATCTAGGATATGAAAATAAGCATGTGTTAAAGTTTCATGAAGAAATTCTATGTGTAAGGTGTTCAATTGGAAATTAGAGACCAAATTGAATAAATTGCAAAACTTGGATTCTATAAGAAATTTGTATGAAATTGCTTTGGAATGTTAATTAGAGGTCCTTAAAGAGTAATTTTTTCCAATTTCTAAGTTTTTGGACAAAAATGGGCATGCATGGAAAATTTTGGAAGTTTAGTAAGGAACGAGATTTTGGTCATTTGGTAATAAATTAAATAAAAAGAGGAAAATCAAGCTAAAATCAGCTCATTTTCTTCTCCATGCTGCCAAAATTCTAAGGGTCTCCATAGCTAGGGTTTTCAACATTTTCAAGCTTAATAGTAAGTGCTCCATAGCCCCTTTTTTCATGTTCTTCGTATTTTTGAGATCTTCGTTCTCATTTCTTTCCATATTTCAAGCTAGGGTTCATATTCAAAAATTTACCCATGCATGAGATGTTTGTGTTTTGATGATTTATGGAGAAATATGAGAGTTTAAAGGATGGTGAACAACCCTTACTAAGTAGTTTTTCATGGAAATGGCTTAAAGGACTAAATTGTAAAAGTTGTGGAAATGGGTAGGAAAATATGGAATGAAGGAAAAAATAGGCTGCTATAAGTGTGAATAACATTCAGCTAAGCTTGGGTAGCCAAGGAATTACATGCGTTTCATTATACGAGACTTAGGACAAAATTGTAAATACTATGAAAAGTTAGGGGTAAAATGGTCATTTTGCCTGGGGGTAAGTTTTAGGCCTAAAACGAATAATGTGATGTATTAATAATCTAATTTTATTGATATAGACCCCGAGGAATCAATTTTGGAGGTCGATCGTGGTAAACAAAAGGTTTCGAAATAACCGAGATACGAAACCGAAGCCATTACCAGGTAAGTTCGTATAACTCGAAGTAAACTTTTAATATACTTAAATATGCATGTCCTTGAATGTATGAAAATCTAGATATACATTGCATGATGATCCATGAAATATACTAGTGTAAATGAAGGATGATAAATGTCCCGGTTGAAATAAAAGGGAAATCCGATGGATAAATTATGACTCACATGACATGAGATCCTGCATGTGTTACAGAAAAGATTTAGCCCGGACAGGTGATCCGATGATCTCAAAATAGAAAGGATCTAGCCCGGACGGGTGTTCCCTAAGTGATCGAGCCTCTCGAAGAATATGTTTGCATTAAGGATTTAGCCCGGACGGGTAATCTGATTAAAGACTGAATTTAGCCTAGACTGGCAATTCAGATCCGAGCTTATGAGAGTAATTGTCACTGAAAGGGATTTAGCCTAGACTGGTAATCCCGACATTGTTTTATGAGTTAATACTACGAGGGATTTAGCCTGGACTGGTAATCCCGCCGTAAGATATAAGGTTTATGGGAGCGCGTACTTGAGATGATCACTTGTGTGACTTGACAGAAATTGGACTATCCATCGAGATTTCTGAGAAAATTCAATGGGATTAACATGACTAAATGAAGAATGGAATTATTAAATTGATGAGCTCATCTAAGACAAATGATATGATGTATTGTTATGAGACTAACTTGATGATTGAGTGCATGTGATAGGGAAACTATTTCATGCTTGTTGGATTTATTGCCTAAATATGGTTGTATGCTAATTAACCGGTAAGTTTACTTTCCAGTTATCCGGACTTACTAAGCATATAATGCTTACTTCTCTTCTCTTTTCCTTGTCTTTCAGAGCTCGTGGACTTGTGAAGATTGGAAGACGGTTGGAGAATCAACACACTATCTACTTATCCTGCTTTGGTATATAGATACTTTTATTTTGTTTAATGACATGTATAGGATTTTTGGTTATTTTGTTATATGTGTCATTTGTCTAGCCATTGTAAGGGCTTAAATGGTATACTTATTCTTTTGTATATGGCCATGAGATATGGCTCATATGGATGTAGGTTATAAACCTACTAATGATGCATGTTTATGTTTAAATGTTTCATAATATATGATGATGAGGTTTATCATGGATGGATGCTTAAAATAGGACTTAATAATTTGAGAGTGGACATGTCATATAATGGTGTATGGTTGTAATATGTCCTAAGTGTAAAATGTAAAATGTGCTATGTAAATCCCTAATACGAAAAGGATAATTTAGCATGTACTAAACCGATGAGATGTGGTTAGCATGCAATAAGTTATGTCAAGGTTGTTTAAGAATATAATTAGGCCACGTTAAAGACCATTAAAGTCTATAAGTGTTTATGAATGTTAGAGGGTAACCAAAGGCTTAGAAAATAGCCCTAAAAAGGTCCACAGGGGTAGACACACGGGCATGTGTCTAGACCGTGTGTGACACACGGTCAGCCCTATGGACGTGTTGCTCGGCCGTATGTCCTCTGCACCTAAAATTTTAGGTTAGTTTGCATGGTAGTAAACACACGGGCAGAGACATGGTTGTGTGTCTCGACCGTGTGGAGGACACGACCTAGCCCACGGATGTGTGCCTTGACCGTATGCCTCAAAATTAATGATGATGTCATAAACAGAATGTCTAGGTTTTTGGACACGAGCGATCACACAGGCGTGTCTAGGCCATGTAAGTGACACGGGCCAGGGGTACGAGCGTGTGCTTGGCTGTGTGAAAACCCCTGTAGGTTCGAAATGGAAAATAAATCCAAATAATTCAACACGGGTGGGACACACTTGCGTGTCCCCAAGCACACGGGCATGTGCTTTGTCTCCACACGGGTGTGTGAGGTATAACCCTGGGAATTTTACTAAAATTTTCTATAGTTCTCGGTTTAGTCTCGGATTGCTTTTAATGTATGTTTTGGACCTTGTAGGTCCATAGTCGGGACACTATGATATTGTGTGGTCAGTTTTATATTAGAATGAAATTTTATAACCCGTACTTTTCGAAAGTGTCTGAGTATATGTCAGGTAACGCCTCATACCTTGTCTTGGTCTCAGGTACGGGTAAGGGGTGTTACAATTCGTAACAATATAAACATGAGTTTAATAATTCTAAGTTAAGAAATGTAATTAATCTAACAGAATTATGTCATCTTGATTAAAATCGTATTTTGAAATCGTGCATTTGAGATTTATTTATTTAGTTACTTAGTTTAAAATCTTAGTTTTTAATCACCCTCTTCAAACAAAATATTTTTCTTCACCAAAGTGTTTTAAACAACATTCATAAATAATTCTTTTCACAGTCCTATGGGTACGATAACTCGACATTTACTTGCACTTTATTACTTGTTGCGATTGTGTACACTTGTACATTTCCGTCGTTCCAGCCTCTTTCTTATATCTTTAGCCTCAGCCTCGGCTTTTCTCTTTTCCTAGGTCAGTTCCTCAGCTTTACAAGCCCGATCAACGAGCACAACAAACTCCTTCAGCTCAAAAATATCCATTAACATTCTAATATCCACACTAAGTTCGTCTTCAAACCTTCTACACATTTTAGCCTCAAAGGATACACATTCCCGAGCATATTTGCTGAGCCGGACAAACTCTCTTTTGTACTCAGTTACTGACATGTAGCCTTGTTTCAATTCTAGAAATTCCTTGTACTTCTAGTCAATGAATCGTTCACTGATGTACTTCTTTCGGAATTCTTCTTGCAAGAATTCCCACGTAACCCTCTCTTGAGGTACCATAGATACTAGTGTCTTCCACCAGTGATATGACTTGTCTCTCAACAAGGAAATAGCACACTCAAACATTCTTCGAGTGTGCATGATAGTTCATCAAATACCCTTATCGAATTCTCAAGCTAAAACTCTGCTCTCTCAGCATCATCCTCGGTATTTGCTCTTAACTCTTCCGCCCCTTGTTTCCGAATCTTATCAACTGGGGTTCTATGAAATCTCATAAAGTCCATACCTTGTCACACTAGGGGTACGGGTTGAGGTTGTGGCTGAACAGCTGGGTTTGAACGAATGAACTCAACAAACCATTCATTCATAGCGTAGAAAAAGGCCTCTTGAGCCTCTCCTCCTTAAATGCTCACTTACTTATACATTTTTTATGGTATGCAACATAGCATATTTAGTCACTCAAATACTCACAATCATGATTATTCCATGACTTTGTAATGTCAACATATCACATGCTCAAACCATCAAGCTTTCATATGGCATTCCACACCAATTTCATATTTATTCATCCTTATAGACCTACCTTAAACCTACTCAATTATACCGTGAACATGGACATACCTTTTAGTCCCAATTCATTCATTAAGCATATGTGTCATTTATCATATCCATTACCAACAAGCAACCACATCACAAAGCATAAACACATTGCATGCATTCATAAATAATTAGGGTTATAACATGAGAAGCAAATATAGGCGACATCTCATGGTCGTATACAAAATGAATCATAAAACCATCATCAGCCAATTCATTTAACTAATCAATATGACACATAACAAAATGACCAAATCCCCTATACATGCCATAGTCAAAATGCCGAGACTAACTATACCCAAATGTCCAATTGATAGTGTGATCAAGTCTCCGCTGTCCTTCGATCCCCGAGCTAGCTTGGTGACACTATAAAAGATGGAAAGGAAGAGGGGTAAGCATTAAAGCTTAGTAAGTCTATATGCAAATAACATTCTATATAAACAAGTATTTAATATACATTTAACATAATGAACATAACTTATAATTCATCAAATCAGTTGAAGGTACTCATCTCATAAACAACTTTGTCATAAGTTCATCACATACCAAGGCATTACTCATGAGTTTGGTATACATACTTGTATCGACTCATAACATAATCTCTTATTCATTCTTCTCATTAACTTACCCCTTGGGTATTCTGTTAAGTTACTTGGTAATTTACCCGTTGAACACTGGGAATACTATTGGATACACGAAAGGCTTGTACATATGTGCCACAAACATAGCTAAAGCTACCTCACATCACATAACACATAAAGGCTAATTCTTGAGCTACTCACTGGTCTGCTCACACAAGTTGTTGGTCAAGACGTAGCTACACGGGCTGCTCACACAAGTTGTCAAGTATCCGCAACACATGCTGGAGTACCCAGCCACCGGTAGGACGTACAAGACCAGCACTCGAAACCACATAAACATATATCACATATCTCATGAGCTCATAAATCACATGGTTCCTAGTGACATGTCACTTGTATGCTAAACTATTCCTAAGGTTCAAACGGGATTTTTCGATATCACATCTCTGTCAAGCTTGCTTGTAATGTCGATCTCAATGTCTATAATACTCATCACTTACTCATGGAGCAATCAAAGCGTAACTCATAACAGCATTGAAGAATTTGAATTCACGTAATACTCAAACATCAAAAGTATAACATAACATCACATTATTTGTATATGAACTTACCTTAGTACAAAATGATGAAAACGAGCCTATTCTTCGTAAACCTTGTTTTTCCCCTGATCAAGACTCGAATCACGTTTTTCTTGATCTATAATGCCAAATTTAACTTATTTAACACATACATTGTTTGAATCGACCCACAACACATACTTTAGTAAAATGACCTTTTTACCCCTAACTTTTCACTTATTTACAAATTGGTCCTTATGCTCGTAAAATGAAATGCACGCATTTTCTTTACTACCCAAGCCTAGCCGATTCATAGTCCTACTCCTAGTAGCCCACATTTTTCTTTATTTCACATATTTACTACCCATTTTACAACTTTTACAAATAGGTCATTTACATGCATTTCAATCAAAAATCACTTAGTAAAAGATGTTAAACACACATGAAACTTTCATATTCCTCAATTAAACACCAAAATACATGTTTGTCACACATGGGTAAGTTTTTGAACATGAACCCTAGCTTAAAATAAGGGTAGAAATAGCTAGGTCATGCTTTAAGGATCTCAAAAACTTAAAGAACATAAAAAATGGGGCCACGATGTACTTACTATTGAGCTTGAAAAGTTGAAAAATCCTAGCCATGCAACCCTTAGAAACTTCGACTATGGCATGGAGAAGATGAGAAAATTTTGCTTGATTTTTCCCTTTTTATTCTTTTATTAACCAAATGACTAAAATGCCCTTTAATGTCTTTCTTTCAAATTTTCCTATGCATGCCTATTTTTGTCCAAAATTTTAAAACTTGGTTAAATTACTATTTAAGGACCTCTAATTAATAATCCATAGCAATTTCATGCTTAAAGCTTCTAGAACTCAAGTTTTGCAACTTATTCAATTTAGTCCCTAACTTTAAATTGGACACTTTAGGCATAAAATTTCTTCATGAAAATTTTACACAAACATGCATTCATATCATGGATCATTAAATAATTATAAAATAATTATTTCTACTTTGAATCTATGGTCTCGAAACCACTATTTTGACTAGACCCTAATTCGAGATGTTGCAGATGGTAATTAGACTAGTTGAGTTAATAGTGGATTTTTATGGACTTCGTTTTGTTGAAATTATCAATGTTGTAAAAGGAAAAAATGGTAAATAAGTAATTAAAGGTTAAATTAAATAAAAAAATTCATCTTCTTTAAATGTGCTTCCACCGAAATTGAAGGAGAAAGAAACCATTTTTAGGGTTTAAAACATTCAGCCACTTCTTCTTGCTTGCATGGTATGTTTTCCAATCTTATTTTTAATGATTTTTATGTTTTTGGGATCGTTATTGCTTATTCTAGCTAGCCCGAGGATCAATTAGTAAAACTGTTAAAGAATTAGGGTTTTTCCATGAATGTTCTTGCACGATTCTTGATGTTTAATGGAAGGTTATGAGTTCTTGTTGTTAAATAAAGTGATTTTTAATGAAAATGTCATTTAGGGGCTTATGTGGTAAAATGGCAAAAAGTCATGGTAAATTTATGAAATGGTAGTTTGTATGGATTGATTTAGGTCCTTAGATAATTCAGCTAGCATGAGAAGATGATTAAAATGTTTAAATTTCAATTTATGAGCTTAAGGACAAATTTTGAAAGTTAAAATGTTAAGGGTAAAATAGTAATTTTGCAAAATTTGGAATATTGACTGAGTTGAATAATAGAAGTATTAAATAGACTGAACTTATTTATTTAGATCAAGATAAACCACATACGAATTTAGATCGGGGAAAAGCTAAAGCCTCGGATGAATCAACTTCGTTTTTACGCTCTAATCGTTGAGGTAAGTTCGTATGTACGGATTATTATGTTTATGTTGTTTAATTATATGTTAATATGTAGTTAAAATGCTATTGAACAATGTATATCCAAATCATGCTATGACGGTTAATGAGTCCTAGTTGAACCTTAAAAATTCCTAGGATACAAATGACATGTCATTAGGGATTTCATGTTTCAGGTGCTGGTCTTGAATGTCCTACCGATGGCTGAGGTCATGCATTTGTTACGGATACTCCACAGCTCATGTGAGCAACATCGTATAGATTACATTCCGACCCACAGCTCGTGTGAGTAACGATGTAAAGGAAAGGTTACGGTTATATGTTTAAGCACACTTCGTGTGAGCTTTCCTGAGTATCCAAAGATATTCTAAATGGTTCAACGGATATGAAAAGGAAAGAAATGTTAAGTGTTCAAATGAACTATGTCATGTATTCATGGAAAGGAAATAATGAATTCAAATGAAGTATGTTCATATACAAATGGCTTACCTTATGTTTAATTCAAGTGAATTATGTTTGAATGCACTAACTTGTGTTGGTGATGGTGCTTAGGCTTGTGCCAAGCTTGTAGTTGGATTACATTATGCTTATACTTATGTTATTTAGATGAAATGGTAAGTTTATGTTTCATGTTTTACGAACTTACTAAGCATTATGTGCTTACGTAGTTTTCTTTCCTATGTTTTATACATGATTGGAAGCTCGATCAGTTTGGAAGCTCGTCGGAGATCTATCACACTATCTAGCATAAATATCGATAGTTTTTAATGTTTTGTCAAAGTTATAATGGCATGTATAGGTGAACTTGGTATCTAGTTGATGATTTTGGCATGTATAAGTTGTTTTGGATCATTTAATGTTGGTTGAATTGTGTCATTTTGGTACTTTTGATGCATGAATGGTATGGCTCAAATGGTATATATTATGTTACTTTAATTGTGGTGAAAATATGATATGTTTTGGAAATGTATTGAACTAAATGTGAATGATGGAAATGTGACCAAATATGTATGTTTAGGTAAGTTTTGAGGTTTGTTATTAAGGTACCTTATATGGCATATTAGTTGGATGATATTGGACTATCGAATTGGTCATTTCATGTAGGTTTTGGTCATGGTTTGATGCTTTGTTTATGTGCACAAAATGCTTTTAGGTGGTTGCATGAGTTGGTGATGGAAATGGCTTGATTTTAGCCAATTTCATGTCCACACGACCTGAGACACATACGTGTGGCTCAACCGTGTGTGACACACGGCCAAGTGACACGGTCGTGTGGCTTGGCTATGTAACCCAACTCAGAGAGTTCCACGAGTGAGGACACGGGCTGCAACACGGCCATGTGTCCCTATTTCAATTGTGACATGGCCGGAGGCATGGGTGTGTGTCTCAACCGTGTGAGGCACACGGCCTGACCACACGGCCGTGTGACCCATGCAGTCCAATTTTTCTAACTTTTTCTTATACTTTTTTATTATTTCCAATTTGGTCCCGAATTGTTTCTAAGGTATTTCTAGGGCCTCGAGGGCTTGATTAAGGGACATTATGGCTATGATGGAATGTATTTAGATTATGTTTACAATGATGTATGATATGAATGTTTTAATGCTTTGTTTGTATGGTAATGCTCCGTAACCCTATTTTGATGAAAGATACTGGTTAGAAGTGTTACATTTAGTGGTATTAGAGCTATGGTTTTGTTGATTCTCAAACTGAACGTAGCATGTATGAGTTTAAAAATACATGTCATTAAACTCAATTTGAACTATGTTTTCACATAAAAATGTCATCCAACCAAGCTAACTCCGATGAAGTAGAAAGTAATGCGCAACCCTCCATTCATGGGGCAGCGTCTAGTGGAAGTAGGCCCGTATCTAAAGGCTGAGAAGGAGAGGCCAAGGAAGCCTTCTTCTAGATCAGGAATGAATGGTACACCAAGTTTGTGCAAACGAACCCAATGGCTCCACCCCCAACTGTAGCCCAACCGGTCCCTATAGTTCCTCAAGGTTTGGAACAAGTACGAGTGAGCAAGCCTCCATTCGATAAAATCTATAAGTATGGGGCTAAAGAGTTTGAAAACGGGATTTTAAAAGGGTTGTTAGTGGTTAATCTTAGCGTAATTAAATTAGTTTTCTATGCGTAAGTTTGGTTTTTCCTCTCACAAGTGTTGTATTATCGGTGTATGAGTTTCGTTACTAATCGTTTGAGTTTTTAGGTAAAGTTGGCGAGGCGGTTAATCCTCTGGCGACCTAGAATATTTTGGTAGGCTGTTATTTTCTTAAGCGTAAGAGTTCAATTTGGGATTTAATATCGAATCTCATTGTTAAAATCTTGTTTTTGGTAATACAGATTTAGTGAATCGAATTTGGGAAAATGTTCTAATTGGTAGTTTAATTAACGTTCTTAGGTTCTGGAAGTCTAATGAGTGAATTCGCATAAAAAAAAGACAAGGTGTGTAATGAAAAACTCAAAAACAAGTAAATGGCTTAAAGTAGAAAGGCATTTTATCAACATTACACGTCTATGTGCAGGGCCGTGTGGGTCACACGGCTGTGTGGTAGGCCTTGTGGTAGACCGTGTAGGTCACACAACTATATGGTTAGTTGTGTGGGACACACGGCCGTGTGGTAGGCTATGTGACAGCCCGTGTAGGTTACATAGTTGTGTGGTAGGCCGTGTGGTAGCTCATGTGGGTCACATGGGTGTGTGTGAGGCTATGTGCCAGCTGTGTGGACCACATGGCCTAGCCAGGTAGGCCGTATGGGCCTAATTTTTGAAATTTTACCTTAGAGTCATATTTGTCATGCGAATCAAACTTAGACCTTCCGTAGGGTTTGTATGGTATTGATTTGTCTTAAAACCATAAATTATGCTACTCAATTCTGTTAAATGTGACTTATAAATGCATAAGATGTATGTTATATGTAATAGCATGATGTCTTTTATGCTAATATGACTTGAATATGATATGTATAGTCTGTATGTCATATACGCATTCGATATCTATTTTATTTTGCTTGTGCATTTTGGGGAATATGACTATGGAGAAAGTGTTGGTAGTTTAATTTATCTGTCTTATTTGATGGCTCAGCCATGTGTATCTGCTTCTAGCGGATTACTGCGTAGTGATCTGGTAGCTAGACTGCAAATTTTCTAAAAAGTGACTCATGATCACTTAACAGTGTGTGGGGTTGGATGGGTATTAATACCCTAATTAGTGTGTAAGGATGGTCGGAGATGTTGTGTAGTGGACGGGAGTAGGATCTAAATTTATATATGTATTTATATCTGTTATGCATTTGTTTCTATATTTGTATATGAAATATATCTGATTGGTATCTGAACGCTTATCTGCTATAATATCTGATTAATCAAGTGTATCCCTTATTGTTTGAAATAAGTTACACACTGAGCTCGTAAGCTCACTTTTTGTTTGTTTGCTCTTAGGAATCCACAAACATAGGGTAGATCGGTGCTGCAAGAGCTCGGTTATATATTTGTATTGTTCTTCTTTTAACATGTTCAGATTAAATCCATTTTGCTCATTGGACTGTTTTTTGGACTTTTGGGATTGTTTTTAAAATTCGTATTTTATTTTCCATTTTAAATTGTTTCAATGTTTTTAGATTATATTAATTCGATCTGCAAAATATTGATTTTCCAAAATCAAACCATGTTTTCCAAAACTTTACTTAACAAAGAAATTCCGCTGCAAAACTAAGTGTTTTTTTAAAAGTATTTATCCGCAAAATTTAATGAATAAGTTAAGAGAAAGAAACTTCCCAAATAAACTGAAATTTTATTTATCAAAGGTTAGTGCTATTTATTTTACAAGTCTCAAAATGGTTTATGGATTTTCAAATGAATTGTGGTAATATCTGCAGATCTGGTCATAACGTCTTGATTGGGTTTAGGGTGTTACATTTTATTCATTTTAATTTTTTTACAAAAACCATTGAAGACAATTATACAAATGATAATAATTTAACAATTAAATTTTATTTAACTAATCTATTCGAAAAATTACAAGCATAATGATGAAATCACCATAGTAAAGGCACAAAATCCCAACAATTCAGAGTTATTCAGCTCATTTGGTTGTTAATTACTTTTCATTTTGGCCTTCATTGCTACCTGACCCAACTAGTATCTAGCTTTATTTAAAGTTTATTTAGTGTTTATAATTGTTGAAATTCGACCCATTAGTCTTAATAGTCGAATTTACATTTGTTTAATTAGAGGGTTTATTTTGTTATAAAAATATTAGGAGATAAGAGTTGCAATGTAATTCAAACTACTTTGAATAGGTGTAATTTCTTATCCATCAAAGTTTGAATCCTTTGAGGACTTTAGGCCATGTAAGTCTCTATAAATAGGTTTGACCACTTTCATTTGCAATCATGTTTGATTTCATTAACTTTAAACACTTTTTGAGAGTTTCATTTGCAAGAACTCGTTTATTTTTGTTTTCACAAGAAGTTTCATCTCGATTTCTCTCATGGGTGGAAGTTCTTCAACTTTTGGTTTACTAAATTCATACTTGGAGGGTCAAATGTCGTCTTTCACTATGGATTGTTTTTATTGAAGCATCGTTCTTGAAGGGAAACAAATTTTCCATCATATTATCTGCTCTCTTTTCAATTATGTTGTGTTCTTTATTCATTGTTGTATTTGTCTAACTTGTTTAAACATTCGTTTCTTTTTCTTTTCATCCAACAACTTAATTTTGATCTTACCTACTGACTTTCATATCAAAATACAATATAAACACCTAAATTTTTCTAAACTAATCTAGAATGATAAATTATGAAAATTGTCACGAATTAGAACATTACTCGAACAAACAAATTATTCTTTTTAAAATTGACTCACAATAATAAATTATACAGAATATGCTAGAACATGAGAAATAACATTGAAAATACTTACATAAATGATTGTGTTAATACTTACATAAAATGAACCATAGACATAATTTATAATCCTCTAGATTTATAAATATAACGTACAAAAATCATAATATGAATTTATAATCCTCTATATAATTTATTGATGGATCTATACATTTGAAAACCTAAATGTTTTCCTAGTTTGTAATATACTGAACTTAGGTGTTTGATATTAAAAGTGGTAAGTCGTCTACATATCATGTCAAGATTATGCAGAAATATGAAATACCTAGTTATGTATTCCAAAGCCAATGTTGTACTATACCTGCTCGAGGGTCGTCTCTTCATTTTTTTGTTTTTGTTTGCTTTGCTTTAGGACAAGTAATGACTTCAGTGTAGGGGAGTTTGATCTACCATAATACAGTGTAGCAAATTAAACTAGTTTTTGCACTAAGGAGCTTCAATAAAGCACTTTTATTATGTTTTAGTCGAGTTTTTATAGTTTAGTTTACATTCAATAAAAAGTGTATTTTGAGTCTTTTATTGACCTTAAGGACCGAACGATGCCTAAAGGTGAGCTAACGAACTTAGTTAGTGTGTAGGAGACCATGCAAAGGCATAGGAACTCAATACTGGTCGTTGTGTTGCAACACGTGGAGTTTGAGGTTGCAACATAAGGAGCAGAATGTAAGAATTTCCATATTGCCTTTGGTGTCGCGACGCAACCATAGGATTTCACAACACATCCCTGAAGCCATCCTTGAACTACACATACTGCCATTGATGTCGAGACACGGGCACTAGGGTGTAGCGACACAGACCCTATACGAGAGATAATTACGAGCTAAGGGTGTTTTGGTCCGTACAATCAAAAGTTAAACACGAGAGCGTCAGTTAACCTAGGGTTGAGGACGACAGTAACCCTAACTCTATAAATAAGCTCTTAAACACTTGTTAATGGATTGTTTTTCATATTCTCAGTTTTTTCCTATAATTTAGTTTTTTTTCCTTTTTTTAGGGTTTAGATTTCTTTTTTAGTTCTTTTCATTCGTGTTCTTCAGAGAACTTGATTTGTAGGCGTAACCAAACACTTGAGATTTCTGCACTTCATCAATTGAATACAATCAGGATTTTCTAAACGTTATTCTTGATTTATTTTCATTCATATCTTTATCATCAAGTTTATTATGTTTATGGATTCCATAAGGAACTAATCCTCTTATGGGGGACTAGCGAGTGGAGGTGTGATTAATTAATTGCTATGAAGATTTTCTTAGCAAATCAGTTGTTCAGAAGGAGAAGAACCTAAGCCCTAGGCTTGACGACCCTAGGAAGTCATTTAGGTGGAAATTAACCCAAAATTGGTATGGTCTATCCGTGAACACCTTAGCCCCAAATCGATCTAAACTGTGAGGTCGAGAGATAAATAGTTCTCACTGACTCGTTAATTTAGTAGAAGATCGAAAGATCCTACTAGGATAACAACTAGTTGACTGAATAAAAACTCAAAATAGGAATTAGTTAAGATCACAAAAGCAAGCTAATCACTCATGTCTTCATTTGATTGAGTTTAAAATTTAGCTTTCTAAAATTCCTTTTATTTATACAATTTCTAATTCTTTTTTTATAAAAACCTCAAAAAGCTTTCCTTTATGTTTTATCGTAATATAATCTATTTAAACTACTAATTAATTCTATTTGCATTTAGGTTATTTTTAATTTACTACTTGTCTTCCTTGGGTACGATCCGTAGCGTACTCACCTACTTTGTTGTAGAACAATATTACAACCTGACCCGTATAATTGCGGACACTACCTCAAATCTATATCTTCAGTTGAAATATTCACACTCTAGATGTTAGTACGTCTGGAGGCGATCAACAACCTCCATCAGGACCCCCTTTTAGTGCTGGTCATTAGCTTTCTAGGTCTCTAGTTGCCATTGGACTTGAAAGGTCACTTTTTTCCCACATGCTCACCATGTTGCTTCATAACGTTTCCTTTCAATGGCCATTACTGGTCATTTCATTGCATTTTCACCAGCTCTTCATAGATAAAAGAGTTAGCTACATATACCTAAGAGACTAAGCCAGGCTCGACGCGTTATGTATACAGAGTCCTTTCACCTTAACTCTTGGTCAAAGAACCAGTTACACCGTGCTCTAATGCCAAACCTGTAATGCCCTCTACCCGACCCGATAAACTGGATCTGAGTATTGGGTGTTGCATCCTATAACAGATATAACTTGAACTTTTTGCCTAAGTAAAAGTTCTATCTATGAATATGACATAGTCTTTTATGGGTGTACATTGTATGGTTACATATACAATTCATGATAATAAAATTTCATTGACTGTATACATATTGGAATTCTACCTAATAAACTTCTACTCGGACTTAAGCACACCACTTAACTTCCTCTGTATGCATAATAGCCCGATTCGCCACCCCTTGGCGTAGCCCTTACGTTGTCCCGTGGCGCATTGTCCTTTTCAGCCTGAAACACAAAATAACTTTAGTAAGTTCATAAGAACTTAGTGAAATAATCCTTAAATACCTGTTTCATTATATCAAAGTGTGATAGATGCTTCGTATGTCCTTCATATGTCTTTTGACTTTTCTTTATTCCTTCTGGCGATTACTTTACTAAGATTTCCTCTAACAGACTTTAATTACTCTTTTCTATTTTAAACCTTCGCCTTCCTCTTAGTGTCTTTAAAGACTTATCTTTCTTTCATATTCATTAAGCCTTCACTCTACTAGGCTCCAGATTTGAGGTCTCAACTCAAATGACTGTTTCTTTTCTTTGAGCGTATTATACTTACAATTCCATCAATTTTTATGTCCTTTTTTTTAAAATATTATCTTTATACAGTCTTTAACCACTTCACTTTGCTTAATAGCAAACTTAAAATCTTAATTCATACATCTTGATTTTACCACCACATTTGGGTGAGACAGACTACGCCAATTACTTCACACAGAGTTCACCCAGATCTACCTTACTTCAGGGTACTATATATACATGCCTATAACACATATCTCGGGTTCGCCATCTATTCTGGCACGCTTTAGCTTCATTGTTCATTTCTTGTTACTATTCGGGATTCACCAATTCTTTTACATACAGTGCCTTTCTTTTAAAGTTCGTTGAATACTTAGTTGTTTTTACTTGTCCCATACGTTATCTCTTTCACTTACCAGACCTTCAGAGTCTTATCTTTACTTTGCCTTCAGAGGACTATTTATTTCATTCTTTCCTAATTCTTTACACGTTATTCATTCAAAATTTTCTATGAAGGCATTCTTTCATTTAAATAACCGTAAAGGCTTCCTTTGTACTCACCACAAAGGCTTTCCTTTACAGAGTTGCCACCAAGGCATCCTATCTTTAGGTTGCCCCATGAAGAAGTTCCATTTCAGATATAAGCATGAAGGCTTCCTTTATGGAGATTGCCACAATGGCTTACCTTTCAAAAGTTTTGGCACAAAGGTTGTCCTTTAACAACTTGTAACACCCCAAACCCGGCCTAGACGTTACGACTGAATCTGACGTGTCACATCGAAGTGCCTTCTAAAACTTAAACTTGTTAGTGAAAAACCATTTTTAAGTTAAAACCCATTAGTTTATATTGCTTGAGAAAAACTTGGTAAATTCTGTTATTACAGCTGATATTAGCTTATCAAAATGTTTGTTATCATTGATTTCTTAATCCGATTAAAAACGCAGAAGCTTCTCCAATTGAAAGCCTTAAGGTTAAAAATGCATGTTTTTCTTTAACACCGTTATTATTTTGAAAACTCGATATTCCTACTCTAGCAGTTTAAAAATACAAGATCAATTGACCCACCTAACCAACACACCAATATCGCAGCGAAGCTACTAACAGTAACGCAACCAACACAACATGTAGGGATTAATTGACCCACCCAACCAACACACCAATATCGCAGCGAAGCTGCTAACAGTAATGTAGTGTAGCTGCTAATAACAGTAAACGTGGCATAACCACTAATATTAGAATACGTGGCAAAGCCATCAGAATAGTAAAAACGTGGTAAAGCCACTAGTACAGTACTTCCTCCAGAACAGAATCCCAACCCCAATGAAGAATGGCATGTCATAAATATTATGTGTATGCAAAGTCTCATACTCAGATACAGACATACATATATCATACACTCATCAATCAACCTACCTTTAGGGTGTAATGGTCATTTCCATCCATTAGGGGTAAAATAGTAATTTTAGGGGTATTTCGGTCATTTCACTAGTATTAGGGTCTTGGTATAGATAACGACCTCTTGGAAGGTCTACCGTCGCCTCGAATGACTCAGGTAGCCCATATGGCCAAAACGGTGTAAATGGGCCCAAAGCCCATTTCTCAGCCTAAGTGGGCCTACACGCTTGTGTGACCCATTTCGCTCAAAATCAGATACAACTATGAGTACACCATAGCCCGATTCATTAATAGACACTTATCGCAGATTTTATCCGTGTGGGCCCACGATCCCATTGGGCCCACACGACCCATTTCGGCCCAACGAGGCCCATAACGGCCCAAGCCCACGAAAATGCTCGTGGAGGCCTCTACAATCTATCACCGATGATTTGTGGCTCGGTTTACCTCACGAGTGATCGCTTATTCGCAAGGCTGCAAATACCGAAGTTTTGGCATTTCGGCTTTTTGGCTTTTGCCGATTCACAATAACATAATGTTGTGAATACACACCTGATGCGATTGGAACCAATCCCCACACCAACACTCTTATGCCTCAAAAGCCTCAATAGCCACACCTTTGATACTCAAGAAATGGTCAATCGCCTTCGATCGCTACCTATACAAGAGATGTCACCAACCTACATCAGACTCGCCCTAGAAGTATAACAACATCCCCAACCAAAACTCACTTACCACACAACCGAACAGGGTATAGATCACTGCAGTGGCGCACACCGAAGCCTGAAACGAATTGATCTGAAAGGTAGATAGAAAGGGGTAGTCGGCAATAAGAGAGAAGTTAGCAAATGGTTCCACTAAATAACAAACCGAAAGCCGAGAGGGGAAACGGTATCATTGAGGGCTTACCTTACAATATTCGGCCAAACACCAAACACTTGAGTGAGAGAAGAGAACCGAGCGTCTCACTCAACTGATCACCACACTCACCAACCGAAAATAAAATAAAGGAAAAGGTGAGATTCGGCCAAGATATAAATACAAGAAGGGAAAAAGAGTTATGAGGCAATGATAACTTACCAAAATTCAGCCACAGTAAACAGTTGAGGAAGAGGAGAATGAGATCGAGGGAACAAGGCAAGGTTCGGCTATTGAGGAAGAGGTATTCAGTTTAGAAGAGAGGAGGAGAAGAGTGCCAATTCGGTAAAGAGAAAAATGTGAAGAATGAGGGAGAAGGTTTCAAAGGAGGGTTCGACACTTACTAAACAATTGAGAAATAAAGTTGAGAAGAGAAAAGATCCGAATGGTCAGAAGCATACCACAAAACGAACGAGAAACAAAAATCAAGAAGAATGGTACCAAAAACCAAAATGAAAAAGAGACCCTATTGATCTTTTACCAATTCAGCACAACCCAAAGGAAAAGAGAAGTTCCCCCCAATGTGCCGAATACACACCCCCAAACAGACTCAAATTCGGCCAACACCTTCCCCCCCCACTCCACGATTTTCTCCCCAATCCTCTCCACAAATCACTCCACCTCCCATTAAAATCCAATTCAAATTCCTATGACCAAATCAACCATAAAATTCCAGTCCAACTCCACCACTCACACCACAGAGACATAAGATAAAATTCTTTTTGCATCACCTGAGATTCAAGCCCATGCCCTCTCAAATGCTCTACACACCACTTGCCACTGAGCCATAAGGCTTTTTATGACACAAAACAACCACAACTATTAATAAAGCCCACAAGTCAGTACCCAGATTCCTTTAAGAGCAAAAATCAAAAATTCTGCAAAAGCGAAGACTTGAACCCAGTCTTCTCAAGCACTCCCAAACACACCCAAATCACTCAGCCAATAAAGAAAACATGCAATTTGTGACAAATGATACAAAATTAAAGATTTTTCATTTTTGGGGTGTTACAACTCTACCCCCTTAAAGAAATTTTGACCTCGAAATTTACCTGATCAGAATAAGTGAGGGTATTATTGTCGCATCGCCTCCTTGGGTTCCCACGTAGCTTCTTCTAAACCGTGATTACGCCATAGCACTTTGACCAGTGGTACAGATTTCCTCCTTAATACCTTAACGTCACGATTCAGTATCTGCACTGATTCTTCCTCGATAGTTAAATCAGGTCTAATATCAATTTTTTCAACAGGGACTATGTGAGAGGGATCAGAACGGTATCGTCTCAACATGGAGACGTGGAACACATCATGAATTCTGTCTAATTCAGGAGGCAACTCGAGTTGATAGGCGGCCGGTCCCACGTGCTTAAGTATTCGGTAAGGCCTAATAAACCTAGGGCTAAGCTTGCTCTTCTGCCCAAACCTCAAAATTTTCTTCCATGGTGGGACCTTCAGAAAGACATAATCCCCCACAGAGTATTCGATCTCTTTACGCTTTAAGTCTGCATAAGACTTCTGCCTATCAAATGCTTCCTTCAACTGACTACGAATCAACTTCACCTTCTCCTCAGTATCAAAAACCAACTTTGGCCCCAAAACTAACCGCTCGTCCAGCTCAGTCCAACACGTAGGCTTACGACACCTACGACCATATAATGCCTCGTACGGTGCCATCTGAATACTAGACTGATAGCTGTTGTTATATGCGAACTCTGCTAACGGTAAGTAGTCCTCCCAACTACCTCAAAAATCCAAAACACAATATCTTAACATGTCCTCCAGTATCTAAATCACCCTCTCTGACTGACCATTTGTTTGAGGGTGGAACACAGTACTGAAGTCCAACCTTACACCTAGAGCCTTGTGTAACTTCTTTCAGAACCAAAAGGTGAATCTGGGATCTCTGTCAGATATGATAGAAACTGGTACACCATGTAGTCTTATAATCTCAGCCACATACAACTTAGCCAATTTTTGCAACGAATAATCAGTGCGGACCGATATAAAATGAGAAGATTTAGTAATCGGTCTATAATCACCCATACCGAATCCTTCTTAGTAGGCGCCAAAGGAGCCCACTCACAAAATCCATGGTTACTCACTCCCACTTCCAGAGTGGAATCTTTACTGGCTGCAGTAACTCAGAAGGCAGTTGATGCTCAGTCTTAACTTGCTGGCATGTCAAGCACTTACCCACGAAATCAGTAACCTTGCGCTTAAGCCCTAGCCACCAGAACAACTCACGAAGATCCCGATATAACTTATTTTCACCAGGATGCATAGCATACAGACTACTATGTGCTTCTTACAGTATGGATTGCCTCAAATCAGAATCCCTTGATATACAAACTCTCCCACGGGAACATAGCACTCCTTCGCTATTCAGCCTAAAATCTGCAGTTTCACCATTCTCAACCAACTGGAAACGAGGAACCAATGACTCATCAACAACTATTTCTCCTTAATTTGATCAATCCAGGTCGGTCTCATTTGGAGCTCAACCAACAAGCTACCATCATCAAACAGGCTAAGATGAGCAAACATCGCTTTCAAATTAGATATAACCCTACGGCTCAGTGCGTAAGCTACCACATTAGCCTTACCAGAGTGATACTCAATTGAAGAATTGTAATCTTTAAGCAACTCTATCCATCTTCATTGCCTAAGGTTCAATTCCTTCTGAGCAATAAGGTATTTAGGACTTTTGTTATATGTGTAAATAATACACTTCTCACCATATAAGTAGTGCCTCCACATTTTCAGTGCGAATGCCACCGCGGCTAACTCCAAGTCGTGCATAGAGTAATCCACTTCATGAGGCTTAAGTTGACGAGACGCGTATGCAACTACCTTACCCTCCTTCATCAGCACACAACCCAATCCAGTGTACGACGCATCGTTATAAATAGTAAATTCCTTCCCAGACTCCGGCTATATCAAAACAGGGGCCTTTGTAACACCCCAAACCCGGCCCAGACATTATGGCCAAGCCTGGTGTGTCACATTGAAGTGTTTTTCAAAAACCATGTTTTCATTGAAAACCCTTCTTGATGTTTAGAAACTTTTACCGCTTAAACTTGTAAACCTTTGTAGTGGCAGAAACATGTTATTTTAAAAACAGTTAAGTATCGAAAAATCAAACCTTCTTTGTTATGGCTTAAAGCGAATGGATACTATGCACCAGGTAGTATTCAAGAAAAGAGGAGGTGAGTCAATTAGACTGCTTAAGTACCTAGCTCTTCCATGATCCAATCCTAGACATGCACACATCCATTGCCACACTTTCAGCTTATTACTTGTCCACGAACAACAAATTAAGTTTAAGTCTATTTAAAATATTTATTTCCCTTAAAAACATTTACGTTGCGGAAGCTTTGCTCGGTTATCGTGATATTTTAAAAATAAGTAACTTTTATAAAACGTGCCCTAGAGCTAACCAAATTTAAGGAATCAATTTAAGTGATGTGAATCTCAAGTTGAAAACGATTTAAGTAATTTAAAAACCCAAAATAAAAATAATAGAGTGGCCTTATTACAACTTTAACCAAAATAGAAATAATCAAAAGTAAATGCGAAATTTAAAAGGAAGCTAATTGAAACTTAT
Source organism: Gossypium longicalyx (assembly GCA_025698465.1). NCBI lineage: Eukaryota > Viridiplantae > Streptophyta > Magnoliopsida > Malvales > Malvaceae > Gossypium > Gossypium longicalyx. The sequence continues at coordinate 60,892,177 of CM047003.1, forward strand.
TTAAAAACCAGGAATTTAATCTTCGTGGCCACTCTGAATCCCGCCCAGCTCCAAGTCCACCAACTAGGGCTTACCTGCAAGGATGGAAGAGAAGGGGGTGAGTTTGGAAAACTTAGTGTGTAAAGTATCCCAACCAGAGCCCAAATCAGTTCAAGCTTTACTGGGCCTAAGCCCTATTCAGAATTCAGAGCTAACGGGGCCTTAGCCCATATCAATATTAATCTGGGCCATAGCCCCTTATTACAAGTCGAGATATATTGGGCCTTGCCCATATTAACACAATTAGGCCCATTACAATACAGTTGGCCCATAACAAAATAGTCTCATAGGATTAATGCATGATAACCCCATCCAACCCTGCACTTGCCTCCGTCCATCCCTACACTTCCTGTGGGGATTAAATCACCCACGCCATCCCTACACTTACAGTGTTAGCACCGGTTGCGGCACTAACTATAATCCGCAGCAAAGCTGCTTATATCAGAATATGTGGCACGGCCACCAGAACGAGTTCTTCCTCCATAACAAAACCCAACCCCATGCAGTATGACATGTTTGTAGAATATATATATATAATTAACAAGGCATGCTTCAGAAAGACAGCCAGATTATAGCGTAAGAATAGTTATTTACCCTCAAGAGGTGTAATCGTAAACTTACCCCTTTAGGGATATTACGGTAATTCTACCTTATAGAGATATTTCAGTAATTTTATCAGTCTTTTTAGGGTTTCATGCTCATTATAGTTATTAACGTACTATCAGTAACACTTACCGAGCGTTTTTACCGAATTGGGCCCGTTGGCCCATTAACCCGATTTCGGCCAATTAAGCCCAAATATACCGAAGTGCACGAAATTACGCACTCTGCAATCATACTGCTTGTGATTACCAAAAATTAACAGCCAAACCACCTCACGAGCGCTCGCACGCTCGCAAGTTCACAAATGCCGGCTTTTCGACTTTTTGGCTTTTCAGCTTTTGCCGATCTAGTCTATGAGTGGGCGTCGTTTACACACCTATTTCGCGACGACTGCTACTGAGATCCCTTACAATGTCCTACAATTGATTACCACAATTCTTAGATTGCAAACCACAATAACCAATCCCAATATTCACCTACCATATTCGAACCATGCCCCTAAAGCCTTTAGAATCTTACCTTTTTGCCGAAAACCGATGACTAGATCTAAGTCTAGTTGTTCCAAAGATCCAAGCCTTCGATCCAACCTCTAGAAGACACTAATCACCTAAAGAAATCGTCGGTTAAAGACCCTTAAAGCCCTATGCCCAAATCAACAGCCTCCCTAGATTTTAGGGACTTCGGCTTTTTCTAAATTGTAAAATAAGACTAGATCTGAGGTGATGAGCACTTACCACCTATTCCTCTTTGATTTCTACGCAGATCTGATGCAGATCTATCCTCTAAACGATAGTAGAACTCGAATCCAGGAGATCTGAAGTTTCGGATATAAGTCCCTCAATCTATGGTACTTCGGCTTTTTAAGTGATGAAGAAGATGACGATTTGTGGCTATAACTTTGAAGTAATGTTGCCGACAGATACTAAGGGTTTAGAGAAGATGAAATTTAATCAAAAGGAACAAAATAATTGAAGGATTTTTGCTTGAAGAAATCGGTACAAGAAGTGAGTTTTTGGGATTTCGGCTTTTATGGCGATCGGCTATGAAGGTTTTGTGGAGGATGGAATCGATAGAGGAGGTGAGTAAGGTGATCAAAAAATTTTGGCTAGAAGAAAAGGCAAAAAGGAAGAAAGAAAATGGAGGAAAAAGAGAGGAAGAAGAACTCGACACCAAGGAGAAGGAATTTGCGTTTTCGACTTTTATGAGAACTCAGAAAGGATGAATGACAGTGAAAGCTTTTAGGTGGCTAACCCTAATTCTCCAAGACAGAAAAAGAAAAGAACCTAACCCTAATATCAACTAAAACAATCGACCCAACCTCCCTAAGGCCCTTGCCGAAATTCACTTAAGTGATCACATGCCCGGCACATGCCTAAAATTAAAAAGTAACAGTATGCCTACCTTGCAACTTGAACCCTGGACCTTTAATTCCTTCCCAGGCGCCATTTTTTTTAGGAACTTAGTGGCGCCACCTTGCCACTTTACCAAGGCCTTATTTGTATCATAATTTACCACCTCAATTTTAAAAGCCCATATCGCTAGAACCCTCTTTCTCCAAAATTAAAAATTCAAGAATTGCCTCGAATTAAATTTACTCTTGGGCCTTTTTCCCACACCATAACCCTTCGTAATTTATTTAATTACATACTAAATAATAATAATAATAATAATAATTAAAACATCCAAATTGTTTGAGCCATCTTTTACCCGAACCTAGACTCAATGCCCATTACTCCTAGGCCCAAAAATCGGGCGCATTCTGATTTAGTCGAACATCCTTGGTTTCTCAAAAACTCTTATCATTTATCACCCAATTGAACAGTATTACTTTACGCGATGAGTTTGGTCAAAGGCGCAGCAATCAGTGAGAACCCCTCAACAAAACGTTTGTAATACCCTGCCAAACCCAGAAAGCTTCGAATCTCTAATACTATCTTTGGTGGTTTCCAATCCACAACGGCTTCAATTTTTCGAAGATCAACTCTAATCCCCTCGGCAAACACTACGTAACCCATAAATGTCACTTCTCGCAGCCAAAACTCACACTTGCTGAACTTTACATAAAGTCACTTTTCCCTATGAATTTGCAAGCCAATTCGAAGATGTGCATCATGATCCTCTTCGGTTTTTGAATACACCAGAATGTTGTCTATAAACACAACTACAAATTGATCTAAAAAAGGTTGGAACACTCGGTTCATCAAATCCATGAAAGTTGTTGGTGCATTTGTCAACCCAAACGGCATCACTAGAAACTCATAGTGACCATAACAAGTTCTAAACGCAGTATTATATACATCAGCCTCCTTAACCGTTATATGATGATACCCAGACCGAAGATCTATCTTGGAGAAAATCGTAGCTTCTCAAAAGTTGGTCGAACAGATTATCTATCCTTGGTATAGGATACTTGTTCTTGATAGTCAAATTATTCAGTTGACGATAATCGATGCACATGCTCATGGATCCATCCTTCTTCTTCACAAACAACACCGGTGCTCCTCACGGGGACACACTCGGTCAAATGAATCCTCAGTCCAGTAGTTCTTGAATTTGAGCCTTTAACTCCACCAGCTCCTTCGGTGCCATCCTATAAGGGGCAATGGACACTGGAGCTATTCCAGGTGGAAGCTCAATGCCGAATTTGACCTCACAGTTTGGAGGCAACCCAGGAAGTTCTTCAGGAAATACATCTGGAAACTCCTTAACAGTTCTAACATCTCTAGCATAAGGACCTTTAGAATCATAAATGCTAACATTAGCTAGAAACGTCTTGCAACCCTTGCGAACCAGTTTCTCGGCCTTTAATGCAGAAATCACGTTAAACAGATAGTCTCTTTGCTGCCCTATCACAGTCACCTCTCATCCTCCATAGACTTTAACATCATACGCTTAGCAGCATAATCTAATTTCACACGGTGTATCACTAGCCAATCCATACCCAATATAATATCAAATTCCCCAAATGGTAGTTCCATCAAATCTGTCAGAAAGACCACCCCTTGGACCTCTAGGGACATGTCTCTGAACAACTTATTCACCCTAACCGACTGTCTCAGTGGACTCAACACAGTCATTTCACTAATACTATTTTCAAACTGAATACCCAGTATCTCAGACACAGTACATGCAATATACGAGTGTGTAGACCCAATATCAATTAAAGTAGTGTATGGTACATTATAAATCAGGAACGTACCAGTTATGAAGTTAGGGGCGTCACCATCCTCTCAGCGACGAGCAGCATAGGCCAAGGCTGGCTGTCTCGCCTCAGTGTTACCAGCACCTCTGCCCAATACTCCACGACCTCGTCCCAAACCATTTCCACCCCTGGCCTGCCCACGGCCTCTCGGTGGCTGCTGACCACCTCTCCCTGGCTAAACTTGGCCCCGACCTACAGCTTGTATCTAAATGGGCTTCTGAGTATAGTTTTTAACCTGTGATCTATGGACCCACATCGGAAGCACGCCCCAGTTCATTTCCAACACTCACCCTAATGAGCTCTTCCATAATCTGTGCAAGGCTGCAGTCTTACAGTAATAATAGGAATTGCCCAGACTGGTCCATCAAATCTAGCCCTCTTTATAAACCTTCTAGAAGAACCCGAGGGTCCAAAATCCCTCTTATTTCTGCCTCTATCTTTTTTGTGGTTCTGGCGCTCAGATCGCTTCACATCCTCAACAATTTTTTCTTTCCCAACCAAAGCGGCAAAGTCTAGCTCCCTCTGTGGAGCTATCAGCACACGTAGCTCATCCTGGAGGCCATCCTCAAATCGCACATAGTGTTCATACTCAGTCGCGACTATCCCGCAAGCATACCGACTCAACCGTAGAAACTCTACCTCATACTCTGCCACTGTCTTATTCCCCTAGGTCAAGTTCAGGAATTCCCTCCTTCGGGCGTCTACATAACTTGTGCCCACATACTTCCCTGAAAAGGCTGCTTTGAAGAAATCACAGTGAGCCACCATTGGTAAGCCTCATCTCGCAGTAAAGACACTGCCCCTTTTAATTTTTGCTCCCAGTACAGTTAAGGTCATCCATTATCCACTCAGTAACCTCCAACCAATATTTCGCCACATTTAGGGATACACCAGAAACACCACGGAAAATTTTCGCTCCATTAGACCGGAGTCGCTCAGAAATTGACCCTCGTCCTAAAGATCTAGTACTCGCTTCAGCAACCCTTTCAAGAACACGCAGCATTGCTTGAGATAAAGTATCATCCCCAGTTGCTCGGTCATGAGACCCTGTCTCAATTACTGGTGAGGCTAGGGCCTCCCTGGCCGGCATGTGACCCAATGCCAAAGACCCAACCCTAACACTTTCTCGGCCTCTACCGCGACCACGTGTACCCCTTCCACGAGTACCCCTTGTGCTCATTTCGATTGCAAATTATCTATTTAAAGCCTTATGAATCAGTTTATAATTTCAGTAATTATTAATCAATGCGTTATGAACAAGATTAATTAGGGTTTGTTTCTGCAAAACAAAGTCTTACTATAGGTTTCTGTTCCTATAGTATCAGTTTACTCTAACTAAAGAGTTACAATGTAGTCTTACTATCTATAATAGTCCCTCAATAATACTTTTCAGTCTATAATAATAAACAGTGTAAGAAGACTTACAGATTTGGTGCCGGAGACTCAGTATGCCACATTTCCCATCATAATGTTTAAAATTTAAATTTTCAAAAACCCATTCCATAGCCGAGTTTTGTAAACTTGGCTCTGATACCACTAAATGTAACACCCTAAACTCGGCCTAGACATTACGACCAAATTTGACGTGTCACATCAAAGTGCCTTCTAAAACTTGAACTTGTTGGTGAAAAATCGTTTTTAAGTTAAAACCCATTAGTTTATATTGCTTGAGAAAAACTTGGTAAATTTTGTTATTACAACTGATATTAGTTTATCAAAACATTTTTTATCATTGATTTCTTAATCTGATTAAAACCGCGAAAGCTTCTCCAATTGAAAGCCTTAAGGTTAAAAATGCATGTTTTTCTTTAAAACCGTTATTATTTTGAAAACTCGATGTTCCTACTCTAGCAGTTTAAAAATACTAGATCAAAAGCCCAATTAAAAGTTGAAAATCCCCCAAATGGCCTTATTATATAATTAAAACCCAAATATAAAATCTTTGATTAAATTAAGTCATAATCAAATCATCTGCGATCGTGTGGCCACCTCCGAGTCCTCGCGGCTCCAAATCGTCTAAGGCCGGGGATTACCTGCACAGTTAAAAGAAAGGGTGAGTTTATGAAAACTCAGTGTGTAATCCCCTATCAGTCAAACAATAAGCGATGCATACAAGATAGCAGTTCGAGACTAACCCCTATTCGAAGATCGGTATAGTGCGGGCCTTAGCCCTATCTGATGGACAGTGTGGGCCTACCCAAAACAGTATTAGTACAATGCAAGTATGCAACCCACCCCAATGCAACCAACACACCACCCGTACCAACCAACACACCATGTAGGGATTAATTGACCCACCCAACCAACACACCAATATCGCAGTGAAGCTGTTAACAGTAACGCAGCGTAGCTGCTAATAACAATAAATGTGTTGTAACCACTAATATCAGAATACGTGGCAAAGCCACCAGAATAGTAAAAATGTGGCAAAGCCACCAGTACAGTACTTTCTCCAAAATAGAATCCCAACCCCAATGCAGAATGGCATGTCATAAATATTACATGTATGCAAAGTCTCATACTCAGATACACTTATACATATATCATACACTAATCAATCAACCTACCTCTAGGGTGTAATGGTCATTTCCATCCATTATGGGTAAAATAGTAATTTTACCTCTTTAGGGGTATTTCGATCATTTCACTAGTATTGGGGTCTCGATACAGATAACGACCTCTCGAAATTTCTACCGTCGCCTCGAGCGACTCAGGTAGCCTATATGGCCAAAACAGTGTAAATGGGCCCAAAGCCCATTTCTCAGCCCAAGTGGGCCTACACGCTCGTGTGGCCCATTTCGCTCAAAATCTAATAAGACTATGTGTACACTATAGCCCGGTTCATTAATAGACACTTACCGTAGGTTTTATCCGTGTGGGCCCACGAGCCCATTGGGCCCACACGACCCATTTCGGCCCAAGCCCACGAAAACGCTCGTGGAGGCCTCTACAATCTATCGCCGATGATTTGTGGCTCATTTTACCTCACAAGTGATCGCTCATTCTCGAGGCCGCAAATACTGAAGTTTTGACATTTCGGCTTTTTGGCTTTTGCCGATTCACAATAACATAATGCTGTGAATACACACATATGCGATTGGAACCAATCCCCACATCAACACTCTTATGCCTCAATAGCCACACCTTTGATCCTCAAGAAATGGTCAATCGCCTTCGATCGCTACCTATACAAGAGATGTACCAACCTACATCAGACTCGCCCTAGAAGTATAACAACATCCCCAACCGAAACTCACTTACCACACAACTGAACAGGGTATAGATCACTGCAGTGGCGCACACCAAAGCATGAAACGAATTGATCTGAAAGGTAGATAGAAGGGGGTAGTCGACAATAAGAGAGAAGTTAGCAAATGGTTCCACAAAATAACAAACCGAAAGCCGAGAGGGGAAACAGTATAATTGAGGGCTTACCTTACAGTATTCGGCCAAACACCAAACACCAAAAACTTGAGTAAGAGAAGAGAACCGAGCTTCTCACACAACTGATCACCACACTCACCAACTGAAAACAAAACAAAGGAAAAGGTGAGGTTCGGCCAAGATATAAATACAAGAAGGGAAAAAGAGTTATGAGGCAATGATAACTTACCAAAATTCAGCCAAAGTAAACAGTTGAGGAAGAAGAGAATGAGATCGAGGGAACAAGGCAAGGTTCGGCTATTGAAGAAGAGGTATCTGGTTTAGAAGAGAGGAGAAGAAGAGTGCCAATTTGGCAGAGAGAAAAATGTGAAAGAGCGAGAAGGTTTCAAAGGAGGGTTCAGCACTTACTAAACAATTGAGAAATAAAGTTGAGAACAGAATAGACCCGAATAGTCAGAAGCATACCACAAAACGAATGAGAAACAAAACGCAAGAAGAATGATACCAAAAACCAAAATGAAAAAGAGACTCTATTGATCCTCTACCAATTCGGCACAACCCAAAGGAAAAAAGAAGTTCCCCCCAATGTGCCGAATACACACCCCTAAAATGACTCAAATTTGGCCAACACCTTCCCCCCCCCACACTCCACGATTTTCTCCCCAATCCTCTCCTCAAATCACTCCACCTCCTATTCAAATCCAATTCAAATTCCTATGACCAAATCAACCATAGAGTTCCAGTCCAACTCCACCACTCACACCACAAAGAAATAAAATAAAATCCTTTTTACATCACCTCAGATTTGAACCCATGCCCTCTCAAATGCTCCATAAGCCACTTGCCACTGAGCCACAAGGCTTTTTGTGACACAAAACAACCACAACTATTAATAAATCCCACAAGTCAGTACCCAGATTCTTTTAAGAGCAAAAATAAAAAATTCTGCAAAAGCTAAAACTTGAACCCAGGCTTCTCAAACACTCTCAAACACACCCAAATCACTCAGCCAATAAAACAAACATGCAATTTGTGACAGATGATGCAAAATTAAAAATTCTGCATTTTTGGGGCGTTACACAAGTTCACCATAAAGGCTTACCTTTCTAGAGTTGTGCCACAAAGGCTGTCCTTTAACAGTTTCCCCACGAAGGCTTACCTTTCCAGAGTTTTTCCACAAAGGTTCTCCTTTAACATGTTTGTCATAGAGGCTTAACTTTCCTGGTGATTTAGGCAATAGGGATTTGCTTAGACTCACACTTATTGAAGTTATTGAAGTTTTCCCCCCATCATCTTGGAACACATAGAGAATAACATTTGATAATAATCTTCCTTAAATTTTTTCATATAATGCCATAACCCACCAGTTACAGCCTTACACGATATGGTCCTTTAGTGTCATGGCCATGGACTTGTTCTTTCAAAGATTCATATTTTTAGTCTTGACAGGCCCTTTTGATGACTCTAAAGATAGACATAGGCTCTTCATTCTTAGACCCATGAACTCGCCATATCATGACTTACTCATAACAGACACATCTAGACCTTTCAAACACATTAACATATTTCCATTATCCAGACACAAGCATCCTTTAACGTTAATATTCATGTTTCATACTTTGACCGTAAAACGTCATGTTATCCATACATACAAGTTCATAAATCTTGTGTTTGCAACACTAACTTCAACCTCATCATTCTGGTAAAAACACATGGCCAAGGCACAGGCCCGTGTGCTTAGCCCGTGTTCTATATTGACTTAAAATTTCAGATGCAGGGGACACACGGTCATAGCACACACCCATGGGAATAAATCGTGTGTCACACACGGCCTAGACACATGCCCGTGTGTCTACCTATGTGAACCTTATTAGGCTATTTTCCAAGCCTTTGATCACCCTCTATCAACCAATATACTTTTGGATTACTTTAGTGCATGTTAAGATCAAATTATACACTTTTGTGTATTTATATATATATGAAACTTTGATTAACCTCATTGCATATAAACCTCATGTCATTGGTTTCATACATGCTAAGTTAATTCTCGTCTTGCCTTTAAGTATTTCCATGTCTCATTGACACATTCAATATTGGCTCGTTTTTATAACTCATTACCAATTATAACCAAGCCATCACATGTGAACATAAACATGCATAGATTTGTAGGTCATTGCCTACTTCAAAATAAGCCAATTACCATGGCCATATACAAAATGATATGTATAACTTTACAAGCCCTCATTTTGGCAAATCAAATGACACATATAACAAATTACTCAAAAGCTCTATACATGCCATTGAACATAACATAAGAGTCTATATACCAAAGCTGAAATTGTTGATAGTGTGTTGATTTTCCAATCGTCTTCCAATCTTTACAAGTCTTCGAGCTCTAAAAACAGGGGAAAAAGAGAGGGGTAAGCATTTACATGCTTAGTAAGCTCGAATAACTGGAAAAAAAACTTATCGATTGTTTAGCATACATCCATAATAGATAATGAAACCAATGAACTTGAAAATGGTTTCCCTATCACACGCACTCAATCAATGAGTTAGTCACATATCAAAATACCATGTAATTTATCTTAGATGAGCTCATCATTCAACAAGTTATTTGTACATATACCTCGTGTTAGTCTCGTTGAGTTATTTTTTTTTAGGAAATCTCGATGGATTATTCAGTCACCGTCAATTCATACGAATGATCATTTCAAGTATGCACTCCCGCGAACCTCACATCTTACGGCGGGATTACCAGTCCAGGCTAAATTGCTTACGCGATAAACACCCTTAATGAGCTCAGATCTGAATTACCAGTCCAAGCTAAATTTTGACCCTAATCGGATTACCCGTCCGGGCTAAATCCACAATGCACATATATTTTTCGGGAGGCTCGATCATTCAACGAACACTCGTCCGGGCTAGATCATTTCTATATTTAAGATCAACGGATTACCCGTCCGGGCTAAATCCTTTCTGCAACACATGCAGGATCTCAATTCACATGTCAATCATGGTTTATCCATCGAATTCTCTTTTTAACCTCGACCGAGACATTATCCAACAAATTATTATCAAAGATACGTTCCATGCATTTTTCATGCCATCAATAATGTAATTATCATGTATTTATTAATCATACAATTATGCATATTACGGGTTTACTTTGGGTTATCCGAACTTACCTGGTACTCGTTTCGGTGATGTGTTTCGGTTAATCCGAAACCTTTCGTTTTCCTCGGTCGACCTCCGAAATTTGTTCCTCGGGGTCTATAACAATAAAATTAAATCATTGAAACCTCACATTGTACTATTTGAGCCCAAATTTCACCACCGATCCAAATGACCATTTTGCCCCTAACCTTTCACATTTTTACGATTTAGTCCCTAGGCTCGTATAATGAAACACATGCAATTTCTATCTCACTCAAGCCTAGCTGAACACTTTTCCCTCTTATGGCAGCCCACATTTTCCATTATTTCACATTTCTACCACATATTTAATAACTTTTACAAAAAGGTCCTTTTAGGGTTTTTCATGAAAATCACCTAGGAAAAGATTTTTAACACACCTTCAACTTTCATACCCCTCCATAAACCATCAAAATACATGTAACTCATGCATGGGTAAATTTTTAAACATGAACCCTAGCATGAAATATGGGTAGAAATGGAAAGATCAAGCTACCGGGATTTCACAAATACAAAGAACATTAAAAACGGGGCTTGAGAGCACTTACTATTGAGCTTGAAAAGCTTGAAAACCCTAGATATGCAGACTCCTCAATTTTTGACTGGAAAAGGAAGAAGAATGGCTAATTTTGGCTTATTTTTCCCATTTTATTTCATTAAAATGCCAAATGACCAAAATGCCCCTAAGTCCTTTCTTTGAAATTTCATCCATGCAAGCCCATTTTTGTCCAAAAACTTAGAAATTGGGAAAATTGCTCTTTAAGACCTTTTAATTTATAATCTAAAGCAATTTCATACAAATTGCTTCTAGAATCCAAGTATTGCAACTTATTCAATTTAGTCGCTGATTTCCAATTGGACACCTTACTCAAAGAATTTCTTCATGAAATCTTAACACATGCATATTCTCATATTCTAAACCTCATAATAATCATAAAATAAATATTTTGATGTTAGATTTGTGGTCCCGAAACCACTATTCTGACTAGGCCCTATTTCGGGATGTTATATTTCTCCCCCTTAGGGACTTTCGTCCTCGAAAGTCTTACCAGTAAACAGGTTCGGATATTGATTTCTCATGGTTTCTTTTGGTTCCTATATAGCCTCTTCTACACCATATTGATGCCATAAAACTTTACTAAGGCCACATTTTTATTTCTCAATTGTTTAACCTCACGAGCAAAAATCTTGACCGGTTCCTCTCCATAGGTCATGTCTGGTCTAATCTCGATCTCTACTGGTGAAATCACATGAGAGGGGTCAGATCGATATCGCCTTAACATAGATACGTGAAACACATCATGAATCTTTTCCAGTTCGGGTGGCAATTCCAAACGATAGGCTACTGGTCCAACTCTTTCAGTGATCTCATAAGGTCCGATAAATCGCGGACTCAATTTGCCTTTCCGACCAAATCTCAACACCTTTTTCCATGGGGATACTTTTAAGAATACCCTATCTCCAACTTGGAATTCAACCTCTTTTCTTTTCAAATCAGCATATGACTTTTGCCTATCTGATGTCGTTTTTAAACAGTCTCGTATTACTTTAACTTTTTCTTCAGTTTCCTTAATCAGATCAACTCCATGAATTTGACTTTCCTTGAGTTCTGTCCAGTACAATGGAGTTTGACACTTTCTGCCATATAAGGCTTCATAAGGCGCCATCCTCAAACTTGTTTGAAAACTGTTGTTGTAGGCAAATTCTACCAATTGCAAATACTTTTCCCAGTTACCTTGAAATTCGAGGATGCAACATCACAACATATCCTCAAGAATCTAAATCATTCGCTCAGACTGACCATCGATCTGGGGGTGAAAAGCCGTACTAAAACTCAACTCTATACCTAGGGCTTTTTGTAACTTTTTTCAGAATCTCAAAGTGAACCTCAAGTCTCTGTCCGAAATAATCGACATCGGTACCCCGTGTAATCTTACAATCTCAGATATTTACAAGTTGGCCAATCTATCAAGAGAGTAATCTATTCTTACCAGAATGAAATGAGCTAACTTCGTCAATTTATCCACTACAACCCATATAGCATCTTTCTTTTTCGGAGTCATTAGTAATCCTATCACAAAATCTATAATAACTTTGTCTCACTTCCATTCAGGTTGTAACAAACCAGAAGGCACTTGATGTTCAGCTTTAACTTGTTGACATATTAGGCACTTTGATACAAATTCAGAAATGTCTCTTTTCATGTCGTTCCACCAGTATATTTTCTTCAAATCGTTGTACATCTTGGTACCTCCCGGATGAATAGACAAACAGCTATTATGCGCTTTTTGCAAGATTTTCTGAATAAGTTCATCATCTTTAGGTACACAAACTCTATCTCTGAACATCAAACATCCATTAGGCCCAATCCGATAATCTGATTCAATGCCCGACTCACATTAAGCCCTTTTAGCTTGCAGGTCTCTATCATTAATTTGAGCATCATAAATTTCCTGAAGAAATGTCGACCTAGCCTCTAGCTTTGCCAAGACCAAACCATCTTCAATCAGTGCTAACCGAGCGTCCAGGGCTCTTAGTGCAAATAAAATTTTTTTGCTTAACGCGTCGACAACCACATTCGCCTTTCCCGGGTGATAGTCAATGATCAGATCATAGTCTTTAATTAGTTCTATCCATCTCTGCTATCTCAGATTCAATTCTTTTTGAGTCATCAAATACTTCAAACTCTTGTGGTTTGTGAATATACGACAAGTCTCAACATATAAATAATGCCTCCAGATTTTCAAAGCAAAGACGATGGCGGCAAGCTCCAAATCATGCGTCAGATAGCTCTTCTCATGTGGCTTCAACTGCCGTGAAGTGTAGGCTATCACCTTGCCATATTGCATAAGTACACAACCCAGTCCGTTCAAGGATGCATCACTATAGACCACAAATTCTTTTCCCGACTCAAGTGATACTAAAATAGGAGCTTCTGTCAGTAACGTCTTTAATTTCTCGAAACTCTGCAGACACTTTTCTGTCCATTCGAACTTAACATCTTTCTATAGCAACCTCATTATTGGAGTTGCTATCATAGAAAATCCTTTCACAAATCTTCAGTTGTAATATCCCGAATTAGGGCCTAATCGGAATAGTGGTTTCGTGACCACAAATTCGAGATAGAAATAATTATTTTATAATTATTTTGATGTTTATGATATGATTGCATGATTGTATGAAAATTTCGTGACGAAATTCTATGCATAAAGTGCTTAAGTTGAAATTTGGGACTAAATCGAATAACTTGCAAAACTTGCATTCTAGAAGTTTTTAGTATGAAATTACTTTGGAATATTAATGAGGAGGTATTAAATAGCAATTTGACCAATTTCTAAAATTTTGGACAAAAATGGGCTTGTACATGAAAATTTTCAAAGAAAGGTATTAAGGGTATTTTGGTCATTTGCATATTAAATGAAATAAAATGATAAAAATAACCCAAAATAGTCATCTTCTCCACATAGTTGCTGCCGAATTTTGCTCTCTCCATAGCTAGGGTTTCTTCAACTTTTAAGCCTTGATTGTAAGTGATTTCTATGCCCATTTTTAATGTTCTTTACGTTTTTGGAATCCTAGTAGCTCGATTTAGCTTATGCTAGCAATAATTTAACCTAGGGTTCATATTTGGAAAAATACCCATAGGTGAAATTTGTGTATTTTGGTGTTTTATGATAGAATATGAGGTTTTAAATTATGTCAGACAACTTGTACTACTCGGTTTTAAGCGAAAACGAGTAAAAGGGCTTAATCGGTAAAAATACCTAATAGTCATAAGTACATGTTAGAGTGTGAATTTGATGTTGCTATAGAAGGGAAAAATGATCAGCATGTCATAAAACATAAGAATAAGGGATAAAGTTTAATTCCCGAGCCTAGGGGCAAAAGTGTAATTATGCAAAAGTTTAGGGGCAAAAATGTAATTTTTCCAAAGTTCATATTAAATGTTGTTTTGATGAATGGATGTATTAAATAAGATTAATTTGGCATTATAGATCAAGAGAAACGAGATTCAAGTCGCGATCGAGGGAAAAACAAAGCTTACGAAGAATAGGCTTGATTGCTAATAATTTTATACCGAGGTAAGTTCATGTGTAAATGTAGTAACACAATTGTCATTCTAAGTAATTTAATATTTTTTATGTGATATGATGATTAATATCATGAACTATTAAGCTTTATGGTTATTATTGAATAATATGTAAATTATGATTTGCTACCGAGTATCGATTTCGATGTTCCGTGGAAGACGGCAAAGATGTGTAATCGAGGAAAAAGCCCGTTTGAACCTTGGGAATAGATTAGAATACAAGTTACATATCACTAGGATGGTTGGGCATCCGAACTCGTTGAGTTGAGTCCGTGTTCACTTATGGATGCAAATGTCCGAACTCGTTGAGTTGAGTCCGAGTTCGTGAGATGTAACTAGGCATCTGAGCTCGTTGAGTTGAGTCCGAGTTCACTTATGGATGCGAACGCCCGAGCTCGTTGAGTTGATTTTGAGTTCGCTTATGGGCGGGTTACATGGTAGCTTGGCTACATATGTGGCACTTATGTACAAACTTTTCGTGTATTCGAATTATATTCCGATGTGTTCAACGGGTAGATCTTAAGAAAATAAGGAGAATGCCTAAAAAGAAGGTGACATGTTGGTAAGTGTGGTAAATGAGAAAATTTGATAGGTATGTGCTTAAACCCTCGGGTTGAAAACTTGGTAAGATGAAATCGTAGAAAGATATTAAATGTAAATGATGTTTTATGTGGGATTGTGTGATTATGTTACTTGCCATTTGCATGTGAACTTACTAAGCATTTATGCTTACTCCCTCCTTTTCTTTCATTATAGTTTTGACAAGCCGGCTTGAGAATCGGGATAGGTCGAAGACTCGTTCACACTATCCGAAGGCTTAAATCGGTAAAATGGCTTGTATATTTTGAATATGGCATGTATGGCAAAATACTCACTTTGTGTAATTGATCTTATGATATGGCTATGGTTTGGCAAGAAAAGGGTTTGTAAATGATTAGCCATTGGAATGGCCAATCTAAGTCATATTTGATGTTATGTATGTTTAAAATGATAATTAGTCCATGAAAATCCTTAGTAAAGTGAAATTTGCCATAAAACAGAATCTGACAGCAGCAGTGATGTAAATTTGAAAAATCACTAAAAATATTAGAAATGGAATTAAATGATTATTAAGTTATTAAATTGAAGCTTAATGAGTCTATTTTCATATGGATTGAACAAAACAGGTATATGAATTATAATTTATGAGACATTTGAATTTTTGTGAAACAGTGCCAGAGTGATTTTTGGATCCCCTGTTCTGACTTTGGAAATTCACCATAAATTGTATAAAAATAATCTTAAGTCATACTTTATATTTAAAGATTTATTATTGAGTCTAGTTTTAATAGAAACAAACGTCATAGTCATTGAAATTTTGTATAGAGAGATATCTAATTCGTAATACAAAGAGGTCAGAGCAGTCGAACCCTGAAATAGGGGAGACTTTAACTAATAAATTGTACTAATTGGCCCAGCCAAAAATTCTAGAAAAAAATTAGTAAATAGATATATGAGTCTAGTTTAGGGAAAATTTATGGAATTGGATTTTGAGTTTCGGAACTCGAGATATGAATTTTTAAGAAACTGTGACGCAGATTGCTAGCTTGACTGAAAATTTTAAAATTAAATTGTTTGAGCTGTTTAAGCAATGAATTAAGTCTGTTAACACCTCGTGTTCGACTCTGGCAACGGTCTCGGGTACGGGGCGTTACATCGGTAGTAACCGGCTAAGCCCAAAAATCTTCTAACTTCGGTCACATTTTTAGGCGGTTTTCATTCAATAATAGCAGAGATTTTACTTGGATCAACTCGGATGCCTTCACCCGAAACAATATGACCCAAAAATCCAACTTCTTGGAGCCAAAATTCACTCTTGCTAAACTTAGCAAATAGTTGTTTTTCCCGTAAGGTCCGCAACACAGTTCTCAGATGCTTCGCATGCTCTGACTCATCTTTAGAATAAATTAAGATGTCGTCAATGAACACAACGACAAATTTATCCAAGTATGGCCGAAAGATCTTATTCATTAGGTCCATGAATACTGCTGGTGCATTCGTCAATCCAAATGGCATAACCAGAAATTTATAGTGGCCGTATCAGGTTCTAAAAGCTGTCTTTAGCACATCCGATTCCTTAACACGTAACTGATAGTAGTCAGACCTCAAGTCTATCTTAGGAAACACAGTGGCTCCTCTTAACTAGTCGAATAGATCATCAATCCTTGGCAAAAGATACTTATTCTTGATAGTTACCTTGTTTAGTTGTCGGTAATCTATACATAGTCTCATCGAACCATCTTTCTTCTTTACAAATAATACGGAGGCACCCTAAGGTGAAAAGCTCGGCCTTGCAAAGCCTTTATCCGTCAGCTCTTGCAACTGTGCTTTTAACTCTCTCAGCTTGGTCGGTGCCATTCTGTACGGGGCAATAGAGATGGGAGCTGTTCCTGGTACCAATTCAATACCAAACTCAATTTCTCTCTCAGGAGGTAATCCGGGTAATTCTTCCAGGAATACGTCTAGATATTCACCTACTATCGATACAGACTCAATCTTCAACTCCGTTTCCCTCGTGTTCAACACAAAAGCAAGGTAGGCTTCGTACCCTTTTCTCATATATTTCTGAGCAACCATCGCCGTGATTACAGCTGGCGACGTGCCCAAATCTCTTGAATCAACCCGTAGAATCTTACCGTCTAGGCATTTCAATTTAATATACTTGCTACCACAATTTACAATTACATCATGCAGGGCTAACCAATCCATGCCAAGTATTACATCGAATTCATCAAAAGGTAACAACATAAGGTTAGCCGGAAAACGTTGACCATGAATCGTCAAAGGACAATTCCTACAGACTTTATCGACCAGAACTAATTTGCTTAGTGGGTTCGACACTCTAACAACAAATTTCGTAGGTTCAATAAGTATGTTCATACTAGACACCAATCTCATGAAAATGTATGAATGCGTTGATCATGGGTCAATTAAGGCAATAACACATGTGTTGAAAAGAGAAAAAGTACTCGTAATAACATTAGGAGCAGAGGCTTCCTCTCGAGCATGAATTGCATACGTTCTTGCCGAGGCTTGAGCCTGTAATTTTGCAGTATCCTTGGCCACAACTCGACTGCTACTAACACTTCCAGGGTATCTCGGAGGTCTACCTCGTACCATGGGAGCACTCAACTTCGGGGTTACTTCCACTTCTTTTTCAAATCGCTCTGGGCAATCCCTGAGAAAGTGGTCAAGAGAACCACATCTAAAACATGCACCGCTCTTTATTCGACACTCTCCGAAGTGAA
Source organism: Gossypium longicalyx (assembly GCA_025698465.1). Classification (NCBI taxonomy): domain Eukaryota; kingdom Viridiplantae; phylum Streptophyta; class Magnoliopsida; order Malvales; family Malvaceae; genus Gossypium; species Gossypium longicalyx. The sequence continues at coordinate 60,909,977 of CM047003.1, forward strand.
ATTTGTTGCAACTCTTACACTTCAGCTTTTGGTCATCTACACTCCCCACACTAGTCACCATCGGGGAGGAAGACTTCTGATCTCATCGTTTAGAGCTCCTCGTTCTACCCGAATATCCTACAGATGGAGTGGAGCGTTCATGTTGGCTCCTTGATTTCTTTGTAGAAAATGAAAGCGTCCTACCACTGGATCTCTTGCTCGCAACTCGAGCCTCTCTCTTTGCTCGTTTTCTTTCATTATTAAGTTCTTCAGCCTTATTTGCCCTATCAGCTAAGGCAGTGAACTCCCGTATTTCAAGGATCCCAATCAACAACTTAATGTCCTCATTCAAACCTTCCTCGAAGCGTTTACACATTTCTGACTCAGTTTGAACCTACTCAGTTGCATACTGACTTAACCTTACAAACTCCCTTTCGTATTCTGGCACAGTCTTATTCCCTTGTTTGAGTTCCAGGAACTCCTTTCGCTTTGAATCTAAGAACCTTTGACTGATATACTTCTTCCTAAATTCTTCTTGGAAAAATTCCCAAGTGATATTTTTCTTTGGCACCACCGAAGATACGGTTTTCCACCAGTGGTACGCAGTATCCTTCAAGAGATACATGGCACACTTTAAACACTCTTCAGGTGTGCACGATAATTCATCTAATACCCTTATGGTATTCTCGAGCTAGAACTTGGCTCTCTCAGCATCATCCTCAATTTTAGCTCTAAATTCCTCAGCACCATGCTTTTTAAGCTTATCTACGGGGGCTTTACCAATTCTTACCGGTGCCATACCTCGTGGCAAATCCTCATCAGGTTAGTTAGGGGGTGGGGGCGGTCGTGGTATGTTGGGGCGATTCCTCAAATAATCTCCAAACCATTCATCCATCATGTTAAAGAAGGTGGCTCGAGCTTTTTCCCAGCCATCAAACATAACCCTTCTACTAATACTAGATACAACTCATTGTACGGAAGCTAGAGTATGGCTCTCGGCTCCCTCGGACTCATCTTGTGCATGACTGGAAGACATTTACTATATTCAGAAACAATTTAAACAGTTAGGAGATATCACACTATCAACGTTCATACAATAGAATGTATAGCGAACCTCAATACTCTCTACGGTAGTCCTAGAACTGACTAAATCGTAACTCTGATACCACTAAATGTAACACCCCTTGCCTGTACCTGATACCAGAATAGGGTTCGAGGCGTTACCAGTAATTTACCTTTACAAACTTACTAAATCAGGTCACCGAACTTCGCCCAAATTTAAAACTTTTCAAACTATATCTTGTCCCTTATACAGGCCTTCGAGGCCTAAAACACTCCTAGGGACGAAACGAAACAAAACTGAAATCGTACGAAAAAGTTGGGGGCACTTTATAAAATTTTCCTTTACTTGAAGTGCAACACGCCCGTGGGATGGGGCCATGTAATCACACACGCCCGTGTGGCTTAGGACACGCTCGTGCTCTTTTTCCAGTGCGCAACACTGACTTCAACCTCATCATTCTGGTAAAAACACACGGCCAAGGCACACGCCCGTGTGCTTAGCCCGTGTTCTATACTGACTTAAAATTTCAGGTACAGGGGACGTACGGTAATAGCGCACACCTTTGGGAATAAACCATGTGTCACACACGGCCTAGACACACACTCACGTGTCTACCCAAGTGGACCTTATTAGGCTATTTTCCAAGCCTTTGATAACCCTCTATCAACCAATATACTTGTGGATTACTTTAGTGCATGTTAAGATCAAATTATACACTTTTGTGTATTTATATATATATATGAAACTTTGATTAACCTCATTGCATGTAAACCTCATGTCATTGGTTTCATGCATGCTAAGTTAATTCTCGTCTTGCCTTTAAGGATTTCTATGTCTCATTGACACATTCAATATTGGCTCGTTTTTATAACTCATTGCCAATTATAACCAAGCCATCACATGTGAACATAAACATGCATAGATTTGTAGGTCATTGCCTACTTTAAAATAAGCCAATTACCATGGCCATATACAAAATGATATGTATAACTTTACAAGCCCTCATTTTGGAAAATCAAATGTCACATATAACAAATTACTCAAAAGCTATATACATGCCATTGAACATAACATAAGAATCTATATACCAAAGCTGAAATTGTTGATAGTGTGTTCATTCTCCAACCGTTTTGAAATCTTTACAAGTCCTCGAGCTCTGAAAATGGGGGAAAAAGAGAGGGGTAAGCATTTACATGCTTAGTAAACTCGAATAACTGGAAAATAAACTTACCAATTGTTTAGCATACATCCATAATAGATAATAAAACCAATGAACATGAAAATGGTTTCCCTATCTCATGCACTCAAACAATGAGTTAGTCACATATCAAAACACCATGTAATTTATCTTAGATGAGCTCATCATTCAACAGGTCATTTGTACATATACCTCGTGTTAGTCTCGTTGAGTTTTTTTTTAGGAAATCTCAATGGATTATCTAGTCACCGTCAATTCATACGAATGATCATTTCAAGTATGCACTCCCGCGAACCTCACATCTTACGGCGGGATTACCAGTCCAGGCTAAATCCCCCGTAATATAAACTCATAAGGTGATGTTGGGATTACCAGTCCAGGCTAAATCCCTTACGCGATAAACACCCTTCATGAGCTCGGATCTGAATTACCAGTCCAGGCTAAATTCAGACCTTAATCAGATTACCCGTCCGAGCTAAATCCACAATGCACACATATTCTTCGAGAGGCTCGATCATTCAAGGAACACCCGTCCGGGATAGATCCTTTCTATATTTGAGATCAACGGATTACCCGTCCGGGCTAAATCCTTTCTGCAACACATGCAGGATCTCAATTCACATGTCAATCATGGTTTATCCATCGAATTCCCTTTGTAACCTCGATCGAGATATTATCCAACAAATTATTATCAAAGATGCGTTCCATGCATTTTTCATGCCATCAATAATGCAATTATCATGTATTTATTAATCATACAATTATGCATACTATGGGTTTACTTTGAGTTATCCGAACTTACCTGGTACTCGTTTCGGCGATGTGTTTCAGATATTCTGAAACCTTTCGTTTTCCTCAATCGACCTCCGAAATTTGTTCCTCGAGGTCTATAACAATAAAATTAAATCATTAACAACTCACATTGTACTATTTGAGCCCAAATTTCACCCCCGATCCAAATGACCATTTTGCCCCTAACCTTTCACATTTTTACGATTTAGTCCCTAGGCTCGTATAATGAAACACATGCAATTTCTATCTCACCCAAGCCTAGCCGAACACTTTTCCCTCTTATGGCAGCCCACATTTTCCATTATTTCACATTTCTACCACATATTTAACAACTTTTGCAAAAAGGTCCCTTTAGGGTTTTTCATGAAAATCACCTAGGAAAATATGTTTAACACACCTTCAACTTTCATACCCCTCCATAAACCATCAAAATAAATGTAACTCATGCATGGGTAAATTTTTAAACATGAACCCTAGCATGAAATATGGGTAGAAATGGAAAGATCAAGCTACCGGGATTTTAAAAATATAAAGAACATTAAAAACGGGGATTGGGAGCACTTACTATTAAGCTTGAAAAGCTTGAAAACCCTAGCTATGGAGACTCCTCAATTTTCGGCTGGACAAGGAAGAAGAATGGCTGATTTTGGCTTATTTTTCCCATTTTATTTCATTAAAATGCCAAATGACCAAAATGCCCTTAAGTCCTTTCTTTGAAATTTCATCCATGCAAGCCCATTTTTGTCCAAAAACTTAGAAATTGGGTGAATTGCTCTTTAAGAACTTCTAATTTATAATCTAAATCAATTTCGTACAAATTACTTCTAGAATCCAGGTTTTGCAACTTATTCAATTTAGTCCCTGATTTCCAATTGGACACCTTACTCAAAGAATTTCTTCATGAAATCTTAACACATGCATATTCTCACATTCTAAACCTCATAATAATCATAAAATAAATATTTTGATGTCAGATTTGTGGTCCCGAAACCACTATTCCGACTATGCCCTATTTCGGGATGTTACAGTGTTCCTTATCAGAGTCATCACATTATATTTTACTAGTTCTATTTCACAATTTGGTTACTTAGCATAAAAGTTTCTAAAAGGCATATTATGCATGCATGAGCCAGTTTAGGGACTCACCTGATAACTTCAGAGGTAGTTAAACTTCAGACCTGGCATTTCCTTGTGGAATCAACAGTTTGGGCTTCAGGTCCATCATTCAGCCATATACTACAGCCTTCTCTTCCTTAATGGGAGTGAAAACCACTAACAAAAACCTAGGTTTCTGACTCATCTTAGAGAGATGTTTTCATCTACTTTTAGCCCTAGTTCTTAATAAGGAAGATAACTCTCCCTTAACTTAACCTGAGTGTCCTTTTAACTTAAGTTATAGGAACTTGGTAAACGCCACATCAATACTAAGTTGTCTTATCCAAAATTTGTCACTTCTAAGAAGCTTATCTGATTATTCCCTTAGCCTTTAACCATTCTAGTTCTCATTTAGTTAATTCCTAACTAGCACCTCATACATTGGCTAGCATGGGACCACATTGGTCACTGGATGTATTATATCACTGGCGTGGACTCATACTTTATAACTATTCCTTCCATAATTATCACTTCTATTTCACTCATCATCATAATCTAATGAGGATTCCTTGTCTATTTATTTTTATGTCGAAGTCCATTTGTTCTATACAGTGAAAAGGGCTTTTGGGCGAACACTACTTTGCCATTAGTACTTCTTTATACTATGTGCCATATTCATATATATATATATATATATATACACTCTTACCAATACTCATTGATTTGTCATACTTACCTTTCTTCAGAGTTAGTCATAAGTTTTGTTCTTTCAAAATATCCCATATGCTGTACATACCAGAGTTCACCATGGTTTCCTTTCCTTTCATTCAGAATCCGCCAAACTAGGGCATCACTAGCGCACTCAAAAAGTCCTTACACTTAATCGAGTTCTAACGTTGAGCACTTGAAACTTACCCTTAAGCCTTACTTTTATAAACAACACTTAAATAGCCAGGACTTTGTTGGGCGGGATGTTACATTAACATTTGCCAAGTAGAAGCCTTAGTTATACTTCAACTCGTGGCCATATAAGCACCGTGAACTTAGAGCCTGAGTTGCAATATGACGGGCTTCTAAGGCAATGGTTCCATTCTGACATGATAGATAAAACATACGGGTCTCTAAGCGCTTTAGCATCATTGTTAGGGGTGAGCAAAATCCAATTCAATTCGAAAAACTTGATAAAAAATTTAAATTTTGAATTAAATAGTTCGAGTTATTCGAGTTATTTGGATCAACTCGAATAAAAAATCAAAAAAATATTTTAACTTGAATATGAATTAAACAATTCAAATTATCCGAAAATCTGAATAAGAAAAGGCAAAACTACGTCATTTTGATAAATGTTTCCCTTTTCTAAAGTTAAAATGTAAAATTACTTCGTTTTGGTAAATGTTTACCCATTAAGTTAAAAGGCAAAACTATTATATTGTTTATGTAGTTAAATAATTTGTACTTCATCTACTAATTAAATAATCGGACCATGTAAACGGGATATTGAGTATAAATAATAGGATTTGTTAAATCGACTTAACTTGACTCGAAATTTTTTGACTCGATTCGATTCTATTCGAAAAATTTTCAAATTGAGTTTAGTTGCTAAAATAGAATTCAGTTCAACTAATTCAAATTTTTTGTACTGGATTTGACTCGACTCAATCAAATACTCACCCTTAATCATCATCAACTCAAATATTTCTTTAAACTTTCACAATATCTACCTCAAATGCAAACACAAATAAATCTATCCCCACAAATTTTCAACTCTAAACCTAAAAAAAAAACAAAAACCCTAAAATTTTATAACTCTAAACCTTAAAAAACATAAAATCTTAAACTCTAAAAAATCTTAACCTTAAAAATCAAAAAATAAAAATGTGTCCAACAAATCTTATTTTTAGCTAACATTATAAACGCCTCAATCTGCAAGTTAAGACATTTTAAGGACATATATATTAAATACTTACCCATTTAACTCTACCGCATATGAAATCCATAAACGTAAATCAAACAATGTTAGTTTAAGTTTTAATTTTTTTAATGTAGCAAACAAAAACTTTTTTGAATTCGAATTTAAATATCTCACAAACCTCTTTACGAAAAAAAAATCTCACAAACCTAATCAAAATCTATCTTAATTATTATTAAAAAAATAATTTGAAAAGCATAAATTCAAATTACATCGAATTTAATTCAACCATATCAAAATGATTAAACTTGTATCAAAATCAATTTACCTTTTAAAGAAAATCTGACATAACTTCAAACTGAATGAGACTCGAAATAAACTAAAATTTAAGTCAAACTTACACTAAAATTAAGTCAAACTTATTATAGTTTTAAGTTCAAGAAAGCTCCGTCATACCCACTCAATTGGATTACATTATGTATTAAAATTTCCATTAAAATTAAATTAATTGATAAAATTAATTTAATTCAATTAATCGATCGATTAATTAATTAAATTATTTAATTAAATCAAAAATTAATTAATAATTTTATGAAAGTTCAATTATCGATTTTAATTAATAATTTTGTGAAAATTTAATTTAAAATTAAGTAATTAATTGAATCAATTAAACTTAATAATTAATAATATAAATTATATGTGATTTTAATTCAAATAATTTGATGAAATAAACATTATCAAATTTTTTATATATTTTATATTTGTTTTAATAAAATCATAAAAAATAAACAAAAACATATATTTTAAACTGAATTAATCAAAATATTTTGAATCAATTTCAACCCCTATTATCACCACCATCCAAATCTTTCAAATCTTCATATAAGGAATAATATATAAATTATAAATATTACAAAAGTCCATATTTAATAAACCTCAAAATGCCAAAATAAAGAAACCCTAAAATATTTTAATTTCAAAATAAAAATTACTGATCAAGTGCATTAGGCCCAGTACAGTAATTAAGGATATGATTCCAAACCCACTGAACCAAGTACCTCCGTCTGATCCCGTTCATGTTAAACGTGGCACCATCTTTATCGTTCAATAGCTGTCCCGTGTAAGATCCACCACCTCCAGTTCCATAAATACCCTCACATAAATCCGCTATTTCCACCGGTGCCACTGGGTCTTGGCCGGCATACCAAGCGTTCACCAACGGGTTGGTTGCTAGCTCAGCAATTTCGTGTCCGATCACGCTTATCATCCCGTCCACTCCTACGTCACCGTTGGGTGACTTTAACGGCTTGAACCCCGTCATGTATTTCGGCACGGCGAAGGGATAAGCGCATACCCCCGGGCAAAGCTTCGCCGAGTTCCCCACCCATGCGTATGGGAGCGTGTAACCCACGATGGATGGGAACGTGAAATAATGGAACCCACATACTTGGCCGCAAAAATCCTGGACGTACACGTCATCGGATGTGAGCAAGAGGAAAAGCCCGCTCCTGGGGTTTATCGGCAACGGCTTTGTACTCGCTGTCACCGCGCTTTTTATCACCGACTGTATCGACAAGCGCGTCAGTTTTTTCCCGTGCGAGTAAAATCGGTCGTTCTTCTCTTCCCCTAAATGCACAGTATGGGAGATGTTGGCGCCCGTTTGGTCCGTATAAAGTTGTACGGTCTTCCACCAGCCGGCAACAGAAGGGTGCTTGGCATCAACGGCGGAGATTGAGTTGATGAACTCACGGATTATCTTCTTCTGAGATTTTTGCCATCGGCCGTACCAAACTATGTGTACGGTGATGTTGGCGGTGAGAACTGGTCCCATATGGTATCTCATTTGGACGAACTCTGATGAGCCCTCGAATTTCTTGGAGCTTCCCAACGTTAAATCGGAGCTGTTGGGTTTTAAGTGAGGCCATGGACGGTACCCAATGACTGGAGTTACCATCAGCAGTACAGACACTGCGATGAGGCTGAGAAGCACCGGAAATTGGTGCATTTTAGCAGTTGGGGTTGAAGAGAAGAAAAGGGAAATGGAAGGCTATAGTAGCAAGTGAGAGTGGTGGAAGATTAGGAGTAGATATAGAGAGTGAGAAATTTAATTTGAAAACGAAAAAGAAATTAAAAAAATAAAAGGAGGAAAAGGTGAAAAAAATGGAGAAATTTTACAGGGCATTGATTTGCGGGTAGTGGAGGACAGACAGATTCCTTTAAAGCGAGGATGGAAGAGTAAAGAGGGGACGAGGAGGTGGGGTTGAGAGTGGGGGCATTATTATGATCACCATCATGATGGTCGTTGCCGTGTGATTTCATGTGATCGATCTGATCTGATAGGGCGGGAAAAATATGGCGGATAAGGAGGATGGTTCGGGGGATTCAGAATATGTGTTTTGAGATATAATTTTATTTTGAGTAAATTTAAATTAGAATAACAGTAATTCAATTTTAATTTTAATGATAAAATACTCACTAGATTTTTTTTTAAAAAAAATTCAATCTTATTAACCATTTTTTATTATAAATGTAATGAAAAATTGATATGTTATTCTACTATTTAAATGACCTCATTTTAAAATCCTAATTGGATTGGGTAATAAAAAAGAAGAGAAAAATTCTAAAGTGATTTAACAGCAACATGAGGTTGCGGATCACGGTGGGGCAAGTTTCACAAAGAACAGTTATGACAATAAGAACGGTTGAGAGCTTTCCTTCGTTGTATCCAACCAAATGCACCATCTCATTATTGGATGAAGAGAGATTAGAAGATAGAGAAAAAGACAAAAGTTTAATCTGGGTTTTGGCAATCGCCGATTTGCAACTAAATGTTTTAAAGTAAGCATTAACGATCTTCTTAGATTCCTCGTCAATTTTGATTTGAAGCTTCATAACATCACATCAAGCAGGAGCTTTGACTAAACCGGTGTCGATGTTCCGATCATTCTTATCGAAGGAATTGACATTATAAGGATTGTTGTAGTGGTTGATGACGTTTTTGTGGTAAAGACGTGAAAGAATCTAAACGAGTCGTGATGGGATCTCCCTTGACATTTGCCCAAGCATCCATTTCAATGCCAACCTCAACATTTTCGCCATCAATTTTCAATTTTCATTGCCAAAGAAGGAGCTTTTCCAAGTTCTGTTAGGGTTTGTGTTTTGCTTGCTTTGTTATTGGCAAAAATTTTTTCCCATTTTGGGATATGATTTTGGATAAATTTTGGGTAAACTCCACGTCAATCTGCCACATTAGCTAATTTTAACTGGGTTTCCACACATCAACTAGTTAACAAACCACATTACCTGTCTTGTTAGGTCTGTAACAGAAAATATTAGTGGTTGATTGATTTATTACTTTTTAATAATGTTACTGTCTGAATTAAAAGTTAATTAAGGTTTTGCCATTGAAATCAAAATTGAGTAACTATTGATATGATTTATCTTTTTTATTTTATGTTGTGGATCTACTGTTGACATTGGTATGAATTTTGGACTAGGACCACGGGGGGTATCCTCTTGTCTCGCCGCTATGGGGATCAACGCTACGCTGTGTTTTATCGAGCAACCAACCAATCCATAATATGCATTTTTGTCTATGCTTTGTCTTATTGTAGCTTTTTAAGATAATTGGACTGGTAAGGCATAGAAAATACATGACTTCATTTATTATTGAAGCGGAAATATGTTTTTCAATCCAAATTTTGAATAATAATAATATAGAAATTAAATACTTAAATTAAAAATATTCATACTTAAATTATTTCTGTTTGTATGTAAATTATTTTTTTAAGTTGATATTTTCTTCATTTAAAAAAAACTTAACTCATAAATTGGCATGTAAACTTGTTATTTTTCTCATTTTGATACTTTTTTTTTGTCATAAGTGATATTTAAATTACTTTTTTCCTAGATTAGTACCTCTATTGTTAGTCAAACTATTAAGTTTATTTTTTAAAAAAAAAGACAACCAATTAAACCGTGTAGCAAAAAAAAGAAAAAAATTATTATTTTCTTTATATATTTAAAATTTATTAAAAATTCATAAAAATAAAAAAATTAAAAATAGTGAGAATCGATTCAACTAGTTCAATCAGTTTTTTTAACTCGATTCAACTGATTTGTATTGCTTCGCGAGTCAACCAATTCAACCCCTATCTCTGGACCAATTTTCAGTCCAACCTATCGATTCGGTCTGGTTCTAAAAACATTGTTTTTGATCGATGAAAGAACATTTTTGATTCCTTCAAGTCAAGTAAGTAGACGTGGCAATTTATGATTGGTTGAAATTTTTTAATGGATATAACATTTTGATGTAAAATAAGTAACAAAAGAATATTTTATGTACCACTTGCGATAAAGAGAAGTTTAGGTACTATCACGGCTTTCTTACTCGGACGTATAGTCATACGAATCACAAGGAGTGCCGGCTAAATATTCGGATGTCCCTACTTGTCGCTTATCTATATCTTCCAACAAAATTATTGTTTCGTTTCTTCGTTGGTAAAGCTCTAGAATAAGCAATATTTGGTCCTCCATTATCTCTTATTGCTCATATACTCCCTCCTCGTACACGTCATCTTCATTCCATAGGTTCATCGGATCTTCATCCCTCTCAGATGTATACTTGCTCGGCTTAGGTGGGAGTTCGTTCGAACACTTGGGTTGCTTGTCCTTATAATCATAACTTCATTGACTTTTCGAATCTCCATACAATCAACTCGATTTGGATAGTTTGTACACCGACCTATAAAATTCAATGTTCATGATTAAATCTAATAATCAACAAGGTAAATAAAAATATTAAAAAATAAAAATATTTAATTAACTAAAAAAATTCAAAATAAAAATAATCAACAAGGTAAGTAAAAATATTAATCGTAATAAATTTTTTGTGCACTAAAATAAAATAAGTTAAAAATTAGAACACTATCTAGCTCGTTCGTCTTTCAATTAATATTATTTTACAATAATTAATCTAACAAAAATTTCACCATCGCAATCCTCGGCAACGGTGCCAACAACTTGAACATGTTTTCGTTTATAGTAAAAATAGCACACCAAAAATAGATATAATTGAATCGGTGGTGTACGCAAGTGTACGGGTCAAATTGTAATATAGTAAAAGTTTACAACGAAACACTAGTAAGTATTCTAAGGATCGTACCCAAGAGATTGTAGATTGGAGAAACTATTATTAAATTAATTATAGAAAATATTTACTAATCTAATCGAGTCTTGAATTAGTAGTGTAAATCTAAATTAAAATATTCATTAAACTAATTAAATTAACTAACCTAAATTAACCTAATGGACTTTCCTATTTCTAGTGTCGACAACGTGAGCCTCTAGTTTATGATCAAATAAATCCCTAATTATCTAATTAAATAATTAGTTACCCTAGATTGGGTTGTTTATCACCTTAGCTAAGACTACCCTTGTAACACCCCTTAACCTGTATCCGTCGCTGGAACAGGGTTACGGAGCATTACCGAAATTTTTAGAACATTTATAGATAAATCATGTCAATCACTATTCATTTTTTGAGATTATTCAAAACGTCCCTTAAATGGTGTAATGCCCCAAAAGTCCAAGTATTTATTTTTATGTGTTGTGATGCATAAGTGCATGCTTGCTTTAGTGGTTAGGTGTCCTGAGGAGTGTTGGAGAAGTTTTAAGTTTAAGTTGTGGCTTGGACAAAAGTTTATTTTTGCTTGAATTAACCCTGTCTCTGGACAGTAGGGTTCTTAAAAAATATATATGGTTAGGTTGTGTTATAAAAAGCTTGCTAGTTCAAGGGAGAGTTGCGTGTTACTCCTGCTGGAAGACCTGAGTTCGAATTCTTGTATACTCAAAAGGGATTAATATTTTGCTGTGTTGGACGGCTAGAGTTTGTGTTCCAATGAAAGTCTGAGTAGTAGGATGGTTGGAGAGATTTTAGGAGGAGATTTGGGAGGTGGATAAAGGAGTATCCAGTTTGAATGAGTGTGGAGAGATTTGGGGAGTGGAATTAGGGGTGTTGTAATATCCTGATTTTGGGCCTAGTCGGAATAGTGGTTTTTTGACCACAAAATCCGAGATAGAAATAATTATTTTATAATTATTTTGATATTTATGATATGATTTCATGATTGTGTGAAATTTTCGTGATGAAATCCTATGCCTAAAGTGCTTAAATTGAAATTAGGGACTAAATCGAATAATTTGCAAAACTTGCATTCTAGAAGTTTCTAGTATGAAATTGCTTTGAAATATTAATTAGGAGGTCTTAAATAGAAATTTGATCAATTTTAAGTTCATGGAAAAAATTAGGACATGGAAGGAATTTTTGAAAGTTTAGTAGTAAGGGCATTTTGGTCATTTAGGGGTAAAATGAATTAAAATACAAAATTAAAAGCCAATTTTGCTCATCTTCAACCCCATGGACGAATATAGCAAGGAGAAACCATGGCTAGGGTTTTTCAAGCTTCCAAGCTCGATTGTAAGTCCATTCTAGCCCCGTTTTTCAAGTTCTTTACGTTTTTGGAGTCCCGGTAGCTCGATTTAGCTTATGCTAGCAATAATTTAACCTAGGGCTTATATTTGGAAAAATATCCATACGTGAAATTTGTGTATTTTGGTGTTTTATGATAGAATATGAGGTTTTAAATTATGTTAGACAACTTGTGCTACTAGGTTTTAAGTGAAAACGAGCAAAAGGGCTTAATCTCCAGAAAATACCTAATAGTCATAAGTACATGTTAGAGTGAGAATCTGATGTTGCCATAGAAGGGAAAAATGATCAGCATGTCATAAAACATAAGAAAATAGGCTGAAGTTTAATTTACGAGCTTTGGGGCAAAAGTGTAAATATGCAAAAGTTTAGGGGCAAAATTGTAATTTGTCCAAAATATGATTTTGGGTCAATTTGAATAATGTGAGTCCTAATTAGACTATATTTTAAATGATAGAGCAAGGAAAACTGAAATTCGGGCTAAAATGGGGAAAATACCAAGTTGTGGACGAAATGGTAAAAGTAGCCATTTTCGCATACGAGGTAAGTTCATGTGTAAATAATGTAGCATAATTGTTATTTTTAAGTTATTGATGTCAATTATGTGATATGCTGATTTTTATCATGAAATATATGCTTTGTGGTTATTTTCGAATAAAATGTAAACTATGTGAGCTATTTGTTAAATATAATTGTTACCAAGTATTGGTTCCGGCATTCTATGGAAGACGGCAAGGATATGTGTTTGAGGAAAATCCCGTTTGAACCTTAGGAATAGATTAGGATACAAGTGACGTGTCACTAGGATGGTTGAGCATCCGAACTCGTTGAGTTGAGTCCGAGTTCACTTATGGATGCGAATGTCCGAACTCGTTAAGTTGAGTCCGAGTTCGTGAGATGTAACTAGGCATCCGAACTCGGTGAGTTGAGTCTGAGTTCACTTATGGATGCAAACGCCCGAGCTCGTTGAGTTGAGTCCGAGTTCGCTTATGGGCGGGTTACATGATTGCTTGATTGCATATGTGGCACTTATGTGCAAGTTATCCATGTATCCGAATTATATTCCGATGTGTTCAACGGGTAAAGTTCTACTCAAATGGAGGAATACTCAAGATGAAAGGGACGTATTGGTAAGTGTTGTGAAATGGATACTTTGAACAGGTATGTACTTAACCCTCGGGTTGAAAAATCGATATAACAACAATATGGTAAGATGATAAATGAAAATATGATATGAATGTCTTGGTGATGATTATGCAAATGATGTTTTATGTTTGCTTATATGGTTATGTTACTTGCTATTTGCATGTGAACTTACTAAACATTAATGCTTACTCCCTCCTTTTCATTCCTTGCAGTGTTGACAAGCCAGCTCGGAAATCGAGAACGGTCGGAGGCACGCTCACACTATCCGTATACCATCTTGGCATAATGGCTTGTATATTTTGAGTATGGCATGTATAGCATTATAATCATTTTGTATATATGGTCTTATGATATGGTTATTGAGTAGTATAAAAATGCTTGGTAATGATTAGCCATTGGAATGACTAATTATGATCATATTTGGTGTTATGTATGTCAAATTGCTAGTTAATCTATGGAAACCATGAAATAGGTAAAATTTACCATAAAATAGATTCAGACAGCAGTAGTGACGTGAATTTGAAAAATCATTAAAAATAGTATAGATATAATTAGATGATGAATAAAATATGGAATTGAAGAATTATGAGTCTATTTTCATATGGAAGAAACGAAACAGGTATATGAGTTATATTTTATGAGATGTTTAAATTTTTGTGAAACAGGGCCAGAGCGATTTCTGGATCCCCTGTTCTGACTTTGGAAATTCACCATAAATTGTATAAAAATAATTAGAAGTCATAATTTATATGTACAGATTTATTATTGAGTCTAGTTTTAATAAAAACAAATTTCATAGTCATTGAAATTCTGTACAGAGATATATATATTCGTAATACACAAAGGTCAGAGCAGTCAAACCCTGAAACAGGAGAGACTTTAACTAATAAACTGTACTAATTGGCCTAGCAAAAAATTCTAGAAAAAAATTAGTAAATAGATATATGAGTCTAGTTTCAGGGAAAATTTATAGAATTGGATTTTGAGTTTCAGAACTCGAGATATGAATTTTTAAGCGACTGTGACGCAGTTAGCCAGCTTGTCTGGAAGTTCTAAAATTAAATTATTTGAGCTGTTTAAGTAATGAATTAAGTCTGTTAACACCTCGTGTTCGAATCCGGCAACGGCCTCGGGTACGGGGCGTTACATTTGGTGGTATCAAAGCAGGTTTAGTCGGTTCTCGGACTAACCTAGCATGTGTAAAAGTTTAGCTATACATGCCACTGATCGGTGATAGTGTGATGTCTTCCGACGCGTATGAGTACCGTCTTATTTAGACAGGGTACTCTCCAACCGAGCTGCGCCGACCATGTTCAACGTTATGTGAAGATATTTGAGTAAAATTATGATTATGATAAGTATCGGTTCAGAAAAGTATGAATAAAGGTTTATGATACATATGTGATAAATATTCATATTTGCTTAATGCTCATATGATGTAGTGTATATGGCTTACTTGATAAGATGAACGGAATAAATAAAAAGTAGTAGAGGTATGAATAAAAGTCATAATATTATGATACGAATGAAAATGTCCTTGTTTTGATTTGGACGTCGAATGTTGATGAATGCTAATGATATATAATTTTTATGAGATAAAGGATTATAATGAAATGAACTTATTTGTGTTAAATTGTTGGACTGAATTATATGATTGTAATGATATGTACTTGATGATGCATGAATTGAAAGTTATGATTGTGGTGCAAATATCTATATTTGTTTGGCCTTATATGATGTCATGAGCATGACTTAATTTAATTAAATGAATGGATAAGTAAAGCTATCTAGAAAACATAGAATGTATGCATAAGTATATTGTCTAAATGGGACAATAGGAAAATTGGTGTAAGCCAACATGAATGAATGACATGATTTCGATGATGTTGTTATGATGATGGAAGTTGTGTCATATGTGTATGTATAAGAAAGTCGAGTCAGAGGTCCTACAACCCCTCCCCCTTACCGAAATGGTACTTATAATGGAATTTCATGAGATTTGTATTGAATAAGTTTTCAGTTGAGAACCCAAAGAGTTCAGTGATAGAATAATTATAAGTATGATCAGAGATTGAAAATGAGCTGATAAGTAAAGTCAGAGCCAGTAAAGTATCGGATTGACGTAAAGATTATTGGAATTATGCACTGTTCCAGTTAGAAAAGGAATTCTCCTTGGTAAACCGAATTACTCAGGTGCAAGGTCGAGAAAAGTGTAAATCGAAATTTATTTAGAACTGGCCTTCTTTAGTGAATGGTTTAATATGAAATTTGTGATGGCAGAACTACTTGGGGAAATGATATTTGAAATGTGAACTATCTGAGTGTGATAGTTATGATTGGATAGATTTAGCAGTCTCTTTTGAGATGTTCTATGTGTTTACCCGTTCTCAGAAATATTTCTATGGCTATTGATCTTCTGAAGAAATTCTTGTTATATGGGAATGTCTTTTAATCCTGGTGTTGGATGAAAGCATTGGTAGTCTGACTGGTTTATAATTTATATTACTCTATTTCATTGGGTATTCTATTTCATTTCGTCTGATAAGAATTGATGAGAGAATACATATGATATTATGATTCTGTTTCTTCTACTTGATGCTTCATCTGATATATATGTATGGGAAGATATACTGTTCTTGTTATATTTGATTCTAGTGGGATTAAATGATGTTTTCTTTTGGACTTTCTTTCTTTGAAGAATTATCGGGGTATTCTGTATTTTCTCTATGAGTTTGGTTTTCGATTCTCCGGCTTGGTTTTCAATTCTCCAGCATAGTATCGTATCTTGGGTTTCTTTATTCTTGATTTCATTATTCTGGATTTCTCTATTTTGGATTTCTTTATTCGGTTTTCTTGTTATCTTTGTTCCATAATTTGTCAATTATGACTCGTGTTCGAAGTGCGTTCTTCAGCTCGTGATAATCATGTCAAATATGACTATACTTCTAATTTGATCTTGGTAATGTGGTGATTTTAGTATTGGGATTTTTTCTAATTTCCGTGTAAGGATTTGACATTAGTAAAGGCATAAGTGATAAAAGCGCGAGTTTCAGTCGGTATGGTGAATTATCTATTTGAAAGATTTCATGTGACAATTATTTCAGGATTATTTTTCCCAAGTCTGATAATAGAATTTCATTTTGTACGGATAAAAGAGTAAATAGTCTAAACGAGAAATGTATATTTATTAGAAAAATTTTGATATTAGTTAAAGTCACTACGAATGATAAGGTTTTCATTTTGTGAAAGCTGAAAAGTTTATTACATGTTGACAAAGTTTGGATAGATGAGAATATTGGTAACCGAAGCGTCTGAACTAGACTAGTCTACATTGAGTAAAGACTTCCTGACTTTTAGTAATGTACTGTTGTATGAATTGTGATGTGTTTCAAGACAGTGAGGTAATGTGATAGTTTAGAGCATTCGATGTTACATAAAATCGAAGTTGTTAAAGGGGTTAAAGCCGAGCATTAGGATCTATCAAAATTATCCTTGTCAGTGTTGATATTGGGATGGAAATGAGAAGGGTTATTCTTGAGGCCATATCAGAATTATTTCCATGGTAGAAAGAGGAAAATGTGATGTATCCTATTGTTAAATGTTTGGCGAGATCTATAAATCATATCTGTATTGAATGAATTCCTACTCATCAGATTCATGGAAATTCAGGTCTCTTTGATTGTTGGATTTCTTGGAATTCCGGTCTCCATTAATCAAGTTAAGATCCGGGTTTTATGTCATGATATCATGGGAAACCGAGAAGGGTTGAAAATTTAAGAAACAGTGAGTTGAGACTATAAGCTTTGAGATCATATGAGAAATTAAAGAGATGTGTTGGAGGTACAGTCTAAGTGAAAGTTCTTTGGCACCGAATATGAGATTAAAAGTGAAGACCACTTTTCTAGTAAGATTTTCGGGGACGAAAATCCCTAAAGGGGGGGAGAGTTGTAATATCCTGATTTTGGGCCTAGTCGGAATAGTGGTTTTGTGACCACAAAATCTGAGATAGAAATAATTATTTTATAATTATTTTGATGTTTATGATATGATTTCATGATTGTGTGAAATTTTCGTGATGAAATCCTATGCCTAAAGTGCTTAAATTGAAATTAGGGACTAAATCGAATAATTTGCAAAACTTGCATTCTAGAAGTTTCTAGTATGAAATTGCTTTGAAATATTAATTAGGAGGTCTTAAATAGCAATTTGATCAATTTTAAGTTCATGGAAAAAATTAGGACATGGAAGGAATTTTTGAAAGTTTAGTAGTAAGGGCATTTTGGTCATTTAGGGGTAAAATGAATTAAAATACAAAATTAAAAGCCAATTTTGCTCATCTTCAACCCCATGGCCGAATATAGCAAGGAGAAACCATGGCTAGGGTTTTTCAAGCTTCCAAGCTCAATTGTAAGTCCATTCTAGCCCCGTTTTTCAAGTTCTTTACGTTTTTGGAGTCTCGGTAGCTCGATTTAGCTTATGCTAGCAATAATTTAACCTAGGGCTTATATTTGGAAAAATACCCATACGTGAAATTTGTGTATTTTGGTGTTTTATGATAGAATATGAGGTTTTAAATTATGTTAGACAACTTGTGCTACTCGGTTTTAAGTGAAAACGAGCAAAAGGGCTTAATCGGTAAAAATACCTAATAGTCATAAGTACATATTAGAGTGAGAATTTGATGTTGCCATAGAAGGGAAAAATGATCAGCATGTCATAAAACATAAGAAAATAGGCTGAAGTTTAATTTACGAGCTTTGAGGCAAAAGTGTAAATATGTAAAAGTTTAGGGGGAAAATTGTAATTTGTCCAAAATATAATTTTGGGTCAATTTGAATAATGTGAGTCCTAATTAGACTATATTTTAAATGATAGAGCAAGAAAAACTGAAATTCGGGCTAAAATGGGGAAAATACCAAGTTGTGGACGAAATGGTAAAAGTAGCCATTTTCGCATACGAGGTAAGTTCATGTGTAAATAATGTAGCATAATTGTTATTTTTAAGTTATTGATGTCAATTATGTGATATGCTGATTTTTATCATGAAATATATGCTTTGTGGTTATTTTCGAATAAAATGTAAACTATGTGAGCTATTTGTTAAATATAATTGTTACCAAGTATTGGTTTCGGCATTCTATGGAAGACGGCAAGGATATGTGTTTGAGGAAAATCCCGTTTGAACCTTAGGAATAGATTAGGATACAAGTGACATGCCACTAGGATGGTTGAGCATCCGAACTCGTTGAGTTGAGTCCGAGTTCACTTATGGATGCGAATGTCCGAACTCGTTGAGTTGAGTCCGAGTTCGTGAGATGTAACTAGGCATCCGAACTCGGTGAGTTGAGTTCGAGTTCACTTATGGATGCAAACGCCCGAGCTCGTTGAGTTGAGTCCGAGTTCGCTTATGGGCGGGTTACATGATTGCTTGATTGCATATGTGGCACTTATGTGCAAGTTATCCATGTATCCGAATTATATTCCGATGTGTTCAACGGGTAAAGTTCTACTCAAATGGAGGAATACTCAAGATGAAAGGGACGTATTGGTAAGTGTTGTGAAATGGATACTTTGAACAGGTATGTACTTAACCCTCGGGTTGAAAAATCGATATAACAATAATATGGTAAGATGATAAATGAAAATATGATATGAATGTCTTGGTGATGATTATGCAAATGATGTTTTATGTTTGCTTATATGGTTATGTTACTTGCTATTTGCATGTGAACTTACTAAGCATTAATGCTTACTCCTCCTTTTCATTCCTTGTAGTGTTGACAAGCCAGCCTGGAAATCGGGAGCGGTCGGAGGCACGCTCACACTATCCGTATACCATCTTGGCATAATGGCTTGTATATTTTGAGTATGGCATGTATAGCATTATAATCATTTTGTATATATGGTCTTATGATATGGTTATTGAGTAGTATAAAAATGCTTGGTAATGATTAGCCATTGGAATGACTAATTATGATCATATTTGGTGTTATGTATGTCAAATTGCTAGTTAATCTATGGAAACCATGAAATAGGTAAAATTTACCATAAAATAGATTCAGACAGCAGTAGTGACGTGAATTTGAAAAATAATTAAAAATAGTATAGATATAATTAGATGATGAATAAAATATGGAATTGAATAATTATGAGTCTATTTTCATATGGAAGAAACGAAACAGGTATATGAGTTATATTTTATGAGATGTTTAAATTTTTGTGAAACAGGGCCAGAGCGATTTCTGGATCCCCTGTTCTGACTTTGGAAAATCACCATAAATTGTATAAAAATAATTAGAAGTCATAATTTATATGTACAGATTTATTATTGAGTCTAGTTTTAAGAAAAACAAATTTCATAGTCATTGAAATTCTGTACAGAGATATATCTGATTCGTAATACACAAAGGTCAGAGCAGTCAAACCCTGAAACAGGAGAGACTTTAACTAATAAACTGTACTAATTGGCCCAGAAAAAAATTCTAGAAAAAAATTAGTAAATAGATATATGAGTCTAGTTTCAGGGAAAATTTACATAATTGGATTTTGAGTTTTAGAACTCGAGATATGAATTTTTAAGCAACTATGACGCAGTTAGCCAGCTTGTCTGGAAGTTCTAAAATTAAATTATTTGAGCTGTTTAAGTAATGAATTAAGTCTGTTAACACCTCGTGTTCGAATCCGACAACGGTCTCGGGTATGGGGCGTTACAGGTGTAGTAGTGGTTGGTCGAATGTGGGATTCTCTAGTATGCAAATTCGGTTATAGGACCCCTTTTCTCTTATACCAAAAGTGTGTTCTATTTGCTCTCTATTTCGGCAACTTTTACCCCTTTTTGGTTCTTTGCTTCTTTTTGAATGTTGGTTTGTGTTGACCGATTTCTGCTCCATTCTTCTTCTCCTTCTCAAGTTCTTTTTCCTCTTCTTTTGTTTAGGCCGAATACCTCTTTTTCCTATAGCCGAACTTTGCCTTGTTTCCATCGATTTCTTTCTCCTCTCCCTCAACTGTTTACTTTGGCCAAATATTGGTAGGGTATCTCTGCCTTATACTTCCTTTTTTTTTTCTCTATTTCGGTTCTTTCTATTCTTTCCCTTCTTATATTTGTGTCTTGGCCAAATACCATCTTATTTCTTTGTATTGTTTTCGTTTGGTAAGTGTGGTGTGATCAGTGGGGTTAGGCGTGCGGCTCTCGTCTCTTGCTAAGGTGTGCTTGTGTTAGCCGAACATTGTTGGGTAAGCCATAGTTCCATCTCTTTCCCTTTTCGGATGGTTTCACCATTGTTGACCCATCTTCTAACTTTGTCTCTTCTTGTCGATTATCTCCTTTGCCATTCAGAACAATTCTTACGCGGGCTTCTAGGTGCGCTACTTTAATAGTCTGTGCATTGCTCGGTTGTTGCAGTAAGTATGGTACGGTCGTGATGTTGATGTGCTACAAGTGTGAGACTAACATTGGAAAACAATACCTTTTTGTGTAGGTAGTGGTCAAGCTGATCGGTGTTTTCCCTAAGGGACCAGGAGGCGAACTAGGGGACTTTTGGTAAGAGGACCATAATCGTTGGAATTCCATTAGTTCCTTTTTAATCACAAGTTGTTAACTGAGTGATCAATTTATGGATTATTCTTTTGGTATAGGAGTGTTGGGAGCACGGATTAATCCAAATCACAAAAAGGTGTGTAATCACACTCCTGTTAGCATAGATCGACAAAAGCTAGAAAAGTATGACTATTGACACTACACGAGCGTACGCTCGCTCATGTGGTGAGCCGAATACACAAAACGTAGGCATTCGATCGAAGAGGCCACCATGAACGTACTCATGGGCTTTGGCCGAGTTTGGGCTACGATGGGACGAAATGGGCCGTGTGGGCTCCACGGGCTTATGGGCCTTGCACGGGCAAACCGCACGGACGTGCAAAGGTTATTGGTTCGGCTGTGTAGTTTGCACAACCAAGGCCATTATTTGGGCTTATTAGGCCACACAAACGTGTGGGCCCACCTAGGCTGTATTACAGGCTTGGGCCCATTTTTGCTGTTTAACTACTAAGGTTGTACGGGTCACACGAGATGACTGTGGACCTATTGTTGGATCGGTAAGTATGCCTAAACCCTAATTTATGAAATGACTATTGTACCCCTATGAGGTAAATGACGAATATACCCCTATGTGATGTATGACTGTTTGAGCATGCCATTGTTTCATTGAATGTACATTTATATATTATGTTGCATTGCATGGGGTGGGATATATATTATTGGAGGAAGTGTACTGAAAGGCTATAAGCCTATTACTGGCAGCTCTGCTGTAAATACTATTAGTGCTGAAATCGGTATTCTATTTTAGAGTGTAGGGATGGGTGGGTCGATTTATTCCCCACATGGAATGTAGGGCTGGATGGAGTGGAGTATAAAGAATGCACTGTTACTGCTACTGTAATGGGCTAAGGCCCTCACTGATATTGCTACCATTATGGGCTTAAGCCTAGACTATTCAGCACTGTATGTTTGACTATTTAATAAATAGGGATTACACACTGAGTTTCATAACTCACCTATTCTGCTTTACTGTGCAGGTAACCCTTAGGCGGGTTGGTGCTGCGGGGAACTCGGAGACGGCCACACCACTATTTATGATTTTGCTTGAAATTTAGTATAAGTAGCTTTATTTGAGGTATTTAATGTAATAAGGCGGTTTTAAGTTTTTATTTTTATTTGGGGATTTTATTAAATTGACTTATACCTATTAGTCGTAGGATTCGAGTTTTCAAAAAAAAAAAAATGATTTCAACTATCATGCTACATAACTTGATTAAAAAGCTTCCGCAATGACAATGTTTTAAAATGTAATAACGACTTATTACGAGGCATGTTTTACTAAATGAACCTATAGTTTGGAAAATGGATTAAACAAGTTAGCTTTTCAAAAGAGCACAAACAAGGTTTTAAAATAAACGAGCTTTTCTATTGAATCTGCGAATTTTCAAACTCACTCCAATATGACATTACAGATACGGCCCTAACGTCTAGGCCGGGTGTGGGGTGTTACAAATAGACCCTCGAGGCCTAATATAAGCATTAGAATCAAGTAGGGACTTAATTGAAAACTCTAAGAATTTTTTTGTGACATTTCAAAAATTTCCTAAGTTACAGGCCTCACACACCCGTGTGGTCCAAGGGGCACGCCCGTGTGACCCTGGGATACGCCCGTGCTGTAGGCCGTGTTTGACCTCGTGTAACTCTTTGACTTGTGCACACGACCATGCCACACGCCCGTGTGCTAGGCTATGTGGTTGATTTTATTTTTCGAAATTAGGTGCAGGTTTCACACGGCCAAGACATACGCTCGTGTTCTAGGCCGTGTAGCATACACGGCCGAGACACATGCCCTTGTCTCTGCCCGTGTGCTCAATTCTGAGCACTCTGTTTCTTAAATTTAAGGTGCAGAGGACACACAGCCTAACCACACGCTTATGTACCAGGCCGTGTGTCACACACGGTCTAGACACACGCCTGTGTGGACAAAATAAAGCCATTTCTAGCTTCATTTCTCACCCAAAATCACACCAATGACCTAAACTCACATCCACATGCCAACCATTTCAAGCATTCAAATTAAGCAAGCTCTATCATTCAATATGGCATATCATTACATGCATACATGTTTATAATCTTACCTTGGTATATTCCATATGTTAGGCATAATTTGAACAACCATTTAACATGTATATAGCTACCATAGGATGACATTACAAGTATATCAAAAACAACCATTACTAGCCATTCCAATTACTAGATTACAAACCACATACTTAAGCCATCTATGGCCAAGTTAGCCTATACATGCCATTATACCAAAATGATTTTACTATATATACCCAAAATGAGCTAGTGGATAGTGTGATGATGCTCCAATGACCTCCAACCTTCGCGAGTTTTCGAGCACTACAAAATAGGGAAAAATAAAACAGAGTAAGCATTACATGCTTAGTAAGTTTGTATAACAGAAACTAAACTTACCAATCTCGTTTATTAAATCTAAGCATACAATATCATGTTTTCTATCAACTTAGCAAAATTGCCTGAACACATGCACTCAATCAAACATGTTAGTCACAAAATTTTCATATACATCAAGTAAGGATGGATGAGCTCATCATGCAATATTCTCTCAAGCTATTATTCATTTCATATCATAAATCCCTTATCGTGCCAAGGGTTTTGTGTTCGTTGAATCATTAAAATTCTTATAGATGCTCAAGTAGTACACTCAAGGTGTACGATTCAATAACTCGTCAAAAATAAAAATTTATTTTATTTTATTTTATGGTTGGTATCATGATAGAAAGGTCACATGAAAATTTTGGTATGAAAATTTTACCGATTGTGTGGTTAATTAGGGAAAGGACTAAATCGCATAAAATGCAAAAGTTGGGTTCTAGTAGCTATAGATATCAAATAGCTATGGAATTCAAAACTTAAGGTCCTTATATGGTAATTAGACCATTGAAAAGTAGTTAGTAGATATTTTAATGACTCATCCATGGAAAAATTAGAAAAAGGTAGGGACTAAATTGGAAATAAATAAAATTAATAGATTAATTAAAAAGAAAAAAATCATCTATTTTCATATCATCTTCCCCAAATTTTCTATGGAAACCCTAGGAGAGAGGAAAAAAACTTTTCAAGCTTAACAAGGTATGAAATCAAGCCCCGTTTTTAGTAATTTTTATATTTTTGGAATCGGGATAGCTTAATCTTTCTATTAAGGGGATTTATTTGAAAAGCTATCAAGGTATGAAATTTGGGTCATGGATGAATATGCTGAAAATTAGAAATTTATGGTAGAAAATGAAAAGTTATTCATAGATAAACAACTTTTAAAAAGCAATTTTTGATGAAAACTTGATTTAGGGACTAAAATGAAAAAATAGTAAAACCCATGAAAAATTCTAAAATTTGTGAAATGTATGTGCTGTAAATGTAATATATAAATTTTTTCTAGGCTTGGAAAGAGGGTTAAACTTCATGAATTTCATTTTCCGAGCCTAAGGACGAAACCAAATTTTTTGAAAAAGATAGGGGCAAAATGGTAATTTTACCTAGGATGTAATAGGATGCAAATGTATATGAAATGTGATAGACTAATAGTTAATTTTACTCATATAGATCCGGAAATACCAACCACGGAACTAGATCAAGGAAAGAAAAAGGTTTCAGATTAGTTGAAATTCAAATACAAACCATTTTCAAGGTAAGTTCGTGTAACTTAAAAAATGCATGTTAATATGCTTGAATTGAATTGTATGATTGTGTGAGATGATATATACATAATGAAATAGTCTTAAGTTGTGTAATATGGACAAATTATCATGTTCCGATTGAATATTGAATTTCGATGGGTTGAGAATAATAGTGCATATGTTGCAGATAGAATTTAG
This sequence comes from Gossypium longicalyx, assembly GCA_025698465.1. Taxonomy (NCBI): domain Eukaryota; kingdom Viridiplantae; phylum Streptophyta; class Magnoliopsida; order Malvales; family Malvaceae; genus Gossypium; species Gossypium longicalyx. The sequence continues at coordinate 60,935,088 of CM047003.1, forward strand.
CCCGGACGGGTAATTCTAATGTAAGCCCTCTTGAGCTCAAGTTGTAAATTGGATTTAGCTCGGATGGGTAATCCATATTAAGCTCTCTAGAGCATATGCTAAGGATAGGATTTAGCCTAGACTGGTAATCCTACTGTAAAATGTACGGCTCAAGAGTGTGCCTTTTTATTGTGTACCCTAATGGGTACATTTGCACATGTGTATATTACCCGAACATCCATCGAGATTTCAATAGTTCGATGGAAAAGACTCTTGAAGTGTGGAAAGATGAAATTGTTGGAAGCCTGTAATGTGATGAGCTCATCTATGTTTACTTGATATTCATATGAGGTTATGTGACTAACTTGTTGAATAAGTGTATGTGTTTAGGTAACTTATCCAAAATCGATGGAATGTAAATTTTATGTATGCTTGCATTAATAAATATGACAGGTAAGTTTATTTTTTGTTATACGAACTTAATAAGCATAAAATGCTTACTTTGTTTAATTTTCCCTATTTTATAGTGATCAAAGCTGGCAAAGGTTGGAAGTCATCGAAGAAATCATCACAATATCCACTATCTCAATTTGGTACAAATAGAAATCTCATTTTGGCATAATGGCATGTAACATCCCGAAATAGGGCCTAATCGGAATAGTGGTTTCGAGAATACAAATCCGACATCAAAATATTTATTTTATGATTATTATGAGGTTTAGAATATGATAATATTCATGTGTTAAGATTTCATGAAGAAATTTTTGAGTAAGGTGTCCAATTGGAAATCAGGGACTAAATTGAATAAATTGCAAAACTTGGATTCTAGAAGCAATTTATATGACATTTCTTTAGATTATAAATTAGAAGGTTTTAAAGAGAAATTTTCCCAATTTCTAAGTTTTTGGACAAAAATAAGCTTGCATGGATGAAATTTCAAAGAAAGGACTTAAGGGCATTTTGGACATTTGGCATTTTAATGAAATAAAATGGAAAAAATAAGCCAAAATCAGCCATTATTCTTCCTTGTACTAGTCTAAATTCTCAAGTCCTCTATAGCTAGGGTTTTCAAAATTTTCAAGCTCAAGAGTAAGTGCTCCCAAGCCCCGTTTTTAATGTTCTTTGTATTTTTGAAATCTCGGTAGCTTGATCTTTCCATTTCTATCCATATTTCATGCTAGGGTTTATGTTTAAAAATTTACCCATGCATGAGTTACATGTATTTTGATGGTTTATGGAGGGGTATGAAAGTTTAAGGTGTGTTAAACATTTTTTCCTAGATGATTTTCATGAAAAACCCCTAAAGGGACCTTTTTGTAAAAGTTGTGAAATATGTGGTAGAAATGTAAAAATAATGGAAAATGTGGGCTGCCATATGAGGGAAAAGTGTTCGGCTAGGCTTGGGTAAGATAGAAATTGCATGTGTTTCACTATACGAGCCTAGGGACTAAATCGTAAAAATGTGAAAGGTTAGGGGCAAAATGGTCATTTGGACTGAGGGTGAAATTTGGGCTCAAATAGTACAATGTGAGGTGTTAATGATTTAATTTTATTATTATAGAATTCGAGGAACAAATTTTGGAGGTCGACCGAGGAAAACGAAAGGTTTCGGAATAACCGAAACAAGTACCAGGTAAGTTCGGATAATTTAAAGTAAACTCATAACATGCATGATTATATGATTTATGAATGCATGATGATTTCATTATTGATGGAATGAAAAATGTATCTTTGATAATGATAATAATTTGTTGGATAATGTCTCGGTTGAGGTTGAAAAGGAGATTTGATGGATAAACCATGATTGACATGTGAATTGAGATTTTGCATGTGTTACAGAAAGGATTTAGCCCGGACGGGTAATCTGATGATCTCAAGTATGAAAAGGATCTAGCCCAGACGGGTAATCTGATGATCTCAAGTATGAAAAGGATCTAGCCCGGACGGGTGTTCCTTGAATTATCGAGCCTTTCGAAGAATATGTGTGTATTGTGGATTTATCCCAGACGGGTAATCCAATTAGGGTCTGAATTTAGCCTAGACTGGTAATTTAGATCCGGGCTCATTAAGGGTGTTTGTCGCGTAAGGGATTTTTCCTGGACTGGTAATCTCATCGTAAGATGTGAGGTTCGCGGGAGTGCAAACTCAAAATGATCATTCGTATGAATTGACGGTGACTGGATAATCCATCGAGATTTCCTAGAAACTAAATGGGACTATCACAAGGTATATGTACAAATGACATGTAAAATGATGAACTGATCTAAGATAAAAATGTTCATGGTATTTGTTATGTGAATAACTCGTTGATTGAATTCATGTGATAGGGAAACCATTTTCATGTTCATTGGTTTCATTATCTATTATGGATGTATGCTAAACAATCGGTAAGTTTATTTTCCAGTTATTCGAGCTTACTAAGTATGTAAATGCTTACCCCTCTCTTTTTCCCCTATTTTTAGAGCTTCAGGACTTGTAAAGATTGGAAGATGGTTGGAGAATCAACATACTATCAACAATTTTAGCTTTGGTATATAGACTCTTATGTTATGTTCAATGGCATGTATAGAGCTTTTGAGTATTTTGTTATATGTTTCATTTGATTTGCCAAGATGAAGGCATGTAAAGTTATGCTTATCTTTTTGTATATGGCCATGGTAATTGGCTTATTTTGAAGTAGGCAATGACCTACAAATCTATGCATGTTTATGTTCACATGTGATGGCTTGGTTATAATTGGCAATGAGTTATGAAAACGAGCCAATATTGAATGTGTCAATGGGACATGGAAATCCTTAAAGGCAAGACGAGAATTAACTTAGCATGCATGAAACCAATGACATGAGGTTTACATGCAATGAGGTTAATCAAAGTTTCACATACATATATATATAAATACAAAAAAGTGTATAATTTGATCTTAACAGGCATTAAAATAATCCACAAGTATATTGGTTGATAGCGGGTGATCAAAGGCTTGGAAAATAGCCTAATAAGGTCCACATGGGTAGACACACGGGCGTGTGTCTAGGCCGTGTGTGACACACGTTTTATTCCCATGGGAGTGTAGTATGACCGTGTGTCCCCTGCACTTAAAATTTTAAGTCAGTATAGAACACGGGCTAAGCACACGGGCGTGTGCCCTGGCCGTGTGTTTTTACCAGAATGATGAGGTTGAAGTCAGTGTTGCACACTGGCAAAAGGGCACGGGCATGTCCTAATCCACAGGGGCGTGTGTGATTACATGGGCCCATCCCACGGGCGTGTTTCACTTCAAGTAAGGGAAAATTTTCTAAAGTGGCCCAAGTTTATTGTACGATTTTGATTTTGTTCTGTACCGCCCCTAGGATTGTTTTAGGCCTCGAAGGCCTGTATAAGGGACAAGATATATATTTGAAAGGTTTTAAATTTGGGTGAAGTTTGGTGACCCGACCTAGTAAGTTTGTAAAGGGAAATTATCAGTAATGCCTCGAACCCTATCTCGGCGTCGGATACGGGCGAGGGGTGTTACATGGCATGTATAAGCTTATTTGGTCAATGATGGCTTGTAATTGTTGTTTTGTAATCTAGCCACTTGAGTGGCTAGCGGTGGTCTAAGTTTAGCTATTTTTGAAGTAATATTTTGGTAATCACATAAGTGCTTATTATGTGTTAGTTTGTTGGAATCATGTTAGCATATAAGTTTATGATAAGAGTAAGTTTATATCCAAAATGCATGAGATAATACCACATGATTGATGGCTAAATTTATGTGAATATGATATTGGATTGGTGGATATATGTTTTTGAATTTTGGTGCAGGAAAATGGTAAGTTTTGGGTGATAAATGAGGCTAGGAAATGGCTTTATTAAATCTACATGGGTAGACACACGGACATGTGTCTTGGCCGTGTGTCCCATAGGCATGTGGTCTGACCATGTGTCCCCTGCATTTTAAAAATGAGAAACAGAATGCTCAGAATTGGGCACACGGGTAGAGACACGGGTGTGTGTCTCAGTCATGTGGTTGACACGGCCTTGAACACAGGCGTGTTACACAGCCGTGTGAAAACTACACCTAAAATTTGAAAATAAAATTCGCCACACGGCCTAGCACACGGACATGTGACTTGGCCGTGTGACTTCAGTTTCTTCATGCCTTAAAAGTCAGAGAGTTACACGGGTTAGGGACACGGGCGTGTGTAGTACACGGCCCGACCACACGGGCGTGTCCCTAGACCACACGGGCGTGTAAGCCTTGCACCTTGGAAAATTTTTGAAATGTCGCGAAAATTTTTATGAGTTTTTGATGAAGTCCCAACTTGACTCTATTGCTCGTATTGGGCCTCAAGGGTTCAATTAAGAGATGTTTTGAATGATCTCGATAGATAAATAGTAATTTACAAGAATTTTCTGAAAAATGTTCTGAATGTTTCGGTAATACTCCAAAATCCTATTATGACGACGGATACGAGTTAGGGGTGTTACAAATGCAGGACCTCATTCATTTCGGAAAGCACATATATTTATCGCAATTCAATATTCGAATAAAACTTAACCCTTTTTCACCATTTCAAGCATGTATTCAACTTTTCATTATAACAATCAAATAATTTACATCAATATAAGTCACATTTCATACAAACACAACATTCAATTAAACATATTCACATGCTCGATTAAGTTACATAAACTTACCTCGACACTTGTTTGCATATATAATATACTAATCTAGAACCTTTTCTTTTCCTTGGTCTAACCTCGAATTTGTGTTGTCCGGATCTATATAAATGAATTTAACCATCAATTTCAGAAATTCATATTCATATGGACTCAATTTACATCCTAGGCAAAATTACCATTTTGCCCTTAACTTTTCCATAAATTCCAATTTCATCCTTAGGCTCGGAAAATGAAATTTGTGTAATTTACTCCGTATTCCAAGCCTAACCAAAATCCCATCACAAAATTTACAGCACATGTATTCATAAAAATTTAGAATTTTTCATCAAATTTCACAACTTTACATTTTAGTCCCTAAATCATGTTTTCATCAAAAATCATTTTGTAAAAGTTGTTTATCTATCAACAACCTTTCATTTTCTACCATAAATTTCTAATTTTCATCATATACATCCATGACCTAATTTCCATACTTTGATAACTTTTAAAATTGATCCCCTAAATAGATAGATTAAGCTATCCCGGTTTTAAAAGTATCAAAATTACTAGAAACGAGACAAGAAAACTTATCCAATTAAGCCATGAAAGTTTCTTCTCTCTCTCCTAGGGTTTCCATGTATTTTTGGTTGAAGATGACATAAAAATAAGATAATATCTTTTATCATCTTTTAATTAATTAAATATTTTTCAATTTCCAATTTAGTCCTTGCCCTTTTTCTAAAGTTCCATGGATGAGTCACCAAAATATCTACATACTTTTCTTTAATGGCCTAATTACCATATAAGGACCTCTAGTTTTGAATTCCATAGCTATTTAATCCTTATAGCTACTAGAATTCAACTTTTACATTTTATGAGATTTAGTCCTTTCCCTGATTAAACACATAATCAATAAAATTTTCTTATCAGAATTTTCACATGAAATTCCTAACATATCACGGACCATGTAATAAAATAAAAATAAATTTTATTTTCGGATTAGATTTGTGGTCCCGAAACCACTATTTCAATTTCACTAAAAATGGGATATTACAACCCTTTCGGTTCATCTTCACTAAGGATTACCACCTAATTCACCCTTTTGGTCTCTTCTTAAGCATACGAATACTCTCAGGGCTCTCCGCTCGGCTTAAGTTATACATGTAATAACCCGATTTAGGGTCTAGTCAGAACAGTGGTTTCGAGACCACAAATTCGACATAAAAAAATTTATTTTTGTTATATTTTTATGGTCTAAAATTTCACAAAATGATTTCATGAAAATTTCATTTGAAAATTTTGACATTTGGGCACTCAATTTAGTCAAAAGGACTAAATCGTAAAAAGTGCAAAAGTTGAGTTCTACATGCTAGAGGTGTCCAATTATTATGAAATTTTAAATTAGAGGTTCCTATATGGAAATTAGACCATTGGTTAAGTTGGTGGACCAAAATGGACTTGGTTAGGCATGTTTCCAAAGTTTTTCATTAAGGACATTTTGGTCATTTAGTTATTAAAATGAATTAAAAAAAAATTAAAAGCCAATTTTTTTCCATCTTCAACCTCTTGGCTGAAAATTGCTTGGAGAAACCATGGCCAGGGTTTTTCAAGCTTCCAAGCTCGATTGTAAGTCTGTTCTAGCCCTGTTTTTAATGATTTTTATGTTTTTGCAATCCCCGTAAGAAGATCTATATATTTCTACCATTTATTTGAGCTAGGGTTGGTGTTTAAAAATTTACCCATGTGTTACATGTGTGTTTTTTGATGTTTAAAGGAGGAATATAAATGTTTATTGTGTGTTAAATGACTTTTACTAAGTAGTTTTCGATGAAAACGCTAAAAAGGACTAATTTGCAAAAGTTATAAAATTTGTCATAAAAGTGTGATTTAGAGGAAATTGTGGGCTGATATAGTTATGAAAATTATTTTTCTAGGCTCAAAGTGCAAAGAAATTGAATAAAAATCATTTTACGAGCCTAGGGGAAAAAGTGTAAATATGATAAAGTTTAGGGGCAAAAATGTAATTTTTCTATAATATGATTTTTGGGTCACAATGAATAATGTGACTAATTAGAAAGCTAAATGTGATATTATAGATCAAGGAAAACGAGATTTGGACTTAAATCGGGAAGGTATGAGATTATTGACTAAAATAAAATAATTAGCCGTACTCGGATTCGAGGTAAGTTTATAAGCAAATAAATGCTATTAATTTTGAATATATGGAATGTAAAATGCTGAATTAAATTTTATGAGATTATATATATGATAGCCGAATGTGTATAAGCTTGGGAACTAAGTTTACGAGTACGATTCGACCGAGTTACGATGTCCAAAAGCCCTGCATGAACCTTAGGAATAGCTAGGATATATATGTCATGACATAGGATTTCCAATATGTGTGTTCTCGTGTAAGACCATGTCTGAGATGTTGGTATCAATGTGTGATTACGTGTAAGACCATGTCTGGTACATCGATATCGTATTTGATTCGTGTAAAACCTTGTCTGGGATAGTGGCATAGATATGAGATTACATGTAAGACCACGTCTGGGACATTGGCATTGTACGATATGTGCGACTATCCGAATATCCTATTTAATTCTGAATGGTTCAACGGGCAATAATAAGTTAAGACCGAATGAAAAATCGAGTTAAAATGCTCAGGTATGTATTCATACTAAGTTATGAGATTATGGTAAGTTGCATGTTTGAATTGGTGATATAAATGTTACATGTTAATGTGAACTATATGTATGCATATGTGAAAGTATACATTCAGTCTACTTATGTATTCATGATGTAAATGAGAGTATATATGTATGTGAAAATCTATAATTGGCCAAATGATAAGTATATGTGACCTTGTAAATGATATGTACGTGCTTTCATATTTGAGCAATTGTGAAGTATATTCGGCCACATATTACGTACAAATATTTGATATTAAGGTTTGATTTATGAAGATATACATATAAGAGTTTAAATATTCGTATATATGCATTGATAATATGGCTTGGAAAGTGTATGTTACTTTGATAATAGTTATATGTATATTCGACCAAGGTAAAATTTGTATATAGAAGTATATGTTATATACGAAATTGTGAGCTTAAAATAAATGTAATCATAATAGTATAAATTAGTTTGGTTAAATTAAGTTGATATTAATATTAAGTCATTTATTTGTTTATGACTTACTAAGCTATGATAGCTTACTGTGAGTATATGTTTGCCTCTGTTTTATAGATTTTGGGATCTAGTTATGAGCTCGGGGATCGTCAGCAAAGTCTATCACACTATCGACTGTCTTTGGTATTTTATAAGCTGAATTTTTGAACTTATGGCATGTATAGGCTGGATTATATTTTAAAATGTTGGATTTTGGTTTATATGTATATATATATATAAGCCATGTGAAAAATGGCTTGTTAGGATCAGTTTCAAAGTTTGAACAACTTATGAGTATGTTTGGTTGTGGTTTTGATGTTCTGGCCAATATCTATATATATGTGGATCATGGTTGATACATGTGTTAATGGTGATGAAGTTATGGCAAAGTATATGTGTATGGTTTATATTATTTGAAGTGTTGATATTCGGTTATGGAATGAAATAGATATAGATAATAATAGTTTATTGCCTTTGATCATTGATTATAAATGAGATGTTAAGCATAATGAATAGCTTGTGAAATGACCATGTTTAGATTTGGCTAACAAGTGAATTGGCTTTTGGTGGAAGTTAAATAATTGGAGTAACATGTATTTGTGATTAAAGGTGGATTGTTTTGACTATATATGTTTATATATGTACTTAGCCGAATATGGTAATAATGAATTAGTTTTGAATATGACTTTTGTTACTTTGTGTAATAAGTGATAATAGCATGTTAAAAATTTGGTTTGGATGCTAGAATGTTGGACAAATAGTTTTTATGTATTATACATATATATGTAATTGACATGTTGATGTGAAAGGTAAAATAATATGCTTGACTATTTGGTTTAATTCTTTGAAATGTTTCATGCTTGTTAAGTGATAGAGCATAATGGAAGTTGACATTAAATAGGTATATGTATTTAGCATGTTATATATATTCGGCTAAAGCTTAGGTAAATGACTTTATGAATGATAACTTAAGTTATTTTTATACAAGATGATTTGATACAAGTTGACATGTGGCTTTGTTATAGTATTTTAATTATTAAGTAAATTTTATATGATAATTATATTTGACTATTTGTTGATGTTTGATAATGTCTCTTATATGGATAATTAATAAGTTGTATAATATGGTTTGTTTTTGATTTGATATGCGAATGTACATAAGCTTAGTAATAAGCATCAAAATAGGTGTACTTTTCATTGATATATGTGTTTTGTCTGATAATACCTCATAACCCCATTCTGGCAAAGGATACAGGTTAAGGGTGTTACAATACAAGATGGGATACCCTCCCAGTCTCACCTGTCTCAATATTCTATCAAGGACATCACTCTCGAATATACTGAGTACTATTGAATAAACAACCAATTTCAAATAAATAATCACTTAACAAATAAATACGTTTATTAATTGAATCACGCAAGATATGAAATAAACACAATAATTTATTCAATTATTCATACAAACACTAATTAATTAGAGAAACAAAAAATATATAAAAGAATAAGAGATAGGAGAAATATCATGAATATATATTGAAGTGTGGATCCAGAGCAATCTCTACTCGCAATTGTCTTCACATCGGAATGGAAAAGTTTCGACAACACGAACATGGAAAGAAAAGGAAACTGAATAATAAAATTTTCTGTCTAAAACTGCACCCCCTATTCCAGTGACCCTAAGGTTGCTTATATAGGCAATGGGCTACTTAGTGACCACTCAACCCTAGATATGCTTAGATATCAACAAATAAAATATTTTGACAAATGCTAGGATCCAAATATGAAAATATCCCCAAAAGTGCCATCTAAGGATTAGCTTCATATTGGCTTTCCATCATCGCATCATCATGATGTGGGAAGTCTCCTTGTCACGACGTCGCCACTGTGAATGCTTTCCCATATTCATCGCATCATTGTGACAAAAGGAAGATCCTCACCACGATAACAAGTGTATTCTAAGCCTTGGTAGTTTCGTTGTGCTAGTCTCCCTTGGCTTGTGGCCCGATCATCATTCCTTGCATTCTTAGACCTGAATTGACATCCTACACACTTAATTAGCTTAATTTATTAATATTTTATTCCTAACCTACTAATAGTGAAAATTCAATAATTAATTATAGAATGCCCAGAAAACAAGCTCATTAAGTATGGAAATGACCTAAAATAACTACTACATTTGATGTCAGGTAAAATATAAAAACTATTATTCGGGAATAATAATTTTATCATTTTTATGAGAGAGGGCTCTACTTTCTCACTGAAAGTAAAGAACATTTTTTTGGTTGTGTTTGATTCGAAAGTGTTCAAGCCCACACTCAAAGCAGTTTGTGTACAAGAATAGTGAAGAAGGCCATTCAATTGAAATTTAGGAATGACAAGGATCCGTCTAGCCAAAAACATAGATAGGATTTCGAGAAAATTTTATTACTATAAATATAAAAAACCGGCTCAATTTTCAAATTTTTATTTTTCCACAGTGCAGGAAAACCGTTTTCGAACTGGTTTTTTTTCTAACACTTTTCACAATCTCTATCATCAAGATGGTCTAATCTATCTTCTTCCCTAACTGAAAACCTTTTGCTTTTTATAAAGATTGGGTGAAAAGTTTAAGCTACCATTCTTAGACTTCCTTTCACCAGAAATACCTTTCTCCAAGGCTATGGCATCTATGTTTGGTGCTTTAGTGTCCTTTTCCAGCTAGCTTGATGATTTTTTTCTTGCTAGACGAGCTTTTTACATAATAAAGGAAATATATTAGTGAGAAAGTAAAACAAAAATAAAAATCAAAGTTCTATCACAGACAAGAACACTTTTTAGTAAGGCCAAAGTTTTTCCTAAGCTCCTTAAAATCTAAATAACTATTAAGATGAGGTATGTCCAAAACATCTTCATTGTTAGAAATAGTTAAGTCATCACATGAATGTCAGGATTTTCTTCCATAAATCTAGAAGACCTTATAGGGGGACAAGTGGTAAGGCCATAAAAGTAAACAAATTTGAAAAGTCATGCCACTATGCCACAAATAGAGTAACAAGTATGACATGGGTATGTGCATTTCACACATCATCTCTCTACAATATGAGTTATCTATGGGCGCTAATATACAATCTAACTTTTCATCGCACAAGGGTTGTCGATCTTTATCTCGAATGAGGTCACTATATAACCTCACTTTGACTAGGGGAAAATTGTTTTATATATCAACCTCGCCCAATGTTAGAATTTTCCTATAACGGCTTGATTTTCAATAGTACCGGGAAATGCTGTTTTGGAACACCACTTCCGTAAATCGAGTTCATAAGTGTAAAATAGAAATATTTATAGAGTTAATATAAAAATATGGTAAAGAATGGTCAAGTAATTTCATCGATAAAATTGTTAATTAAAGCTCAAGGATTAAATTGTAAAAGTCTAATCGCTATTAAGTTTTAACTTGAAGACTTAAATAACAATTAACCAAAAGGCCAAAATGGTAATTAAACCATTTTTAATGGGAGTTAGTGGATAATGTTAAGTTCCACTTAGCTTAATGAAAGATTACTAATGTTAAAACTTTTCCACCATCCATCGTAGATGAGAAGAGAAGACATTCGGTCATTAACTAGGTATGAAAACCAAGACATTTTCTTGTAATTTTTGTAGATTTATGATCATGAGAGCTTGATTTAGCTAGCCCATGTATCAATTTGATCAATTTTTGAAATTTTAGCAAGTTTCCTGTAACATCCCTACTTGACTCCTTCGTCAGATCCGGGTACGGGCGTCATTAATGAAACGACCTTAATACACGTTATTTTCAAATCAAATTATTTCTTTTTTTTTTCTATTTATAAAATAAACTTAATAAAGAGGCAAAATTTGTAATTAAAGTTCGCTAACATCATTTCACCCTAATGCAACCACATAATTACAATATATTCGCCTCCAAGGTGAAGTCTTTAAGGGCATTTCCCCCTTCCTATGTACATGACTCTAATCAAATAAATCCTCGATTCCACCTAATCTAGCTTAGTCCCTCATCGAGTTCAGTGTCCTGTGTATCCTGCAATCATAGGTCAACCCTCGTAAGGTTAGATAAACTTAGTGAGTTTCTGTTGTTCACAAAATATCCCCTAACTTATTGGGGTTTCAAATAAATAATAAATACGATAAACTCCTTGCTTACTGGGAACACTTTTTCCAAGCCTTTGTAGTGGGCATTACCCTATTCCTAGTCCTATCCGTGAGCAGATAGATCGTAGGGAGATTTCTTTTTGACCATTTTACCAACCTACCTTGCTAGATTCACAAGATGTCTTGCCATCCTTGTGGACTCCATCCCTTCTTTTACTATCCTCTTTCCTTCCACTTGTCCCCGATCTGGGTTTCTTTTTCCTACCATTTACTTACAAGGTAGTCTCTTAGGCCTTCCCTCCTATGGTTCTAGACGTATCTTCCCTTTAGTGAACATTCTCAACTTTGTTTAGCCCATGGTGGACTCTTTTTTTATCATGATGCCAAAGGACTTGTTAATAGTCCATCCTTTAGAATAACCATTGAGTTCCCCCACCACTCAGAGGATCAGTCCTACTTGTTACTATTAGTAGCTGGATCACTTCCTCTTAATCCACCTTATTCCAGTTAACCTACACGTAGTGTGGCATGTCTGTGTGTGGTGGTCCACTTTGCCCTTTCGTACCTAGTAGACTTCCATCGAAGTGAATCATCTATTTTCACTCTTAGGTTGGTGTAACACCCCTTACCCGTATCCGAAGCCAGAACAGGGTACGAGGCATTACCATACTTAAACTCAATCAAACATTCAAAACCGTGACATAAATTTCCACTCAAATTTAAAAATTTTCATAAACATTCATATCATCCCTTAAACAAGTCTACAAAGCTTAAAACATACATTGGGAGTGGTTCGGGACTAAATCGAGAACTTTGGAAACTTTCCCAACACTTAGTAAATTTTTCATAAAACCAAGGGTCACACGCCCGTGTGGCTTGGAACACGCCTATGTGGGTAGGCCATGTGGTCACATAGGCCCGTGTCCCTAACCCGTGTAACTCTTTGTTTATGATGTCATCAACAAATTAGGGTCACACGACCAAGGCATACGCTCGTGTGCTAGGCTATGTGGGCGATTTAATTTTCATGATTTTTTACCTAAAATAGGTGCAAACTTTACACGCCCTGGGCGCACGCCCATGTCCCTAGGCCGTGTCCTTCACATGACTGAGACACACGGTCGTGTCTCTGCCCGTGTGGCCAATTCAAAGCTAAAATTTATAGTACAGGGGACACACGGCTGGATTACACACCCATAGGGCAAGCCGTGTGTCACACATGACCTAGACACATGATCGTGTGTCTACTCGTGTGGACAAAAATAAGGCTATTTACCAAGCCTTTTTTCCACCCTTACTTGCACCAACCTACACAACATCAAACCTTACTAATCCAAGCATATACACACAACCAATTCAGCCACAACCAAGACATCCACACATCAATTACATGCTATTTTCTATCACATACAACATCTCATACTTATCATCACAAATCATGCAAAAACCACATTCATTAAAGGCATCATCATATGTATATATACTTAATCAATATTAGCCAATACCAAATGGCCATTTACAAAATGAATCAATTACCATTACAAGCCAACATATTTGGCGAAATCAATAATGACACATATCACAAAAAGACTAAGTTCCTATACATGCCATAACTCAAAATAATGGAATCATAAGTACCCAAAATGATAATTTGATAGTGTGAATGAATTTCTGACCGTCTTCGATCCCTGAACTGGCTTGGTGACACTATAAACAAGGGAAAAAGAAAGGAGAGTAAGCTTTAAAAAGCTTAGTAAGTTCCTACGCAAATAATAGGCATCATAAACACATTATAACATATACATTTAACATGAGGTAAATTATCATAAATGTTATTGTAAATTTCACAATTCAATCATTACTTGGATATTATATAAAAATTTAACATCATACTTGCACAAACATAACCTTATAGAGGGATTCATCACATATTTACATACATACCTATACCAACTTGCAACATACCATGGTCTTTCGTAACATTAACATTTCTGTCACGTTTCCCGTTGAACCACTTGGAATACTAAAGGATACTCGGGATATCTCACACAGATAGTAATACACCAATGCAATATCCCAGATATGGTGTTACATGGGATCTCATATCGATGCCAATAGCCCCGCTATGGTCTTACACGAAATCTCATACCGATGCCATATCCCAGATATGGTTTTACATGTAAACTCTAATAGCCCTAATGTCATGACATTCTTATCCTATCTATTCCTAAGGTTCAACCGGGATATTTCTCACTTGTCAAAACTTTATCGAATTTATTCAAAGAGCAATTCAAAAGTCATTCAATAATAACACAATTAAAGCATAAATAATAATGCATTATTTACATATGAACTTACCTCGGTACAAAAATAATAGAAATGGATTTAATCGTCAATAACCTTGTTTTTCCCCCAATCAAGGTCGAACTTCGTTTATCTTGATCTATAGTAGCAAATTTAGCTTATTTAATTTTCACATTACTCAATTCAGTCCAAAAATCATACTATGGCAAAATTAAATTTTTGACCCTAAATTTTGAAATATTTACATTTTTGTCCTTAGGCTCGTAAAATGAAATGTATTCAATTTTTTTTCTACCCAAGCCTAGCCAACCTACACACATGCTCATATCAGCCCACATTTTTTAGCAAATCAGATTTTTACTACACATTTTATAACTTTTACAAATAGGTCCCTTTTAGGTATTTTCATGAAAAATCACCTAGTAAAAGTTGTTTATTATACATCAAACTTTCATTTTCTATCATTAAACATCAAAATACATGCATGCCATACATGGGTAAATTTTTAAACATGAACCCTACTTATGGTGTCTTGAAAATTTCGGCTAATGAAGGAAGAAGATGGACACAGTTTTGACTAGCTTTTCCCTTTTTATTCTTTTATTTACCAAATGAACAAAATGCCCATTTGGCCTTTCTTTGAACTTTTATCTCTCCATGCCCATTTTTGTCCACTGACTTAACAAATGGTCTAATTACCATCTAAGGACCTCAAATTTTAAATCTCATATAAATTGGACACCTCTAACATGTAGAACTCAACTTTTGCATTTTTTTTAAATTTTAGTACTTTTGACAAATTGAGTGCATAAACGTCAAAATTTTCGAACGAAATTTTCACGAAATCATTCCGTGAAACTGTAGACCATGAAAATATAATAAAAACAAGATTTACTATGTAGAATTTGTGGTCCCGAAACCACTGTTTTGACTAGCCCCAAAATCGGGCCGTTATAGTTGGTTCCTCGTGAAACTAGCCATTTGGCTGGTACTCTCTCAGTGGTTGTCCCCCTTTATGAGGAATAGTCTTGACAAACATATCTATCATTCCCATGCATCCTTCTTTGTTAATGGGTTCTAACCACCATTCCTTTCCTGATGGCTAACCAACGTACATATGATTCACCACTAGTTTATACGATTTCTCTAAACGCCCTCTGATGACTTTCTTTTACGAACCCTTATCTACGATCCTCGGATATATCGACTCTTGTTCGCCTATTCACCAGGCATCACTTGTGTGTCAACTTCCATGACTATTCATACTGGGATATCACCTTTTAACCTTCTTGAATTTTACAGCTGCTATTCTAGCAATCCTTTCCCACTTTACAATTCTCTCTTATTGGCGAACTATTTCTATCCGCTAGCAACTAATGCATGCCTATACTTTCAATTTCCTTTTCACCACTTTTACCTGTTTCACGGGTTGTCTCACGATTTCTATTTTAAATTTTTACCTGTGCTTATTATCGTGGCAGACTCACACACACACACACATACACACACACACACACTCTCTCTCTTTCTCTCTCTCTCTCTCTCCATGTTGCCATAGCCGAGTTATGGTTTTACACAAGTTATAGTCTTACACCTTATGCTCTCTGTGTTTACTATCTCAATGGACTATTAGGATACCATAGGGTCTTTCAGCTATGGTTTTAGTCTTGTTTGCCACGATACCATGTCATCTTTCAGCCATGTTCTTACTCATTTTCATCATGATACCATAAAATCTTTCAACTATAGTCGTATTAAATTTGAGCATGATGCCAGAACATCTTTCAGCTATGGTCTTACTGAGTTTAGGTGTGTAGCCCTCGACCAGTCACATGGTGACACCACGATCTTTCCAACTCATTCATCCTATTTCATTTCATCCATTCCTCCATTTTCACCATCCTATACATTGATGCTCAAACCCCGTAGTGTCCCCTTTGCAAGGCCTAGAGCTTCACTCATCACAGTTTACACTCCACAATACTATATGATAGTATCTAAAAAAATCACTTCTCTTCCATTTTCCCTTCCTAACTTCCCATAAACTTGACAATGTTTCCTTTACATGCATCGCATGCATTCCATGTATGCAATACTATTGAATCATAGCTAATTCATACACATTAAACTATAATGGTAGGTACATTTTGAAACACCCCATACTTGATCGAATTATTGGGCCCGGGTACTGGATGCCACAAGGACCCATTAATCTTCACCTTTAATCCTTAATTGAATTTGCATTCAAATTAACTTATTTGTCTAGCTTACTCGCCACTAATATTAAGAAAATTCATATTAATTTTCCTATTGTCATATTTTCTGTGTACAGTTTCAATATTCAAATATGGTTATACAATTATTATGATTTCTTAAATCCCCTTAGATGAGGTCTCTACAGGTGCCACTCTATATACATGTACAACTCCTACTACGCTACATTGATTGAGCGATGGTTGGCTTGGTCCCTCTACTCACTTCTCCTATCATATTTTACCCTATGATTAAGTAGTGAAATCTATAAGTTCTGACGAACTTAGTGAGAATTTGTTGAACAACATAATATATTTAGTTTGTAAGAGAACGATAAGAAATAAGTTTAGGTAGAAATTTTGACTCTCTGTCTCCTCTTGATATATCACAAGTTTCACTAAAGTTGAGGTAATCTCTCCATTTCCTTTACAACTTCTAGCTTTTTATTCATTTTCCGCTATTTTTGGTGAACTGTTGGCTGCACAGTCATCAACAGTCTTGTTCCACCCTTGGCAGAACCTTACCTTCAGATCCCTATGGTTCGCTTCCACTTATCCTTGATTACTATAGATCCTCATATTGTGCTGACGGTTCATTTCGAACGACCAACCTTTGCTACTTGTTTTTCCCACAATATGCTAATGGTTTATTAATCAACCTAGGGCTCTTATCGTTAAGATAATAGGGTTATTTCCCCAGATTTGCTTCTTAATAAGATTCATCATTTTTCTTGTAGGCTCAATTGTTTTACTATTGGTCACATTTTGCATCACCCTTGAGAAGTCCCTTCATTAATCTGAAGATCCATACCCCTCGGGTGAATGTTACGGATATATTACTTATACTTTAGAGCATTGTTCACTCTGCTTTTCTTGTCTTAGCCCATGACGTACCTTTTTTATGATGAAAATCCCCACTGGGGTCCCATGTCTCTCATTTCGGCGAACCTTTACCATTTACAATGGTCTGACTCAACATAGTACTCATGTTTAACGTCCTAACGGATCGCCCACTCTTACATACTAATGGATTTTGTTAGTTGCCTTAGTCAAGCTAAGATCTTACACCCTTCTCTACACTTATTCCTTTAGCCCTGATGGATCACCCCGTTTTTATTGTCCCGACAAACTGTCTATTTTGTGTTTACCATCCTAGCATACTACCACTGTAGATGCCATAAGGCCTCTCCTATGGTCTTACGCCATAAGGCCTCTCCTATGGTCTTACACCAATCTGCCATCCTAGTGTACTTTCTTATGATGCCATGAAGTCTTTCATCAATGGTTTTACTCATCATATTTGGCTACCATAACATCTCTCATCTATGGTCTTACACCTTACACCTTATACCGAGCCACCATTGCATCTTTTATCCATGGTCTTATGCCATATACCTTTACCATGTACCATGCTGCCATGGCATCTTTTATCCATGGTTTTACGCTAAGTATCTCATACCAGAGTGCCATGTCATCTTTTATCCATGGTCTTACGCCATATACCGTCGTCATGGTGTTGCCTCGAAGACTAGTTGATACTGCCATTGCGGTAAATATGATTCTATTATTTCATATCTCGACTCATCCTTCCATTACCTCCTTACACAACATAACCTTGATGCTCGAACACAACAATGTTCCCTCCAAAAGGTCCGGGGCTTCGCTTGAGGTAGTAATTAAAGGTTCACTCCCTATTCCCTTCCTTTCTTCATCTATCCCCTTGAGGTTTTTCCACAATCATGCAATGCATGCATCTAATCATCATCTACCTTAAGGTAACAGAAATTAGCCTATCATGGTACTACTATCCTGCTTATGCACCGATTGCTCATACATTCCCTAGTTCATACAAACAGTGTAACATCATTCATCACCCAGAAACAAGGTGTAAAAACTCACATTATTTCCTTATCCTTATCACCGAGGCTCGCCTAAATGCTAGCGTTTCCTATGACTACTGCAACATGCAGAGTCTTCCATGAATACAACCTCTTCTCCTTCAACATGGTTGAAAAAGAAGATAATTTAGAAGAAAATAATGGGTAAATAAGCTTATAGAATTCCCCCTTCTCTCGTTGTCACACCCTAAAATAAGGCCTACGAGTTTTAGGGGTATTTTAAGGATTTTGGCCTATATAAGCTCAAAATTTTGTAAGGTTGGTACTCGATAATGTTTTTGACAATGGATTTCATAAAGTTAAGTCAAATTTTAGAAATGAGTATTAAATGTATTTAATTTTAGAAAAGGGACTGATTTGTAAAAGGGTCAAAACAGTGAGCATTTATGTGGCAATTTAACCAGTTTTTAAAATTGAACCTAATAAACACCCACTCCTAGCATAATTCATGATAGTTTCTTCTCCTCTCTTTAAAGTTGTCGTCCCTTGGTTTTTCCCCATTATTCCATTAATTTTTGGTTCCTAAGCTATAATACTTTGATTTCCTACCATTCTTAAGTTAATTAACTCTATAGAATCTCTTTAAAACACTCAAAAACTACATAGATTTCATCATCTTCTCCAAATGTGGGTTTTTCAAAATTGCATCAAAACTCTTCTAATCTTCTATCAAAGAAAACGTTTCAAATTCCTATGAGTCTCTAATGATATCTAGTCCTTAAAACTGAATTATTATCCCTCAAGTCGTATGTTTTAAATAAAAGCCGAAAATTGAAGCATTAATGGTGGATTTTGAGATGTTACATAAAAACATGGTTTCAAAGTGTTTTTCAACTTATTTCAGCATGATTAAAAGGTTTTTAAACTTACCTTAAAGTTTTCTTAATGATTTCTCATGTTTTAATGAATTTTGTGAAAATTGCCTAAAAGATGTCGAAAAATTTCGATACCATGAATTAAGTAGGTTTTTCTAGTTTGAAGGTTGCAAATTAGGTGTAAATGATTAAATAGATGGATGGAACTGATTTTAGGCAAAGAGATTGGGTATGGATAGAGATATTAGAATTTAAAGTTTATTATGTTGATAGTTTAAGTTACATGGGAACTTAACTTAAGCTAGTGTTTTAGTTGGTTTAAGTGAATTTTTGGTTGTTATTTGACTGTGGTTATTGCATGATTTTTGTGTGTAAAGCCTCAGATTTTTTAGAGCTTGCTACGAGCTAGGGAAAAGTTAGTTGAGCTTTTAGCTTTTTGACAAAAGTATAAAGTGGCAAGTGTATGGAATTGCTACTCGTAAACACGAGTCATGTGTTATTTGGGAATTTAGATTTAGCCTAAACCTCTATTCTAAGTTTTGAGCGTAAGTTTTCCTGAATCTATAATTATCTTGTGGTTATATATTGTGCATGAAATGTGGTAAGTGGGTATGGTGATTATTGTGTAAAGTGCAATTATATACCTCAAAAATGAATGTGTAATATATATGTTATATGACTATGCTAGTGTTTTGCAAAAGATGCTAATATGCAATGATAGAGCACAGATAATCGGTAAGTAATATGTGTTGTTTTAAGATATTTTGGCCTTGTGGTCTTGGAACCTTTGGATATAGTTGGCATGCCATAGGATTGTCAGTACTCATTTATATGTATAGTGATTTTGGGCGTTGAGGCCTTGGGACATGTTTGGAGGGATAAGGGAATGAGAGCTAAGCTCCATTCAACGGGACATATGAGGGGAAATAAGGAGAATGTTAGCTATATGCTTCACTCTTAGGACATGTTTGACTCTGTGAGTTTATGTGGTGTAATGGAGATCCGTGAATTCGATGTGTGATGATAGAGCTCACTATATGTTTCATAACCCAAGTGCCATCTCATCATATTTAATGTAATCGTGTGGAATATGTTCTATGCTTGAATGAGTTTGTATGTGTTGTGAGAATAAACTATTAGATGATGCATGATTTAATGCTATATGATGTTATACTTAAGGATAAAGTACTTGTGAGTAAATGATTGGTTGTGTTGTGGAAATTCTTTACATTCATTGAGCTTATTGAAGCTTACCCACTCATTTCAACATATGCAGATAAGTGACATCACGGTATGGGCAGCGTGGTTAATGAGGGAGTTATCGAAAGAAGACTAGTTATTTATCGTAGGTGCTCTATTATTTATATTCATATTGGGGAAATAGGCAATGTGGTAGAACTATTTTGGGTTAGTGATATTTAAACATTTTGATTTGGCTTATAAGAATTTCATGTTATTTTTATGTTAGAATTTTTAAACATTTATGTTAACGATTCTTGCTTGGATGATTGGACACTTTGGACTAGTAAACTTAGCCATAGCATGATTACATAAACAAAGTACTTGATGCATGTTGCTTAGGAACTATTTGGAATGAGTTATTTGCTCTTCTATGCTACATTTTTAGCTTCATTAGCAGAGGTATCGATAGTTGCCTTTGAAAATCGATACCTTTGTGAATTAAGATGTACAGGAAAATGGAATAGGGATTTGGTATCGATACCTTATCTTGAGTATCGATACTAGGGACTAAAGTGTCGATAATTGATAGCAAGTACCGATGATTTTTGATAATTGAGATTTTTGGTCGGGAAATAGTAAGCTACTTTGGTATCATTTTTCCAAGAGGTACCGATACCACTCAAAGAAAATATCGATACCTTAATGCCAATACCGATACCTACGAGCAGTTTTATGAAATTTTGCTAAATAGCCTTTATGCATGATTCTAGTTGTATGTAAGACCAATTAATGATTTGTATGTAACAATGTTAGTTAATTGGATGACTTAAAACTTATACGGTTTAACAAAAGAAGATCAATTTGCTTGGATCTAGTTTCCTATTTGATGTACACAAGACAAGACGATGGTGTGGCATCCCATATTTGGGCTTGGTGACTAGGTCGGGTATATGGTATTACACTCATCCTCCAACCTATATATATCCTAATGGTGTGACCTTCACAGAACGTCACCACCACGTAGTCCTAATTATTATGTTTCCCACTATGTATCTAGTTGGTCCCAATCTAACTAAACTAGATTAGGCATCTAACCTTATCCGAACTAGCCACTAAATTTTTTAATTTCCTCGCTAGTGCCACCAACTTTCCATTACTATTCAATTAGCTCCCCAACTCCTCCTAGAGTTTGAATAATTTTAGGAATCTTGGTGTGATACTTTTAAACTCATGCAACCTTACATTATAGTTAGCATTTTAAGGGTTGAGTGCAGAAACTCACCTGATGCTTTCTCGCCCTATCTACTTAGATTTTCAGTGCACTAGAGCTTCCATTCTCTTGACAGCTAAGCATGATAACCAATTCATGGGTTAAACCTAATGATTTCACCTTGAATGTTAATTTTCCAAAAATATATAGAACCCTTAAAATTGTTCTGAAAACTCTTAACCTTGTTTTCCAAGTCTTTTATATACTGAAGGGTTCATGGCCTTACCAGCTTATTGGATTCTCTACTTTTTCGATTAAATCCTCATGATCATCACTTCATGTTGCTATCTCATATCCTTCTTCTTTAGAAGATACTGAGGAAGAAGTTGAAGAAGAAAAAACAAAATATACTGGAAAAGAAGTCTTCTGGGAAGTCACTCTTCAACTATTTATATCCCTTCATGCATAGTCTCCAACCGTATCTCAACCATTCATCCATAATCATTTTGTCTCCCATTAAGAAATCAAGTGGTTCTAATTCAACTGAACCAAACTTGGTTTTCAACCATATCTCATTCCATTCCTAAATTTTTCTTATTTTTCAATAGAGATCGTCAGTTTGTAGTTTTTTTTTCAATTCAATCCCTTAAATGTTCTAAATTTTTGGGTTTAAAGAAATCCAGGTATGACATTGCCATTGTTGACAAATTGATGAAATAGGCTTGAAATTGATAGAAATTGAGCTTATATCATGAAAAAGACTAAATTGTAAATTTAGTTAAGCTTGTTTGTTAGCATTGTAACATTAGGGATCAAATTGAATAAATGTAAAACCTATCATGAAATTATGCTAGAAATAGAAGTATAAGGTCCCTAATGAAATAATATGAAACCAATTTTTAATTTGAATCTAGGAATCAAAAGTTATGCTAATCACTAATTTACAAACTAAACTAAATAAAATGCAAAATATGTGTATATTCAAGATGGGATTAATTTGAATCATTCATTTCATGGCATTGTTTTTATGAGCCATTAAATGTATATTGTGTGTTAATATATGTATTAATTGTTATATATATAATTGCATAGAACCGTAATTTTATAAAAGTGGAGCTAGTAGAGGAGAAGCTAAGATTACGGAATAGGCCCTAATAAAATCTGTCCATTTTGTGTTTTGAAAAGGTAAGTTCTTATGGAACTTATTATTCTTACTTGTTTAATACGCATGCTTGTGCTTGTTTTCAATATATCTATGTTTGAACATAAGTTAAGATTGTAGTGGAAATTGGCATACATGACTAATAAATGTGATTGAATTGAATTGAATTGAAATAAAATGAGATAAGTTATATATGTTGTTTTAATCAGGAGAATGGAAAATTTCATTAAATGTATGTATAATTCATTTTTAGATTCAAACAAAATAATTTGGAAATTGATGTGTGACAATAAAAAGTATGAATATGCAAATATGAATAATTGATGCCCATGTGAACTTAGTAAAAGGCTAGGATACAATTGGTATGCCAATAGGGTTATATGCACACTTGTGTATGAGATAGTTGATGATATAGAGATTATGACAGGTTATTTTGGGAACCAACATCTGTTGTAGATCATTGAGTAATTTTTTTCTCTACAAAGACCTTGGTGTGGTGGAGGAATGTATTGAATATGTTTAAACATTTTATGCTTACAGGCTTTGCACTTTAGTGCCTTGGTTGGTGCAATTTATGCTCATTTAAGCTACCTTGATGTGGTGTTGACCACCTATAAATGAGTTATAGTTATAGTAAAATATAACACTAAGAATACATGAGAAATTAAAATGGCGGTGTCCGCAAGTGCACGGGTCAAATTGTAATATAGTTTAGTTACAACGAAACACATGGAAGTATTATGAGGATTATACCCTAAGGAGGATGGAATAAATCTATAAAAACTTTTTTATAGTAATAAGGCTAGTAGTAGTAATTAATTCCTATATTACAATAAGTCATAAAATAAATTAATAAGAGAATTTAAATAACTAAAATAAATAAACAAGGAAAAAAATAAACAAACAACTAAAATCAATAGACCAATCAAGAAGATTAACTTGCTTCAGAGTTTGTAATTAACTTTGGATTAGGGTTCTATGGTCGACTAGCTATCGATTAACCACTTAGTACCTCCTGACCTCTAACTAATTAATCGACCGATTGATACGCGCTTATCTTCCGATCTCACTTTCTCAATTAGGACAAAATAAGATTTACTTGCTTCCACTTATCTCCCGGTCTCATCAAGCCTATGATAATTTTCTAGGGTTGTCAAGCCTAGGGTTTAAGAACATGTATTTATACAAACCAGTCCTCTCAGGAACCCTAAATCCTTCATTAATCACATCCTCATCCTCTCTTTATTCATAGTCTCTAGCTCAATCGAAGAAATCATGTAAAGAACACGATTGAATTGGAAGAGAAATGGGATTAGAATAATCGTGGATTGATATCGAATAGAGAATAGAGTAGTAAATCGATTGATTAGAATAATGAAATATGTCGGTTGTGAAGAGAAAATAAATTAAAATACTTCAATGATATAAATGAACTCTTGGATCAAAACTGATTCCAATAGGAAAAACAAATAGTTAAGAAAAGCCGAAAGAAAACTAATTTAATCCTACTCCCAAACTACTAAGGTTTTTGAGTGCGTCTAGGACGACTTAGTTACATCAAACCCCTAATGTCTTATTTAAAAACATGTTGGTAGCCCAAATTTGGTTTTTGACATGTCCTAGGTCTTCATATAAAGTCAATTGTGTGGAAAAAAATAGCCTTGATATTCTTAGGCATCACATCGATCTATGTCGCCCCATAGCCCTTGCATGGTGCCACACGACATCAAATTTGTGCCTTCTTGGTTTTGTTTCATGCTTTGACAGCTCGGGAAACTTATGCATCACTTATCCCTTGTTTCCATGTTAATTGGGCCTATAATCCTTCATCTTACACACTCAATTACACATATTAGTACTACCTAAGGCCTATGCCAGCCTAATGGGTTACAACACTCATAAAATGTATTAAAAAACCCTTATTTTATTAATATTTAATCATATATACTAAATACTAAATACTAAATACTAAAAACATAATATAAAATACTAGATTTCCTATAAAACAAATTCTTGAAATGTGAAAATGACCTGAATTAACTACTACATTTGACGGCAGGTCAGGTGTAGTTCACCCGCGTGTCTGATTCTATTTTACTAGCGTTCCATTAGGTGAAACATTGAAATTGAATCTTGAAATGAATCAAATTTGATAAACTATTGTGATACATAATTCAATAGAAAAGATATGAACTTGTGTATTGATGATAGAATATGACATTGAGATCAATATATGTGAATTGGTACAAATTGTTGATGCTTTGAACTATGTTTATAATGCTTGGTGCACATGAATACTTATGTTTCTTATGCCCACCTTATTTTGACATTAAATGTAATGCTCTAGCTAAATGTATGCTAAAACCTTTGGTAGTTATCATGCTAACGTATGAGCAGGGAAAGTGTAACACCCCAAACTCGGCTTGAACGTTATGGCCGAATCTGGCGATGTCACATTGAAGTGTTTCTCTTAAAACTTGCGTCATTATCAAAAAGTATTCACTTTAAAACTTATTAGTTCCTAAAAATCTCGTTTATCACGAAAGCTTTTGAAACTTTGCGTATTTGTGGTATTTGGTAAATCATGCATATCTTTTGAAAACCTGCATCCTACTACTAACATATATAAATCAAAATAAACGAAACCCCAAAAAATAAAAATTATAAAGAGGCCTTATTACAGAAATACCCAAATTAAACTACTTATAAAATAAAAAAAATATGGAAGCGTAAGCTGTTGTGTGGCCACCTTCGAGTCCCTCGCAGCACTGATCTGCCTAAGATTGGGGATTACCTGCACAGTTAGACAGATGGGTGAGTTTATGAAAACTCAATGTGTAATCCCATAATAACAAACAATCAAACATACAGAGAGTGAATACATTCGG
Organism: Gossypium longicalyx; assembly: GCA_025698465.1. Lineage (NCBI taxonomy): Eukaryota > Viridiplantae > Streptophyta > Magnoliopsida > Malvales > Malvaceae > Gossypium > Gossypium longicalyx. The sequence continues at coordinate 60,960,703 of CM047003.1, forward strand.
GGCCTAAGCCCATATCATAATAGTAACAGTCTGGGCCTTAGCCCATTTTAGTAACAGTTAGGCCTTAGCCTATTTCAGTAACAGTAACAGTAACAGTGGGAATATCAGTTTGGGCTTCAGCCCATCTCAATACAGAAACAGTCATGTTTTTGGAACTTAGCCCATTGCAGTCACAGTAATCAGTGCAATAACAATGATTAATGTAGTAATAGTAATCAATGTAGTATGCAAACAGAAAATCCTACCTAATCCAGCCTCTACACACCATCTCCGTACCAACCCTACACACCATGTGGGGATAAAATTGACCCACCCAGCCCTACACACCAAGTAGTACCAGTTACGGCACTAAAATAGTATTTACAGCAGAGCTACCAGTAATAGGCTTATAGCGTTTCAATAGGTCCACAGTCGTCTTGTGTGACCCGTGCAACCTTAGGTCCATAGTCTTCTTGTGTGACCCGTGCGACCATATTAGTACAGTACACTTCCTCTAAAATAACAATCCCAACCCCATGGATTGTATCATGCAACATGTCATGTCATATCACAATATCATACATGTACTCAATACAGTTACAAATAGCATGCTAAAATATACACATACATTACATAGGAGCAAAACAATCATCTTACTGTATAGGGGCAAAACAGTCATTTTACCTTACAGAGGTATTACAGTCATTTTACCCTACAGGGGTATTACAGTCATTTTTCCCTATGAGGGTAAAATAGTCATTTTATCGATTAAGGGTCCAGGTACACTTACCGACCCACCAGAAGGTCACAGTCGTTTCGGGCGACCCGTGCATCGTTTAATAGTAAATAGTGTAAATGGGCCCAAAGCCCACACTACGGACCTATGTAGGCCCACACGCCCGTGTGGCCCAAATAACCTAGAAATGGCCTTGGCCATGTAAACTACACAGCCTGGCTTAATATTTTCCACACCTTCGTGTGGTTTACCCGTGTAGGGCCCACGAACTCGTGAGGCCCACACGACCCATTTAAGCCCAATGTGGCCCAAAGCGGTCTAAGCCCACAAAATCACTCGTGGTGGCCTCTATGCTCAAACGCCCATGTTTTAGCATTCGGTTTACCACACGAGTGAGCGCACACCCATGTGACATCAAAGATTACATTTTCTGGCTTTTGCCGATCGTTGCTTATAGCAGTGTGGTTACACACCTGTTTACGAAAGTGCACGCAATCCACGAGCACCAAAACCTACATTCGATCAAACTACTCCATTAATCAATTGATAATAGAGTTAACAGTTTTTTTCAATACTTAACCAAATAGGATGGATTATCACTTGCCTTAATCACTGATTTAGGCTTGCACCCTTCAATCGTTGTAGGAGACTAACTATAGGTCCTTAGAGATCACCTGTATTTCACCCAAACCTATCAACCTTAGTCATATTACTAGCACACATGAATTGTACCTAAGCATAAATAACTTGTAACATCACGAAATACGGCCTAAACAGAATAGTGGTTGCGAAACCACGAATTCAAGGTAAAAAAGTTATTTTGATTAAGTTTTAAGGTTTATTCATTGATTGAATAATTGTGTGAAAATTTTGTGAAGAAATTTTATGTATAAGTGCCTAATTTGATAATTAGGACTAAATTGTAAAATTAGCAAAATGTGTGTTCTAGATAATAAAGGGGATTTAATTGAAATGGGTTCTTAAAGTAGAGGTCCTTATTTAGTAATTAGACCATTATATTTATGTTTGGACAAAAATGGGCAAGAATAGGACAAATTTGAAAGAAAAGCCTTTAAGGGCATTTTGGTCATTTAGTAATTAAAAGAATTAAAAAGGAAAAATAAAGCCAAAATTGGTCCATATTCTTCATTGAGGCCGAATATAGCATGGGGGAAGCCATGGTTAGGGTTTCCAAGCTTTCCAAGCTCAATAGTAAGTCCGTTCTAGCCTCGTTTTTAATGTTCTTTACGTTTTTGGAGTCCTAGTAACTTTATTTAGCTTATTCTAGCAATAATTCATGCTAGGGTTCATATTTGGAAAAATACCCATAGGTTAAATGTGTTTATTTTGATGTTTTATGGTAGAATATGAAGCTTGAAATTATGTTAAACAACTTTTGCTAAGCGATTTTAAGTGAAAACGAGTAAAACGGCATAATCGATAAAAATACCTAATGTTCAAAAGTACATGATAGAGTGGGAATTTGATGTTTCCATACAAGGGAAAAATGTTCAGCGTGTCATAAAACATAAGAAAAATGGATAAATTTTAATCTTCGAGCCTAGGGGCAAAATCATAATTCTGCAAAAGGTTTAGGGGCAAAATTATAATTTTGTCGAAGTTTGAGTTAGGGAATGTTTTGAATAGCACATTAAATAAATAAGTGAACTATGATTTTTTAGATCCCAGAAAGTGAGATTTGGACCTAGAACGGGAGAAAAATCAAAAATTGGGAAAGTTGGTAAAATGGTCTTTTGGTATCGAGGTAAGTTCATATGTTTAATGAGCATTTAGTTATGCATATTTGAATGATAAATTGATATATTGGCCATAAATACTTTAGTATTGAGTTTCAAATATAATGATTAATGTTCGATAATAATTCGATATTGGAAAGAGAACTTGTATAATTTATATGTAAGATCATATTTTGTATTATGGCTTTGTATGATAACAAGAAAGTATTGACTAACATAGTTTGATGAGTATAAGTTAAGTTGATGATATGATGAGATTGAGAATGTGAGTATGTAAGTTGAGTAGCATTTTATTATTATGCAATTATTGTTATTAGTATTGTTATTATTGAGTTATGCGACTAACCTTGAGAAATTGAGCAAGTATGTTTCAGCTATGACTTGACAAGGCATTGATATATCAAAGTCCATGTTTGTACCATGGCAATTAAGGAAGAGTTGATGAAAAAGTCCATGTTCATAACATGGAATTTAATGAGGAATTGACGGTTAAGGATACCATGTAAGACTATGTAAAGACATGGCATTGGTAAGGTAAGGATCCCGTGTAAGATCATGTCAAGACATGGCATCGGAATTGATTAAGGACTCCATGTAAGACCACATCAAGATGTTGCATTGGCACTAAGATAATGATACCATGTAAGACCATGTTTGAAACATGGCTTTTGGTAAGACAAGGATACCATGAAAGACCATGTTTGGAACATGGCATTTGGTAAGAGAAGGATATCATGTAAGACCATGCGAAGGCATGGCATTGATAAGTTCTATAAGGCAAGGAAATCATGTAAGACCATGTCAAGACATGGCATTGATGAGTTACTATAAGGCAGAGGTCCCATGTAAGACCATGCCAAGGCATGGCATTGGTGAGTTCATAAGGCAAGGATACCATGTAAGACCATGTCAAGACATGTCAATGGTAAGTTCAAAAAGGAAAAGGTTCCCAAGTAATCGAAAGAGTAAGTCAAAGAAACGACAAGGTGAGAACATGAAGAAAGAGTACAGGTATGCATTTAAGGCTTATTTAATATTGAGATTGTAAGTAATTGAGATTATCAAGTATTAAGTAAGTGATGAGTTTTCAGTTATGCTTGTGACACTTTATGACATGATTGGCAATATGCCTATATTATGAAAGAGTACTCATGTGTTAAGTGAGATGTTGCAGGTACGTAAGCAAGCTATTAAGTAAGGTGCCTTTTGTATTCTGAGCCTTTGGTAAGGTTACCGATGAGTAAGATGGGAAAGTAAGAACTAAACATTATTTAAGCAAATTATGACAGCATAATAGTAAGCTAAATTGATTGCTAATGCTTATTATTTTACATGTGAACTTACTAAGCTTTATAAGCTTACTTCTTTCACTTTCCCATGTTTCAGAGTACTTAAAAGCAAGCTCGGGTTGGAGGTCGTTGGAGATAACTTCACACTATCGACTATCAATTTACCAAATGGGTATCTTCATTTAAAACATTCTAGTTTATGGCATGTATAGGGACTTAGCCATTTTGTGTGTATGTCCTTATGATATGGCTAAAGAATAATATGTAAATATTTGATAATGATTTGCTATTGAAATGGCTAATGAAGAACATGTTTCAGTGTTATGTATGCCTAAATGGTAGTTAATACAAAGAAATCATGAAAAAGTAAAATTAGCATTAAAACAGTATTAAACAGCAGCAGTGACGTGATCTTGAAAAATCACCAAGAATAGTAGAAATAAAATTAGGTGATGAATGAAATATAGAATTAAAGCTTATTGAGTCTATTTTCATATGAAAGAAACAAAGTAAGCAAAAGTGTAACGCCCAATTTTTGGGTTTTCTGTGTTTCTGTGTTTTTTTTTTAAATTTGGGTGTGTTCTGGTTGGTTAAAATATATATTTTAGTAGGTTAGTGGGCCTTTGGAAGGCCCAAACTTAAGTTAAATCCGTGGTAGTCTTCGAAATTTTGATTTTAAGAACAAGTGATGCAATTGGCGTTTGGGCTTTTAAGAGTAAAAGGGTAAAATATGTCACAAAAAAAGTGTGGTGTAGTGGCAAGGTAGCGCCACTTAGGGGACAAGGAAGTGACGCCATAGAGGAAGCAAGGGGTCCAAGGTTCAAGTCTTGGCTCTTGCAATTTATTTTGGTTTTTCTTTTCAATAAATCTGGAAGCAAGTAGGTGCGCTTTAAAGTTTAATGTGTTGGACTTATGACACAAATGAGTTGATGGCCTAGTGGTGGTGGCGTGATTTGGCATGTGAGAGGACTTTGGTTCGAATCCCTTGGCACGCAAATGTTGATTATTTTTCTATGTTGGGACGGCAAGAGTTGGTGTTGGTTTTAAACTCTGATGATGGATGGATCCCATATCGGGAAGCTAACATAAGAGTAGATGGAGAGCTGGCTTTAAATAGAGCAAACCATGAGGAGAGTTGGCATACCCTTCTTGGCTGATCCCTTTCGCTTGGTGGCGTGCTCGTTTGGGTTGGGCGTCAGCTAAAAGTGTGGGAGCGCGGATTAACTGCAGTCTCCTAACAGCTGTGTATTTCTCATTACTCTAGCAGTAGGACGGCTATTCCGGGCCGCGATGGGCTGAAATGGGCCATGTAGTCCCAATGGGTCCGTAGGCCCAAGTGGATAAGTTGTAGAATTACTAAAATACCCCTGTAGGGTAGGACTACCGATTTACCCCTGGAGGGTAAAATGACTATTTTGCCCTCGTGCGTAAATGACTAACTTGTGTGATGATTGGGTTAGTTTACGTGGATTTATGGTAGTTATCATTAATTCATAAGTCTAATGTGTTAGTGATCGATCGTAGGATTATCGCGTGGGAGATATCGTCATCAATCGTCATCAACCAGGTGTGTAAACGTCACCCTCCCTTAGACTGAATTGGTAAAAGTCGAAATACCGAAACATTGGTATTTTATGAACTCGCGACCGTGCGAGCGCTCGTGAGACAATTGTTAATGAATATGGTGCATTTGGATGATTAGTGTGCAGAGTGTGCATTTTCGTGCACAACGGTATTTTTAGGCTTAATGGGCCGAAAACGGGCCATTGGGCCAATAGGCCCACTTTGGTAAAAAGACGAGGTAAGTACTTTTGATTACTTGGTAAACGTTAGAATGAGCATGAAACCCTAGCAATAGGTAATAATTACTGAAATACCCTTATACATGAAAATTACGATTTTACCCTTAGGGATATTTTATTTTATCTGAAAAGCATGATGTTCTGTTTACGTATCACGTATGCCATGACATATTATTCTCATTGCATGGGACATGGGTTTATATTGATGGAGGAAGCGTTACGCGCACCATTGCAATCCGTGGCCTCGCCACATATATTCTGATACGGTGACTTCGTCACAATATCTAGCGACCTCATTTATAATCTGGTGGCTTCGCCACATATATAAATATATATATATCTGCTCGGTGGCCTCGCCACAATATTCATATCTGGTGACTTCGTCACAATATTTGGCGACCTCGCCGCAATTTCGTGGTGTGTAGCGGTTGGTTGGGTCAAGTAGTCTCCCCACATGGTGTAAAGTTTGATGTACGGGGTGTTATGGATAGCTCGGGTTGGGATTTTGCATTCATGATATATATGTTCAGATCGCTATGGGCCTATGAGTTTCATTCGATTTGATCTTGGGGCCAGGCCGTAAGTCCGACTACGAGGTTTGATCTGTTTTGGGCTATGGTTGGGTTATGTTACACACTGAGTTTACCAAACTCACCCTTTATTCTCATCTCTGCAGGAAATCCCCAACCATAGTGGGCTTGGAGCTGTGAGGGATTCGGAGTGGCCATATCATCTACAAAGTTGGTTTTTCTAAGTTAGTTTATTTTTATTATTTTTATATTCTGATTTAATTTTGGGTTTTAAGTTGTAATAAGGCCGCTATATAAATATCTCTTTCTGCTATGGTTTTTATTCTCTGATTATATTTATACTATGTCGAAACTGCTAGTGTTAGGCTGCGCGGGTTTTCAAAATTAATGAACATTTTCAAGACTCAACAAGCATGACAAAGGGATAGCCTAAATATTGATAAACCGGCTTTTCATTCAATTGCTGTTTTTACAAAGACCACCCTAATCACTTAAACCAACGAATGCATACTAAGTCGTAAGTCCATGTGACACGTCAGATCTGGCCATAACGTCTGGGTCGGGTCTGGGGTATTACAGAAAGAAGTGTATATTAAGAGATATTTGAATTTTAGTGAGACAGGGTCAGAGCAATTTTTGAATCCCATGTTTTGACTTTATAAATTCACTAAAAATTGTAAAAAAAAAAAGTAGGAGTTATAGTTTATATTTATATATTCCTTTGTGAATATACTTTCAAGAGAAACAAACAGCATGGTTATTTGAATTCTGTACAGGGAGAAAATTGATTCGTAGTGAGGAGAGGTCAGATTAGTCGAACAGTGCAACAGGGGAAACTTTAACTAATAAATTGTACTAATTGGCTAGACCAAAAATTCTGGAAAAAAAATTAGTAAGAAGATATATGAGTCTAGTTTCAGGGAAAATTCACAAATTTAAATTGAGTTTTGTGACTCGAGTTATGATTTATTTAGTGACTATGACGTAGGTGGGCAGTTTTATAAGAAATAATGAAATAAATTGTTTTGATTTGTCTAAGTATTCGGAAAATATTTAATGTTCCTGGTTCGGTCCAGAACCATTTCAATTGCATGTTTTAGGGTCTCAAGGTCTCTTTTTAGGGACATATTGAATGAATGTAAATAAATTAATTTTAAAAGTAAAGTTTATGCCCCGAATTAGTAAGTCAAGTTAGGTAACGCCTCGTGCTCGACTCCGACGACGGTCTTGGGTAAGGGGTATTACATAACTTACTGAAAATGTTAGACCACTTATATACCAAAGGGAAGCAATCGATCTATCTCTACGACCATCACCCTATGCAGCAGAGGCAAGGGCTAGCACAACCACATCCCAAGAGGTGTCGACAGTAAAAGAAAGTGTTAGATGAGTACCATTACTATGGCAGAAGGGAAGAAGAGTGAGAAAACCGAATAGCAGCACTTACCACTAAATTTGATAGAGAAGAAGAATTCAGCAATAGTACAACAGAAGAGGGTGACTACTAAGAATCGGTTGAGATAAGGAAAAGGAACTAGAAGCTATCGGTCAAAGCACAAAAATCGAGATGCCGCCTGTTAGAGGTGAGCCAGAGAAGAGAGCAGAGGAGGGAAAGTATTTGGCCAACACAAAAAAAAAATTAAGGGAGGGGAGAAGGGTATTCAGCCAAAAAAAGGGTGAGCAGGATAGGTTGAAGAGTAAAAGAGAACAAACTCGTAAAGTATAGAAATAGATTCACGAATGGTCCAAGCAATAATCAGTCTCAAGCAAAGAAGAGAAAAGAAACCGAAAGAAATTATAGAAAACGATATGGAGAGAAAAGATACTAAGCCAAAGCTGAATTCTCCCAAAACCGAACTCACAAGTGCCTACATTCCCTATTCGGCTCCAACACTCTCTCGACTTCCCATCCCCTTGATTTTCTCCTAAATTCCTTCCTGTCCACCAATTCAAACAACCAAAAATCCCCCTTTTTACTCCCCAAATTCGGCTAACAACAAACTTATTCAAACTTATTCAAACTTTGGGTGTTTCGGTCAAACACAACTACCTCTCATGGTCAACAGTAAAAATAATCTCCATTTGCACAAGCAAGGATTCGAACCCCAGACTCCTTGCACACTTTACACGCCACTTACCACTAGGCTAGCATGCTCTTTATGATATGTTTTTCCCATATTTATTTAAAACCTATTGCCTAGAGACAATGCTTATTCCTTTAAGAACAAAAATTTTTGCACTTGCTCAGGCTTGAACCCAAGACTTCTCAGACACTCCCAGAACACTCAGAACACTTAACCACTGAACCAAATACACAATTGTGTCACTTTCTTACACAATTAATTATTTATGTGCCACCTCCAAACCGCTCCCATGCACAAGACCTAATACTTCTAGGCCCAAATTTGGGGCGTTACAGAAAGTGTTGTAATTTCAATTTGAACTTACTAAGCATTGAATGCTTACCTATGTTTGTTTTCTTTACATGTAGATCCCTAGACTGCGTAACTCTCGAAGCTAGATCATTATAGATATCACACTATCAACAACATGGTAGAATTATGTTCATTTTTAATCCTAATATTGTGGCATGTATATAAGGTCTTTATTATGTAAATGGTCATCTCTACTTGTGAATGCCAATGTTGTACTTGTGGCTAAGATTTAATTTTTATATAAAGCTTGATATATGACCTAGTTTGTGCTTAGTTTTGATCAAGTTTGTTGCCATTTGGATTCAGGAATTCAAGTTTGCATAATGCCTTATATGTTAAAACTTGTAACATGAAGTAATTTGGTATGTTAAGGTTGATAAATGGCTTGGATATGCCTAGATTTTGATTGTGTGACTGGTGTGATATTGAATACTTGATTTCCAATTTTCATATGCTTTATTTGGTATACATTGGCATGAAATGATCTCTTGTTGAATTTGGAAGGAACATATGAATGTATAAATGTATTTGGTAAGAAGCACGAAACGTATACCAAAGTGATTTTTACAAAAATAGGGGCAACATCAAGACGATAAGTCCCTAACATCGCAACTTAGATCAATAGTGAGTGGCATCACGACGTCAAGATTTATGAAGTCATTACAAAACTCACTGATTGATGAGGTCGCAACATGAGAGCCATGATGTCTGATAGTGCCTCGGTGTGCGTGCACTAAGGCTATAAAAAATAATATAGATTAAGAATAGTAAAATGCGGTATACTGCAAGCGAACATGTCAATATGTAATCTAGTTATATTTATGATGAAATACGTAAGTATTTTGAGGATCGTACCCAAGTGATTGCCAAAATTGGTGAACTTTGTTGCTAAATCAATTAATAAAAAAACAAGTACTAGTCTAATCGAGTTATGAGTTAGTGATGCAAATTCATGATAAAATCAAAATAAAACTAATTCAAATTCACTAATTAATAAATGAATTCCTATTTCCCAATTAAATAATACAATACACAATTAATTAATTAATAACTAATTAAGCTAAAACACTAAATCGACGGTCTCACTTAAGAATTACCACTAAGATACCCTTTTGGTATCACTTAAGGGCGCAACTCAACCAAATTGACGGTCTCATCTGCCTAGATTACTACCTAGAGTCATCAATTCTAGGGTTTTAGCAATATGGTGAAATAAAATAACAACTCATAATTGAATAAGAATTACACCCAATTAGGTAATTGATTAATCAATTCAATTAATCTCATTCTCTTTAATATACACAATTGATCAAATAATTGACAAAAGAAAATATAATGACAATATTAAGTGGAGAAAATTCTTATTGATAATTCTTGGTTGATCATGAAGTCTCGAATCTTTTCCGAATACACTGTTTAATTTGAAAATAGATTTTCAATCTACATGTAAAATAACATGACAAAAAATAAAGAAAATATTAGATAATTATTATAAGAAAACCTAACCATAAAACTAATCTACTCCATTAAAATTTGTTAAACTTTGTCCATATATGTATCTCCCTAATTCTGATGACAATGTTGGTTACATAGTGCAAAGTCCAAAGAACAAAGTGCCTCTTCATTTAATCCATCAATTAAGGTTTAAAGTTGTAAAACGCCCCTAATTACCCTTAAAATTGCAACCAATACGCACAGGAAATCATCACAACGTTGGGTGCTTCCTCGTCACAACGTAGAGTTTGTTTTGGCTTAGCCTTGCATTTTTCTTCAATGTCGCGACTTCCATCCATTATTGTCGCAACATTAGCAACAATGTCATCCCAAAAGTTTCATTTTTAGCTCTCGATCCATCCTACAAGACCACACAATCTTTATTAGTTGTAAAATAACCTAAGAACTACTAAAAACCATACTTTTACTAAGATTCTAAAGACATAAATTATTACTAAATTGAATCAATTTTACTATCAAAGATGCTAAAAATATGAGCAAAGGGATAACAATTAACTTGATAAATTGGGCAAATCAAATCCCCCACACATAACTTTTTGCTTGTCCTCAAGCAAACCAAGTCTAAACACACAACCATGTAGAGGACGTCCCTTGGATTATATTAGACACTAAGAAACATGGTAAGCAAATATTAAATTTGTATTGGCTCTATCTCACATGTAACTTAATATTGATATTTCAATAATTTAAAAACTCTTAAAGTAAATTTTTTGGAACGTCGGTACCCTCATGGCACAGCGAAAAAAAATATATTCCGGCAATCCAAACCATGGATCCATGTGTGAAGAACGAATCGGGGTGAAAGTGGTTTCAAAATTATCAAAACTTCAATCTGAGTAGACAGTAAAGCCTCGGCAATGAGAATACTATTTTGCTTTCGAATCCAAGCCGCAATCTTTATGATCCCGACCTCTACGTAATCCACCCAGTTGACAATGAACGGAAGAAATCCCCAAAACTATTTTTAGAGATATTTTGCTTGACGGCTACTAGACCTAGTAGCAAAGCTTCGGGTTGTAATATATTCACTTTTTAGGGTTTTTCTCCCTTTCTATATATAACTCCCCTTATAATTGGTATGTATATAACGAATTCTTAATTTATTAAATTTTAATCCGAACATAATAATCATAATTAAAATAAATAAATATAATAATGTTTTAACCGAAAATTATAATTACATTAATTATAATAAAGATTTTAGTAAACTATATTTATTTAAATTTATATATGAACTAAATTCATATATTAATAGAATTATGTTCTCCTTATGTGTACAACATCCTTGTACATATAATATGTTCGATATTTGATTGCCCAATTAAATTAATTCTATAATTAATTTAATTCATGTGACAACCAAACACAATATTAACTATGTTTTATTCTGTTCATTTCAACCATAGGGTGTGACCTTGTAGGTTCTTGTAACGTTAGCAGTTATACTAGAACGATTCTATTGTTACAAACAATGAGTGGCATCTAGCAATGAATCATTGCTACCTAAGTTACAAGAAGTCATGATTCGACATAACCTTTTGTGATTAACCTTTCATGCATTAATCCTTAAGTCCGTTATCTCTAGAATGGACACAAGTCTTGAATAGTCACACTTGCATAGTCCATCCCATGTTTCTTGATACCTTGAGTAGACTATGATGCACAAATAAGTATGACATCTCATATCAACTTATTTGAGCATGGCCATGCATTTCTAGTCTCACTCAATCAAGTGGCCTAAGATATTACTCTTATTATGTAGGAGGGATTTATCCTATATTGATCAACCATATCCCTCTACATAGATTGTGGTATATCCAACATCAGCCTTTATAAAACAACCAGTTACGATGTATGTTTGATTGTATCAAAATATAAAGCTCACGATGTTGGTATAATGATGATCTCAAGTCTGAGGATCATATACATATTAATCACTATGAGTACTGTTGTGACAATTACATAAAAATCCAAGAAACATACTCATAGCGGGCCAGTCCAATATGTTGTTCTCTAACACACATATTCACGCATTAATTCTAACACTCCATATCAATGAAAACTCTTTATCATCAATCAACTACATGTTAGTCTTAATGCATTATTGTTTTCCTAGTCAACAATAATACTTGACTAAGGACCTTTTAAGAATAATCATATTATTCTCAGGACATTATTATAAAACAATTTATTTATACACACAGAAAAGAAACTGAAATAATAATGGCAACGCCTTATATTAATAAATATAGTAAATCAAGTATGTTATTACAACCATCTCATGATTGATCTTTGGGTATACTCTTACAAAATTTACCTGGTTCATTAAGTTAAATAACAAACAAAATTAGAGGTAATCCAAATGACCAAATATTCAATCATGTGATCATCAATATAAGTCATATAGATACATAATAGATACAATCATGTGAATCCAAGACATTCAACAAGTTAATTATTAGTAATTCCAGAAAGTTATGTATAATGGATGCTTAAGTCACATAGGTCTATTGGGCTTGTAACTTTTGAGGCTTAAACGTTATGAGTTCAAACAAAATATGGCTTAAAATGTTTCAAACACTAGAAATAGTTATGCACATGACATTGTTCCCTTTCACCCCTGAATTTATCTTTTAGGTTCGCCTCCTTATTTCTCCTTCTCTTACCTTCCTTATCCCTCCAAACATGTGGAAGATTTAGTTCAATATTAGTGAGCATAAAAAGCTTAGCAAGTTTTAGTGCATTGTAGAAATGAAAAATGCTCTTTTAAGTTTGAAATAATTTTTCACTTAAGCTTATTCTAAGTATTCCACACTTTTTCACTCTCAATTCTTTTAACTCCATGCTTTTATCCACTCATTTTGCTTTTAATCCTTACAATGCTTTTATTCACTTAATTATTTCTATTACATATATTTTTACAAGATTTCTATACTCACCATAATTGTAGCACCCTATACCTGGCCTGGATGCCAGGCCGAATATTGAGATGCCACACCACCGTCTCACGTCGATTTTATTGTAATTATCAGAGTTGAAATACGTGCAATTTCATTTTACTTTGATTATTCTAGCATTTAAGAGAATATCAAGTCATGCAAGCTTAGTTTAGCATTTAATCATACTAACATACGACAAACAAACATAAAACGTACATATCTAAAGCATTGGGACCACTTAGTAAATTTTCCAAAAAAATGATACGTTGGTATCGATATTGCCTCTATGGTATCGATATTTCCTTTAAGTGGTATTTATATCACCTGGAAAAATCGATACCAAACTAGCATTTTGTTTCTCACCAAATTTTAAAACATTGAAAATTATCGGTACTTTTCGCAAGGTATCGATAAATACATCACGGGTATTAATACTCGAGCCAAGGTATCAATACCAAGTTGATTTTTTGACTCCCTGCACTTTCAAAAATACAGAGGTATCATTCTAAAAGCCTTAATATCGATACCTCTGCTTTAGGTTACAAAAATTCAGCATATAAGAGTATTTAAATAGTTCAAACTTAGTCCCTATACATCATGCTTCGTTCACCTAGTCACATATGTATCAAAATGTCTAAACAATAAACCAAACACCATGTCCAAGTTCACAAGCTTCCCAAACATACGCAATATACAAATAATCCCCAATACGTTTCAATAAACTGATATAAATGTCTACCACATTGCCTTTTATTCCCTAGAACTAGAATAAGCAAAACACCTACTATAATGAGTAAAAAATGGCTTGGATCAATCCCTCGACGGCCACACCTCTCACATCGAGAACGCTACTACTCTGCAAAGGATAAAATGGAGTGGGTGAGCTTAACAAGCTCAATGAATGCCCAGAACAATCACTACGCAAACAAGTTGTCATGCATCAACCAAAAAACTTACAACATATTCCCAAATCATCATTAACTAAGTGTCATGATTCACATATTTAGTCATATTACATGTATTCTTTTACACCTTATTTATATGAACGTTTAGGCATATATATATAAATTTTCTGACACACATCAATCACATGTAAACACATATAATTACATTTAGTCATAGTGTATGATAATTTAGCTCTTGAGTTTATGAAACACAAAGTGGACTTTATCACCACACATCTGATGAACGGGTCTCCAACACACCACACATAGACTCGTAGAGTCAAACATATCCCATAAGTGAAGCATATAGCTAACGCTCTCCAAAACACCACACATACATATCCTAGTGAATGGACTTTGGTTCACACTCCCTTATCTCTCCAAAACTATCCTTGGGCCTTAGCGCCCCATATATCATAATAACAAATAAGTAAGTAATCACAATCCTATGGCATGCCAACTATATCCAACGGTTTCATTAAGTCACAAGGCCAAAACATGGGATTATCTGCACGTATTCACCGATTATCTGCATGTATTCACCGCATAATCATGTCATTGCCATATTGCATGAATAACATACCCTCATATTTACCATCACAACAGTCATCTCATCATGTTCACATTTCATCACATCATAATTGTAATATCTCGAAAGTTACTGCAGTAAGAAAGTGAAATATTGTCCTTGATATAATAAAATTAGAAAATAAAATGACTAAAAGGGGAATTTTGAGTTATGCCAACAAAATCTATTTGGGAAGTATATTATGATATATTAATTCAAGAAAAGACTAAATAGTAAAGGTGAGAAAAGTTTTGTGGCCTAAAAGTAAATACTCAAAATTTGAGGGGTTAAAGTGTAAATATAAAAAAATTGAAAGACCAATAGTGCAAATATTTTAAGGGTGGAATGATATAGAAACTAAGGAAAATGGATGAATTAGGACCAAATTGAATAAGTGGAAAAAGTATGAGGGGTTAAATCACAATTTTACCAAAATAAGTGATGAGTCAATGGAGGAATTTTGAAGAATCATAAGGGGAAAAATGGTCATTTAGCAAGGATGATAATTTTGAAGAGCAATGATGATGTTGGACCAAATTGAATAAGTGGAAAAAGTATGAGGGTTAAATCACAATTTTACCAAAATAAGTGATGAGTCAATTGAGGAATTTTGAAGAATCATAAGGGGCAAAATGGTAATTTAGCAAGGAAGATAATTTTGAAGAGTAATGATGATGTTGGTGATATTTTAAAATAAATAAACAAATAAATAAATATTAGTTTATTAATATTTTAATTTGATTTTTAATTATATTTGATTATTATTTTATTTAGTATATAAAGGAAGAAAGATGAAGAATTCTCTTCATCTTTCCAAGCAACCAACGTGAGAAGAGAAAAGAAAGAAAGAAGTTTTATTTTCTTTACAATGTGGTCCTTTTACCAAAAATTCACCATTTTCACTTAGAAATCAAAAGAATTTTCATAGCTACCACGAGAGAAAAATAATAAAGAGACTATGGGGAGCTAGAATATCAAGTCAGATTCAAGA
The DNA here is from genome assembly GCA_025698465.1 of Gossypium longicalyx. NCBI lineage: Eukaryota > Viridiplantae > Streptophyta > Magnoliopsida > Malvales > Malvaceae > Gossypium > Gossypium longicalyx. Next base: position 60,976,188 of record CM047003.1, read on the forward strand.
AATAGAAGCTGGAGAAGAGGCAAAATCAAGTTATAGCTTGAAATCAATAGGACAAGGTAAGAACATAAAAAAATCAATATATTTTTAAGTTTGATATTATTGAAAAGCATGAAAATGATGTTAAAGTAGAGTTTTCTTATATAAGGTTCTATGTTCTTGATATGCTAGTGAAGAGAAATAAGAGAAAGTGATGAGAAATATTGTAGAGAAAGGAAATGAGGGTGTTATAAACTTGGTTATCAACATTTTGCACTAAAATTTTTTTTGATAGCAACAGTTTTGGATAGCAGCAGTAGTCTGACTTTGAAAATTCACCAAAAATTGTAGAAATTGAATTAGAGGTTAATTAAAGTATTAATTTAAATCCTATTGAGTCTAGCTTTACATAAAAGAAACGTTGTAAGCAAAAGAATTTCATATTATGAGATATATGAATTTTTGTGAGACAAGGTTAAATTGATTTTGGGTTCCCCTGTTTTGACTTTGCAAAATCATCAAAAATTGTAAAACAATAATTATGGGTTTAAATTTATATTTTTAAATTCTTAATGAGTCTATTTTTAAGAAAAATAAACGGAAACATCATCCAAATCCTGTACAAAGAGATAATTAATTTTTAGTAAAGAAAGGTCGAAGCTGTTAAACAACAGAACAAGGATAAATTTGAAGATTTTACTGTACTTATTGGTTAAATTATAAATTCTGAAATTTTTATGGTAGAAGAATATTTGATTCTAGTTTCAAAAACATCAAGCGGATCTTAATTTAGAATTTTGTAGCTCAAGATATAAATAATTTAGTGAATATGACTCAAGTGGATAGCTTTGATATGAACATATAAGTAAATAGTGAAATTATATATACATTAAGGATATGAAATGGAGAGGAGAAGGAGGAAAATATATATGAATATTCAACTAGCATGAGTTTACATTTAAAATGGCTAATTTGTCTATTTTAGGCTCAGAGACGAAATTGAATAAAGTAAAATTTTAGGGGCAATTTTGTAAAAATGTTAAAAATGACCAAATTGCATGAAATGAATTGTTTTATTGTCTAAATTAATATATTGAAATAAATTATTAATATCAAGTGAGTTTATAGCTTTAATTTTGTTGTATGATGAAATTATAAAGTGATTTTGTTAAATATTAATGTTAGTATCAAATGGTGAAAATAGTTAAAATATTAGGGTTTGGTATTAAATTTTTGTTTTATTAACGGTTGTATGATACCCTAGAATATTTGGATAAATTATTAATTGAGAAATATTAGTTGATTTGATAAATTAATTAGTTAAGGGACTAAATTATAAAAGTTGTAAAAGTTGGGGTAATTGTGTAAATTCAAAAAATTGAAGGGTATATGTAACACCCCAAACCCAGCCCGGATGTTATGGCCGAATCTGGTGCGTCACATTGACGTGTTTTATCGAAACATTGTTTTCATTGAAAACCCTTCTTTAAAAACCTTGAGTAAAATCGCAGCTTGTATTTTAAAAAAAACTTATTCCTTCTTGTATGATAATAATTACTTTGTAAAATCTCTATTCCGTTGCGGAAGCTTTATTTAAAACAGATGATCTATGAAAACTTGTCATTTAAAAAAAAAGTTGCGGAAACGTAGTATTTAAAAACAGTTATGGTTTAAGAAAACCATGTTCTACTTCTAACAAATTAAAGCATAAAAATAATCTTAATTTGAAATAATAACCAGAGGGAAGGCCTTATTACACCCCAAATCAAAAACAATAGTTTAAAATCAAAATATTAAAAATTACATAAAAGACTAAGTCTAAACTCTTTGCTAGTTGGCCACCTCCGAGTCCTTCCATTCATCGAACCGCCTACTGAAGATCACCTGAAAAATTTAAAAGGAGGGGGGTGAGTTTTGAAAACTTAGTGTGTACAACCCTCAATGAGTATAAAGCAATCATCAGTCATTTTGGGCCAGAGCCCAATTCATTAACGGTGGTCTTTGGGCCTTAGCCCATATTAGCCTCAGTTGGGCTGAAGCCCACATTGCACTAATATCATAATAATATCATACATGCAATGCAATGCAGTGCAATGCAACCCACCCCAATAATCCAACCGATACACATCAACTCCGTCCCCCGATACACATTATGTGGGGATATAAATATCGACCCACCCAACTGATACACATCAATGGTATCCCGGTTGCGGAACTACCTTCATCGCAGCAAGCTGCCAATCATATATTGGGCTTAAAAGCCGTCGACGGATCCACGATTGTCAAGCAACCATGCGATCCTCATATACTTCCTCCGTTCCATAATTCCCAACCTAGATGCAACCTAAACAGAATATCATATGTATGCAGCAGATATACATGTAACATCCATAAATCTTACATTCAACACATAGGGGTATTTTAGTCATCTTCGCCCTTAGGGGCATTTTGATAAATTCTCTTTGTTATGAGTTTATTACTTACCTTGGCCTGTTAACAAGTCCTCGGTAGCTAAAGTGAACAGATACTATGCACCAGGTAGGATTCCAGAGAAGAGGAGGTAAGTCATTAAGACCGCTTAAGTACCAAGCTCTCCCTAGATCTAATCCTAGACATGCATATACCCATTGCCACACTTTAACCTTATGACCTGCCCACGTCAGAATTTATTAATGAATTAAGTATTATGTCTATTTAAGTAGTTATCAGATACTAGGCCCAAAACCCCTTACAAAGCCCTGACAAATCTATATACATGCATATGGCCCATTAGGCCCAATCTCCTTCATATAGCCCATTAGGCCCAAATCACTTTCATATGGCCCATTAGGCCTGTAACACCCCAAAACCGACCTAGACGTTATGGCTGAATCTGGTGTGTCACATTGAAGTGTTTTAGCGAAAACCTTATTTTCATTGGAAAGACTTCCTTAAAATGAAAAACCTTAATTACTTTGTAAAATCTCTTTTCAGGTGCGGAAGCTTTATTTAGAACATATGATTTTATGAAAACTCGTCATTTAAAAATTGAGTTGTGAAAACGTAGTATTTAAAAACAGTTATGGTTTAGGAAACCAAGTTCTACTTCTAACAAATATAAAGCTTAAAAATGATAATAATCCTAATAATTTTAAACAATAACCAGAGGAAAGACCTTGTTACAACCTAAATCAAATAAAAATAATTTAAAGTCAATATATTAAAAATTACATAAAGACTAAGTCTAAACTTTTTATGCTAGTTGGCCACCTTCGAGTCCCTCCATCCGTCAAACCACCTACTAAGGATCACCTGAAAAGTTTAGAAGGAGGGGGTGAGTTTCGAAAAACTCAGTGTGTACAACCCTCAACGAGTATAAAGTAATCATTAGTCATTTTGGGCCAGAGCCCAATTCAATAACGGTGGTCTTTGGGCCTTAGCCCAAATTAGCCTTAGTTGGGTTGAAGCCTACATCGCAATAATATCACAACAATATCATGCATGCAATGCAATCCCATCCCAATAATCCATCCACTACACACCAGCTTCGTCCCCCATCACACCATGTGGGGATATAAATATCGACCCACCCAACCCACACACCATGATAGCCCGGTTGCGGAACTACCTTCATTTACACATTGGGCCTTAAAAGCCGTCGATGGATCCACGATTGTCAAGCAACCATACGATCCTCATATACTTCCTCTGTTCCATAATTCCCAACCCATATGCAACCTAAGCAGAATATCATATGTATGCATGTCACATGCATAAAACTTACATTCAGCACCTAGGGGTAATTCGGTTATTTTTACCCTTAGGGGCATTTCGATAATTTTCCCTTAAGTACGATTTTCACTTACCTTGGCCCGTTAACAAGTCCTGCGAGCTAAGATGAACGAATACTATGCACCAGGTAGGATTCCAGAGAAGAGGAGGTGAGTCATTAAGACCGCTTAAGTACCAAGCTCTCCCTAGATCCAATCTTAGACATGCATATACCTATTGCCACATCTTAACCCTATGGCTTGTCCACCGTCTTTAATAATTTAATTAAGTCTTATGTAGTCATCATATACTAGGCCCGAAACCCATTACAAAGCCCAAACAAATTCACATACCTGTATCTGGCCCATTAAGCCCAATCATATTCATATGGCCCATTAGGCCCAAATCACCTGTATATGGCCCATTAGGCCCAAATCACATTTATATGGCCCGTTAGGCCCAGTCACATTCATATTCATGCTCACATACAAAATTTCTATCACATAGCATCAATTATCAATTTTTGCCTATTATGGGCCCAACAGCCCATCGGGCCCATTTAGCCCATTCTGGCTCATTTGGCCAAATCACAACCCAAGTCCACAGAATCGCCCGTGGGCCTCAGGAGTGTTCACGCACTCGCAAGACTACCACAACCAAACTTTCGACTTTTTAGCATTTCGGCATTTCTGCTTTTCGATTTTTTGGCTTTTGCCGATTCATTGTGTGTGTGCAGTGTATGTACACACCTTCGGCTTTATATCAAGCTATCATAGGGTAGAAGTACACACCTTATCACCTAGAGTACTAAGTATTCATAATCGCCCAAACCTATATTCAATGTTATACTCCATCAGTCACATCTCATTAATTCAAAATAAATCCACTACTTACCGAAGAACAACCTATCATTGCCTTGACTAGATTGATCAGTTGCGATCTGCCTACATAACTCGAAATCTGACGTAGTCCCCCTTCCGCATCCAGGCGAAAAGTCCTTAACGGCTGACACCTTACGTCGCTTAAACTTAGAAGCCTCTATCTCAACCTCTCTGCTAGAACCCCCTTTTTTCATCAACTAATACGCAGCCAGCGATCACACTCTTGAATGAGAGGAAGAAAGAGAAATAAATGGAGAAACCATAGGTTAACGAAAGTAATGGTATTGGAAAGGATAAATAAAAATCGTCTTTAAGAGTGTAGAAATGAAAGAACTTGGAAATATTTAACAAAAGCCGAAGAAGATCTAACTCACTTACCGATCGCGAGTCACTTGCCAACAAGAAATCAACCCCCAAAGTGTATGAATCGACTTTTAATTGAAAATAAAAAGTCGGCTAAGTTCAAGAGGGAAGAGGTTGATTCGATTAAAATAGGGGAGAAAAGATCAAGAGTTTGGTTTAAAGAAAAGAGGAGATGATATGCGACTGAAGCACACAAAAACAACAAATGCCCTTACTTGCCCATACGACACACATATATATACTAAAAAAATAATTAACTAAATAAATAAAAATACAAACCTACACTCTCCAATTGACTTAAACTCGTCAAGATAAATTCCTTTCAAATTCTCCACTTTTATCACCATCATAACCACACTTAATCCTCATCCTTATCTCTTTGATTTTAGCCAACAATTTTAATTTGAATTGCATTCAAATTGCCTCCACCAAATGACAGTCCTCCCTTGTGTTGAGCAACAAAATTGAATTCCCTTTTGCACATGAGACCACTCGAACTCCAACCCTCCAACTTCTCAACACGCTGCTAGCCACTGCACTGCATCCTATCTTGTGTTACCATTCGGTCTCTATTAACTATAAGGCTTATATGCCTAAGCCTCAGTTTCCTTAAATTAATAAAAATTTAAACCTTTGCCAGGCCTGGGATTCGAACCTGCAACCTCTCAGATCTATAGCATGCTTCTCGTCACTTCCTCCCCAGGCGCTCTTATGCCATATTTTATCCCTAACTATTCTTAAGGCCTATTAACCAGCAACCAGGTTATCCTAAAAATATTTGCTACCATTCAGATTCGAACCCCCAATCTCTTGGCTGCAGTATACGTCCCTTGCAACCACGGTACCTACCTTATTTGTGTCGTTTCTCGTCCCCAATTAATTATAAAGCCTTTCTGCCGACCTTCAGGTTGTTTTAAAAAAACCCACCACAACTTTTGCTCATGCCGCGACTTGAACCCAGCACCTCTCCCTACTTCTAATGCCATCATACCACTGGGCTAAGTGCATCCTTTGTGTCGAATTTCCACTAAACATATTTATAAGGCCTAAATGCTAGCTTCCCTACTAATCATATGCGCAATAAAAAATTTCGCCAATGCCAGAACTTGAACCCTAGACTTCCTACTTGCTACCAACGCCTTTTGCCACTAGGCCAAGCATTTCCTTGTGTCAGATTTTACCAGGCTTTATTAATAAGCCTTCCACCTAATGCTCAGGGTCTTTTAGAAAAAAAATGCAAAATTTTGCTAAAGCCCTGGATCGAACCCAGGACTTTTTCCACACTACCAACCCTTCCTAAATCATTTAACAATTAAACTAAACATGCAATTATAAAATATTTAAACACATTTAAGTTATTTAAGCCGCCTTCTAACTGATCCCAAACTCAAGGCCCATTACTTCTAGGCCCAAAATTCAGGGTGTTACAGTATAAATTGTGAAATAAATTGGAACTGAAATATATGATGAATAATTTTATATTTTAGATCAAGATTCCATAGATACTCGTAAAAAAAGGAAAAATGGCGAAATAGTCCCTGAACTCTTGTAATTATTACAATTCAATTCAAGTAAGTTCGTGTAACTAAATTATGTATATTTATATGTTTGTATTGAATGTTGTATTTGTGAATTGTGTAAATTCCATATACATGAAATTTACCATATATCCAACAATATCTGATAAATAATAAGTCCCGATTGAATAAATGAACTTCGATGGATATAGGATTCTCGTATTGGTTGTGGTCTTGCATATGTTGCGGATACACCATAGCTCGAAAGAGCATCTGTTATTAGCCCTCTTGAGCTTCCTGTTATATGGTTCTTGCGAGTTTCTTGTTAATAGCTCTTTCAAGCATCCCGATCAATTTTGATCCTACATGTGTTGTGGACACACCGCAGCTCTTATGAGCGTCCCGATATATGGCTCTTCGTGAGCTTCCTGTTGATTGACTCTTTGTGAGCTTCTTGATTAATGGCTCTCCAAAAATTCTCGATATTGGCTCGCTTGAACTTCTCGATATATGGCTATTCGGAGCTTCCCGTTAATGGCTCTATAGAGCTACCTGTTATTGGCTCGCATGAGCTTCCTAATTATGGCTCTTATGAGCCTCCCGTTATATAGCCCGGATAAGCTTCCCGTTACATGGCTCACATGGGCTTCCCATTATATGGCTTGATGGAGTGCTTCTCAATTATGTGCTCTAATGAGCATTCCTGAATATGAATTGATGGATTACAGTTGTGTACACTTGTGTGTACTACCCGTGTATCCATCGATATTTTAAATGATTCAATGGGCAAAATTATGATATGAAACAATATAGTACGAAATGAATTATTAACTGTATATGCTTGAAATATATATAATGATTTGTACATGTTATATGGACACATGATATGGAAAGTATATGTATATGGAATTTGGTTAATGTTGAGTTCGATATAAACTATTACCGGAATAAATGTACATGAAATACATGGAAATGATGATACATGAAATATTGATATAATGAAATGAATGATATATGTTTATGAAGAAACGGTAAGAGAATGATATGTATCATGACATGTACATATATGATTATCTTTGATATGTTGATATAAGGAAATTATGTAAGTTGAGACGAGTAATAAACTCAAGTGTGACATGTCGAGAAAATAAGTATATCAATGTTGAATTTATAAGAAATATGTGCAAGTACACTAACAAGTGTTGTTGTTTGATGCTTAGACAAGTGTCAAGCTATTGGTTGAATGGTAAAATGTTTATTTATATAATGCATTGAAGTGGTAAGTACTCAAGATAAAATATGCTAGTGCTCATGAAAAAGTGGTAAGTTTTAAATTGTGCAATTTCTTACGAAATGACTTATCATGTGATCAATTTGAAAAAGGCTTTGTTTAAATGCACTAGCTTGTGACCATGGTTGAATGGTATGTTTATGACTTGTGTGTCATGCATATGGAAAAAGTGTGGAAAGTAAAGAAATGCAAATGAAAATAAAGAAATTTTGAAGAGTTAAAGTTATTTAAATCCTACTATGCTTGGGATAATATGTATAAGTGATGTTGTGGATTTATTCACATTGTGTGTTGATGAATATAGCTTCATGAGTATTGTGGTATCAATTTTGAATTATTCTTGATATGTATAAATTTCATATTTGAAAAGAAGTATTATGATTAAAGTTTATACGAGCTTACTAAGCATTCATTGCTTATGTATTTGTTTTCCTTTACTTTTCAGATTATCAGAAGCTCGATTGGGTTGGAAGTTTGTCGGAGTTGTATCACACTATCCATCGGTTTTATCGTTACTTTCGAATGTTTTGATTTTGGTTATAATGGCATGTATAGGTATTTTGCTTAATGATGGTATATATGTAATTTGTTGGGTTTAGCCACTTATTTTGGCTTGTTGATATGTGTAATGTTGATTGTAGATTGACCTAAAATTTGGGTGAGAAATATGGCTTCTAAAATGGCCTATTTTCATCCACACGGTAGAGACAAGGGTGTGTGTCTCAACTATGTGTGACACACGGCCAGGTGACACAGCTATGTGTCCCCTGCATCTTAAATTTGCACTAAACAGAATGCTCACACGGTCTAACACACGGGCGTATGACTTGGCCGTGTGACCCAAGTCAGTATACTCACACGAGTACGGACACGAGTTGAGACACAATCATATGTCCCTATTTCAAATGCCCACATGGCCTAAGACACGGGCGCGTCTCCAAACCGTGTGAGTCACACGGCCATGTGACTCCTGCAATGTTGAAAATTTTAAATATTTTCGAAAAACTTTCTGAGTTTTCTACTTAGTCCCTATTTGTTTCTAATGAGTAATTTGGGCCTCGAGGGCTCGTTTAAGGGACAATATGTATGATTTTTATTGGTTTCTAATATGAATGCTAGATGAAATGAAATGTCTGAAAAATAATTTGTAAACTTCAGTAATCCTTTGTAACCTTGTTCCTGTGACGGATTCAGGTTAGGGATGTTACAATAATCCTCTTTATCTCAATTCACAAGCATATTTATCACACATTTAGCATAGGTAAAAGAATACTTACACTCAAAATTTAGAGAAGGGGTTTAGGCTACCTCTAAACTCACAAATACACAATGAATCGCTTACGAGTAGCTATTTTAAAACACTTACCGAAATATTTGCTTTTGCCGAAAAATTGAAAGCTTAGACAAGATTCCCTTTGCCATTATCTTTACTCGTTGAAGGTCCTATCGACTGACACTTCAACAAGACAAACCACACATATTTAGTTAATAACTCACCTCAAACAGCCACAAGCACAAGCCTAAGCTACATTCTTCTCTAACCAAAACTATTAGCACAACAAACTTAAAATTCGAATAACTTAGTCTACGCTTAATCTTTTCGAATAACTTAGTCTACGCTTAATATTTTCGCATGAAACGAATTCCATTCGTCTACATCTTCATCTACAATTAATTCCCAATCTTTAAACTTCACAAAACCATGCGTTTTAAGGTATCAAAATTTTTCGACAAGTTTTGGCCATTACAACGAAAATTCATTAAAACTCGAGAAATCCTTGATAAAACTTCAAAGTAATTTTAGAAAGCTTCTAATTAGGTTAAAACTAATTGAAAAACACTTCAAAACTAGGTTTTTATCCATAAACTCAAAATTCACCATTAAAGACCCGATTTTTGACTTTTACCTAAAAATCTGCATTTTAATGGATATAAATTCAGTTTAAAAAACCAAATAACATTTAAATCTAATAGGAAAACAATTGGTTACCTTGAATGTAATAAAATAGAGCTTTGAATCAAGCCAGATAAACTCACGTTTTGGAGAAGATGATGAACATCGTGGAATTTTTGGGTGATTTCCTTGGTTTTAATGGAGATTTAAGGCTCAAGGGTGATAGGATTAAAAAAGAATTAGGAGTTGAAGATAAAAAGAAAGTGGGAGAGATTTGGGAGAGTAAGAAATGACACAAGCAAATGAGAAGAAAACTTTCGTGAAATAAAACTGGGAATGGGGGGTTTATTAGGATGATTTTGAAAAATTGGTTTAATTGCTTCATAAAGACTCATAGCTTAGACCCTTTTATAAATCAGTCCCTTTTCTAAAATTAAAGACATTTAAAACTCGTTTCCAAAAATTGCCTTAAATTTATGAAAACCATTGTCGCAAGCATTATCGAGTACCAACCTTACGAAATTTTGAGCTCATATAGGCCAAAGTTCCTAAAATACCCTTAAAACTCCTAAGCCATATTTTGAGGTGTGATAATAATGTCCCGTCTCATCACTTCTTTTCACTCAAATTCATTTTGAAACCACCACTATGTTTCCACCTAAACCCTCAATATCCATGGCTTGATATCTATCTCATAATGCAATTAAGGAACAAGGATAGGGATGGGTTCAAGTTTGAATTCAATTTTGGCTTAAGGTTTCAATATGAATGGTTCATTAAGGAAGAGTAAATAGGCTCAAACATGGGAACTAGAGATACATAGCATAAAGGTAGGCTCATTGAGGAACTGGCTATGCAAACAATGCCTTAGGTCATCCCAAGCATTCAACAAAACACAATTTCTTTCAAGCTTTTAATTATACCAATGAACGATGATTGATTTAAACATGATTTATATACAAACATCCATATTACTTATTTATCATACGACACAAAATCAAACATTTTTTACAAAGGTAGTTATTGTTGGAAAAAATCTGGTTCGAAAACAATATTTTTGCACAATGGAAAATATAAATTTTGAAAACTAACCCATTTATGATATTATAGCAATAAACCCCAGACAAAAAATGTACCAGTGTTTTCGGATAAACGGATCCTTGTCATTCTTGACTTTCAACGAAATGATCTTCTTTGCTATTCTAGTGCTATGAATTGCTTCGAGTTTGGGCTCGAACAAAACAAATCAAATACATAAACTATAAATGGTTCTCTTGTTTTTTTGGGTGAAAATGAAAATTGTCTCTTCAAAATAGAAACTGACAGAATCGTTATTCTGGAAAATATATTTAATTCTTAGAGAATAAAAGTCTCTTTATTTTTGAGCAGAATAATGATATCTGAAATTTGTGTTAATATCCCTACAGGTGCCATCTATTTATAGGGAGAGAAGGTTGAACCCAATACTTTAAATTTGATCCAACCCAATATATTTTTTTCTATTTCCCAAAAAATGAACTTCAATATATTTCCAATTAAATAATTTTCTCAACCCAATTCTAATTCAGTTAAAATCATGATGTTATTACCGTAAAAGAATCTATGGCAAAATATATTTAATATTTCTGCATTCAACAATTAACTGTGACCAAATGATATTTATATTTTCAAACTTCATTTATTCGAAAAACATAAATTCATTTTTCATGTCATTGTCATTTTTAGTTTCATTTTTCATTTTGGAGAAAACCACATTCATTTCCAAATGATTCAATTTCTCCATTTTCATTTTCATTTTCATTTTGGAGAAAAGAATAATCATTTCCAAAAGTTTTCTATTTCTCCATTTTTATTCATTTTTGTTCATTTGATTCAACATGCAATTCATTTCTAGTTTCAACGAGCTGGCAGAGGGACCGATTGGACATATGCAATTGAGGCTCAAATGATTTATAATTAAGTTCCAACTTTTTTCCGTATTAATTATAAACTCATTTAGTAATGAAGTCATTCCACTAGAGTATCGTGACCAAGCTCTCCCTAAAAACATACCATTAAGAAGGCAACTCAATCAGTGTTTGTCCAATGACCTTGTCATAAGTGTGTTACCCTCATAGGATACTCTTAATCTCTTTGGGATAATATTCGTTCTCCTAATATGATCATATTTTATCTTATGGTAACCATTACATATTTCTTCATGAAAATTCAATTATTATCAAATAATAATCAAGTCATCCATCACAATGACGAACAACTCGTGGCCACATTTACTTTTCATCAACCATGTAATGCCAATGAGGGTATATCATTTACCCATGTCTTGGGCTATAAATTCCATTATTGTGAATGATGCTACATACTAAAAAAGTCATTATTATGAATGATGCTACATACTAAAAAAGTCATACACCCAATGTACCAACTTTCAGTTCCTTATCTATTCGAACTCATGCTTTTATTTACATCAAAGTGTACAAGTCATGCATATATAGTTCGTCATCCACACAAGATTTAGGTATGTCACACTATGAACATCACAAGTGTATAAATCCATAAATGAATTTAGGATATATTCTTCTCAAATCCAGTCCGATGTACTATTAGTCCAGTCAATCACATCATGTGTCTATCTTCTGGAAGTCATCAGTTCTAATGCCCAAGACAAAGCATCTCCTCAATTGGACTTGATAGACAACATATTAGTCTTTTAATCGGTTTGCACATTTTCAATTAGACTAAGGACATGTTTAGGTTCGTCTACTAATATAAGTTTTCTTGCTGTATTACGATCCGACTATGTAATACTGCTTAGTATTAATTTACACGTTAGACAACCAATGAGCAACATTTACTTCCATTTTTCTTTGCGTGCAAAAAACATATGAGGACAATCATACAAAGTATATAAATGTAATTAATGAATTTGTTTTATTAACCAATCTATTTGAAAAAATTACAAGTTTACAAATGAATATACTACACTTAGGGTACCATATCCAACAGTCTCCCACTTACCCTAGTGAAGTAGATGAGTCATGTTATGCATTCCCATGCTTTCCACATGTTTCTCAAAACTCTTAGATAGTAGAGTCTTGGTAAACAAGTCCAAAAGGTTGTCCTTAGATACAACCTTGACCACGCCTACGATTCCAACTACAACTGCCTCCTTTTTGATATAATACTTCAGATCAATATGTTTTTTTTTCTTATGGTTTCTCGTCTCCTTGGTATTAGTTATTGCTGCACTATTGTCGCAATACAATGTGATAGCTTTTCCCATACTAGGAACGAATTCAAGATTCATAAAGAAATTTCGAAGCCATATTGCTTCTTTGGTAGCTTTAAAAGCAAGCACATATTCTCCCTCATAGTGGCTTCAAGAGTATAACTCTGCTTTACACTTCTCTACACAATGGACCCACCACTTAGAGGAAAACATAACCTGATGTCAATTTCCTCAAATCTTGACACATTTTAAGTTAGAATCAATATATATATGATAGAAGTAAGATCTCCTTTGGAATACACAATCATATAATCCTTTGTCCTACATAAATACTTGATATCAATCCCACTGCAAAATAAATATCTGGGCGCGTGCATAAAATAACATACATGAGACTTCCTACCACCAAAGCATAAGGAACCTTTCTCATATTCTCTCGTTCTTCCACTATCTTAGAACAGTCCTCTAAAGAGAGATGAAATCCTGACACAGAGGGTTGATTTCCCTTCTTCGATCGGTCATTGCATAACGCTCTAATATTTTGTCTATATATGAAGCCTGAGATAGCGCTATAAATTGTTCTTTCAATCCTTTAGGATTCAAATGTTTAGAACAAAATTAGCTTCTCCCAAATACTTCATGCTAAACTGTTGGGTTAACCAAAGTTTAACCAATGACAATGTCCCTACATCATTCCCAATTAGTAGAATGTCATCGACGTATAGAACGAGAAAGACCACTTTTTCATGCACTAAATGTTTATAAACACAACGTTCATCTACATTTTGCTTAGATCCAGAAGTCTCAATCGCTTGATCAAATATTTGATTCTAGGAGTGGGATGCTTGCTCAAGTCCATATCTGGATCTAAGCAGTTTGCAAACTTTATGTTCATTTCCTTTAGTTATATATTCGTTGGGTTGCATCATATATATGCTCTATTCAAGATAGTTGTTCAAGAATGCAGTCTTGACATCCATTTTCTAGATCTTGTAATTGAAAGCCACCATAATGGATAGGAGTATGTGGATTAACTTGACCATTGAAATTGGAGAGAAGGTTTCTTCGTAATCTATACCATCTTTCTGAGTATAACCTTTTCCTACAAGTTTAGCCTTATAAGTTTCCACTTTCCCATCTGCATTTTTTTTCCTCTAGTAGATCAACTTACACCCTATGGGTTTTATCCCTTTTAGTAAGTCTACAAGTTCCCACACTGAGTTGGAGTCCATAGAATCCATTTCAACTTTCATAGCTATTTCCTAGAGCTTGGAATCAACACTCTACATCGCTTCATCATACGTGAGTGGGTCATCATCTTCCTGTTCAGCAAATTCAGTGTTAAAAACACTTTCGCCAGATTGGAAGAACTCAGGCTTGTGAGAGACCCTCCCACTAGGACGAAGCACCCTATGCTACTGATCATTTGTAGGTCTACTATTAGGGTTGGTTTTAGAATCATTTTTATAGGGTTTTGTATATTTCCTGAAAGTTCCTTGAGTACTTCTTTAATCTGAGGTTTAAAGTCATTCATATAACTTCCTTCATGGAAAGTAACATGAGTTAACACTATTATTGTTTGCTTTTTTAGGTTATAAAACAAATCAACCTTTGTTCCCTTTAGATATCTTATAAACATGCATAATTCTATCCATAAGTCCAACTTCCTTGCATCTTTTTCCAATATGTGAGTTGGGCATCCCCGAATCCTTAAATGCTTTAGATTTAGCTTCTTATTGTGTCACAATTGATATATAATTTTTTATGTTGCCTCAGTTGGCACATCATTCAGAATATAGCCAGCCATATGTACTACATATCCCCAAAAAGAGATTGAACTTAACAACAAATGTACCATGTCTAACAATGTTCAATTCATTCTCTCTTTCATGTCATTCTATTATGGAGTGCCCAACATGGTCAAATGGGATAACATTCTCTATAAGGTACCCTAAGAACTCATAAGATAAATATTCCCCACCTTGATTAGGCTAAAGTGTCTTTATGGGTAAACCTAATTGTTTCTCCACTTTCGCATGAAACTCTTTGAATTTATCAAAGGTTTCACTCTTACGATGCATCAGGTATACATACCTATATATGGAATAATAATCAATGAAAAGTTACATAATACTCATAACCACCTCTTGCACTAATGCTCATAGGGCCACATACGTTATTGTGTGAAGTTCCAAGGGTTTAACGACCCTCGTTCCTTTTGCATTAAAAGATTGATTGGTCATCTTATCTTCCAATCAAGATTTACATTATGGAATATCAATTTTTTTAAGTGAACTTAAGATGCTTTCTTTCACAAGTTTGGTTTTTCTTTATTGGTTAATATGACCAAGTCTCAAATGCCAAAGGTAAGCCTCATTAGAGTGAGAAGTTTTAAGTTTCTTATTCGATATTTCAGTCTCAAGTAGTGTATACATATTTGGTTTGACAAAATAGAGAATATTTGATGTCCATCTATTATAGATAAGATTGCAATTTCTAAATATTGCAATTCCATTATCAAAAGTCACAGCCAAGCCATGTTTATATAAACATGCAACGTAAATTAAGTTTCTTTTGAAACTTGTTACATAGAAAATGTCTTTTAAAATAATTTTCCTAAAATTATCAAAATAAATATGTACGTCTCCCACTGCTTCAGTTGCCACACTTGTCTCGTTTTTGGTCCGCAACAATAAGCTATTATCTCTAAGATCTTTTGTCTCCTTAAACCCCTGCAAAGAAACACATACATGATTAGTGGCTCCCAAATCAATGACCTAGTGGTTTATTGAGTCTTCCACTAAACATTTTTCTATCATCAAGAGTTTCATACCTTTTCTTTTGGTAGTTAGGTATTTTTTTCCACTCTTTATACTTTGCCTTGAAGTGCCCTTTCTTGTTGCACAAAAAAACATTTAGACTTAAATAAGTCTTTAGGTTTTCTGGTTCTCTTACTTTCCACTTGTGGTGGCCTAGAGACCTTAGCCTTGCCTTTCTTAGCATGCTTTCCCTTCCTTCTTGAGGAAGAAGTGACAACTATATTTGCTTCTACTCTTCAGATGAACTAACTAACTACCATTCAACATCAACTCATAGGATTGTAATCCTTCATGAGTTGGGTAAGCATTAGATTTTTGTTGCCAAGGTTATATATGGCCCGAAAGCCAAGAAAGTCCTTGAACAAGCACTTGAAGACCATATCAATTTGGGTGTTATGGTCCAAATTGGCCTCATTATCTATGACCTCAGTAAAGTATCCCATAAGAGTTATCATATGGTATTTGACCGGAGTACCGAGCATTTGTTGGGCATTTATTAAGCTAGTTATAATGTACTGTTGAGCCAAGACATTTTAGCCTCAAAACATGTCTTCTAGCTTACCTAGAATCACTTTGGCAATCTTACACCTCTTCAGTTGCTTATATAGGGTGCTGGTCATGCTTGCTAGCATAAAGTAACCAGCTATTTCATCATACTACTCCCAACAGTTTCTAGCCTTAACTTGAGTGGCCGAAGGACACTTATTATCAAAAAATGATTTACGTTTCTCATAGCTCAGAATAATTATAAAGTTCCTTTTCCATTCCTTATAATTATTTTCATTCAATTTATTTTTCAGTAAGTATGTTCAATAAGTGAGCTGGTATAATTTTCGAATTGAAAATAAAACATTCATATATTAATATCTTTGTATGAAGCAAATGTTTGAAAATGTTTTGCAACATTGCGATATGCATTAGGATGATGCATGCATCTTATATTAAACCTTAAAAACATTTGTAAGTCATTGCAATGATAATTCCTACACCCATTGAATTAAGTCATCGTGGGGGTGATCATGATCAACTAGTAAGAACATAAATTTCCATCCAGTTATTACATGAACATAATTCTTTAAGCATTCACACATGCTAATAATAATGTAACATTTAACCATCATTCTAACTTAAGTTGAGATCAGTGGGGAGTTACTTAACTAGAAGATCTTGAGTGTATAACCATTAACTCAATACCTATCACGTCATGCACCACAAATAAGTAATCGTGGGACAATCTCACCGTGTAGCATGATCTGACTAGTTGTCCTCTTTGAAGATAGAACTTCTTAAAATATCGTATGATAGTACCTACCACAAAGGTCGGTCCAAATATTATATGATCACAAGAGAGTTTTAATTACTGTGGGGTAGTTAAATTGTCATGCCATCACAAGAGACCATTGATGGAGGTCGTAGGTATTATTCAGGGACCTTCTCCCACTCAGTATTTTAAAAACATGTAAGGGTTTTTAATGTCCAGTTTCAATCAAGAATTATCAATATATGCATGACAAGTACATGTGGCATTCTCCATAATCTATATGTCATGCTTATCTCATATATGCATGAACATGCTTTCGCAGTCATAATTATCATCATGCTTATCTCATAAAATTAAATGACCCTAACCAACTAAAGTTTCCATTATTCCATCCTAGAAAAATAAAATTTGAAAAATAACAAAATTCACCCCAAACCATACTTTGGGTCTTCAATTTTGCCACCAGGGACTTCTGTTGCTATACCGATTTACATTTCTGTCATCATTGTCTTTTTGTCTTCATTTCTGCATCGTCATCGCTATTGGCCACTGTCGGACACTCATCATTGAACCATTTTTGGCCATTGCTGGAATGTCGTCGATAACCACCTTCAAACCATCATCGACAATCATCGCCGGATTGTCATTAGCCACCACTGCCGGACCACCGTCGGCTATTGCTAGTTTGGCTGGATTAGGTTTGTGTCATCTCGATTGGTTTGTATGCATCTTGATATTTTGGGTTTTTTTGGGGAAAAATTAGGTTACAAAATTCCTATGTTCGTTTCTGGCTCTCATGTTTTATTCTAAATAAATAATAAAATAAAACCCTATGTAGAGATGATAGTCCACGATCTATAATATACATGCCCAAGATAATAATGAATTACATTTAAATTTTTAGGAACCACGACTTTGGAAAAATTATTTTATCATCCTCAAAATAAAATAATAAAATAATACCATACATTCATTCGCACAACTTTGGAAAAATTATGATAATGCCATATCTTATAAAATATAAGCATACATGAAGAAGAGAGAGAATTTTGATCTAGGTTTACACTATAAATATAGCACAACTTGGATCTGATACAAATTATTGAAGAAAATCAAGTTTGAAAACAATTTTCTTGCACAACGAAAAATAAAAATTTTGAAAATCGACCTGGTTTGTGATATTTATAGCAGTAAACCCTAGAGCGAAATCATACCTGTGTTTTTTGAAAGACAGATCCTTGTTGTTCCTGACTTTCAATGAAACGATTTTCTCCACTATTCTCGTACCACAAATTACTTCAAGTGCGGGCTCGAACAAAATGAATTGAAATATAAAATAGAAATAATTTCTTTTCTTTTTGGGTGAAAACAAAAATTGTCTCTTCAAAATAGAAACCAGCAGAATCGTTATTCTAAAAAATATATTTAATTCTTACAAAATAAAAGTCTCTCTATTTTCGGGTAGAATAACGACATCTAAAAGTTGTGTTAATAGCCCAACCAATGCCATCTATTTATAGGGAGAGAAGGTAGAACCCTTGTTGAATTATAGAAGTTTATTTCCAATAAAAAAATGAAATCCTAGTTCAACAAGGATGTAGGGTGCGACAACCCTAGTTAATTATACTAGGGTTTTTAACCCAATACTTTATAATATGGTCCAACCCAATATTTATTTTTCTATTTCCCAAAAATACGCTTCAATATATTTCCAATTAAATAACTTTCTCAAGCCAATTCTAATTCCATTAAAATTATTATGACTTTACCCTAAAAGAATCTATAATAAAATATATTTAATATTTTTGCATTCAATGGTTCATTATGACCAAACGATTTATTTATATTATCAAACTTCATTCATTCAAAAAACATAAATTCATTTTTCATGTCATTTTCATTTTCATTTTTGAGAAAACCACATTTATTTCCAAATGATTTCATTTCTCCATTTTCATTTTGGAGAAAACCATAATCATTTCCAAATGTTTTCTATTTCTCTATTTCACCATATCTATTCATTTATGTTCATTAGATTCAACATGCAATTCATTTATGATTTCAATGAGCTAGCGAAGAGACCGATTGGACATATGCAATTGAGGCTCAAATGATTTATAATCAAGTTCTAGCTTTTCACCTATTAATTATGAACTCATTTATTCATGAAGTCATTCCATTATTGTATCGTGATTGAGCTCTCCCCAACAGTAGATCATTACAAAAGTAACTCATTCAATCTTTGTCTAATGACCTTGTCATAAGTGCGTTATCCTCAAAGGATATCCTTAATCTCTTTGGGATAAATCTGTTCTCCCAATATGATCCTATTTTATCTCATGGTAACCATTACATCTTCCTTCATGAAAAGTCAATTACTATCAAATAGTAATAAAGTTATCCATCATAAAGACGAATGACCCGTGACCACATTTACTTTTCATCAACAATGTAATGCTAATGAGATGATATCATTTACCTATGTCTTAGGCCATGAATTCCACTATTGTAAATGGCACTACATACTGTAGAAGTCGTACACCCAACACACCAACTTTCAATTCCATATCTATTCGAACTCAGGCTTTTACTTACATTATATTATACGAGTCACACATACATAGTCCATCATTCACTCAGGATTTAGGTATGCTACACTATGAACATCACCAGTGAATAAATCTATAAATAGATTTATAATTTACTCTTCTTGGGTCCAGTTCAATGTACTGTTAGTCCAGTCAGCCACATCTATGTCTTTATCTTTCGAGAGTCATCCGTTACGGTGCCTAAAACAAAGTATCTCCCCAATTGGACTTGATAGACGACATATTAGGCTTTCAATTAATTTTCTCATTTTGGACTAGACTAAGGATATGTTTAGATTCATATAATAATATAAGTTGTCTTTCCATATTAAGATCCAACCACGTAATACTGCTTAGTATTAGCTTAAATGTTAGACAACCAATGAGCAACATTTTCTTCCATTTTGTTTTACATGCAAAAACCATACAAGGACAATCATCCAAAGTATATTAATGTAATCTATAAAATAGAAAATTAATAATAAAGAAAACATAGAACACAAACAAATTAAAAAAACTATGTATTCCCCCCAGAACATACATTGTTGTCAATGTAAAATAAATAAAGCACACGTAAGAAAACTCCCCTGAATAAGGTTGAATCCTTCTAACATCAGACATTAGATCACATGCGCTCAAAATGGAAGATAATTTCCTAAGGAAAACTAAAACACTACGACCAAATAACATGAAGCACAATACTATAGAAGTAAAAATAAAACAGAAAATAGAATGTAACACCCCAAACCTAGCCCAGAAGTTAGACCCGAATCTGGCATGTCACATTGAAGTGTTTTTCAAAAACCATGTTTTCATTAGAAACGCTTCTTATTTAAAACATAGTATATTGAAAACTTCTTCATTTTATTTCCAAAACTCCTTTTTACTTTGCAGAAGCTAATTCTAAAAGTAGTCGATTTACAAAAACGTGATGTTTAAAAGTTAAGTTGCGAAAACGTAGTGTTTTGAAAACAGTTGTTGTTTTGGAAAACCGCGATCTACTTCAAACCATTATAAAAAATAGTAAATAAAATTCCAAAGTAAAATAAAAACAAGAATTAAGAGAGGCCTTATTACAATAACATTTGAAAGAAATACGCAACAATAAATAAACAAATCTAAAAACATAAGCAGTGTATGGCCATCTCTGAGTCCCTCGCAGCACCGAACCACCTAACGCTGGGGATTACTTGCACAGTTAATAAACGGGGTGAGTTTACGAAAACTCAGTGTGTAATACCCTCCTAAACTAAAATAGGTAACAGTCAGTAAGACAGACAAAAACAGAATCAAACTGGGCTTGTGCCCTTTTATAGAATGAGGTGGGCCTAAGCCCAAATCAGCATCAATTGGGTCTCAGCCCTTGTCATAATCAAACCATATGCATAATGCAAAAATGTATGCTAACCCATCCCAATAATCCAACCGATACACATCAAATCCGTCCTCCGATACACCTTACGTTGGGATATAAATATCGACCCACCTATTCGATACACATTAATGGTAGACCGGTTGCGGTACTACCTAATGTTGTAGCAAGCTGCTACTCATATATACGGATTTAAGCCTTCAGTAGTGGTATTATAATTGGTACAAAGCCATCAGTAACTGTAATAGGTTCGGCACATAGCCATTAGTGACGGTAATATAATCAGCACACAGCCTTTGGTAAATATGATCGACACAGAGTCATCAATAAGTATGTTAGGCACATAGCCACAGGTAAATACGATTAGCACAAAGCCATAATCAAGATGGCACAAAGCCATATTTAGGTTGGCACAGAGCCATAATTAGAATAATTGGCTTTAAGCCACCGGTAGCTGTATCTTGATAGGCACATAGCCATCAACGACAGTAATATAGTCAGCACACAGCCTCGGGTAAATATGATCGACACAAAGTCGTCAATAATCATATATTGGGCTTAAAAGCCACCTGTGGATCCACGATCGTCAAGTAACCATGCGATCCTCATATACTTCCTCCATTCCATAATTCCAACCCCATGCAATATGTCGTGTATGTCATGCTCAATCATCACACGTGTATGCAAAATGGCCATGCTCAGTAATAATCATTTAAACATATATTAAAAGCATACCAGTTTTACAACCACAGTCAAGTCAGTTAAAACACAGTCATACAATCATAGTCAATCAGTCAAATTCGTAGTCTAAGTCAGTCATTTACCGACAAGGGCAAAATAGTCATTTTACCCTACAGGGTATTTCAGTAATTTTACACTACAAGGGTAATCCGATAATTTTACAGACTAAGGGTATTTTGGTAATTTTACAAACCAAAGGTATTTTGATAACTTTACAAACTGAGGGTATTTCGATAATTTTACAAATAAAAAGTATTTTGGTAATTTTACAAATTGAGGGTATTTCGGTAATTTTACAAATTAAGGGTATTTCAGTAATTTTACAAATCAAGGGTATGTTGATAATTTTACAAATTAGGGGTATTTCGATAATTTTACAAATTAGAGGTATTTCGATAATTTTACAAATCGAGGGTATTTCAATAATTTTACAAATCGTATTTCAGTAATTTTACAAATTAAGTGTATTTTAATAATTTTACAAATCGGGGGTATTTCGATAATTTTACAAATCGAGGGTCTTAATGACCCAATAGAAGGTTCACCGTCGCCTCGAGCGACTTAAGTAACCTAAACAGACCTAACAATTCAAATGAGCCTAAGGCCCATTACTCAGCCCAAGTGGGCCTACACGCTAGTGTGTCCCATTTAGCCCAACTACTTCCCACCTAACAATTAGATTTACACAAGCGGGCCCACGGACCCATTAGGCCCATTTGGCCCGTCAAGGCCCAGTACACGAGAACGCTCATGGCGGCCTCTACAGTCTATCGCCCATGGTTTGTGGGCTCAGTTACCACAAGAGCGATCGCACACTTGTGAAGCCTCAAATGCCGAAGTTTCGGCTTTTCGGCTCTTGCCGACTTCCAACAAAGGAGGGTGCAAATACACACATGTTTATGAGAACACGCCGAAGTCCATGATCACCAAACCTTGGCACACTTGCATTGAATCTTCCTCCCAAATCATCTGGTTCGCTCTATTTAAAGCCAGCTTTTCGCCAATTCTCATGTTAGCTTCCCGATGTGGGATTGCTTTCAACCATTAGGAAAATTCCTCATTCTTATGACCACTTCAACCACAGAGTTCCAGTCCAACTCTACCTCCTACACAGCTCAAATAACAAAATAAATACTCCACTGCGCATCCCAAGACTTGAACCTTAGACTTCACAGATGCACAAAACGCCACCTTGCCACTCCACCACAGGCTCTTCGTGTGATAAAAACGTCCATAATTAACTTTAAGACATATGTGCCAGCATCTAGATTCACTTAAGAGAAAAACCAAAATGAATTGTAAGAGCCAAGACTTAAACCCAAGCTCCCTTGCAACCTTAATGACGCCACAACCACTAGACCACATGCTTCCTTGTGTTATTTATTTATCACAATAATTTAAAAGGCCTTCATCCAAACACCCAGGGTTTTATTCACTTAAAACCAAAATTTTTGCTAAAGCCCAGGTTTGAACCCAAGATTTCTCCAACACTTTTCCAGGCCATTAACCACCAAAGTAGACATTTAATTGTGTTATTTCCTTGCACAATTAAATACTTATATACAACCTCCTTACGAGCCCATACTCAAGGCCCAATACTTCTAGGCCCAAATTCGGGGCGTTACAATTCTACCCTTCTTAAAGAAATTTCATCCTTTAAATTTCCAACTATCTGAACAAACATTTAGCTCAACCTACACCACTACGCTCCCGCTGCGCACTCTAATTCCAAACTACACTAATACACTTTTAACTTAATCTCAAAACCTCTTACACCCAACCAAGCATCTAACCACAGAAGCAAACAGATATTTACCACACATGCATACAATTTCTATATTCAAACGTCACATCCAAACAAAACACACCTGACTTAAAAGGAACTGTGCAATCCCGAACCCGATGCTCCTTAGACCAGCATCTGAGACACGCTCATGACTTCCTCCAGCATCCGTCCGGATGGTGCCTTTTGCAACGCTCGCAAGCTGGAAAGTTCAGACGTGTCTTAACGTGTTTTTCGCGAGCGGGCTCCTACTTGAGGATCGTGATCCTCTTCTGCTTTGCACTCCAAGCGTCTAGCCTGAAGTGTTTCACCATACACCTTAACTCTTGCCTTGAACACTTCTTCCAGCACTTCCCTTACCAACTGGGTCAGTGCCCCCGTACCAAGCTCCGGGTTATTGTTACTCGAAGTTGGTGGGCTTACCTTGACTACAGTTTCCTGAACCATCTCATGTTCAGGGGAGACGGGCAACTCCTCGCGACCTTGCTTGCCTTCGGAATCCATCACAGTACTGTTGCTAACTTAAAAAAAATCTGATTTCCAGAACATACACTGAATAAATACAAAATCTAACTTTAAGTACAGTCTTTTCAAACATTTCAAATACTCAAAAAAACACTTTTAGAATCACACTGAATAAACTTACGGATTCGGCGCCAGAGACTCGGTAACCACACTTTTAGGAAAATACTCAAAAAAACATTTCAAATACTTCAAATCTTTTCGAACCTTTTTGAAACAATTCTTTCAGAAATCCAATTTTAAAACCCATTCCATAGTCGAGTTTTGCAACTTAACTCTGATACCACTAAATGTAACACCCCAAACCTGGCCCAAAAGTTAGACTCGAATCTGGCGTGTCACATTGAAGTATTTTTCGAAAACTATGTTTTCATTAGAAACCCTTCTTATTTAAAACATAGTACATTGAAAACTTCTTAATTTTATTTCCAAAACTCCTTTTTACTTTGCGGAAGCTAATTCTAAAAGTAACCGATTTACGAAAACGTGATTTTTAAAAGTTAAGTTGCGAAAACGTAGTGTTTTGAAAATAGTTGTTGCTTTGGAAAACCGCGATCTACTTCAAACCATTATAAAACATAGTAAATAAAATTCTAAAGTAAAATAAAAACCAGAATTAAGAGAGGCCTTATTACAATAACATTTGAAAGAAATACGCAACAATAAATAAACAAATCTGAAAACATAAATAGTGTGTGGCCATCTTCGTGTCCCTCGCAGCACTGAACCACATAACGATGGGGATTACCTACACAGTTAATAAACGGGGTGAGTTTACGAAAACTCAGTGTGTAATCCCTTCCTAAACTAAAATAGGTAACAGTTAGTAAGACAGTCAAAAACAGAATCAAACTGGGCTTGTGCCCTTTTATAGAATCAGGTAGGCCTAAGCCCAAATCAGCATCAATTAGGTCTCAGCCCTTGTCATAATCAAACCATATGCATAATGCAAAAATGTATGCTAACCCATCCCAATAATCCAACCGATACACATCAAATTCGTCCCCCGATACACCTCACGTTGGGATATAAATATCGACCCACCTATCCGATACACATCAATGGTAGATCGGTTGCGGTACTACCTAATGTTGTAGCAAGCTGCTACTCATATATACGGATTTAAGCCTTCAGTAGTGGTATTATAATTGGTACAAAGCCATCGGTAACTGTAATAAGTTCGGCACATAGCCATTAGTGACAGTAATATAATCGGCACACAGCCTTTGGTAAATATGATCGACACAGAGTCATCAATAAGTATGTTAGGCACATAGCCACAGGTAAATACGATTAGCACAAAGCCATAATCAAGATGGCACAAAGCCATATTTAGGTTGGCACAGAGCCATAATTAGAATAATTGGCTTTAAGCCATCGGTAGCTGTATCTTGATAGGCACATAGCCATCAACGACGGTAATATAGTCGGCACACAGCCTCGGGTAAATATGATCGATACAAAGTCGTCAATAATCATATATTGGGCTTAAAAGCCACCTGTGGATCCACGATCGTCAAGCAACCATGCGATCCTCATATACTTCCTCCGTTCCATAATTCCAACCCCATGCAATATGTCGCGTATGTCATGCTCAATCATCACACGTGTATGCAAAATGGCCATGCTCAGTAACAATCATTTAAACATATATTAAAAGCATACCAGTTTTACAACCACAGTCAAGTCAGTTAAAACACAGTCATACAATTATAGTCAATCAGTCAAATTCGTAGTCTAAGTCAGTCATTTACCGACAAGGGCAAAATAGTCATTTTACCCTAAAGGGGTATTTCAGTAATTTTACACTACAAGGGTAATCTGATAATTTTATAGACCAAGGGTATTTTGGTAATTTTACAAACCAAGGGTATTTCGGTAATTTTACAAACCAAGGGTATTTCGATAATTTTACAAATCGAGGGTATTCTAGTAATTTTAGAAATCGAGGCTAGTTCAGTAATTTTACAAATCAAGGGTATTTCGATAATTTTACAAATCAAGGGTAGTTCGGTAATTTTACAAATCAAGGGTATTTCGGTAATTTTACAAATTAGTGGTATTTCCCTAAACAGACCTAACAGTGCAAATAGACCTAAGGCCTATTACTCAGTCCAAGTGGGCCCATACGCTAGTGTGACCCATTTAGCCCAACTACTTCCCACCTAACAATTAGATTTACACAAGCAGGCCCACGGGCCTATTGGGCCCATTTGGCCCGTCAAGGCCCAGTATACGACAACGCTCGTGGTGGCCTCTACAGTCTATCGCCCATGGTTTGTGGGCTCGATTACCACACGAGCTATCGCACGCTCGTGAAGCCTCAAATGCTGAAGTTTCGACTTTTCGGCTATTGCCGGCTTCTAACAAAGGAGGGCGCGAATACACACCTGTTTATAAAAATGCGCCGTAGTCCACGATCACCAAACCTTGGCACACCTGCTGCATTGAATCTTCCTCCTAGCTCATCTGGTTCGCTCTATTTAAAGCCAGCTTCTCACCAATTCTCATGTGAGCTTCTCGATGTGGGATTACTTTCAACCATTAGGAAAATTCCTCATTCTTATGACCACTTCAACCACAGAGTTCCAGTCCAACTCCACCTCCTACGCAGCTCAAATAGAAAAATAAATACTCTACTACGCATCCCAACACTTGAACCTCAGACCTCACAGTTGCACAATACGCCACCTTGCCTCTCCACCACAGGCTCTTCCTGTGATAAAAACGTCCATAATTAACTTTAAGACATATGTGCTAGTTCCAGATTCACTTAAGAGAAAAACCAAAATGAATTGTAAGAGCCAAGACTTGAACCCAAGCTCCTTTGCAACCTTAATGACGCCACAACCACTAGACCACATGCTTCCCTGTGTCATTTATTTAACACAATAATTTAAAGGCCTTCATCCAAGCACCCAGGGTTTTATTCACTTAAAACCAAAATTTTTGCTCAAGCCCAGGTTTGAACCCAAGATTTCTCCAACACTTCTCAGGGCCATTAACCACCAAAGTAGACATTTAATTGTGTCATTTCCTTGCACAATTAAATACTTATATACAACCTCCTTATGGACCCATACTCAAGGCCCAATACTTTTAGGCCTAAATTCGGAGCGTTACAAAGAAAAAAGAAATGTTGATAGTGGATAAAAAAACAATAAGATAAAGAGTTTTAGAGAAAGCCTGACACTTCAGTGCTTGTTGTGACACCACTTATTATAGTCACGACATTGAGGTAGTTTTTCGTAGTGTCATGACTTACAATGTCGTGATGTAACATAGTGACTTGGATGACTTTGGTTGTCTATGTGCTTACGTTGCGACATTGATCGCAAAGTCACGACTTCAAGCCTATTTTTCATGACCATGAATCGTTTAATGTCGTGACATCACCTACTGACTTGGGCTCCCTAGGCATCACACTTTCCACATTCTGACTTTAATGTTTCCATGTTGTAATGTTGCACCTAGTTTTCGAACTTCTTTACTTCTTCAACATCCCGCCCAGCGTGGTCCTTGTTGGTGATATGTGTGGGAAAATTGTTGGCTAAGTATAAGCCAAGGAAGGCTAATTTATGCCCTATCCGTCAATGTTGTGCTAAGTGTTGGTTGTCGTGTCATGATTGACAGACTGTTTGGCTGATCAGGTAGGTCTGTAATGACTTGGTTGAAGGATTCGTCTTTTGGCGAAGTATAGTTTACAGATCTATATGTCTTAGCATGGTCATTGTGAGGAACCTGCCAACCATCAGATTCTCTTGGCAACTTCTGTGTGACAGACCCTTTTGCTAATATCCGCCAGAGGCGGATTGTTAGGTTGCAGAACCGATAGTTTTTTGTATGAGCACTTGGGTGTGCTGTACAATTTTAGTTGGTTTCTTGTTAAAATCTTGTTAGAAATTGACTAGAGTGCAATAGATATTTAAGGTGAAAATTGCCTAGAAACTATTATGTTGGCCACAATAAGTGATGAGTTAGCTTTGCATGGATAGCCATGTGGAAGTTATTATGAGAGCTGTGTGAGCTATATATATCGATGAGTCTATTATAGTGGGGGTTCTTCCTTTCTTTTCTTTTACCTTATTTTACTCTGGTAACCTGTAAAAGAAGGAGTTCTTCATTGGAGAAGAACTAACAAGTGTTCGAATATTAATTAAAGGTTGTGGAGTGTAGAGGAAGGCTGGGTGTAACCAAATTCTTAGATATTTTCTATGAGTATCCAATTTGTGTTAGTTGTATATGAGTTTCCTCCAAGTATTGGTATTTTTGTTAAGCTCTGGTCGTCATAGTTAAGAAGTTAGATGAAATCCTCATCATGAAATATGGTAAGTTGTTGCATGTAATCATTTGCATATGCATGTTAATGACAGGAAACATACATGACTTTCTTGGTATGTAAACTCGCTATCTGAATACGATGGACCACTAAGAGAAATTACGGTTTTAAGATCATTTGAACAACTCTGCTTTATCTCATAAACATTGCCGAAAATATTCAAGACGATCAAAATGCTTTAACCTTATTTTGAACCTTTGATGGCCATATTACAAAGTATAATGTTTTTAAGCTCTTCACTTAAGCTTTTATTACCCCATTACCTTAGGTTATGTATAAGGTACTTAAGCATGCTTTAGAAATATGCTTAGGAATATGATTAGACTTAGGATTACCCTACAGAATTACAATTGGTCTTAAGATTAGCATTTAGAACTAGTTTAGTATTAGAATAAATCTTAGAATTAAGTTTAGAATTAGACATAAAAACTAGAATTAAATCTAGAATTTGGATTAAACTTAGGCCTATGATATAAGAATTAGGACTTTGGACTCCTTTCTTTGGTATCTTGCTATTATTTGATAAATTTTTTGGGTACTTTTTCCATGACATATTTTTTACTTTAATTTGAAATTTGTTTTGTGCTAATATGTTATGATCACCTCTTTCACATCACAATCACATTGTTATCCATTGTATGGTGACAATATTATATTATTGAACGGATTCTTTTTCCATGTCTTATGGTTTAGAAAACATTCGTTTTATGATTAGGATGGTGAAATTGTGTGATGCTAAGTATACTTATTCAATGAAAAGTTTCTTGCTTGTCTATATGCTTTGTTCATTCAATAATGTATGTCTTGTATGAGCTTTTCTTCTTATGCTCTTCATAATTGGTATCATTGTGGTTGTGATGAGCTTTTGATATCTACATTGTTGATGTCATTATGTTTTTCATGTCTTATTTTGTTTAATAAATTTTGGTATTTATAAAAGAGGAGAAAATCATTAAGATATGCATCTAGTAAGGAGGAATACTAGAAATAGAAATTACTTGTGACTTTACTGAAATACCATTAGCATGTAATTCTTTGATTCTCGATTCATATCTTTATCACATTTCTTTTTAATAATTGGTATCAGAGTTTAAGTGTAAATTGGTATCTTTCATTAGGAACGGATTTAGTTTAACTTTTATACTATTAGGACATATTTGTGTTGTCCTTGGAATTTTGAATAAAATGCTCTTTTCAAATGGATTTCAAGTATGTTTCTTTGTCATACCATTGTTTCTTGAAGTTTATTGTATAATTGACATGATCTTTACATAAACATATTACGACTCAATGTGTTCTTGCATCAATTTTTATTCTCCCTAAATTTTAGGTTTAAAAATATCTTTAAAATTAGTATCATTCTTCAAATGTTTTAAATGCTTTTTGATATACCAAAAAGGGGAGAAAAAGATGAAATTTACACATGCAATTTTTTTTTGAATATATATCTTCATATGGTTATGAAAATGAATTAATTTTCACACATTTATGCTTTTTCGATACATTATTTAAATGCATGACATTAGTAGGTGCTTTATGCATATAAGTCTAATCGTGTTTTAGTGCATGCATAAAGTCTTTTGAAAGTCTTGGATTTTATTAAATTTCTCTAATGCTTAATTATAATATCTTTTATTGAAATTGAATATTCATAAGTCTTGTCTAAGTGATTGTGCTTAAAATTTTTTGAGGAATATTTTATTAAGAGGGAGTTATGTTTTGAAAATGACTAGATGATTTAGAAGGTGCTTTTCGAAATGCAATTTTCTCTTCTTCTTTTTTGTTATATCAAAAAGGGGGAGGTTTTTAGCTTTGATGTCCCAAGATTTTGATATAAAAACATTTTAAGATAAATTATATATATTATATTTCCTAAGTCATTTGGTGAAACTATAGTTGAAAATTTTATCAAACATTTTCAAAAAATTTTAAAGACTTGCAAAAACTTAAAAACATGTTCTAAATTTGTTTCATAATGTTATAAATGTTTCTATGTCAATACCAAAGGTTTTTAATGTTCTTAAAAATGTTTTTCAAGACATTTTGGTCGCCAAGTATTGCTACTTTGGGTCTACGTATCAATACATGCAAGTCAGTAGTAACTATCACTTTCTAGAAGGCTAAGGTATGGAGACTTACCAGTCAAGTCTGAAGACTTGGGATTGCAAGTCTCGAGACTTGGTTTATAAGTCTTGAGACTTAGCCATGTAATGGCTATAAACGGCTACCAAGTATCGCTACCTACTTGATAAGTATTGAGACTTGAGTTGCAGTGATAGTTTTTAAGCCTGAAATTAATGCTTTCAATGGCTAGAATTCATCCCTAATGACCATAAACATCCACAAACTTGTTCCTTGATATAAATACACTTCAAGACTCAAGAGAGAGACATCCAAGCATCAAAGTCAAGAGAAAAGCTTAAATTATCTACTCTTTCATTTTCTCTTGTATATATCTCTAGGAGCTTATTGTTAGATATTTTATTACTCTCATTTCATTTTTTTGAGAGCTTAATTTTTGTAAATGATAAGTGTCAAATGTAACATATTTTACCCTCATTTTTAACGTAATTTTTGGGTGATTAAGTGGTGTTAATTGTTAATTATTTACTCCTAATCTTTTAAATTCATATTTTGAAGCTTTATAGAGCACTTGGAAGCAATATGAGTGAAAAACATGAAAATTCAAACATTAGAGCAGTTTGGAAGCTAGACACGGGCAACAATGTTCCACATGGTTGTATGAGAGCCACACAAGTGTGTGTTTAGGGCGTGTAACTTTCTGGACCCGTGTATGATACCAACTAGGAGTCCCAATTATTAGGTTTTTAGCACTTTAAGAAGGCATATTTAAGGAAATAAAAGGGGAAAACAATAGTCGTCTTGTTTTAGCATGAAAATTACCCAAAAGTACACCCTTGAAGATGATTTCAAAGCAGTTCTCCATCAAGATTGAATATTCCAATCTAATTTCTGAGGAAGTTATCATGGGTTTCTTTTATTTTATTTGTTATATTGTATTTTTGGGTTTTCTTATTACAAGTATGAACTAATTTTCTAAATATCTAGGGGAGATGAACCCTAGGATGAATTCTATTATTTGATTTCCAATTTTATGCAATAAAACCTTAGTTTCTTTATTTTCGACTATGAATTATGAATTGCTCATGGGCTAAGATTTCTAGGGTTTTGATTTGTGTTTGATATGCATGAGTTTGAGGTTGAATAGATCTTGCTTGTGATTAGATCTTGCATAGTCGAATGGAGTTGCATGTAATCTTAGAAATAGGATGACATAAATCTGTCGGATTAGAGTCAAATTGAATAGGGGAATCCATAGAATGAATTAATGCGATAATAGGGGTTTTAATTGGAAATAAATTGCAATTAATCAACCTAGAGTTAGTTGCTTTTATGCTCGAAAGAGATATTAGCATAAGTTAGGGATTTCAATGGATTAAGAAAACTAAGAAAATAAATTGCATAAATTGGATTGAGACTTTTGGATGAATTCTAGGTGGATTCTTACCTAGGTATTGCTTAGTCAATCGATTGATATTTGATTGTTTTCATGTTTTATCTCTTTGTCGTATTTGTAGTTGATTTAGTCAGTTAATTTTAGTTTTAATTAATTCTGTGAATTATTAGGTTAAATAATAGAAAGATAATAATTACTAGTAATTGTAGTTCTTGTGGGAATGATATTTGTGCTCACTATAGCAATACTATTAATTGATAGGTGCGCTTGCCTTAGTCTATTTATTAGTTAGTTCAGCGGACATCAGTAAACATATACCTTATAGAGGTCTTTTTGTTTACTTTCTTTCATATCACCAATTGTAAATTGAAAGGGTTTTAGCTAACACATTGATGGTGCAAGACTCAATCCAAAATCCTACACTTCAATCATCCAGCATCGAATATGGATATCAAAGCTATCTTGGGGAAATATCATGTTAAGGAGAGTGCTTCAGCTACTCCTTCTAAGAAATCAGTTATTCGGAAGTACCAAGAGAGGCCCAGAGCAAGTGAAGATGCTCCCGCTGCCAAAGAGGGTGAACCCTTCCGCCAAAATGGCATAGACTTAAGAAGGGACTTCTTGACCCAAAGGTTTCTTCTCCAAACATTCTATCATTGTTCATTATACCATCAGTTCTAATGGAGTCCACCCATATTGCAGATTCGCCTCCTCAAAATACTGGACCTTCTCATGTTAACACCCTAACAGGAACCTTACCATTAGACCCTCCTACGATCCCCAAAAATCCTAAACCACAATCCTCTTCTCTATGCTTCAAGGTCATCCTCTATTTTTTTAAATTCCATCTTCTAGAGCCAATACAACATGATCCCTTAGCCAATAAAAGAGGCCTTCTGCAATGCCCCGAATTTTGGGCCTAGAAGAAATGGGCTTCACGTATCGAAGGAATTAGATTTAGTTGTGCAAGTGGATAGCACAATTAAATGTCTACTCAAGTGGTTAAGGGTCCTCAGAAGAGTTGGAAAAGTCTTGGGTTCAAACCTGGGCTTTAGCAAAAATTTTGGTTTTAAGTGAATAAAACCCTAAATGCTTGGATGAAGGCCTTTTAAATTAGTGTGTTAAATAAATAACACAAGGAAGCATGCGGTCTAGTGGTTGGGGCGTCATTAAGGTTGTAAGGGAGCCTGGGTTCAAGTCTTGGCTCTTGCAATTTATTTTAATTTTTGTTCTCAAGTGAATCTGGATGTTGGTATGTAGGGCTTATATTTTATTACAACTGATTGATGACACAAGTGAGCTTGTGGCCTAGTGGTGGGGGCGTGACATAATTATTGTGAGAGTAAGGGTTCGAATCCCATGGCAAGTAAGGAGCAACTATTTTGCCATCAGGGGACGACAAGAGTTAGTGTTGGATTTGAACTCTGGTGATGGAGAGTTTGAATTGGTCTTGAGTTGGTTGTGGAGGATATCAAGGAGGGATAAGGGGAGAGAATCATAAAGATTTTCAAGGAGTTTGAGATTGGGGAGTTCAAGCCGATTTGGGGGTTAAAAATTTGGCTAGGGAGTCCTTGTGTTCATTTTTTGGATCTTGTGCTTTTTGGAGAGGGGTTGTTGAATTTTCTTTGCTTTTAGTGCAAAATTGCCTTTCTGCCACTTTCGGTTCTTGTCGTTTTTGACTTGGGTTTTGGAAAATGGGTTAGTAGTGTTGAATTCGCTTCTTAGTAATTGTCTAATTGTCTTTCTTTCTTTTTTTTTTTTGTTTCCATCTCTCTCTTTCTCAAAACCGAATGGTATTTCTCTCCTGCCTCTCTAGTTTTTCTCCTCTTCTAACCATTCCTTCTAAAAGTTAGCCAAATTTCTGCATCTCTCTTCTCTTCCAATATTGGCTCATTACACTCTTTTGTCTTCTTTTTCTCTTTCATTCATTTGGTTTTACCCTCATGGCCAAACTTGTTATTTCCCTTTTCTCAACGTTTCTTCTATTATTCCTAAGATGTGATTAAGCTGAATATCCCCTCTTTTAAGCATCCTGTTTTCGTGAAGTCGAAGGCTTAAACTAGGTGTTAGTTAACAATCAGTTTCTCAAAGGTTGAAGGGGTTTGTTTGTGTTATTGAAGCAACCTAGATCTTTTCCTCAATCTTCTGTTAAGGTAAATACTTAGCTTTATTTCCATTTGGGTAATGGCTGAATATGGTATATGTTGTTTTGGGGAAACATTTCGTGAATGTAAGGCCACTAAGATTTGTGTGATGGTTCAGATTATCGGCAAAGGACAGGCGATTGATTTTTAGCCAGCGATCTAAGTGGAATAGGCTGGTTTGCACTCAATTGAAGAGGTAATAGTTGTTGGATTTGGAATTAGTATTAATAAGTAAGTGTAGAACTTTTTGCACTTGATTAATTGGATACTCTGATTGCTTATAGGTGCGGTGCTCGTGAAGTGATTATTCGTTTAGCAAAATAGGTGTGTAACCAGGTACTATGTTTGCTAATCGGCTAAAAAGCTGAAAACATGTAATTCACTAAATAGACAGTAGTTCAGCAAATGTCGAAATGCCAAAATGCTAAAAAGCTGAAAGTTCAACAATGGTTATCACACGAGTGTACGAACGCACGTGTGGATAATCTAATGCGATAGTAGAGGCCACCATGAGCGGTCTTATGGGCTTAGGCCAATTTTGGGCAAAAATGGGTCGTGTGGGCCCAATGGGCTCGTGGGCCTCACATGGGCATTTGTCATGGATATGTGGAAATATTGAACCTGGCTATGTCGTTTTACATGGCTAAGGTTGATTTAGGGCTTAGCAGGCCAAATGAGTAAGTGGGTCCCACTTGGGTCGAATAACGGGCCTTAGGCCCATCTGCATTGTTATGTCTGTTTAGGTTATTTTAGTCGCTCGAGGTGACGATGGATCTTCTGTTGGGTCATTTAGACCCCTGTAGTGCAAAATTACTGAAATAACCTTGTAGTGTAAAATTACCAAAATACCCTCGATTTGTGAAATTATCGAAATACCCCTGAGGGTAAAATGATTGAAATGCCCCTACATGATAAATTGATTATTTTGCCCCCATGTGAGGTATTTATAAATATGTACAAGTATGACTGTATTTTAGCTTGCTAATTAAACTGTAATGGATACATGTATGATTCTATGATATGACATGACATATGGCATGATGCATTGCATGGGGGTGGGATTTTATATGATTAGAGGAAGTGTACTATACTAGCAGCTCTGCTGCAAATTACTGATGGCTTTAAGCCTATTATACTAGCAGCTCTGCTGCAAATACTATTAGTGTCGCAACCGGTGCTATTTTGGAGTGTAGGGATGGGTGGGTTGATTATATCCCTACATGGAGTGTAGGGCTGGTACGGTGGTGGAGTGTAGAGGCTGGATTGGGTAGGACTTGCATACTGTTTACTGTTATTGCACTGTTTACTGTTATTGTAATGGGCTAAGGCCCGAATGTATACATGACTACTTCTGTATTCAGATGGGCTTCGGCCCAGTCTGCTTACTGTTACGTAACACCACAAACCCGGCCTAGACATTATGGCCAAGTCTGGTGTGTCACATTGAAGTGTTTTTCGTAAACCATGTTTTCATTGAAAACCCTTCTTGATGTTTAGAAACTTTTACCGTTTAAACTTGTAAACCTTTGTAGTGGCAGAAACATGTTATTTTAAAAACAGTTAAGTATAAAAAAAAACAAACCTTCTTTGTTATGGCTTAGAGTGAATGGATACTACGCACCAGGTAAGATTCAAGAAAAGAGGAGGTGAGTCAATTAGACTGCTTAAGTACCTAGCTCTTCCAGGATCCAATCCTAGACATGCACACATCCATTGCCACACTTTAAGCTTATTACTTGTCCACGAACAACAAATTAAGTTTAAGTCTATTTAAAATATTTATTTCCTTTGAGAACATTTACGTTGCGGAAGTTTTGCTCGGTTATCGTGATATTTTGGAAATAAGTAACTTTTATAAAACGCGCCCTAGAGCTAACCAATTTTAAGGAATCAATTTAAGTGATGTGAATCTCAAGTTGAAAACGATTTAAGTAATTTTAAAAACCCAAAATAAAAATAATAGAGCGGCCTTATTACAACTTTAACCAAAATAGAAATAATCAAAAATAAATGCGAAATTTAAACGGAAGCTAATTGAAACTTATTTTAAAAAAAACCAGAAATTTAATCTTCGTGGCCACTATGAATCCCGCCCAGCTCCAAGTCCACCAACTAGGGCTCACCTGCAAGGATGGAAGAGAAAGGGGGTGAGTTTGGGAAACTCAGTGTGTATGGAAAACCTATCCAAAGCCCAAGTCAGCTCAAGCCCATTGGGCCTAAGCCCTATTTCGATAACAGTGAGTACTGGACCTTAGCCTCTTTTTAGATAACAGTATGGCCCATAGGCCCATTCCAGAATAGAACAGACATATTCGTGTATGTAAGCCCAACCCAGCCTATAACCAACCGCTATACTCCACCCGTACCAGCCCTACACTCCATGTGGGGAATAACTCAACCCACCCAGCCCAACACTCCACAGTTGCAGCATTGCTGCTCAGATATCAGTAAGTTGAGGCAAAGCCTCCAGTACGTGGACAAGCCACTTTTAGTACTTCCTCCATCAATAACCCAGTCCCATGCATCAGATAATAATAACATGGCATGCAGTAAATAGTAACAATCAAACATGTATTCAGGTCAACCTTAACCCTAGGGGTATATTAGTAATTTTACTCCTAGGGGTAAATCTCTAAATTTTCCACCTATAAAGGTATTTCAGTAATTTTCTCAGTTTTAAGGGTTCTCATGAATAATACGGTCCATACTAGCCCATTTGTCATCACAGTAATTTATTTATCTCAATTTCACAATTTTAGCCATTGGGCCCTAAAACCCTTAATGGGACCTACAGTGTCCACTAGCAATTTAAGCCCATTTAATTCAAGTTTTATGACCAGTTTATCGGTTTAAGCAGTTTTGTTTCTACAGTCTAACAGAACATACCTATTGCCTATTTTTTTATTATCTTACCCGTATGGGCCCGTAAGCCCATTGGGCCCAGTTTTAGCCTATCGAGGCCCAATTACCGAAGTGCACGAAATTTCACACACGAGTAACTTACCACTTTGCAATTTCAGATCAAATGATTTCTAAACGTCTTG
This sequence comes from Gossypium longicalyx, assembly GCA_025698465.1. Lineage (NCBI taxonomy): Eukaryota > Viridiplantae > Streptophyta > Magnoliopsida > Malvales > Malvaceae > Gossypium > Gossypium longicalyx. Next base: position 61,013,180 of record CM047003.1, read on the forward strand.
TGAGCACTCGCACACTCACAAGTCCACGAAATGCTAGAATTTTGGCATTTCGGCTTTTGTCAAATTGAACTATGAGAGGGTGTTCGATACACACCTATACCCTTACGATGTCCTACAATTGATTACCACAATTCTTAGATTGCAAACCACAATAACCAACCCCAACATTCACCTACCATAATTGAACCATACCCCTAAAGCCTTTAAAATCTTACCTTTTTCCCGAAAACCGATAACTAGATCTAAATCTAGTTGTTCCAACGATCCAAGCCTTTGATCCAACCTCTAGAAGACACTAATCACCAAAAGAAATTGTCAGTTAAAGACCCTTAAAGCCCTATGCCCAAATCGACAGCCTTCCTAGATTTTAGGGACTTCGGCTATTTCTAAATTGTAAAATAAGACTAGATCTGAGGTGATGAGCACTTACCACTTATTCCTCTTTGATTTCTACGCAGATCTGATGCAGATCTATCCTCTAAACAATAGTAGAACTCGAATCCAGGAGATCTGAAGTTTCGGCTATAAGTCCCTAAATCTATGGTACTTCGGCTTTTTAAGTGATGAAGAAGATGACAATTTGAGGCTATAACTTTGAAGTAATGTTGCCGATAGTTACTAAGGGTTTAAAGAAGATGAAAGTTAATCAAAAGGAACAAAAATAACTAAAGGATTTTAGCTTGGAGAAATCGGCACAATAAGTGAGTTTTCGAGATTTCAGCTTTTATGGTGATCAGCTATGAAGGTTTTGTGGATGATGGGATCGATAGAGGAGGTGAGTAAGGTGATCAGAAGGTTTCGGCTAGAAGAAAAAGCAAAAATAAAGAAAGAAAATGGAGGAAAAAGAGAGGAAGAAGAACTCGGCACCAAGGAGAAGGAATTTGCGTTTTCGGCTTTCGTGAGAACTCAAAAAGGATGAATGACAGTGAAAGCTTTCAGGTGGCTAACCCTAATTCTCCAAGACAGAAAAAGAAAAGAACCTAACCCTAATATCAACTAAAACAATCGGCCCAACCTCCCTAAGGCCCTTGCCGAAATTCACTTAAGTGATCACAAGCCCAACACATGCCTAAAATTAAAAAGTAACAGTATGCCTACCTTGCAACTTGAACCCTGGACCTTTAATTCCTTCTCAGGCGCCATTTTTTTTAGGAACTTAGTGGCACCACCTTGCCACTTTACCAAGGCCTTATTTGTGTCATAATTTATGAAGTTCTTCTTAAAAACCCACTTAACCAAGTCTCCTATTCACTTAAAATCCAACCTTGATATTTTACCGCGTTTAACTTAGGCTTGGGCCTTCTAAAGGCCCACTAACACATTTAAATGCAATTCCAATATTCAGAACACCAAAATTTCGAAATTTACCTAAAATCACAGAAACCCGAAAAATCTCGAAAATCAGGGCGTTACAACTCTACCCCCTTAAAGAAATTTCAGCCTCAAAATTTACCTGACCCAAATAATTGAGGGTATTGTTGACGCATAGTCTCTTCTGACTCCCAAGTAGCCTCTTCCCTTCCATGATTGCGCCATAGTATTTTCACCAATGGAACCGATTTCCTTCATAAAACTTTAACCTTTCGATCTAAAATTTGCACAGGTTCCTCCTCAAAGGTCAAATCAGTCTTTACTTCAATCTCCTCCACTGGCACAACATGTGAAGGATCTGATCGATATCGTCTCAACATGGACACATGAAAGACATCATGGATTCTGTCCAACTCCGGTGGTAACTCTAACTGATATGCTACTGGCCCTACCCGTTTAAGAACCCGATAAGGCCCTATAAACAACGGACTCAATTTGCCTTTCCTGCCGAACCTCAAGATCTTCTTCCAAGGTGAAACCTTCAAGAAAACCATATCCCCAATAGAAAAATCAATCTCCTTACGCTTTAGATCTGCATACGACTTCTGTCTATTAGATGCCTCCTTTAATCAATCTCTTATCAACTTAACCTTACTTTCAGTATCTGCCACTAATTTCGATCCAAGCACTTGTCGTTCACCCAACTCTGTCCAACACGTAGGTGTACGACATCTTCGCCCATAAAGTGCCTCATATGAAGCCATCTGAATACTTGCTTGGTAGCTGTTGTTGTACGCAAACTCCGCCAATGGTAAGTAGTCCTCCCAACTACCACGAAAATCGATGATACAACCTCTTAACATATCCTCCAAAACTTGAATAACCCTTTCTGACTGTCCATCCATGCGAGGGTGAAAAGCGAGATTGAAATCCAATCGTGTACCCAACGCCTCCTGCAACTTCTGCTAGAACCGAGATGTAAACCTAGGGTCTCGATCAGAAATAATCGACACTGGCACCCTATGCAGTCGCACTATCTCCGCCACATACAACTTGGCCAACTTTTGCAGTGAGTAACTAGTACGAACAGGTATGAAATGGGTAGATTTCGTTAACCTATCCACAATTACCCACACAGAATCTTTCTTGGTGGGTGTCAAAGGTAGCCCACTCACGAAGTCCATAGTTACTCTCTCCCACTTCCATAGTGGAATTTTCACCGGTTGCAGTAATCCAGAAGGCAATTGGTGCTCAGCCTTAACTTGCTGGCATGTCAGACATTTCCCCACAAATTCAGTCACCTCTCGTTTTAGTCCAAGCCACCAGTACACCTCTCGCAGGTCTCGGTATAACTTATTCCCTTCAGGATGCATAGTAAAAAGTCCACCATGAGCCTCTTTTAGAATTGATCGCCTCAATTCAGGGTCCTTCGGAATACAAACTCTTCCATGAAAGTACAGAACTCCGTCAGTATTCAGTCCAAAATCCTCATTCTCACCATTCTTAACTTGCCGAAACTGAAGAACTAACGAATCATCCTTCAACTATTTTTCTTTAATCTATTCAGTCCAAGTAGGCCTCACTTGCAATTCTTCCAACAGACTTCCATCGTCGAACAAACTCAAACATACAAACAAGGCTCTCAAATCAGCAACAACCCTTCGACTCAAAGCATCAGCCACCACATTAGCCTTACCTAGATGGTACTCAATCAAACAGTCGTAATCCTTAAGCAACTCTATCCATCTTCGTTGCCTAAGGTTTAACTCCTTCTGAGTCAACAGATACTTTAGGCTGTTATGGTCTGTGTATATCATACACTTTTCTCCATATAAGTAATGTCTCCAAATTTTCAACTCGAAGATCACTACTGCTAGCTGTAAATCGTGCGTAGGGTAGTTCGCTTCATGAGGCTTAAGCTGTCGCGAAGCATAAGCGACCACCTTACCTTCTTGCATCAGTACGCATCCTAACCCCACATGCGATGCATCGTTATACACAGTGAAGTCCTTCCCAGACTCTGGTTGAATCAACACTGGCGCTTCAGTCAATACCTTTTTCAACTGGTCAAGAGCTTTTTGTTGTTTCTCAGTCCAGACAAATGCTACTCCTTTCCTTAACAGTTTCGTCAATGGTGCAGCAATTAGAGAAAATCCCTCTACAAACCTTCTGTAATAGCCTGCCAGACCCAGAAAACTTCGAATTTTCGATACTGACTTTGGTGGTTTCCATTCCAAAACTGCCTCAATTTTCCGAGGATCCACTCTAATTCCTTCAGCAGAAACCACGTGACCTAGAAAAGTCACTTCTCGCAACCAGAATTCACACTAACTAAACTTCGCATAAAGTTGCTTCTCTCTCAGCACCTGCAGCACAATACGTAGATGCTCATCATGCTTCTCCTCAGTTTCTGAATATACCAGAATATCATCGATAAAAACGAACACGAATTGGTCCAAGTAAGGTTGGAATACTTGATTCATCAGATCCATGAAAGTTGCAGGTGCGTTCGTCAACCCAAACGGCATAACCAGAAACTTGTAATGACCATATCGAGTTCTAAATGCTGTCTTATGAATATCCACTTCCTTTACCCTTAGTTGATGGTATCCAGATTGAAGGTCAATCTTGGAAAATACCGAAGCTCCTCTAAGTTGGTCAAATAGATCGTCAATTCTAGGCAGTAGGTATTTATTCTTTATCGTCAGTTTGTTCAATTGGCGATAATCGATGCACCTACTCATCGTCCCATCCTTTTTCTTCACAAACAGGACTAGTGCTGCCCATGGAGACACACTCGGTCTAATGAAGCCTCTATCCAAAAACTCTTGTATTTGAGCTTTCAGTTCCACTAACTCTTTCGGTGCCATCCTATAGGGTGCGATGGACACTGGAGCTGTTCCATGCAGCAAATCAATTCCAAATTCGACTTCTCGATTCGGAGGTAATCCAGGAAACTCTTCTGGGAAAACATCTCAGAATTCTCTAACAGTTCTGACTCTCTCCACAGTCAGATCCTCTGTTTCAGCTTGACTTACAAAAGCCAAATATGCCTCGCATCCCTTACACATCAGTTTCTCAGACCTCAAAGCCAACACTACATTGGACAAGTAATCTCTTCGTTCTCGAATAATCATTATCTCTTCATCCTCGACAGTCCTTAACACCATCCTCTTAGCTGCACAATCCAGAGTTGCCTTATGCTTGGTCAACCAGTCCATCCCTAGGATTAAATCGAATTCTCCGAACGGTAACTCCATCAAGTCTCCACAGAAAATCCTACCTTGAGTCTCTAAAGGCACCTCTCTAAAGAGTTTCTCTACCTTAACCGAGTGACCTAAAGGACTTATCACAGTTACCCCACACACAGTCTCCTCAAAGTGTACACCTAATGACCCATAAATGTCACATGCAAAAAATGAATGAGTTGACCCCACATCTATCAGAGCAGTATAAGGTACGCCAGAGATAAAAAACGTACCAGTTATGACATCAGGTACATCACCCTCCTCGCGGCAACGAGTAGCATATACCAAAGCTGGCTGACGAGCCTCAGCATTAACAGCACCCCTGCCTGGTGCCCCACGTCCACGGCCATTGCCACCGTGACCTTGTCCACGACCTCTCGGCGGTGGCGGTCCATCTCGCGCTGATTGCACAGGTTGCACAGCCCCTTGTTCAGCTACTTGATTCTGGGCTGGCCTCCTAGGACAATCCCTGATCCTATGTTCCTTTGACCCATAATGAAGACAAGCCCCAATACGCTTCCAGCATTCCCCCAGATGCACTCTACCACAATCTCCACAAGCTTGTGGTCTAACTGTGTTAACCGAAACTGCTCGAACTGGTTCCTCCGTCCTAGCTCTCTTAACATTCAGTTTGTAGCACCAGCTGGTCCAGCATCCCTCCTGAATCGGTTTCGATCCCTATAACGGTTCTTTCGTTCGGCTTGCTTCACCTCTTCGGCTATCTTAGCCTTCTCTACCAGTGTAGCAAAATCGTGCTCTCTCTGCAGTGCTATCAGCACCCTTAACTCATCCCTGAGGCCATCCTCAAAACGAACACTGCACTCATATTTGGTGGAGACAATGCCACTAGCGTACCGACTCAATCGCAGAAACTCTACCTCATATTTAACAACGGCCTTACTACCTTGGGTCAGGTTCAGGAATTACTTTCTTCGTGCATCCACATAGCTAGCTCCGACATATTTCACCTTGAAAGACTACTTGAACAACTCCCATGTTACCCTCTCAGCTGGGGTACCCTCTCTCACAGTGATCCACCACTGATACGCCTCGTCTTTCAGCAACGACACCGCTCCTTTTAACTTCTGCTCCACTGAGCAGTCCAGGTCATCCATGATCCGCTCCGTTGCTTCTAGCCAGTATTCAGCCACATTTGGGGCTACTCCAGATACGCCCCTAAAAACCTCTGCTCCATTGGCCCGGAGTCGCTCAGAAATGGACCCCCTATTCATGGGCCCAACATTAGCTCCGGCCACCCTTTCCAAAACTCTCAACATGGCCTGGGACAGAGCGTCGTCCCCTACGGCCCGATCATACGACCTATTATCATCCACCCGTGGTGGTCCTGCCTCACCAGCTAGCATGTGTTCAGAAGACGAAGATCCAGCTTGAGTATTACCTCGGCCTCGAGCAGCTCTCGTACTCATATCGATTTATCTGATTACGAATTTTATGATATTAGTTTACTGTTTCAATTGTTTATTACAGAATATCTTATGAATAGATAAAGTTTTAGAGTTGTTCTCGCGCAATCGCAATTTAGCTACTGTCTCAGTTTCCTAGGGCTTAATTTACCCTACAGTCTCAGTTTTGTAGCCTTAATACTACCTTATCTATACTACTATATCTAAGGCTCAGTACTATCTACAGTATTAGTTTTAGTACAGTACAGTATATATATATAGCAGAAAGATACTTACAGGCTTGGTGCGGGGATTCAGTGTGCCACCTTATCAGATTTCAGACAAACTCAAAAGATTTAGGCCTTTTTAAAATCCATTTCTCAAACATTTGATTTAAAGAAAACAAATTTGGAAATTACCTCCTTTAAACAGAAAATTTGTTTTCAAAAGTTAGATTTTTCCAAAAAGACCCTCTTTGGGCTTAAAGTTTTAAAAACCTTTTTGGACCCGATCCACGGCCGAGTTGTTACAAACCTGGCTCTGATACCACTAAATGTAACACCTCAAACTCGGCCTAGACATTATGGCCAAGTCTGGTGTGTCACATTGAAGTATTTTTCGAAAACCATGTTTTTATTGAAAACCCTTCTTGATGTTTAGAAACTTTTACCGTTTAAACTTGTAAACCTTTGTAGTGGCAGAAGCATGTTATTTTAAAAATAGTTAAGTATAAAAAAAACAAACCTTTTTTGTTATGGCTTAGAGTGAATGGATACTACGCACCAGGTAGGATTCAAGAAAAGAAGAGGTGAGTCAATTAGACTGCTTAAGTACCTAGCTCTTCCAGGATCCAATCCTAGACATGCACACATCCATTGCCACACATTAAGCTTATTACTTGTCCACGAACAACAAATTAAGTTTAAGTCTATTTAAAATATTTATTTCCTTTGAGAACATTTACGTTGCAGAAGCTTTGCTCGGTTATCGTGATATTTTGAAAATAAGTAACTTTTATAAAATGCGTCCTAGAGCTAACCAATTTTAAGGAATCAATTTAAGTGATGTGAATCTCAAGTTGAAAACGATTTAAGTAATTTTAAAAACCCAAAATAAAAATAATAGAGCGGCCTTATTACAACTTTAACCAAAATAGAAATAATCAAAAATAAATGTGAAATTTAAACGGAAGCTAATTGAAACTTATTTAAAAAAAAAACAAAATTTTAATCTTCGTGGCCACTCTGAATCCCGCCCAACTCCAAGTCCACCAACTAGGGCTCACCTGCAATGATAGAAAAGAAAGGGGGTGAGTTTGGGAAACTCAGTACGTATGGAAAACCCATCCAAAGCCCAAGTCAGCTCAAGCCCATTGGGCCTAAGCCCAAGTTAGCTCAAGCCCATTGGGCCTAAGCCCTATTCCGATAACAGTGAATACTGGGCCTTAGCCCCTTTTCAGATAACAGTATGGCCCATAGGCCCATTCCAGAACAGAACAGACATATTCGTGCTTGCAAGCCCAACCCAGCCTATAACCAACCGCTATACTCCACCCGTACCAGCCCTACACTCCATGTGGGGAATAACTCAACCCACCCAGCCCTACACTCCACAGCTGCAGCATTGCTGCTCAGATATCAGTAAGTTGAGGCAAGGCCTCCAGTACGTGGACAAGCCACTTTCAGTACTTCCTCCATCAATAACCCAGTCCCATGCATCAGATAATAATAACATGGCATGTAGTAAATAGTAACAGTCAAACATGCATTTAGGTCAACCTTAACCCTAGGGGTATATCAATAATTTTACTCCTAGGGGTAAATCTGTAAATTTTCCACCTATAAAGGTATTTCAGTAATTTTCTCGTTTTTAAGGGTTCTCATGAATAATACGGTCCATACTAGCCCATTTGTCATCACAGTAATTTATTTATCTCAATTTCACAATTTTAGCCATTGGGCACTAAACCCCTTAATGGGCCCTACAGTGTCCACTAGCAATTTAAGCCCATTTAATTCAAGTTTTATGACCAGTTCATCGATTTAAGCAGTTTTTATTCTACAGTCTAACAGAACATACCTATTGCCTATTTTTTTTATTATCTTACCCGTATGGGCCCGTAAGCCCATTGGGCCCAGTTTTAGCCTATCGAGGCCCAATTACCGAAGTGCACGAAATTTCACACACGACTAACTTACCACTTTGCGATTTCAAATCAAATGATTTCTAAACGTCTTGTGAGCACTCGCACACTCACAAGCCCATAAAATGCCAGAATTTCGGCATTTTGGCTTTTACCGAATTGAACTATGAGAGGGTGTTCGATACACACCTGTTTCGCGACGACTACCACTGAGATCCCTTACGATGTTCTACAATTTATTACCACAATTCTTAGATTGAAAACCACAATAACCAATCCCAACATTCACCTACCATAATCGAACCATGCCCCTAAAGCCTTTAAAATCTTACCTTTTTGCCGAAAACCGATGACTAGATCTAAGTCTAGTTGTTCCAAAGATCCAAGCCTTTGATCCAACCTCTAGAAGACACTAATCACCAAAATAAATCATCGGTTAAAGACCCTTAAAGCCCTATGCCCAAATCGACAACCTCCCTAGATTTTAGGGACTTCGGCTTTTTCTAAATTGTAAAATAAGACTAGATTTAAGGTGATGAGCACTTACCACTTATTCCTCTTTGATTTATATGTAGATCTGATGTAGATCTATCCTCTAAATGATAGTAAAACTTGAATCCAGGAGATCTGAAGTTTCGGCTATAAGTCCCTAAATCTATGGTACTTTGGCTTTTTAAGTGATGAAGAAGATGACAATTTGAGGCTATAACTTTGAAGTAATGTTGACGACAGATACTAAGGGTTTAGAAAAGATGAAAGTTAATCAAAAGGAACAAAAATAACTGAAGGATTTTGGCTTGGAGAAATCGGCACAAGAAGTGAGTTTTCGGGATTTCGGCTTTTATGGCGATCGACTATGAAGGTTTTGTGGAGGATGGGATTGATAGAGGAGGTGAGTAAGGTGATCAGAAGATTTCGGCTAGAAGAAAAAGCAAAAAGGAAGAAAGAAAATGGAGGAAAAAGAGAGGAAGAAGAACTCGGCACCAAGGAGAAGGTATTTGTGTTTTCAGCTTTCGTGAGAACTCAGAAAGGATGAATGACAGTGAAAGCTTTCAGGTGGCTAACCCTAATTCTCCAAGACAGAAAAAGAAAAGAACCTAACCCTAATATCAACTTAAACAATCGGCCCGACCTCCCTAAGGCCCTTGCCAAAATTCACTTAAGTGATCACATGCCCGACATATGCCTAAAATTAAAAAGTAACAGTATGCCTACCTTGCAACTTGAACCCTGGACTTTTAATTCATTTCTAGGTGCCATTTTTTTTAAGAACTTAGTGGCGCCACCTTGCCACTTTACCAAGGCCTTATTTGTGTCATAATTTAGAAAGTTCTTCTTAAAAACCCACTTAACCATGTCTCCTATTCACTTAAAATCCAACCTTGATATTTTACCGCATTTAACTTAGGCTTGGGCCTTCTAAAGGCCCACTAACACATTTAAACGCAATTCCAATATTTAGAACACCAAAATTTCAAAATTTACCTAAAATCACAGAAATTCGAAAAATCTCAAAAATCAGGGCGTTACAGTTACTATTATGGGCTTAGGCCCAGAATATATTCACTCTCTGTATGTTCGACTGTTTATTATTATGGGATTACACACTGAGTTTTCATAAACTCACCCTTTCTTTTAAATACGCAGGTAATCTACAGCCTTAGACGATTTGGAGTCGCGAGGGACTCAGAGGTGGCCACACGATTGCAGTGGATATGCAACTTGACTTTATCTATTTAAGTTTCATATTGGCTTTCTAATTATGTAATAAGGCCATTTGGGGGATTTTTAACTTCTATTGGGCTTTTGATTTCGTATTTTAAACAGCTAGAGTAGGAACACCGAGTTTTCAAAATGATAACGTTTTCAAAGAAAAACGTTCATTTTTAACCTTAAGGTTTTCAACTAGATAAGCTTCTGCGGTTTTATTTGGATTAGGAAATCAAAGATAACAGATGTTTTGATAAGATAATTTCAGATGTAAAAACGGAATATATTGAGTTTTCTCAAGCAATAAAAACTAAATGGGTTTTAACTTAAAAACGGTTTTCACCAACAAGTTCAAGTTTTAGAAGGCACTTCGATGTGACATGTTAGATTCGGTCGTAATGTCTAGGCCGGGTTTCAGGTGTTACACCTTCCGATCTTACATTGCATCCAAGTCGGACTCAACTTCTATCTCGCAAATGACCAAATCGTCCAGGCTCTATTTGTGGAGTATGGGTTGTTGAGTGGAACTCTCCAAGAGTTCGACAATTACCACAGCACCAATGTTGCCAGCTTGGAAGAGTCGAGTAAGTAAAAAAGTAAGACGATAGAGGAGCTATGCTACAATGAACATGTCATTAAAAGTAAAGTTGAATGTCTCAACTCATGTATCATGGCTTAAAAGCTCAAAGATAAGGACACGAAGAATAAATGCAAACTATTGAAGAGTAAGGTGGAGTTATAGGAGAAGAGCGATTCCTCTTTAAGGGAATAATTCCAGGCCAAAAACCTACACTATGAGGCCAAATTGGATAGCCTTTGCCAATCCAATGATTAAACCTTCTGAAAATACCCGAAGAATACAACTAAGAACTTGACCAAGACACTACCAAAGTTAAAAGCTAACTTGGTTCTCCATGCCCAAGTGGCTGCTAGTCCCATGGACTTGAGTCAGGTAGACTTCGACTTCCTAAAGGACATCTCTACAGATTTATTGGGTTTCGATGTTTACAATCTCAAGGGTAAAGTGTGGGAAGATATCCAGTTAAAATGGAAACAGATTGCTGGCTTCTTCATCCCTAAGTCACCCAAAATAGAAGGTGAAGAGAGTTTCGAGAAGCTCAATGACTCAAAGAAAACTCCATGGGAAGTGGAGCATGCATAGGAGATCCCCTTATCAAAAAAGGTTCCTGCCACATCCACTGAGCATCATACCGAAGGAGATAACTGGATTTCCTTTTATTCTATCTTTTCTTTTATTGTCTTCTATCTCATCTAGCATCCTTTTTGTTTGTATTAATGAATAAATCATTTATCTTTCTTTTATCTTTTTGTTTCATCATTATCACTATTCACTAAGCCATTTTTTATACATCAATTTCATGATAAGATAATTGTCAACATACATAGGAACTCTACCAGGTTCAACGTATTATGCATATAGGACTTTTTCATCTTTTTGGTCGAAGAAACAGCTAAACTAGGCTCTGATACCAAACTTGTAACACCCTCAATCCGATCCAATTGACCAGATCCAAATATTTGGTATTATCACACAAATACAAATACAAACACAAACTTGACTTACTTATGCGGTTTACATATAATGAAAACTTATTAAATTAAAATTTTCAAACTAAATTACATAAGTAAATACAAATACAAGATAAGGTAATTTAATTACAATGATATCCAAATTGAATGTAATAACCTGTTTTTCAGTAGTGTTGGAAACAATGGTTTCGGGATAAAAAATTCAACGAGTAAGTTCGTAAATATTATTATTTAATATTTAGGAGTCAATTATAGTTTTAAAAAGGTTTTTTATATGATAATTTATGTTATATAAATGATTAATTAAGTTTAAGTGGTAACCCTAAAGTCAAGTGGTTTTAGAAAATGAGGCATCGGGACCTTGTTACTATAAACCAAGTTGTAAATATTTTTATAAATATTTACGAAGTGTTATTAAGGTTGTATTAAAGTTTCGTTAAGAAATTTTAATGTTTCGATAGTTAATTAATTAAAAAGGACTAAATTGTAAATGATGTAAAATTTGACCACTATTTGATTTGAGTGATTAAATGGCTTATTGAATAAATGAAAATGGACTTAAATGGTAATTAAACCATTTAAGGATTTAATGGACGGCTTTGGGCAACTAAAAGCATGAAATTTGGATGATTTTTAAGTAGACAAAATGGTAATTTTATAATTAAATTAAATTAAATGAAACAAAGTTTGTATCATCTTTTCTAATTCATTTCTTTCACCGGATTGGGGAGAATAAAGCCATTGCTAAAGGCTTTAAAGCTTTCACCAAGCTTCAATGTGTGCATGTAAGTTCGTTTTAGCCCCGTTTCTAATTATTTTTATGTTTTTAAGATCGTTGCAACTAGGTCCAGCTAGCCCATACCTTCGTTTTTGAGACTGTTAAAGATATTGAATGTTGGCATTGATGAATATTTTTTATTTTAGATATTAAATGGTGAATTTGAAGTGTTAGTTGGTATTTAAAAGTATTTTGTTAAGTAATTTTTTTATGAATTTGTCGATTAGGGACCAAATTGTTGAAATAGTAAAAATACAAGGACTTGATGTAAAATTTTTATAAATATGGGCTTTATTGGAAGCTATGAATATTCGGTTGGTATGGGTTTTTATTAAAAATGGTTAATTTGCACGTTTTAGGCTTAGGGACTAAATTGAATAAAAGTAAAATGTTATGGGCAATTTTGTAAAAATGTCAAAAATGACTAAATTGCATAAAATATATTTTTTTACTATCTAAATTAATAAATTGAATGAAATTATTAATTTAGATCAAGATCGAGTGGAAAATTGAGGAGAATGAAAAATTACCAAAAAGTCCCTATACTTTAACATTTCGCAATTTAGCCAGGTAAGTTCGTATGAACTATAATCACTTAAATGTTGATTAAATTGAATGTTTAATTTGTGATTCTATTGTCAATGAATTAATATATAAATGGTATTATACAATTTGTCAAGTAAAGAGACGATGGAAATCCAACGATGTTATGATGACTATCGAGCCCCGTTTGAACCTTAGGAATATATAGAATACAAATGACATGTCATTAGGGTTACCATGTTTTGGGTGCTAATCTTGAATGTCCTACTGATGGCCAAGTTCTGGTATTTGTTGCAGATACTCGTCAACTTGTGTAAGCGGCATCGTGTAGCTACATTTCAACTGTCAGCTTGTGTGAGCAAACCTAGGTTACCATGCTTCAGGTGCTGGTCCTGAATGTCCTATCTTTGGTTGAGGTTAGGCATTAGTTGTGGATACTTATTAGCTTTTGTGAGCAACATTGTGTAGCTTATATTCTGACCGCCAACTTGTGTAAGCAGACCCATTTTACAGCTCGTATGAGCTACGACTATATGTTTAGCACACTTTGTGTAAGCTTTCCTACGTATCCGGTGTTATTCTAAGTTGTTCAAAAGGCATGAAAAGGGAAGGAACGATAAATATTCAAATGACTTATATTACGAAAACTATGAAAAGGAATGAAAAGGAATGTTAAATGAAAGTATGACTATGTTTATGGAATTGATAATTTCAAGTGAGGTTATTCATGTTTAATGACTTATCTTATGTTATTCAAGTGAATTATGAATTGATGCATTAACATGTGTTGTTGATGATGCTTAGGCTTGTGCCAAGCTATTGGTTGGATTGTATTATGTTAGTTTAAAAAAAAATGCATTGAAATGGTAAGTGACCAAATGGAAAGATGCTTATGTGCATGAAAGAGTGGTAAGAATCAAAGTATGTAATTTCTCATGAAATGGTTTATTGTGTAGTTGATTTTAGAAGAGTTATGCTTAAATGCACTAGCTTGAGGCTATGGTTAATGTTATGTTTAATTCTTGTATGTTATGCAAATGAAATGGGTGAGAATAGGTAATGAAATGATAAGTTCATAGTTGAGATGTAATGTGATGAAATAAAAGGATTGTTGAGTTAAAGAACTTACTTATAAGGAAGAAATTTACTTATGCTATATGTGAGTTTACTTATTTCATGAATAAATACAATAATTCATGAGTTAATAATGTAAGCATATGCTAAGTATATGGAATGGTAAGTAAGTAGATAAAATGGTTCATCATTTTAAGGAAAGGTTGATAATTATGTAAGTCAACCTAGGAGACCTTATTATGTTATGAATGAAAAGTGTATGTGATGTTTATAAATATACTCAATTGTGAGCTGAATGGTGTTCAATAGATTTATACTAATTTTAAAGTATTGGTGTTAAATCATGTTTAACCTATGTTTGATAATATAGAAGTGATAAGTTATGTTTCAAGTTTATACGAACTTACTAAGCATGCATTGCTTACATAGTCATCTTTCTCTTATTTTGCAGATTATCGAAAGCTCGATCGGTTTGGAAACTTGTCGGAGATCTATCACACTATCTGTAATGCCCCGTACCCGAGACCGTTGCCGGAGTTGAACACGAGGTGTTAACAGACTTAATTCATTGCTTAAACAACTCAAACAATTTAATTTTAGAAATTCCAGACAAGCTGGCTAACTGCGTCACAGTTGCTTAAAAATTCATATCTCGAGTTACAAAATCGAAATCCAATTCCGTCAATTTTCCCTGAAAATAGACTCATATATCTATTTAATAATTTTTTTCTAGAATTTTTTACTAGGCCAATTAGTACAGTTTATTAGTTAAAGTCTCCCCTGTTTCAGGGTTCGACTGCTCTGACCTCTGTGTATTACGAATCAGATATCTCTTTGTACAGAATTTCAATGACTATGAAGTTTGTTTGTTTTAAAACTAGACTCAATAAGAAATCTGTACATATAAATTATGACTTCTAATTATTTTTATAAAATTTATGGTGAATTTTCAAATTCAAAACAGGGGATCCAGAAATCCCTCTGGCCCTATTTCACAAAAAATTAAACATCTCATAAAATATAACTCATATACCTGTTTCGTTTCTTCCATATAAAAATATACTTATAATTATTCAATTCCATATTTTATTCATTATCTAATTATATCTCTACTATTTTTAATGATTTTTCAAATTCACGTCACTATCATTATCAGAATCTATTTTCAGTAAATTTTACCTATTTCATGGTTTCCATGGATTAACTAGCAATTTGACATACATAACACCAAAAATGATCATAATTAGCCATTCCAATGGCTAATCATTACCAAGCATTTTTATACTACTCAATAACCATATCATAAGACCATATATACAAAATGATTATAATGCTATACATGCCATACTCAAAATATTCAAGCCATTATGCCAAGATGGTATACGGATAGTGTGAGCGTGCCTCCAACCGTTCCCGATTTCCGAGCTGGCTTGTCAGCACTACAAGGAATGAAAAGGAGGGAGTAAGCATAAATGCTTAGTAAGTTCACATGCAAATAGCAAGTAACATAACCATATAAGCAAACATAAAACATCATTTGCGTAACCATCACCAACACATTCATATCATATTTTCATTTATCATCTTACCATATTGTTGTTATATCGATTTTTCAACCTGAGGGTTAAGTACATACCTGTTCAAAGTATCCATTTCACAACACTTACCAATACGTCCCTTTCATCTTGAGTGTTCCTCCATTTGAGTAGAACTTTACCCGTTGAACACATCGGAATATAATTCGGATACATGGAAAGTTCGCACATAAGTGCCACATATGTAGCCAAGCTACTATGTAACCCGCCCATAAGCGAACTCGGACTCAACTCAATGAGATCAGGCGTTCGCATCCATAAGTGAACTCGGACTCAACTCAACGAGCTCGGATGCCTAGTTACATTTCACGAACTCGGACTCAACTCAACGAGTTCGGACATTCGCATCCATAAGTGAACTCGGACTCAACTCAACGAGTTCGGATGCCCAAATATCCCAGTGACATGTCACTTGTATCCTAATCCATTCCTAAGGTTCAACGGGACCTTTTTCCCAATCATGTGTCTCAACCATCTTCTACGGAATACCGATACCGATACTCGATAGTGTTTCACATTTTCTAAGTATATCACATAATTTGACATATTATCAAACAATTATCAGGAGTATAATATTTCATAATAATTATCATATCATTTAAATAACATAAAAACATTTAGAATAATAACTATGTTTCCAACATTTACATATGAACTTACCTAGTATGCGAAAATGACTACTTTTACGATTTCGTCCACAACTTGGTATTTTCCCCATTTTAGCCCAAATTTCAGTTTTCCTTGCTCTATCATTTAAAATATAGTCTAATTAGGACTCACATTATTCAAATTGACCCAAAATCATATTTTGGAAAAATTACAATTTTGCCCCTAAACTTTTACATATTTGCATTTTTTCCCCAAAGCTCGTAAATTAAACTTCAGCCTATTTTCTTATGTTTTATGACATGCTGATCATTTTTCCCTTCTATGGAAACATCAAATTCTCACTCTAACATGTACTTATGACTATTAGGTATTTTTACCGATTAAGCCATTTTGCTCGTTTTCACTTAAAACCGAGTAGCACAAGTTGTCTAACATTATTTAAAAACTCATATTCTATCATAAAACACCAAAATACACAAATTTCACCTATGGGTATTTTTCCAAATACAAACCTTAGGTTAAATTATTGCTAGCATAAGCTAAATCGAGCTACCGGGACTCCAAAAACATAAAGAACTTGAAAAACGGGGCTAGAATGGACTTACAATCGAGCTTGGAAGCTTGAAAAACCCTAGCCATGGTTTCTCCTTGCTATATTCGGCCATGGGGTTGAAGATGAGCAAAATTGGCTTTTAATTTTGTATTTTAATTCATTTTACCCCTAAATGACCAAAATGCCCTTACTACTAAACTTTCCAAAAATTCCATCCATATCCAATTTTTGTCCATAAACTTAGAAATTGGTAAAATTGCTATTTAAGTCCTCCAAATTAATATTTCAAAACAATTTCATACTAGAAACTTCTAGAATGCAAGTTTTGCAAATTATTCGATTTAGTCCCTAATTTCAATTTAAGCACTTTATGCATAAAATTTCTTCACGAAAATTTCACACAATCATGCAATCATATCATAAACATCAAAATAATTATAAAATAATTATTTCTATCTTAGATTTTGTGGTCACAAAACCACTATTCCGACTTGGCCCAAAATCAGGATATTACACTATCCAATGATTATATTGGTAGATTTTGATATCTTGAGCAAGGTTATAATGGCATGTATAGGTAGACCTATTGTTTATGTTGGTTGATGAGTTTGGCATGTATATGCCATTTTGGTTGATGTAACCTTGGTACATCAGATGCCTGGTGGATGTGTGTTGTTTTGACAATGTGTTAATGCATGTTTGAGTCACCAAAGTGATAGATGATAAATTGACCTCAACATGGTCAATTTATGATATGCTTTAAGTGATAGATGATAAATTGACCTCAACATGGTCAATTTATGATATGCTTTAGAAAGGTTTTGTATAGATGTACATGTTTGAAATATGATATGCAAATATGATGGTTGTTGGTACCATTTGGAAATGGCTAGTTTTGTGTCATTTAGATGGTTTTGATGCATGTGAGAAATGGTCCAAACGGGAAGGTTATTTTGGTATGGTATGAATCTAATATGGTATGGTTGATATGTTTCCATTGTAATGTGTTTTCGTATGGAAAATAACTTAGTTGATGAATGGTTAAATATGCACATGTTTAGGCATATTTGGTACATTGTGCTTAAGGTGCCTTTTGGGCATCTTGGTTGTATAGTTAACTGACCTTTTGAATTGGTCTTATTATGCATGTTTTAGGTATGTTTTAAGATTTGATTGAATGTACAAATTTCTTGTAGGTGTGTGTTTGAATTGGGTGAAATAAATGGCTTGAATTTGGCCTATTTCCTATCTACACGAGCGTGTGTCTTAGTCATGTATGACAAACCGCCATGCAACACGGTTGTGTGTCCCCTGTAGGTTTTAAAGGTTGTTTTTTGAAAGTTACACGGCCTAGTACACGAGCGTGTGTCTTAGCCGTGTGTCCCTTGTAGGTTTTAAAGGTTGTTTTCCGAAAGTTACACAGCCTAGCACACGGCCTGACACACAGGCGTGTGAGGTCATTTCGAAGGTTACAGGACCTAGCACACGAGTGTGTGGCTTGGCTGTGTAACCCAAGTCAGAGAGTTACACAGTCACAGACACGAGCTGTGTCCTTATTTTGAATGCCCACACAGTCTGAGACACGATCGTGTGCCTTAGTTGTGTGAGTCACATAGCCTGGCCACACGACCGTGCGCCCCTGCAATGTGAAATTTTCTATCTTTTTCCATAAAGTTCTAAATGTTTCTGATTTAGTCCCAAATTATTTCTAAAGTGTTTCTAAGGGCTCAAATAAATGATGATATGCATGTGTATGAATGGATTATGTTATGATCTATGAAATGATAGAAAATGAATGATTTGAGTTACGTTTTCACGGTAATGCTCTGTAACCCTATTCTGGCAACGGATACGGGTTAGGAGTGTTACATTGAATTCCTAATGTATTATAAATACCCCAAGTGGATTTCTAAAGAGTATTTTAACCTTTGGACCCACTATTAAGCTCACTCTATATGCATAATAACCCAATACATTGCTTCTTGGCGTAGTCCTAACATCGTCCTTCCTGGCGTAGACCCATAACATCATGCCTACAACGTAACACAGACATATAAGTTCATAAGAACTTAGTGAGGGTAACATCTTTTATCTGGGTCATATTTGCATATAGCAATCGATTTTTTAGTTCGACAATCTCATCGTTCCTAACCTTTAGCTTTGTTTCTGGCGAATACTTCCTCAAATTCTATTATGTTATACTCGTTTGTTGCCATGCCTTACTCCAGAACTATTTTCTTCTCTTTATTGTCTTTGATACTTTACTTACACTCTCTAAATCTTTGCTCATCATGATTTGGAGAGGAGCACATAAACAGGTAACAGGTACTTCCTTTGAATATACAAAGGTCACATCTTTATTCTAAATCCATCTCAATACTAGCTCATTACTTCACCATATCTCTTCAATTCACTATCTCCGATCGAAACTTAGCTTTTGTGACATACCTTACCATATAGTCCATATGTACATTTCGTGCTTTTGACTTCATTGTTTACGTTTAAGGGTAATATAGAGCACACTAATTACTTAACACAGAACCCACCACAAGGATGTCCTTCGTAGTTCATTATTGAGAGCCTTTCTTGAACACGCCACCAAAGCAACCCATTTGGAGTGTGCTATAAAAGTTCTTCTTGCAGGACTTGCCACAGAGGTTGTTCCTTCATAATCCACGACAAAGACACTTATGTCATAATTTGCCACAGACTATTTATTCATGGTTTACCATTAAGGCAATTCTTAAGAGTGAGCCACAAAGGCATTTCTTATAGAGTTTGCCACAAAGACGTTCCTTTCATATTCCGTCACAAAGTTATTCCTTTCATTTTGCACCACAAAGGCGTTCCTTATCTGTCGTGTTTTTGAGGTATGGATTCGCCTAAACTCATGTTATTTGAGTTTTGTCCATCATTGTCTTGGAACACGTAGGGAATCCCATCGAGTAATCACCATCTTTTAGTTCATTTTAGAAAATTCCATGTCCATGAGCTTTTCCATTCAGCGATTGTGTTTAATGTTTTGACGGAAACTTTACCATGGTGAACAGACACAGACTCACTTGACAGACCCATCACATACTAAAACATTTCATATTCATCTTTAATTCAATAAATTTCTCTTAACAGAGCATACCATTTCATACCTCTAAGACACACATATGTGACCAAACTTAAACTTTTTAGATTCTATACTAGAAACATGCATTCTATCCTTAACACTCGTTCACACAATTGTATGACCATTATACTATACTTTTTCTAGTTTTGGTTTCATTGTTCAATCGATTTCTACAGAGATACCTCATGTGAGCAGTATACATGCAAGAGACGATTTAGAGACTCACTTACAACCACGAGTAGTAGTTTGAACTCCAAATCCAACCTTTATTAAGATATTATAGAAACCACTACTTATAAAATAGAGGAACACCATTAAAGCTCATTCGAGTAACCATGCTATCATTTCAAACCTAGATGAACCCCATACAAATCCTAATATAACTCATTTCAGTTATGATTCGAGTTTTACTGTTGCCCAATCATGAATTTGAATAACTCTGAACGGTTGGCAAAAGTGGCTTGAAATTATGAAAGATAGGTTCAAATGGAATGGTTTTGAAATGGTTATGGAATTAAAGAATTGAATTCGGCTAAGGCTTAAGAGTGAACCAACAATATTGGATTGTCGACCCGAAACTTAGACAAGCACTTAGGTTGAAAGATGGTTTACAGTTTATGAAAAATAGCAAATGATAAACCTTGACCCATTATCAATTAGTGATAGGAACCAAAGGTATACGAACGCCACACTCGAAAGTGATAAGTTCGGTTAACAATGGAAAGGATAGACGCCACAAGCAATGCTTGATAAGTCAGATCAGTTCCAAAAGAACAAAGAGAATTGGATAACTTACAAAACTCAAGTTTAACATAAATTCAACAAAAAGGTTCTCTTACAATAGGCTGATTACAACTATTTATAGTGTTAAAAGAGGCTAGCCAAATAGTCACATGTGATCATCTTAATTAGCTAATAATAAGCTGAAATAAATCTCAAAAACTCTTGACATTCTAAACATAAGTAACTCCAATCTTGAATACACTTTAATTCAGCTGAATCAATGAACTTGAATGCTTAGGAAAATCTTTTGAAGTCTCCTTTGGCCAACCGAATAGACACCAGCATCTTGATGGAGTTTTGAATGCATGAAATGATCGTTTAAGAAACAAAACAATTGAGGTAGATGGAAAGGTTGCTGTCAAATTTAAGGATGTGTAATGCTCCCTTTAATTGATGATAACAGCTCATTTTAATGAAAAATAATGTTCCCCCTTGTATGTGTAACATCCTGAAATAAGGCCTAGTTGGAATAGTGGTTTCGGGACCACCAATCCGATGTTAAAATATTTATTTCATAATTATTATGAGGTCTAGAATATGAAAGTAAGCATGAGTTAAAGTTTCATGAAGAAATTATAAGTATAAGGTGTCAAATTGGAAATTCGGGACCAAATTGAATAAATTGCAAAACATGGGTTCTAGAAGCAATTTGTATGAAATTGCTTTGGACTATTAATTAGAAGGCCTTAAATAGCAATTTTCCCAATTTTTAAGTTTTTGAACAAAAATGGGCATGCATAGAAAAATTTGGAAGTTTGTAAAGTGGGGCATTTTGGTCATTTGGTAATAAACTTAATAAAAAGGGAAAAAGAAAGCCAAAATCAACCATCTTCTTCCTTGTGGCTGCCGAAATTCCTAAAGATCCATAAGCTAGGGTTTTCAACATTTCAAGCTCAATAGTAAGTGTTCTCTAGCCCATATCTCAAGCTAGGGTTCATGTTAGAAAATTTACCCATGCATGAGATGAATGTTCTTTGATGATCTATGGAGGATTATGAAAGTCGGAAGATAGATAAACATCTTTTACTATGTGATTTTTCATGAAAACACCTAAAAGGGACCAAATAGTAAAGGTCTGAAATGTGAGGTAGAAATGTGAAATAGAGAAAAATATGGGCTGGTATGAACATAGAATAGATTCGACTAGTCTTGGGTAACCAAGGAATTACATGCATTCCATTATACGAGCCTAGGGACTAATTTGTAAAAAAATGTGAAATGTTAGGGGTAAAATGGTCATTTTTCCCGGGGGTAAAATTTAGGTCTAAATAAATAGTATGAGATATTAATAATTTATTATTATTGATATAGACCCCAAGGAACCAATTTTGGAGGTCGATTATAGAAAACGAAAGGTTTCAAAATAACCGAAACACGAACCCGAAGCAATTACCAGGTAAGTTCGTGTAACTCGAAGAAATATGCTTGAAAAAGCATATTCTTAAATGTATGTTAATTTGGATATTGATCGCATGACAATCCAAGAAATGTGATAGTGTAAAATGGAAAAAAAGATGACAATTGTCTAGGTTGAATGAAAAACGGAGATTCGATGGGTAAATTCTTATTTACATTACATGAGATCCTGCATGTGCTGCAGAAAGGGATTTAGCTCAGACGGGTAATCCGATGATAAGGATCTAGCCTGGACAGGTGTTCCTTAAGTGATCGAACCTCCCAATGAATATATGTACATTATGGGTTTAGCCCGGATGGGTAATACGATTAAGGACTGAAGTTAGCCTCGAATGGTATTTCAGATCCGAGCATATTGGAATAATTGTCGTTGTAAGGGATTTAACCTGGAATGGTAATCCCGAAAATACTCCTTGAATTTATGTTATGAGGGGTTTAACCTGGATTGGTAATCCCACCGTAAGAGTGAGGTTCATGGGAGTGTGTATTGAAAATGGTCACAAGCATAACTTGACGGTAAACGGGATACCCATCGAGATTTTCGAGAAATTCAACAAGACTATAATGAGAAATGAGAATGGAAATGCTGAATTGATGAACTCATCTAAGGTTAATACTATATTGCTTTAAATGGAACTAACTTGATGATTGAGTGTATGTGATAGGGAATTTATTGTAACACCCCTAACCCGTAACTGTCGTCGGGATAGGTTAAGGGGCATTACCAGACTTATAACTCAAATCAGAACCACCATACGACAAATATCATCTCATTGATAATAAAAGTAATTCATTCACATTCAATATTCACATAAAATCGAGTATACAATGCTTAAACATGCCTTCGGAACCAAATTGTTAACATATGAAAGCTTCAAAATATAAAAGAATTTTCAACTTTTAAAAGGTCACACGCCCGTGTGAACAGGCTGTGTGCCTCACACGGTCTAGGCACACCTATGTCTCAAAGCCGTGGCAAAACAAGGCATAGCTACTAACTTGTCCACACGATCGAACCATACGCTGGTGTGTCCAGCACGTGTGCAATGCACATGCCCGTGTCCAGGCAGTGTGCTAGGCCGTGCAAAAAATAGGGGGTATTCTGTTTGTGACGTCAGCATACCAATAAGGGTCACACGGCCAGACCACACGCCCGTGTGTCTAGCCCGTGTGCGAGCTTGACTTACGGGGACACACGACCGTGCAACATAGCCATGTGTCGCACACGGCTGAGACACACGCCCGTGTCTCTACCTGTGTGGACAAAAATAGGCCATTTTAATAGCCAATTTGCCACCCCAAATGGGTTCAACCTACAAGCAAAGTAAACAAGCAGAATTCTACCTCCAATTCAGCCAATATTTATGCTATAGCATTCATCATTTATAACATAACAATATCAACCATTTCGTTATTCATAAACCTTACCAATTCATGCTAAACACAAGGTAAATTCATACCAAAACATTTCCTCCCATACCTCATTAAATCCCAAATTAAACTTACCAAGACTTACCAACTATAACATACCACATTTGCAACTTATCATCATATACTATAAGTCATTCACAACTATGACTTCAATCACAAACTAGCCAAATCAAATGGCTGAGCATATTCAACACAAAACACCATTCCACAACTACTAGCCTATACATGCCATACTTCCAAAATATAATTTTCGAAAGTACGAAAATAAAGTTTGATAGTGTGGTGGCGATCCTTGACGATCCCCGAGCTTGCAGTAGGTTTGATATCTATAAAACAATATAAACACACACAAAGTAAGCTTTCAAAAGCTTAGTAAGCTCATACTAAAATCATCAACAGTATATAAAACATAAAATGACAACACATGAGTAATTACACATTTTCAATCCATGTGACCATATCAATTCAATGAACTTCACATACATAATATCATCTACCACTTAGGTACCGTACATACCTGAACCTTCCCGTACTTATTGACTTTCATACTTACCTCTCGTTGAATATTATAAGACTTTCCATAAATTATTTGTATTTTAAACATCCGCACACTTAGTGCTATAAAAGTTAGCCAAAGCTAGAATAATTCTGCACACATAGTGCCATCTCAATTAACCGAAGCTAAGTCGGTATTGCACACTTAGTTCCTCATATAGCTGAAGCTAGTTAAAATCACACACTTAGTGCCAAATACTATTGATTCATCATTGTATTCATCCGAACCAATCATATATAGAATCTTTATATAATCAAAATATCAAATATACTTAAACATCATGCCTTATGTACGAACTTACCTCGTACTTGGAATTATCGACTTGAATGTTTATTCTACAATCTTCGACTTCCCTCGGTCTAAATCCGAATTCCTCTTTTCTTGATCTCAATCAAGAAATGAAATGGTCGAACCCTAGGTGTTCTTTTCCTTTTATTTTATTTGCTATTTTCGGCTATGAACATGAATGATAGCCAATTTCATGCTTTGATTTTATTAAACATATAATTATTAATCAAATACCTATTTTGCCCTTTATTAAACCTTTATAAAACCATTTAATGAATGGTTATTTTAGTCCATTAGCATTCTCAATGGATAAATAACAACATAAGGAACTTGTTTTACAAAGCCAAATCAAATAAGCACTTTAACATCAGCACACAAATTTTACATTTTAAGCGATTAGGTCCTTTTTGCAAATTAAGCACACAAACACTTAAATTTTCACACGAGATTTTCACACACATCAATTCACTTATAATAGGCACGAAAAATAATATTAAAATATTTTTTTGACTTGGATATGTGGTCTCAAAATCACAATTCTGACTAAGGTCAAAACCGGTCTGTTATAATTCTCCCCCTTAGGGATTTTTGTCCCCGAAAATTTTACCATTAAGCAGATTCGGATATTGTTGTCACATAGCATCTTTAGGCTCCCATTTGGCCTCTTCAATACCGTGTCGATGCCACATCACTTTAACTAACAGAATTTTCTTATTTCACAACACTTTAACCTCTCGAGCTAAAATACGGATTGGCTTTTCTTCGTAAGTCATATCAGACTAAATTTCAATCTCAGATGGAGGAATTACATGCGACGAATCGGATTTGTATCGTCGAAGCATCGATACATGAAATACATTATGAATCTTTTCCAGCTCTGGTGGCAACAACAATTTATATGCAACCAGCCCAATACGCTCGATAATTTCATACGGCCTGATGAATCTCGGACTCAATTCCCCTTTCCTACCAAACCGAAGCACTTTTCTCCATGGAGACACTTTCAAAAACACTTTATCACCGATTTCAAACTCAATGTCTTTTATTTTCAAATCTGCTTATGATTTTTGACGATCAGAAGCTACTTTCAAACTATCTCGAATCACTTTCACTTTCTGTTCCATTTCTTTTATCAAATCAATCCCGTGAATCTTATTTTCGCTGAGCTCTGTCCAATACAAAAGTGTACGGTATTTGCGACCATATAAAGCTTCATAGGGTGCCATTTTAATGCTCGACTGAAAACTATTATTATAAGCAAATTTAATCAAAGGTAGATATTGTTCCCACGTACCTTCAAACTTAAGAATGCAACATCTCAACATATCCTCGAGTATCTAAATAATCTGCTCAGATTGGCAGTCGGTTTGCAAATGAAAAGCAGTACTAAAGTGCAATTTAGTACCCAGAGCATCTTGCAACTTCTTCCAAAATCGTGATGTAAATCTCAGTTCTCTATCTGACACTATTGACAATGGCACACCAAGCAATCTCATGATATCAGAAATTTATAACTCAATTAATTTATCAAGTGAGTTATTAGATCGAACCGGAATAAAATGAGCTGATTTCGTCAAACGATCAATTACAACCCAAATTGCGTCTTTCTTTCTCAGAGACAGGGGCAAACCCGAAACAAAGTCCACGGTCACTTGATCCCATTTCCACTCCGAAAGCATAATATGTTATAGCAAACCAGATGGCACCTAATGTTCAGCTTTAACTTGTTGATAGATCAAACATTTAGAAACAAAATCAGAGATATCTCTTTTCATTCCAGACCACCAATAATATTGTTTCAAATCGTTATACATTTTCGTACTACCTGGATGCACTGATAAATGACTACTGTAAGCTTCACTCGGAATCATCTGAATTAATTCTAGATTTCTCAGAATACAAATTCGATCTCAAAACCTCAGACAATCATCTTTATTAATTCTAAATTCTGAATCAGTCTCTACATCACACTGAGCTCTTTTAGCTAAAATCTCATTATCAACCTTCTGAGCTTCGATAATTTGCTATAAAGACAAAGGTCTTGCTTTTAATTCAGCTAAAACTGAACCATCACCAAACAGAACCAAATGAGCATTCATCGCACGCAAAGCAAACAACAATTTTCGACTCAAGGCATCAGCAACAACGTTTGCTTTTCCCAGATGATAATCAATCACAAGTTCGTAATCTTTTAGCAATTCTAACCATCTTTTCTATCGCAGATTTAAGTCTTTCTGAGTCATCAAATACGTCAAACTCTTATGATCCGAATACATATGACAATTCTTACTGAACAAGTAATGGTGCCAAATCTTTAAGGCAAACACAATCACAGCTAACTCAAGATCATGCTTCAGATAGTTCTTTTCGTGCAACTTCAACTGTCTCGAAGCATAAGTAATAACTTTTCCTTCTTACATTAGAACACATCCTAGACCAATCAATGAAGCATCGCTGTAAATTACGAATTCTTTACCCGATTCAAGTTGTACCAATACTGAAGCTTCAGTTAACAAAATCTTCAACTGATCAAAACTATTCTGACATTTTTTAGACCATTCAAACTTCACATCTTTCTGTAACAGTTTTGTCAATAGAGTCACGATCATCGAAAAACCTTTCACGAATCTTCTATAGTAACCAGCAAGTCCTAGAAAACTACGGACTTCAGAGACATTCCTCGGTGGTTTCCAATCCAAAATAGCTGAAATCTTGTTCGGATTAACCCGAATACCAAAGGCTGATATAATATGACCCAGAAAACCAACTTCCCACAACCAGAACTCACATTTACTAAACTTCGCATACAACTGTTTATCTTGTAGAGTCTGTAGCACTATTCTTAAATGCTCGGCATGTTCAGATTCATCACGTGAATAAACCGATATGTCATCAATGAATATCACAACAAATTGATCTAAATACGGTTTGAAAATTCTATTCACCAAATCTATAAAGATAGCAGGTGCGTTAGTCAATCTGAAAGGCATAATTAAGAATTCATAGTGACCATACCTTGTTCTAAAAGCAGTCTTTGAAATATCTGAGTCTTTCAATCGTAACTGGTAATAGCCTGATCTCAAATCTATTTTAGAAAACACAGCAGCTCCTTTCAATTGATCAAACAATTCATCAATTCGGGGCAGGGGATATTTATTCTTAACAGTCACTTTATTCAACTGACGATCATCAATACACATTCTCATGGTACCATCTTTCTCTTTCACAAATAGAACCGGAGTACCCCAAGGTGAGAAACTCGGTCTAGCAAAGCCTCTATCGATCAACTCTTGTAACTGTGACTTTAATTCTTTTAGCTCAGTTGGATCCATTCTGTACGGAGCTATCGAAATTAGAGTAGTGCCAGGTACCAATTCAATGCCAAACTCTATCTCTCTAACCAGAGGTAATCCCGGAAGTTCTTCAGGAAACACATCAGGAAATTCACAAACAATAGGCACATATTCAACTTTCTTTTCTGATACTCTTGAATCAATCACATATGCAAAATAAGCTTCACAACCCTTTTTCACAATACTTAAAGCTTTTATCGAAGATATCACAACAGATAATCCATTCAAATCACTAGATTCAATTCTAACTATTTCATCATTCTTACATCTCAAATCAATAGTTTTTCATTTGCAATTGACCACAACATCATGCAAAGTTAACCAATCCATACCCTGAATTATATCAAATTCATCAAAAGGTAATATCATCAGATTAGCCGGAAAATAATTGTCTCGAAACATTAACGAACAATTCTTGCAGACTTTATCAACCAAAACACATCTGCCTAAGGGGTTTGAAACTGTAATTACAAATTCAGTAGACCCTATAGGAAAAGTCCTACTGTTCACTAAGTTCATACATATATACAAATGTGTTGATTCAGGATCTATCAAAGCAATCACAGAAGTATCATAAAGAGTAAATGTACCCGTAATCACATCTGAGGATGAAGTTTCCTCGCGAGCTCGAACAGCATAGGCTCTGGCAGGTGTACGAGCCTCAAATCTCACAGTTATGTCTTTCGTTCCTCTCTGACTACCGTTACTTTTCCTAAATTTCTGGGAGGTCTACCTCGAGAAGTATTACCACTCTGCCTCGGATTTTGAACATTATCTTTTTTAGCTAAATCTAGACAATCTTTTATAAAATGATTTCTTGAACCACAACTATAACAAGCTCAGTTATTACTTTTTCCCCAGCATTCACCAAAGTGTCGTCTTCCACATTGATCACACTCAGGCTTTTCATTCTTTGCATTATCAACACTGGCAACAGACGTGGCTGAAGATTTGAAATTCGATTGTGATCTAGCATGATCTCTGTTCGAATGTCCTACACTAGCCTTTGAACGACTACTATCATCTATAAACTTCTTGGATCCAGATTGAAATGATTTGCCTGCTGATCTCTTTCGTACCTCTCTAGCTTCAAAATTAGCCTTTCTTTTCTCTTTCCCAAGATCTTCAGCTTTACATGCTCGTTCAACAAGCACTACAAATTCTTTGATTTCTAGGATTCCAACGAGCAAACGAATATATTCATTCAAACTGTCTTCCAATCTCTTGCACATTATTGCTTTCGAAGATACACATTCGCGGGCATACTGACTCAACCTTACAAATTCTCGCTCGTATTCTGTGATAGACATACAATCTTGTTTAAGCTCGAGAAACTCTTTGCGTTTCTGATCAATGAATCTTTGACTGATATGCTTCTTCCGAAATTCAGCTTGAAAGAAATCCCACGTAACTCGTTCACTCGGAATCACAGATGTTAAAGTTTTCAACCAATGATACGCCGTGTCTCTCAGAAGTGAAACAACACATTTTATACATTCTTCTGGACTCAAAGACAACTCATCAACACTCTTATTGTGTTCTCTAACTAGAACACAGCTTTCTCAGCATCATCATTCGTTGTAGCTCGAAACTCTTCAGCCCCATATTTTCTAATCTTATCAACTGGTGGTCTACTCAACTGTTCCAGATTCACTGGTGGCATAATAGGAGTTTGAGGAGGATTAACCGGGGGTAGAGGTTTTTGTACAGCCAGATTGGTTCTAATGTATTGGGTGAACCAATCATTCATCATCTAATAGAAGACTTGCTTAGACTCACCATCACGGCTACTCATAGCCGGTTGAGAATCAGCTTGCACCGTCCCTTGCGCAGGAGTAGGGACATTGCTTTCAACATCATCTGCTACAGCTCTATCAGGATCCATTGCTATATAAAAGCACATTTCAACGTTAGGATTCATCACACTATCACAGTTCATAAATATGGCATGTATAACTAGACTCACACACACTATGGTAATCCTAGAATCAACTAAATAATATCTCTGATACTAATAAAATGTAACACCCCTAACCCGTAACCGTCGCCAGGATAGGTTAAGAGGCATTACCAGACTTATAACACAAATCAGAACCACCATACAATAAATATCATCTCATTAATAATAAAAGTCATTCATTCAAATTCAATATTCACATAAAATCAAGTATACAATGCTTAAACATGCCTTTGGAACCAAATTGTTAACATATGAAAGCTTCAGAATTTAAAAGAATTTTCAACTTTTAAAAGGTCACACGCCCGTGTGAACAGGCCGTGTGCCTCACACGGTCTAGGCACACCCGTGTCTCAAAGCCGTGGTAAAACAGGGCATAGCTACTGACTTGTCCACATGGCCGGACTACACGCCCGTGTGTCCAGCACGTGTGCAATGCACACGCTCGTGTCCAGGCCGTGTGCTAGGCCGTGCCAAAAATAGAGGGTATTCTGTTTGTGATGTCAGCATACCAATAAGGGTCACACGGCCAGACCACATGTCCGTGTTTCTAGCCTATGTGCGAGCCTGACTTACGGGGACACAAGACCGTGCAACATAGCCATGTGTCGCACACGGCTGAGACACATGCCCATGTCTCTACCCGTGTGGACAAAAATAAGCCATTTTAATAGCTAATTTGCCACCCCAAATGGGTTCAACCTACAAGCAAAGTAAACAAGCAGAATTCTACCTCCAATTCAACCAATATTTATGCTATAGCATTCATCATTTATAACATAACAATATCAACCATTTCCCTATTCATAAACCTTACCAATTCATGCTAAACACAAGGTAAATTCATACCAAAACATTTCCTCCCATACCTCATTAAAACCCAAATTAAACTTACCAAGACTTACCAACTATAACATACCACATTTGCAACTTATCATCATATACTATAAGTCATTCACAACTATGAATTCAATCATAAACAAGCCAAATCACATGGCTAAGCATATTCAACACAAAACACCATTCCACAACTACTAGCCTATACATGCTATACTTCCAAAATATAATTTTTCAAAAGTACGAAAATGAAGTTTGATAGTGTGGTGGCAATCCTTGACGATCCCCGAGCTTGCAATAGCTTTGATATCTATAAAGCAATATAAACACACACAAAGTAAGCTTTCAAAAGCTTAGTAAGCTCGTACTAAAATCATCAACAGTATATAAAACATAAAATGACAACACATGAGTAATTACACATTTTCAATCCATATGACCATATCAATTCAATGAACTTCACATGCATAATATCATCTACCACTTAGGTATCGTACATACCTGAATCTTCCCGTACTTATTCACTTTCACACTTACCTCTCATTGAATATTATAAGGCTTTCTGTAAATTATTCATACTTTTAACATCCACACACTTAGTGCTATAAAAGTTAGCCAAAGCTAGAACAATTTCGCACACAAAGTGCCATCTTAATTAACCGAAGCTAAGTCAGTATCGCACAATTCGTGCCTCATATAGCCGAAGCTTCTTTAAATCACACACGTAGTGCCAAATACAATTGATTCATTATTGTATTCATCTGAACCAATCACATATAGAATCTTTATATAATCAAAATATCAAATATACTTAAACATCATGCCTTATGTACGAACTTACCTCGTACTCGGAATTATCGACTTGAACGTTTATTCTACAATCTTTGACTTCCCTCGGTCTAAATCCAAATTCCTCTTTTCTTGATCTCAATCAAGAAATGAAATGGCCGAACCCTAGGTGTTCTTTTCCTTTTATTTTATTTTCTATTTTCGGCTATGAACATGAATAATAGCCAATTTCATGCTTTGATTTTATTAAACAAATAATTATTAATCAAATACCTATTTTTCCCTTTATTAAACCTTTATAAAACCATTTAATGAATGGTTATTTTAGTCCATTAACATTCTCAATGGATAAATAACAACATAAGGACCCTTTCTTTACAAAGCCAAATCAAATAAGCACTTTAACATCTAGCACACAGCTTTTACATTTTAAGCGATTAGGTCCTTTTTGCAAATTAAGCACACAAACAGTTAAATTTTCACACGAGATTTTCATACACGTCAATTAAATTATAATAGGCATGGAAAATAATATTAAAATATTTTTTTGACTCGGATATGTGGTCTCGAAACCACTGTTCTGACTAAGGTCAAAACTGGACTGTTACATTTATACTATGCATATTTGGCATGAATATCTTTTATGGTTGTATGCTAAGTTTACCTTCCTGTTATCTGAACTTACTGAGCATGTTAATGCTTATCCCCTTTCCTTTCCCTATTTTACAGAGCTCATGAACTCGTGAAGATTAGAAGAAGATTGGAGTATTATAAACACTATCAACTTATCTTGCTTTGGTATATAGATACTTTTATTTTTTTTCAATGGCATGTATAGGTTTTGGGTTATTTTGTTATATGTGTCATTGGTTAGCCAATGCAAGGGCTTGAATGATATACCTATTCATTTTGTACATGGCCATAAGACATGGCTCATTTTGATGTAGGTTGTAACCTACTAATTGTGCATGTTTGCGCTTAAATGTTCATCTGGTGGTTAAATGTGGCATATCATGAACAGACATGTGAAATGTGGCCAAATCACTTGAAGATGGTTAAGTCATAATTGACAATGAGTTAGAAAATGAACCAAGTCTAAATGTGTTTGATAATATGGTAATCCTTAATACAAAAAGGATAATCTAGCATGTACAAAACCAATGAGATGAGGTTAACATGCAATGGACCCTTGAAGGTAGCAATTGGGCATATTTAGACCTTATTAAATACCATTGAAGTACCCAAATGTGTGTGAATGTTGAGGGTGACCATTGGCTCAGATTGTAGCCTCTAAAAAGGTCCACACGGGTGGACACACGGGCATTTGTCTAGGTCATGTGTAATACACGGTCAGTCCCATGGGCATGTGGTACGGCCGTGTGTCTCAACCGTATGGAGGGTACAGCCTAGCACACGGGAGTATGTCTTTGCCGTGTGCCCCTAAATGCATGATGACATCATAAATAGAATGCTCAGGTTTATGGACACGAGCGACGACACGGGCGTGTCTAGGCCGTGTGAAGGACACGGGCTAGGGACACGGGCGTGTGTTTGGTCGTGTGAGAACCCCTGTAGGTTGGAAATGGAAAATAAATTCAATTAATTCCATACAGGTAAAGGACACGGGTGTGTGCCAAGCACATGGGCGTGTACATTGCCTCTACACGGGCGTGTGAGGCTTAAAACTAGAAATTTTCCTAATGCTTTCTTAAGTTCTTGGTTTAGTCCCAGGCTATTTTTAACGTGTGTTTTGGACCTCGTAGGGCCATATTAGGGTCAATATGACCTTGTTGATTGGTTTTAAATTTTAATGAAATTTTATAACCTGATTTTTCTCGAAACGTTTATGCTTTTGTACGGTAATGCCTCGTACCTTATCTTGGTCTCGGGTATGGGTAAGGGGTGTTACATTTAATGGTATTAGAGCTACGGTTTAGTCAGTTCTAGGACTAACGTAGCATGTATTTAGTTTAGCTATACATGCCATTACACAAGTTATGATAGTGTGACATCTCCTAACCATTTTTAATTGTATTTGAATATAGTAAATGTCTTTGAATCAAGCCCAAGATGAGTCCAAGAGAGTCGAGAGTCATGCTATAGCTTTTGTTCAGTGAGCTACTGCTAGTAGTAGTAAAAGGCCTATGTCTAAAGGCTGGGAAGAGGCAAGAGCTGCCTTCTTTAAGATGATGGATTAATGGTTTGAGGATTATTTGAGAAACCGCCCCAATATACCACGACCTCCTCCACCCCCTGCTCGGCCTGAGAGAGAAGTGCCACAAGGTATGGCACCCGTGAGAATTGGTAAAACCCCAGTGAACAAACTTAGAAAATATAGGGATGAAGAGTTTATAGCTAAGGTTGATGATGATGGTGAACGAGCCAATTTTTGGCTCGAGAACACTACACGAGTTTTGGATGAATTGTCATGTACATCTGAGGAATGTTTAAAGTGTGTTGTGTCTCTTCTAAAAGATACTGCATATCACTGGTGGAATACTGTATCTTCAGTAGTACCGAAGGAAGATATTACATGGGAGTTCTTCCAGGCTGAGTTTAAAAATAAATACATTAGTCAAAGATTCTTAGACTCGAAGCGAAAAGAGTTCTTGGAACTTAGGTAAGGAAATAAGATCGTATTAGAATATGAGAGGGAATTCGTAAGGTTAAGTCAGAATGCAACAAAGTGGGTCCAATCAGAAATAAAAATGTGTAAGTGCTTCGAGGAAGGCTTAAATAAGGAAATTAAGTTGTTGATTGGGATCCTGATGATATGATAATTTGCGGTACTAGCTGATCAAGCCATGAAGGCCGAAGAGCTAAATAATGAAAGAAAGTATACAAAGAGAGAAGCTCGAATCTCGAATAAGAGATCTAGCGGCAGAACACACTCTTTTCCCACAAAGAAATCGAAGAGTCAACAAGAGCGTTCCACTGCATCGGTGGGATATTCGGGTAGAACAAGAAGCTCTAATTGTCATAACCCAAAGTCTTTCTCCCCAAGGTGACTAGTGTGGGAAGTGTGGATGATAAAAAATTCCACTTCGATGAGCATCGAAGGAGGAGTGGTGCATGCTTTAGATGTGGTTCCCTTAACCATTTCCTTAAGGATTGCCTGAAGCGAGCACATAAAGAGGTGGATTTAGCCTCAATGTCTAATGCCCCTAATCCCCGAGGTAGGCCACCACGACATCCTGGAAGCGCAAGTGGCAGTCGAACTTTTGCTAAGGATACTACCGCAAAATCAGAGGCTCGAGCCCCGACGAGAACTTACGCGATACACGCTAAAGAGGAAGCTTCAGCTCCCGATGTCATTACGGGTACATTTTGTCTCTATAATGCTCATGTTATTGCCTTGATTGACCTGGGATCGACCCATTCATACATTTGCATGAAATTGGTGTCTAGCATGAATATGTCTGTAGAACCTACTGAATTTGTAATTAAGGTGTCGAACCCTCTAGGCAAGTCTATTTTAGTTGATAAATTTTGTAAGAATTGTCCTTTGATGATTCAAGGTCACTATTTTCTGGCCAACCTTATGCTTTTTCAGTTTGATGTAATACTTGGCATGGATTGGTTGGCCCTTCATGATGTGAGTATAAACTGTGGTGGGAAGTACATAGAATTGAAATGTTCTGATGATGAAATTCTTCGGGTGGATTCGAATGAGCTGAACACATCACCAGTTGTGATTACTTCAATGTTGGCTCGAAAGTATATGAGAAAAGGGCACGAAGCTTACCTTGCTTTCGTACTGAATACTAAGGAATCGGAGTTGAAGATTGAATCAGTACCAATAGTGAGTGAATATCTGGATATGTTTCTGGAGGAGTTGCCTGGTTTGCCTCTAGTTAGAGAAGTCAAGTTTGGTATTGAGCTAATGCAAGGGACTACCCCTATATCTACTGTCCCGTATAGAATGGCACCAACTGAGTTGAAAGAGTTAAAAGCACAGTTGCAAGAGTTGACGAATAAGGGCTTCGCAAGACCAAGCTTTTCGCCCTGTACTATTTGTAAAGAAGAAAGATGGTTCGATGAGATTATGTATAGATTACCGCCAGCTCAATAAGGTAACTATTAAGAATAAGTATCTATTACCCCGAATTGACGACTTGTTTGATTAGTTAAAGGAAGCCATCATGTTTTCAAAGATAGATCTGAGATCCGGCTACTACCAGTTACGAGTTAAAGAGTCAGACGTGCCTAAGACTGCCTTTAGGACGAGGTATGGTCCTAAGAGTTTCTTGTCATGCCTTTTGGACAAACAAACGCCCTAGTTGCGTGGTATAGGTTCCCATTTGAAATGTATGAGATATGAGCTCAAAGTCTGCTATGTGAATTGTATTGGATAGTGATGAGTAAGTTGTGCTTATGCCTACTTTTGTATTATGAGCATGATGATGAATGGTAAAGTTGTTGTCATATTTATTTACATGCGACTTACTAAGCTTTATGCTTACTCCCTCTTCTTTTTGTTTTCTTATAGTGCCGCCTAATTAGCTCGAGGATCATCGGACGTCGGAGGCATCGATCACACTATCAATCGAAGCACTTGGTATAGTTGGTATTATTAATTTGATTATGGCATGTATAAGGCTCAGACTTCGGAAGTTTATGTCATGTTAATTTGGCCAAATATGTTAGCTTGGGACGAATCCCTTCATTTGTATTAATCCTTGAAATAATGGCTAATGTTCATTAATGATATATGCAAATGATGATATTTTCATGAATGAGATAATGCCTTATGTGGTTGATTTTACCTTGTATTTTTGAATGGATGTTATATTGTGTTTTAGGGTGGCAAAGGGGCTTGGTAGATAGCCCTATACTGTCTACACGGGTAGACATACGGGCGTGTGTCTAGGTCGTGTGTGACACATGGCCAGCCCCATAGGCGTGTTGTCTGGCCGTGTGTCCCTGCACGTAAAAATTGCAAGTCAAAATGCATAGTAGTAAACACACAGGTAGAGACACGGCCATGTGTCTCAGTCGTGTGGAGGACACGGCGCCTTAGTCGTGTGCCTTAAATTGGATGTTGATGTCAGAAATAGAATGTCAAGGTTTTTAGACATGGGCTAGGACACGGGCGTGTCATGGCAGTGTGAGGGACACGGGGTATAGACAAGGGCGTGTGTCAGGCCGTGCGAAAACCCCTGTAGGTTCAAATTTGGAATTTAATTCACATAGGTATGGGACACAGGCGTGTCCCTAGATACTTAGGCATGTGTGCTACACGTACCATCAGCACGGCCATGTTATAATGACCACACGGGCGTGTTGCTCTTCCACACGGGCATGTGCCCTGTTTTAAGAATCATTTTTGTTAAGTCAGTTTAAGGACACGAGTTGGTTCCGAATGATTTCTGATGGTTATTTGAGACCTCGTAAGCCCATGTTCCGAAAACTTAGACTAAGTTTGAAAAAGTTTTAAATTTGATCAAGTCTTGATAACTCGGATATGATTGTCTGCATGTGTTAAAGTTTAGTAACGCCTCGTATACTGTCCCGGGGTAGGGCACGGGTGTGGGGTGTTACACGAGGTATGGTCACTACGAGTTTCTTGTCATGCCTTTTGGACTAACAAACGCTGCAACTACGTTTATGGATTTAATGAATTGTGTTTTCCGATCGTACCTGGACAAGTTTGTTGTGGTATTCATAGATGATATTTTAATCTATTTCCGAAATGAGTCTGACCACGCCAAAACACTTGAGCACTATTTTACAAACCTTACAGGAGAAGCAACTATATGCTAAGTTTGACAAAAGCGAGTTTTGGCTTCGAGAGGTCAGATTCCTCGGTCACATTATGTCGGGTGATGGCATCCAAGTTGATCCAAGTAAGATTTCTGCTATTGTTGAGTGGGAGCCACCTATGAATGTAACTAAGGTTAGAAGCTTTTTGGGCTTAATCGGTTACTACCGACGCTTTATGAAAGGATTTTCTATGATTGCAACTCCCTTGACGAGGTGGCTGCAAAAAGATGTTAAGTTTGAGTGGTCAGAAAAATGTCAACAGAGTTTTGAGAAATTGAAAACATTACTAACAGAAGCTCGAGTTAGTGCAACTCAAGCCAGGAAAAGAATTTATGGTCTACAGTGACGCGTTCTTAAATAGATTGGGTTGTGTGCTTATGCAAGAGGGTAAGGTGATAGCCTATGCTTAGAGGCAACTGAAGCCGCATGATAAAATTATCCGACTCACGACTTGGAGCTAGCTGCCATTGTATTTGCCTTGAAGATATGGAGACACCATTTGTATGGCGAAACTTGTCGTTTATTTACTGATCACAAGAGTTTGAAGTACTTGATGACTCAAAAAGAATAAAATCTGAGACAACAAAGATGGTTAGAATTGATTAAAGGTTATGAGTTGATAATTGATTACCACCCGGGAAAGGCGAACATAGTCACCGATGCCGTAAGTAGGAAGTCCTTATTTACATTGAGGGCTATGAACGCGCATTTGGCGTTATCTGATGATGGTTCGGTTCTGGCTGAGTTAAGAGCCAAATCGACATTTCTCCAAGAAGTTTGCGCAGCTCAGATCAATGATAGTAAATTCCATGCTAAGAGAGCACAATGTAAGACAGGCGTTGAATCAGATTTTCAGGTTGACTCTAATAGTTGCTTGATGTTTCGAGATAAGGTCTATGTACCCAAAGATGATAAGCTCATTCAGAAAATTTTACAAGAGGCACATGATAGGCGTCTGTCTATTCACCCAGAAAGTACTAAGATGTATAATGACTTAAAAACCATGTATTGGTGGAATGGTATGAAAAGAGATATCTCTGAATTTGTGTCGAAATGCTTGATATGCCAATAGGTCAAGGCTGAACACCAAGTGCCTTCGGGTTTATTACAGCCTGTGATGGTCCCCGAATCGAAATGGGACAGGATTACTATGGATTTTGTGATAGGATTGTTGTTAACATCGAATAATAAAGATGCTATTTGGGTCATAGTTGATAGACTAACGAAGTCGGTAGATTTCCCTCTTGACATATTGGCTGACCAGTACATATCTAAGATTGTGAGACTACACGGGGTGCCGCTGTTGATCATTTTAGATAGGGATCCTATATTCACTTCGAGATTTTGGAAGAAGTTACAAGAAGCCTTGGGTACAAAGTTGAGTTTTAGTATGGCATTCCACGCACAGGTTGAAGGTCAGTCTAAGCGGACGATTCAGACTCTCGAGGAGATGTTAAGGTATTGTGTCCTTGAATTTCAAGGTAGTTGGGAAAAAAATTTACTATTGGTGGAATTAGCCTACAACAACAGTTTCCAGACGAGTTTGAAGATGGCACCTTATGAGGTATTGTATGGCCGGAAGTGCCGGACTCCACTGTATTGGACAAAGCTCAAGGAAAGCTAGATTCACGGAGTCGATTTAGTCAAGGAAACTGAAGTAAAGATTAAAATGATATGCGACTGTTTGAAAGCGGCGTCGAATAGACAGAAGTCATATGCTGATTTGAAAAGAAAAGAGATTGAATTTCAAGTTGGAGATAAAATGTTTTTGAAAGTATCTCCATGGAAAAAGGTTTTGAGATTTGGCCGGAAAGGCAAATTGAGCCCACGATTTATTGGACCATATAAGATTACTGAAAGAGTTGGACCATTAGCCTATCGGTTAGTGTTGCCATCCGAATTGGAAAAGATTCACAATGTATTCCATGTGTCCATGTTACGTAGATATAGATCAGACCCCTTTCATGTGATTTCACCGATGAAAATTGAGATTAGACCGGATATGACTTATGGTGACGAACCGGTTAAGATTTTGGCTCAGGAAGTCAAATAGTTGAGGAACAAGAATATAGCCTTGGTGAAAGTTTTATGGCATAGACACGGAGTAGAAGAGGCCAAATGGGAACTTGAAGAAACTATGAGAATTCAATATCCGAACATGTTTTCTGGTAAGATTTTCGAGGACGAAAGTCCCTAAGGGGGGAGAAATGTAATATCTTGAAATAGGGCTTACTCGGAATAGTGGTTTTGGGACCACCAATCTAATGTTAAAATATTTATTTCATGATTATTATGAGGTCTAGAATATGAAATTAAGCATGTGTTAAAGTTTCATGAAGAAATTCTAAGTATAAGGTGTCCAATTGGAAATTAGGGACCAAATTGAATAAATTGCAAAACATGTGTCCTAGAAGTAATTTGTATAAAATTGCTTTGGATTATTAATTAGAAGGTCTTTAATAGAAATTTTCCCAATTTTTAAGTTTTTGGACAAAAATGGGCATGCATAGAAAAATTTGGAAGTTTTGTAAGGAGGTGCATTTTGGTCATTTGGTAATAAACTTAATAAAAAGGGAAAAAAAACCCAAAATTTGTCATCTTCTTCCTTGTCGCTGTCAAAATTCCTAGAGCTCCATAAGCTAGGGTTTTCAACATTTCAAGCTCAATAGTAAGTGTTCTCTAGCCCCGTTTTTAATGTTCTTTGTATTTTTGAAATCCTCGTAACATGCTCTATCCATTTCTACCCACATCTCAAGCTAAGGTTCATGTTAGAAAATTTACCCATGCATGAGATGAATGTTCTTTGATGATTTATGGAGGATTATGAAAGTTGGAAGATAGATAAACATCTTTTACTAGG
The DNA here is from genome assembly GCA_025698465.1 of Gossypium longicalyx. Taxonomy (NCBI): domain Eukaryota; kingdom Viridiplantae; phylum Streptophyta; class Magnoliopsida; order Malvales; family Malvaceae; genus Gossypium; species Gossypium longicalyx. The sequence goes on from CM047003.1 coordinate 61,052,852, forward strand.
TGACTTTTCATGAAAACACCTAAAAGGGACCAAATAGTAAAGGTATGAAATGTGAGGTAGAAATGTGAAATAAAGGAAAATATGGGCTGGTATGAACATAGAATAGATTCAGCTAGGCTTTGGTAACGAAGGAATTACATGCATTCCATTATACGAGCCCTGGACTAATTTGTAAAAAATGTGAAATGTTAGGGGCAAAATGGTCATTTTGCCCGGGGTAAAATTTAGGTCCGAAATGAATATTAAGAGATATTAATAATTTATTATTACTAATATAGACCCCGAGGAACCAATTTTGGAGGTCGATCGTAGAAAATGAAAGGTTTCGGAATAACCAAAACACGAACCCGAAGCAATTACCAAGTAAGTTCGTGTAACTCGAAGTAAACTTTAAATATACTTGAAAATGCATATTCTTAAATGTATGTTAATTTGGATATTGATCACGTGACAATCCAAGAAATGTGATAGTGTAAAATGAAAAAAAAAAAGATGACAATTGTCCCGATTGAATAAAAAAGGGAGATTCGATGGGTAAATTCTTATTTACATGACATGAGATCCTGCATGTGTTGCAGAAAGGGATTTAGCCCGGACGGGTAATCCAATGATCTCAGTATGGTAAGGATCTAGCCCAGACAGGTGTTCCTTAAGTGATCGAACCTCCCGATGAATATATGTGCATTGTGGGTTTATCACGGATGGGTAATGCGATTAAGGACTGAAATTAGCCTAGACTGCCATTTCAGATCCGAGCATATTGGAGTAATTGTCGCTGTAATGGATTTAGCCTGGAATGGTGATCTCAACAATACTCGAATTTATGTTATGAGGGGTCCAACCTAGACTGGTAATCCTGCCATAAGAGTGAGGTTTAGGGGAGTGTGTATTTAAAATGGTCACTAGTATGACTTGACGGTAAGCAGGATGACCATTGAGATTTTTGAGAAATTCAACGGGACTATAATGAGAAACGAGAATGGAAATGTTGAATTGATGAGCTCATCTAAGATTAATGCTATATTGCTTGAAATGGAACTAACTTGTTGATTGAGTGTATGTGATAGGGAATTTATACTATGCATGTTTGGCACGAATATCTTTTATGGTTGTATGCTAAATAATTGGTAAGTTTACCTTTCTGTTATCCGAACTTACTGAGCATGTTAATGCTTATCTACTTTCCTTTCCCTATTTTACAGAGCTCGTGGACTTGTGAAGATTGGAAGACGATTGGAGTATTTTCAACACTATCAACTTATCTTGCTTTGGTATATAGATACTTTTATTTTGTTTCAATGGCATGTATAGGTTTTTTGTTATTTTGTTATATGTGTCATTAGTTAGCCAATGCAAGGGCTTGAATGATATACCTATTCATTTTGTATATGGCCATAAGACATATCTCATTTTGATATAGGTTGTAACCTACTAATTGCGCATGTTTGTGCTTAAATGTTCATGTGATGGTTAAATGTGGTATATCATGAACGGACATGTGGAATATGGCCAAATCACTTGGAGATGGTTAGGTCATAATTGGCAATGAGTTAGAAAATGAGTCAAGTCTAAATATGTTTGATAATATGGTAATCCTTAATACAAATAGGATAATCTAGCATGTACAAAACCAATGAGATGAGGTTAACATGCAATTGACCCTTGAAGGTAGTAATTGGGCATATTTAGACCTTGTTAAATACCATTGAAGTACTCAAATGTGTGTGGATGTTGAGGGTGATGATTGGCTCGGATTGTAGCCTTCAAAAAGGTCCACACAGGTGAATACACGGGTATGTGTCTAGGCCATGTGTGATACAAGGTCAGTCCCATGGGCATGTGGTATGGTCGTGTGTCCCCTGCACCTAAAATTTTTAAGTCAGTATGCATGATAGTAAACACACGGGTAGAGACACGATCGTGTGTCTCAACCGTGTGAAGGGCACGGCCTAGCACACGGGCGTGTGTCTTGGTCGTATGCCCCTAAATGTATGATGACATCATAAACAGAATGCTCAGGCTTATGGACACGGGCGACGACACGGGTGTGTCTAGGTCGTGTGAAGGACACGGGCCAGGGACACGGGCGTGTGCTTGATTGTGTCCATAAACCTGTAGGATGGAAATGGAAAATAAATTCAATTAATTCCACGCGAGTAAAGGACACGGGCGTGTCCCAAGCACACAGGCGTGTGCATTGCCTCCATACGAGCGTGTGAGGCTTAAAACTAAAAATTTTCCTAAGGTTTTCTTAAGTTCTCTGTTTAGTCCCAGACTATTTTTAACATGTGTTTTGGACCTCGTAGGGCCATATTAGGGTCAATATGACCTTGTTGATTGGTTTTAAATTTTAATGAAATTTTATAACCTGATTTTTCTCAAAACGTTTATGTTTTTGTACGGTAACGCCTCGTACCTTATCCTGGTCTTGGGTACGGGTAAGGGGTGTTACAGTATGTAACCGAAATTCACTTGAAAAGTCACATTAATCAATTTGTAACAACCCTTGAATGTAACGATTTTTAGCTAAAAAGACACCTGCAATTAAACATATTAAAACAAACATATTAAACACATTTAAACACTTATTAAACACAAAACACATTAAACACTTAACTTAAATAAATGAACTCAAACACATGCATCAATAAATTATTCTAGCAACTAAATTATTTAAGATAAGCATTTATTCTAACAACTCAATTCACTAAGATGCTTAAATGCATGGTTTAAAATGAAAACTAAATAAACAGATGAGTTATTTAATGCAAGACTTAATTTAATAATGCAGACTTAAACTAACATGGGAGTTATATAATGCAAGTCATTATTTATGATGCATACTTAACTAACAGAAAAGTTACATAATGCATTACTTTATTAAATGTAGAACACACAAAGTGCAAGTTAAAATTAAAATATGCAAACTTATTAATTTAAATAAAACTTAATTAAGTTAAAAAATCCTTAAAAACATTGGCCCAATAATCAATCAGGCCTATGAGATGTTTTAGCTTGCACTTGGGCCCCTCAAGTTTAGGTCAATCTCGATGGCGTCGGGTTGTGTCATAACATGATGTGACCGGGCTCACATCAAATCCTTACTTTTTCATGTTACTGTTCATGCACTCATTTCGACCTACTCTTTTAGAACACAATATGTAGAGTCATAAAACTTTTCTTAACATGGAGCAATCACTGATAAAATTCGGGATCTCAACTTCAGCTTAGATGAATGCCTTTTGTTCTTCAAGCTTTAGATAACCTTATTATAGAAGACAGAAGAAGAGAACTCTCCTTTCCAAACTTGAACATTTATTATTATAATCCAAGTCCTCATTGGAACTTGACAAATGTCACATCATTATTGAACTATATTATCAAAAGTCTACAACTTTCGAGAAATCTAATTGAATATTCTCTTATCTTTTAACTATTTTGATTCACATTCAATTGGTTCCTAACCAGCTTACCTTGCAACTTAACTTGCACAGTACCACAATTAATTGGGTGCATCATACCCTTGGCGTGAACTCAAACTCTCGATATTGTTTTACTTGATCATTGATCTTATTCCCACCAATATAGCCAATTGACAAGGAATATTTATTAACTTAACCACATAACTGTATACACTCGTTCTCTTCGTCAAAAAAGACATTTGGGCAAAGCATACTCCGCCCATCATATTACCTTAGGACTATACGCCAAATTTTGTACTCGCCAGAACTCGATTATTACACCTTCTTATATAAAACTTGTTTTTGTAATGAATAGTAGTATAATGAAATTGAAATTTCAATCAATAAACCCAAAAAAGGAAAGAGATGAAAACAATAGAGAATAAATATAATATGTTGATGATTAGAAATGTTAATAGAAAAAAAAATAGAAAAAAAATTAATAGTGGAAAGGAAGTAATAGTTTTTTTTTTTTAAATTTTAAGATTAATAAATCAATATCCTAAATCAAAATAAAATAGGATTAATTTTGTCTTTAATGTCCTTTTAACTTACATGAGAAAGTAAAGGTGCAGAATATCATTTGTTTTCATTTTTATTTTATTTTTAGAAAATAGTTTTCATTTTCTATTTTTTGAAAGTTGAAAAATATATTTTTATTTTGTTTTCAATAATGGAAATAGTCAAAACGTATTTGATATGTATTTTTTTAAAATAGAAATGAAAAAAATAAATTAAAGTATAAGTTATTTAAAATTGTAATACGATGGTAAAATAAAAAAAATTAAATAAAAAAATATTTATAGGTTATAAAAGGAAAAAGTTGTTTCCAAAAGGATTTGACCCCGGCAAATTTTAATGTTACACGAAGCTCAAAAAATCCCTTGTCTTCAATTTTTTTTTCATTTTTCCGATCATTTTTTTGAAAATAATGACAACATGTAATTTTTATTATTTAAATTTCACATATTTTTATTTTTATTTTTAAAAATCATTTTCAAATTTTTTAACTAAACATGTTTTCTTTGTTATTTTACATTTTCCAAAAATCAATAATAAAGATGATCATTGTTTTTTAAACCAAATGCACCCTAATTTTTTTACCTTTTATCATGAGAATTATATTATCATGTTTATAATATAGTAATTCTCAAAAAAAAAGTTAGATTTCATAGAAAGCAATTTTTTTTAGACATATCAAATATTAGAATCACTTTACAACTAATTAAATTCTTAAAAAAGTTATTACTTACCACCATACCAAACGTTATGGTTCTAATTTTATATTTCTTTCTCAAATCTCACTTAGCAATGAAAATATTAAATTGCTTAAATTACATGATATTTTAGCACTCATCTATATTATTATTTAAGTGTGTGACTCAGTCAAAATCATAGAATTATTAAATTTTTTATATATTTTAAATAAATTATATTATTTTAAGGTGTTTTTGTCTTTTTCTTATTAAAAAAAAACTAATAAAAAGTTATAAATATCAATATTTGAACCTATGCCACCAACATTTATAAAAAAAAATTCTTTACCATTTCAACCAAAGCTTTAGGCTCTGTTTGTTTACTTGTATTTGATTTTCCGGAAAATGTTTTTCTCATTTTACGGTGTTTGGAAGCCTGAAAATAATTTACATTTGGAAAATATTTTCTAAGACATGGGTAAAATTAACACTGTTTTAGGGAAAATGTCTTACAGATTTTTTTCCGTAAGACATTTTCCATCTCCTCTTCATCCGGGTAAAATCCTTCTCCCTTTATTCCGTTCTTCATCTTCTTTCTCTCTTTCTGCAAATCTCATTCCTCTTTTTCTCTCTTTCTCAGCCAAAGGCAAATTTCATTTCTTAGGCAAAGACAAATCTCTCTTTCTAAGGTACGACATTTTCTTGTTCTTTTTTTTTTTCTGGGTTTGGGTAAATTTCGTTATTTTTAATGTGCTATCTTTGAAATTCTTGGGGCTACAGTGGAGAAAGACATGAATGGAGAAAAAGGAAATAAATTGTGGTGGATGATAGGAGTCATCTTTTGGCTAAATTGGGAACATCCACCACTGTTGGTGTGGTTTAGAAATATTACTATCATTAGGCATTAAGCATTTAACTTTTGATCTACACACGATAATATTACTATCATCCTTTAGTGATTCTTTCTGTAGGCTATGTTTTCTTAGTTGATAATGCTATATATACATACTCAAGGAAATATCTTTTCTGAACTTTTGGGTCATTTTCATTCGTGATTTTCATGATGAAAAGCATTTAAATTTGTTTCTAATACTGGAAATACATCTCTTGGCCTTTATTTTTAATTTGATCTGAGTTCTGGAAATGATTTGACATTAGCTTTGAATAGAAAGTGTATATCAAAGTAAACAGGAACTTGAAAATGCACAATTCGGTCTAGAAACACTGATCTAAGCATTTTTTTAGTCAGAGCAGGGGATTTCACCTTTTTAGTGTATGAATTATGGACCAATGTTATGTATCCATTATTTTAACCCAATAGTTCTACAACGGTTAGCTGCAAAAAACCACATTCTAGATAGGCTTAAAGGTTTTAAATAGAAGATTTAAATAAATTTTTGGTTGTTTCAGGTTGCCGAATTTTTTAGCTTAGAATTTTACTGGTTGTTTAATTGGAAGTTATCGGTTGCCTCAAATTTACTGGTTGGACTCTACCACCATTGTTTTGTCTTGGTTGTGACTTTAAGAAGGTGAATTATTCTAGTGACATAAAAGTTTCTTTATTGCTATATTTGTTCTTGTCAATATTTTCAAGGTTCACAAGATGCTTAATGTATGTGTAGATCATCTCTCAAGCATTTGGAAAAATGATGTTTTTGAGAAATTTTGAGATGCTTTTAATGCATAAATTTTGAAAAAGGTGAACATCCCAATTCTAGTGAGAAATAGTCGCTATATCGGTCTTAGGCACTACTGAAATATTACTATCATTATCTAAGAAAAATGATGTAGAAGAAGACGGGCCCAAATTAGCCAAAAGATGACTCCTATTATCTTGAGAGACATTGACTTTTGATTAGAATTAGAACAGACGTGACAGTTGGATTATTTGTATTATCACAAAATGTATCCTCATAGTTGGCAATGGAGTGGTCAATTTTCATACAAATTGAGATGTGTTTAATAAATATTAATCTATGAAAGCTGTCTATTTTAGTTGGATGATATCAACATGTTTGATCCATTTCCTTTTAGTAGGAAAAAGACTTAGCTGTCTATTTTAGTTGGATATCAGGATGTTTGATCCATGCTTTGTAATCTAGTTAAAACCCATGTTGAATAACTTATTTACTTGTTTATTTTCTTTTCAGTCTATCTTTTCTTTAAAAAATACATTCAAATGTTTTACATTATAAGTCTTCAGTTAACCTAAACTATAAGTTCCTTTCAACAGACTTTGCTTCATCTCTCACGTCTCGACTATATATCTAATATCTTCCATTTACATTTCATAGGGCCGACGTTGAATGACTTTGATAAATTATGAAAATTGTATTTAAGTAGGTTGTACACCGAGTGGAAACTGAAGGCACATATCATATTAGGATTGACTTTTGCTTTTTGTGTAGTTGATTTGGGATTTGCTCCATTTTAATTTCAAGTATACTCGAAAGGTTTTGAGGTGTATGTCTTTTCGTCTATCTTCACATTTTATGTGTATTTGTACCAAGTTAAAATCTGATTTATTTTATAATTCATGTAAATTTGATGATTTTGTTTTTCAAAATATGTTTTGTTAAGTGTACCTTGATCATTTGTCGACTATTTAAAATCTAACAATTCTACAGCAGACTCTTATTATGGTTTCTTAAAATATATGCACTCAGTACTAAAAAGTTAAAATTAAAAAATTTTATCTTTCATTAGTGTTTTTTTATCATTAAATAGTTTATATTACAATTTTTAAAATGAACTTTAAAATGAATGAGTTAAAATGGGATTGTCAATATTTTGGTGTGACTTTGAATCAACCTATGTTAATTTAATATATACTTTTTTTCCAATAGCATGACTTTTACATAATTTATTATTACTGATTTGTTGAAATTTGAAGTAAATGGTTTACATGAATGGAAAAATTATATATTACAATCAGGATTTTAGGATATTAAAGTGCTTTTATACTTAAATAATTGAGATATTTCCGAGTAAAAATGTAAATGGAACATGAGAATTTAAAAAAGAAAAATAGTGAAAATAAGTGGCATGATGATCATTTAGTTGGAACATACGAGAATTTAAGAAATAGTTAACTGGCATGATGATGTTTGAGACCAATAGAACAGAAATGAAGATCAAACTTTTACCCTGTACATGTACCATTATCTATGCAAATGCAAATATTATTTATATGCTCATCTACAAAATATTTTTTAGCTATTCTCCTTACTCTATTATTTGAGTTAGAAGAACTTTTTATTATGACATATCATTAGGGTAATGACCCATTAATCTATGTGAGTCTATTAATTTCAATGGTTAACTCAGCCAATAATCAGAAATATGTGTAGGATGCAAAATTTGTTCTATTGGGTACTACAGTTTGTGATGAATATGTCTTGAATTATGCCCTTTTTTTGTTATTATTTAAGTTGGAGTTGGTTAGTTAACTCCATTCCCTTTAGTCATGGTAACTTTAGTCATTGTTTAAGAAACTTTCATATATGTATGTATGCACTTTAATCATGGTAACTTTAGTAATATTTGTGTGGCATTATTTTGTGTAGATGGATCGTAATCAAGATCAAAATGCAATTGTCCCGTGGCTTCAGTTTTAGCTTTTGGGGCTCTCTGGATTAAAAAATTTAAAACTAGGAAGGAAATTGATTCTCACCCTCGTGTGAATCGAGATTATGAAAGAGAAAATTATATTAATAGTATTTTATATAATGGTGACTAGCATTGTATTGATATGATAAGGATGAGACCGATAGTCTTTTTTAATTTGTGTGATATTCTTAGTAGGAATAATTTGTTACAGTCAACTAAATCGGTGAATATTAGGGAGCAAGTAGCTATATTTTTACATATAATTGGTCATAATGTAAGGTTTCGAGTGATTGGGTCTAGATATTATAGATCAATTGAGACAATTCACCGTTACTTTAGGGTTGTATTGAGAGCTATTTTGAAATTATATAAGCTAGTTATAAGATTACCTGATGAGTCAACTCCTAGTGAAATCAGAAACAATCCAAGGTTTTATCCTTATTTTAAAGATTGTATTAGAGTATTAGATGGAACTCATGTTCGTGCATCCGTTCCACTTAGCATTCAAGGAAGATTTCGTAGTAGTAAAGGGGGGACGACACAAAATGTATTGGCTGCCATTACATTTGATTTGAAAATTTCCTATGTTCTAGCTGGTTGAGAAGGTAGTGCACATGATTCTCCTATTTTAAGTGATGCACTTTCATGCCCAAGAGGATTAAGAGTTCCGGAAGGTAAGAATTATAAAACATTAAATACCAAATAGTTCTAGTAAGCTCATAATTTATTAGTAATAATTATGTTCTGTCTAATTGTAGGTAAATATTATCTTGCTGATACTGGATATGGCATCTGAAATGAATATATTACCCCATATCATGGTGTCCGATACCATTTAAAAGAGTTTAGTGATCAGAGGCCTGAAAATGCAAAGGAACTCTTTAATTTTCGTCATTCATCATTGCGAATCACTATTGAACGTGTTTTTGGGATTTTGAAGAAACGGTTTCGTGTATTAGATGCTGAACCATTTTGGAATTTTCAAACTCAAGTAGATATAGTTTTTGGCTTGTTGTATCATTCATAATCATATAATGGGAGTTGATCCTAGTGATTTACTTAATCAAGGATTATACGAGGAGCCTGAGTCTGATTTGATAATACCAACTCTTACGGAGCGAGAAGAAAGATAAGAAGCAAGAGAATGGTTTGCTAAGGGAGATGAAATTGTACAAACTATGTGGACTGATTATATGGCTAGAAATATTATGTAGGTTTAGGGCTTAGGGTTATTCTTTCTATGTTATGTATGTTTTAGTATTAAAATTGTTTTTTTTTTTGTTAATGTTGGTTGGATAATAATATTGAAATTTTAGTTTGCTGGATTTTGAACATATTATGTCTTGAATTTATTACATATTGAATTTATTATGTTTTAAGCTTGTTGGATATTGAAATGATTGACAATGACAATTATTAATGTAGAATGGGTAAGGGCAACAAAGAAGGGACCTCCAAGCAATTCAGGTGGACAAAACCGATGGAACATCTTTTTCTTGAAATTCTAATAGAGGAGGCCCAAAAAGGAAATAAGCCTTCTAACTCTTTCAAAGTAGTTTTTATTAATCGAGTTGCCGAAGCTATTTCAAAAAGATTTCAAGTCCAATGCGATGCGAAGCATGTGGAAAATCATTTGAGGACTTTAAAAAACCAGTGGCAGATTATATGCACAATTCGAGGTGAAAGTGGCTTTGGATGGGATGATAACATGAAAATGATCACATGTGATAGAGCGACATATGATGCAACAATGATGGTAATATATGTATATATATGTTAAGTATATTTCAATTGCTTTTTTACTTGTTATTCTAATTGTGTATAATATCCAACAGGCACACAAGAAGTATGAACCATTTTTGAATAAATGCATTGATCATAATGATGAAATGGCTTTGGTTGTTGGCAAAGATATGGCAATAGGGAGTTTTGCCAGAACATTTGCTGACATAGATTTGGATGATGATAACCAAGATTCAGTGCCTATAGATTGCGATAATGAAGAGATTGAAGAGGTAAGAACAAAAGTATCTTCATCTGGCACATCCAAGCGTAAAAGAAAAATGCTCAAGAAAGTGTCGTTGATGAACAAATTAAATTTGTAGGTGAACAACTTGGCAAAATTGCTAATGCTTTGGAACAATTTACTGAGGATAAGACACCACATCTTTACGAAGAAGTGATGTCGATGGAGGTAGAAGGATTTGATGATGACTTCCTGTGTTCTGTATTTGATTATCTAGTGAGTCATGAATCCGAGGCCAAAACTTTTTTAGTTAAAAGTAAGAAGCATAGAAAAATTTGGCTTCAAAAATTTTCTTAAGGTTAAAGATATTGATACTTTTAATGTGGTGTAATATTAGTTATGCACTTGGACAATGTTGTTGTTATTATGTCGTGTACTACTAATTATGTATTTGGATAATATTATTAATTTTTAGTATTAATTGTAGTTTGGAAGCTAATTTATAATTATTCAATCATTTTTCTTTATTTTTTTATAACACAATTACAATAATTTATTTGACTTTGGTTGTTTTCAATTTATGACGGTTAATATCCTAGCTTAATAATTGAGTATTATTATATATTTAATTTGATTTATTTATTTATAAATAAATTATTGCAATATATGTAAAAACAGTTTAAAATATAAATTTATTAATATATATATAAATTTATTAATATATGTAAAAACAGATTTTTCGAAAAATATTTTCAGAAAATCTGCCAAACAACATAAAATATTTTACTCAGATTCATCCAAACACCAAAAAAGCAAATCATTTCCAGAAAAGTAAATCATTTTCCATAAATTATTTTCCGGAAAATATTTTACTGGCAAACAAACGGAGCCTTATTTAGACATTTTTATACATTTCAATATTACTACAAAAATTATTTTACTCACATTATTTGTATATATTGATAATGTCATTAGTTGAGTTGATGTCACAAGTTAACTCGATACTAACTCAAGAAAAATGAGAATATCATGAAAAATAATTAGAGCGTATGTAATATTTTTAATATGATTTATTTACTTATTTAAGTTTCTTTTTTACTCAAAATTTAAACTATTTTTTTATTTTAATTTGGTTAATATTGCATGTGTTAGTATTATTACTTCCAAACCATATATTTCATTATTTATTTTATGTTATATTTTTTATAACAATTTGAATATTATTTTTAAACATAAACTTATATTCTAAATACATGATTTCTGTACACATATCATATATATTTTAATATTTGCAATACACATTATGCATTTACTTTTTTTTTCTTCAAATTATGATACATTTAATTTAGAAGATAAGGTTCTTTTCAAATAACATAAAAATAAAATATTTTAAAAAGATTAAATAAATTCTTTCGAATTTCTTCACCCAATTTATTTTGCATTTTACATTAAAAATAATCTAAAGACTAAAAATTACAATTAAAAAAGTATTTCGAAGTTTTTAAAAAAAAAAAATAATAATAATAATAAGATAAGTAAAAGTGAAAGGGCATATGAATAGACAAGTAGGTATGGAGGGAGCAGAGAAAGGTAAGGGATGGAAGGGTGGCTGCAAAAAGTGGTAACTGGTAAGTGCAAATCAAGGAGTAATATGCGGCGCGGCTCCCGATCATTACAGCTGGGGACACCACCACCCAGTACTAATCACACAGCTCAATTTGAGAGCGACATCATTTTCGTATCTTCTTTTCACATTTGGGTCCCGCCAATTACAACTCAACCATTAAAATACTTTTCTGGGACCTCGCTGCATATTTTTTTCAATTTTTAATCTCTAAAACTAATATTTTATATTATTGGTTAGAATGTATTTTATTTTTATTAAAAAAAAATTCATGTAAGATTAATAAACAAATGGTTCAATCTGTTAGAATTTTCATAAATTTCTTTTGTTAAAAGTTGATATTTATATATTTATATGAAGTATATGTAGCACGTTATGTATCACTATTTAATTATTCTGTTAGTTACGCTAACTAAACAATGCAATATACTTGTTTATTTCATTTACTAAATAAAACTACATAATAATATCAATTCTCTATTTTATCCACCGAATAACTATACAATTCCTACATTTTTCATTCCATCGAATTAAATATATTGTTAGTGTTTGGGCTTAAAGCGTAACACCCCAAACCCAACCTAGACGTTATGACCAGATTTTAGAGGTTATATCAATCTCCTGAAAAACTGGATTTGCTTGCCTATTTTTTTAAACTTAATTTGATCTTGTGTAGATATTTTGCGAAACTCGTTTTATTTTTCTTCCAGAAAGCCTCACTGTGTCTAAGCAAGAAATTTTCAAAAACATTTGTTATTATATTGTCAAATTGGTTTAAAAACCGTATTATTAGCTTAGATATTTTTCAAAAAACTCATTTTTGTGTTTTGAACTTGCAGCGGAAAAACTAGTGACTTATAAATATTTTGTACATGGTTACCTTATTTAATTATTAGAAAAAAATCATGCTTCTAGTTTAAAACTAACTTACTAAGCCAAGTGTCAAAGTCCAAAACCAAACTTAAAGTCCATAAAGATAAATGACAGTCCAAAAGCCCGTACTTAAAGAATTATTTAAAACCAATTCATTTTGAGAATCCGAATCAGAGCTCCCGAGCGCTACCCAATCCTAATCCTTAAGATTATCTGAGAAAACAAAATAACAGAGTGAGCTAAAAGCTCAGTGTGTGTCATAGCCCAAAACATAACAAATAGTAAAATTAAAGCACATATTATAACATATCAAACAAATAAGAAAAGGCAAGGCATGCTTAGCAAAGCATTGCAACGTTCAAAACAAATCTTACCCCCAGTCACTAGACACAATCTCTGTCCATCCAACACACCAAATAGAGTTATTAGAAACCTATCCAACCAACACACCAAAATTGTATTAGAAACCCATCCAACCAACACACCAAAATTGTAGTCATAAGCCACCAAAATATTATGTAGACAAGCTGTCTGATATAATGCGAAAATACTGCCAGAAACAGATAATGCAGTTCAACTACCAAAATCAGATTTGAGAGTAACCTGCCAAAATTGCAAATATTAGTCTACTAAAACCTCCTCCAAATCATGCATAACCCAACTCCAATGCACATGCAAATGACAAAACATAACTTAGCATACTCAAATCAAACATGCTCATATACAAGTATAAGAGATTAGAAACATGCTAGTAGCACACACTGATTAGCAGATCAGAACATGCTCATAGGCATATACAACCAACACAAAAATAGGAAAATATCACATTCAGCAACACAATTAGGGCCACATATGCATTTGGTTAAGCCAGACTAGGGCATACTCACCTTCGATCATGAAACCTGACTCACTTACCCATATCCAGCCATAACAGAACCACACCCATAGTCAATCGGCTAACACCAAATTTCACAGTCAGGGGATATTTACATTCAACCATCGCTAGAAAAGCACATATAAAAATTGAATTGTAACATCCTGAAATAGAGCCTAGTTGGAATAGTGGTTTCGAGACCACAAATTTGACATCAAAATATTTATTTTATGATTATTATGAGGTCTAGAATATGATTATTATGAGGTCTAGAATATGATAATATCCATGTGTTAAAGTTTCATGAAGAAATTCTTTGAGTAAGGTGTTTAATTGGAAAATAAGGACCAAATTGAATAAATTGCAAAACTTGGGTTCTAGAAGCAATTTGTATGAAATTAATTTAGATTATAAATTAGAAGCACTTGGAGAGAAATTTTCCCAATTTCTAAGTTTTTGGATAAAAATGAGCTTGTATGGATGAAATCTTAAAGAAAGGGCTTAAGGGCATTTTGGTCATTTGGCATTTTAATGAAATAAAATGGGAAAAATAAGCCAAAAAATCAGCTCTTTCTCTTCTTGCTACTGCCAAAACTTTAGGGTTCTCCATAGCTAGGGTTTCCAAGCTTTTCAAGCTCAATAGTAAGTGCTCCCAAGCCCCGTTTTTAATGTTCTTTGTAAAATCCCAGTAGCTTATTCTCTCTATTTCTACCCATATTTCATGCTAGGGTTCATGTTTAGAAATTTACCCATGCATGAGTCACTTTTATTTTGATGATTTATGGAAGAATATGAAAGTTGGATGGGTGTTAAACATCTTTTCCAAGGTGATTTTCATGAAAAAACCCTAAAACGGCCTTTTTGCAAAAGGTGTAAAATGTGTGGTAGAAATGTGAAAATAATGGAAAATGTGGGCTACCATAAGAGGGAAAAACATTCGGCTAGGCTTGGGTAAGGTAGAAATTGCATGCATTTCATTATACGAGCCTAGGGACTAAATCATAAAAATGTGAAAGGTTAAGGGCAAAACGGGCATTTAGACCAGGGGTGAAATTTAGATTCAAAAAGTGTAATGTGACCTATTAATAATTTACCTTTATTGTTATAGACCCCGAGGAACAAATTCCAGAGGTCGATTGAGGAAAATGAAAGGTTTCAGAATAACTGAAACACGATACTAAGACGAGTACCAGGTAAGTTCGGATAATTGCATTTGATAATGGCATGAAAATACATGAAGTGCATTTTTAACAATGACATGTTGAAAAATTTCCCGGTTGAGGTTGGAAAGGAAGTTCGATGGATGAACCATGTTGCATGTGATATTGAGATCCTGCATCTGTTGCAGAAAGGAATTAGCCCAGACGGGTAATCCGTTGATCTCAAATATAGAAAGGATCTAGCCCGGATGGGTGTTCCTTAAGTGATCTAGCCTCTTAAAGAATATTTGTACATTATGGATTTAGCCCGGATAGGTAATCCGATTAGGGTCTGAATTTAGCCTGGACTGGTAATTCAGATCCGAACTCAATAAGGATGTTTGTCGCTAAAAGGGATTTAGCCTGGACTGGTAATCCCGACATCACCTGATGAGTTTACGATACGGGGGATTTAGCCTAGACTGGCAATCTTGCTGTAAAATGTGAGGTTCGCAGGAGTGCATACCTGAAATGATCATTCTTATGAATTGGCAGTCAATGGATAATCCATCGAGACTTCTTAGAAACTCAACGGGATTAATATGAGATATGTGTTCAAAAGGAAATATTGAATGATAAGCTCATCTAGACAAATTACATGGTACATTATTATTGTGACTAAGTTGTTGATTGAGTGCATGTGATAGGGATACCATTTTCATGCTTGTTGATTCTATTACCTAATATGGTTTTATGCTAATTAATCGGTAAGTTTACTTTCCATTTATTCGGGCTTACTAAGCATGTAAATGCTTACTTCTCTCTTTTCCCTATCTTACAGAGCTCGAGGACTCACAAAGATTGGAAGACGGTTGGAGAGTCAACACACTATCAACTAGTCCAGCTTTGGTATATAGACACTTTTGTTTTGTTCAATGGCATGTATAGGACTTTTGAGTATTTTGTTATATGTGTCATTTGATTTGCCAAGATGAAGGCACGTAAAGTTATACATATTTTTTTTATATGGCCATGGGAATCAGCTCATTTTGAAGTAGGCTATGACCTACAAATCTATGCATGTTTATGTTCATGTGTGATGGCTTGGTTATAATTGGCAATGAGTTATGAATGAGCCAATCTTAAATGTGTCAATGAGACATGGAAACCCTTAAATACAAGATGGGAATTAACCTAGCATGTATAAAACCAATTATATGAGGTTTACATGTAATGAGGTTCATCAAAGTTTTGTATAAGTGTATAATTTGGCCTTATCATGTATTAAAGTAACTTATAAGTATGATTGGTTGATAGAGGGTGATCAAAGGTTGGAAAATAGCCTAACAAGGTCCACACGGGTAGACACACGGGTGTGTGTCTAGGCCGTGTGTAACACACGGCTCACCTCCATGGGTGTGTGGTATGGCCGTGCGTCCCCTGCACTTAAAATTTCAAGTTAGTATAGTGCACGGGCTAGGCACACGGGGGTGTGTCTTGGCTGTGTGCTCCTAAATGCATGCTGAAGTCATAAATAGAGAGTCACACGGGCTGAGGGCACGGGCGTGTCCCAAGCTACACGGGCGTGTGTGACCACACGGCCCCACCCAGACGGGCGTGTGACTCTCCAAGGCAAGAAAATTTATTAAGTTGCCCAGAATCTATCGAATGTTTTTGGTTTTGTCCCGAACCACCCCGGCGTATGTTTTAGGCCTCGAAGGCCTGTATAAGGGACAATATGTATGTTTTTGAAAAGTTTTAATTTTGGGTGAAATTTGGTGAGCCAGATTTGTATGTCGTGAAAGTTTAAACCCGGTAACGCCTCGAACCCTGTCCCGGCGCTGGATACGGGTAAGGGGTGTTACACAAATAATTTCAAATAAGGCATAAAAACATTCGAGTATCATCATACCCACATAGGTCACGTAGGGTTAGAACACATACCTGATTGCTTCGGAAATATTAGCACTACAAAAACAGCCTAAGCTCTACAGTCGACAAAAAACCTCAACCCATTAGAACCACACACACAACCCGATCTAGGGCATTCGACCCCTTGCTTTCCCTTAGAGCATTGGGCTAATGTATGGCTACAACCAACCAGCCCCTAAAACTAGGGAATTTGGTTACTTACCCTTAAAGACAAGATTGTTGAAAACTCAATTCGTAGGAGGGGTATACGCCAAACGTTCTTTACCTAAACAGAACTACACAAAAAGAAATGACCAGACCATCAACTATTTAGCCAAACCAACAACTACATACCTCCTAAGTGAACAAGGAAAACCACCAAATATTGAATAGAACAAAAACATCACGAAAATGATACAATTACTATACTAGGTCCCCTTATTCACATATGGCCAGCAACGAAACAAGAAGAATGGTGACAACACAGGGAAAATCAAGATCTGAATGACAACACAATAGTAAGTAGGGTCGGCAAAAGGGAAAAATAAGAAAGAAAATGAGATTGCCAACAGAATAAAAAATATGCGACATCGAAAGAAGATAGAAGGAGATAAAGATAGAGAAAAGTTTTTAGCAACAAATGTAAACAAAAGTGAAAAGTGGAGAATGATGGGGAGAAAGGGACGACACTAGGAAGGGATTTTAGGGGATAATTCCACAAAATTTAGAAAAATAAAATCTAATTATAGCTTTTAAACCAGTTTAGTTTTTATCATAATCTGATTATTTAAATTTTGAGTTTTACCAATATTTTGATAGCTTGGGTGACATATCATGGAGGAAGCAAAAATATTTCACTTTGGGCACAACGGGCTTTGGACTCAAGACACAATGGAACTTACAACACTCTTTAACCACTAGGCCAAAGCCTCACACTTATAACAAACATACAAAATCTAAAGAAAAGCTAGACGTGGCAAGCTAGATTTTGGGCCAAAATTAATAAAAATTTTAAGGGAAGGGAATTGAACACAGAACATCAAGTGCACCACCTGAACACCACCAGAACACTTAACTATAAACTAGGTCAAATTACTTGATACATAAGAAATTTGAGGTGTTACAACTCTCCCCTCCTTAAGGAAATTTCATCCTAGAAAATTTACCTGGTTCGAACAGATGAGGATATTGCTGACGTATCAAGTCTTTCACTTCCTAAGTGGATTCGTCAGTACCATGATTCTGCCATAAAACCTTAACTAGAGTAATCCTCTTCTTTCTCAAAACCTTTACCTCACAATCCAAAATCCGTATTGGCTTTTCCTTAAAGGATAAATTTAGCTTTACCTCATCTCCTCAATTAGAACTACATGAGATGGGTCAAACCGGTATCATCCCAACATAGAGACATGAAAAACATCATGTAGGTGGTCCAAATCTGAAGGTAGCTCCAACTAATATGGGACTAGCCTTACTCACTGATAACTCTTGAAAAGAGTTATATTTCATGCCTTTGGACCTAGTTAATTGCATGTACTTAAGTACATCTAGTTGTATGTTAGGACATTTTATTAGTATTTTTAGCATTGTATTAGAACTTGGGATGTGTTTAAATATTAGGTGCTTTTTATTAGTTATGGAAGGGTTGTGTTTTGTGGTATTGACAAGTGCAAGATAAGGAACAAGAAATAAATGAGTGAAGTTTTACGAGGGCAAAAAGGGTGGTCAAGTTGCCAGCCAGTATGCCATGGCAATGCCAGAAAGGTGTCCAGTCAGCATTCAAGCATATCAGTTTCAGTGTAACACCTCTTTCCCATGTCTGACGCTGGAACAGGGTACGAGGCATTATCGGACTTAAACATACACCTTCATGCAAAACTGGCCATAAAATCTCTTTTAATTCAAAAGCCTATCAAACACATGCATGTCGTCCCTTATTTGGGTTTACGAAACCCAAAACATTCATCAGAATCAATTCGGGACTAAACTAAGAACATTAAGAAGTTTCAGGAAAACATAGAAAATTTTCCCATGAAACAGGGTCACACGCCCATGTGGACTTAGGGACACGCTCGTGTCCTCAGGCCGTGTAACTTTCTATTTATGATGTCAGCATGCACATCGAACTGCACGGCCAAGCCACACGCCCGTGTCTCCAGGCCGTGTCCCTCACACGGTTGAGACACACAGCCGTGTCTCGGCCCGTGTGGCCATCACTTAGGCTATTTTCCAAGCCTTCATGTTACCCATAATCTTTTACAACCTTATGCACATCAAAATCGCAAATCATGGCATCATTTTAGTGATTAAATACTCTTTATTAAGACATATCCTTAACATTAACATGTTCTCTTACAAGTAATGCATCTGCTCATGCAATACCAAGTCTAGACTCCTTATTTCATATTCATAAGACTTGTCATTTTGATGACCACTTTTATTTTTATACTATGGTTACCAACTTATTTTTCAAGCACTCATGTTCAATCATTATCACGTTGTGTTTATAACGTGCAATTACTATATGGTTATGACCACCTCAGTTGGTCATAGAGCATACATCCAAAACACATGTCATATTACTAACCATGCATGGCAAACAAACATAATCACATTATAAACATTAGACATGACATGAATAGCTAGGCTTACAAGCCATACTCAATATGAGCCACATCTCATGGCCATATACATATAACTCAATATAAGCCAACACATTTGGCCAAAGAAAAACAATACATGTCAATCAACTAGATCCCTATACAGGCCACTCACTTGAAATTTCTAATATATGCTTCATTATTCCAAAGATAGCGACTTGCTAGTGTGATGCTGCCTCTGACGATCTCCAACCACGAGCTAACCTAGAAACACTAAAGGAAAGGAAAGGAAGTGAGTAAGCTTTATAGCTTAGTAAGACCGTATGAAAATAATAAGAAATTTATTAACTTACTTTTCATGGTAATAAAACCCTATTTGCATTTTTACTCGTGTTCCAGTCAAGCTATTTTCTCGAGTCACAGTCACTAAACTATTTATATCTGGAGCTACGAAACTCCAAATTAAGATCCACTAATTTTCCATAAAACTATACTCATATATATTATTACCATAAAAATTTCAGAATTTTTTGTTCAGCCCATTAGTACAGTTTATTCTATAAAGTCACCCCTGATTCGCTGCCCGACAGCTTCGACCAGTCTTTACTAAAAATTAATTGTCTCTTCATGTGGAATTCGAATGATGTTCCCATTTATTTCTATTAAAAATAGACTCACTGGAATCTAGGCATATAAGTTATAACCCATAATTATTTTTTTACAATTTTTTATGATTTTCCCAAATCAGAATAGGGGATTTCGAAATCGTTCTGACTATGTCTCACACAATTTCAAATATCTCATAATATGAAATTCTTTTGCTTACACCGTTTCTTCTATTTGCAACTAAACTCAATAAGCTTCTATTCCATATTTTATTCAGTCTCTAATTCACTTTCTGATTTTTTTGTGTATTTTCAAAGTTGGACTACTGCTGCTCAAAACTATTTTATTACTATATTTCACTATTTTATGATCATTTTTAAATGGGCATTTATGCCAATCCATTTCTCCTTTCATGTTCATTAGCCCACCAAGTAAAGGAATATAAATTTCATGTCTCAATTTAATGTAGCCTGAAAGTCTCACACATAATCATCAATCACATTTCAACCATCATGGTACGAATACATATATGTACATCATCAACATAAAACCATAATCACAAGGTCACCACAATTTCATTTTCATAGGCATAACTTACTTATTTGTATCCTTACCAAATGTGCATTGTTTCATGTTCGCAATAGCATTTAAGCTTCGAATACATACTTGTACCTTTTCAGCATGCTCATATATTTACCTTATCGTTTTCATCACAAGCTTTAAACTATCCGTTGAACCACTTGGAATACCAGAGGATAACAGAGAAATCTTACACATATCAATGCCGATGCCATATCCCATATATGGTCTTACACTGGCTCTCACATATCCGTGCTGATGCATATCCCAAACATGTCTTACACTAGCACATCTCGTAGCTGATGCATGTCCCAGACATGTCTTACACTGGCTTACATCTCAAGGTCGATGCATGTCCCAGACATGTCTTACACTAGCTCTCGTCTCAATGCCAATGCATGTTCCAAGCATGTCTTACACTAGCTCTTGTCTCAATGCCGATGCATGTCCCAGACATGTCTTACACTAGCATTTCATAATCTGGCTGATGCATGTCCCAAACATGTCTTACACTGGCTCACATAACAGCAGTGTCTCGATGCCTGTGTCCTAGGTATTCCAAAGGTCTAGTTGGGATTTCTCAAGGGTCACATCGTAGCCAAGCTCGTTCGAAGAATTGATCATACAATTCACAAGGTTCGTCACCATAAGAACTTTCAGTTCATTTCTTCATTCTATAATTTACTCATCTCAACAAGATATCATATTTCATCGATTTCTAATATTTCATAAATACACAAAGTGAAATCGACATATTAAGCTTTCGATTATTTCATAGGGTATAATATTTTCTCATACACCCTAGCACTAACACATTATTCAAAACAATAATAACAAGTAGATTTTCAAGTATAACAATAATAACATTAATGACATGCTTATTAAATCACACGGACTTACCTCGAATACAAAAATGGCGAATTTACCATTTTGGTCCATAACTTTGTAGTTTCCCGATTTAAGCCCGAATCTCAGTTTTCTTGATCTATAATGATAAAAATTCGCTAATTTAATCACCACATTAATTAAAACATTCAACCATACATAGTTTGGCAATATGTCCATTTTGCCCCTAGACTTTCACGAAATTACGATTTTGCCCTTAGGCTCGTAAATAAATTTTTATCACATCCTCTTATTACCCAAGCCTAGTCAAATACTTTTCATACTAGAAGAAGCCCCCAATTCTCATTATTTCATACATTTATCACTTATTTTACAACTTATGCAAAAAGGTCCTATTAGGGGTTTTCATGAAAATCTCTTCACAAAAGTTGTTTATTACTCAACTATGACTCATTTTATTTCATAAAAATTTAGCAAACAACACAAATCCTTTCATGGCAGGTCCCTAAACTATCAACCATTTTGTAAGATAGTCCCCTCATTTGAAAGCTCATGTTACAAGGATTCTAAAAATGCAAAAATCATCAAGAAAGGTCTCTAATTACTTGCAAGGGATTGAAGTTGTTGAAAGTTTAAGCTCTAAAACCCCCCATTTGCTGCCATTTTCGGTGAAAGAGAAGAAGAAATGAAAAAAAATGACAACTTTTTCTTTATTTTATTTTATTACCAAAAAGTCACCAAATATCCCATAAATTTTGGCTTTTTAAAAATTTTGTCTCCCATGGCCGGCCATACTCTAATTAAAGGCCTATTTGCACTTTGAAGACTCCCAATTATGGTTCTCTAGCAATTTGAAACCTTTGGCTATTAAAAAATGCTTTTGCCCTTTATGCGATTTAGTCCTTTTTCTCGATTAAGCACTCAAACGCCAAAATTAATTCACCAAAATTTTCATGCACTTATATAATAATGCTATAACACATAAAATAATATTAAAATAATTTCTTGACCTTGAATTTATGGTTTCAAAACTACTGTTCTGACTAAGTCCTATTTCGGGATGTTACATTCAGCCCAACTCTATTTGTACCAGATAAATCTGCCTAGAAAAGAGGAGAAGATAAATCTTGGGGCTGTTGGAATTATCCCGAGAGAAATAAAAACAAAGCAATTTAAAAAAAGGTAAAGGAGGAAACCCTAGACGACGGAACTATAGGTAGAGATCTTTAGGAAAATTAGAAGCAAGCCCTCTCAGCCACCTTAGGACACTGCATAGCTGGAGTGTGGATTGGACAAGCGAACGTTGTCTTCCCGATGTTCTTCCATTTTTCAAATATGTTCCTTTGGGAATTAAAGTGATGAAAACGATGTTTGAGTTTACTTTTATTTGCCAACCTTTGAGTTAAATCTCATAGGGTTGAGATTATTTTGACGAAACTTTAATTGTCTTTAATGGCTGCAGTATAAATTTAAGTTATTTTACTATTTCATTCAATTATTTTATTCTTTACAATGTATGTGAGCGATCCCTAGACATAATCAACTGTGTATCATACCTTTAAATTAATTTAATTCTGAAAAGGTTAGATTAGTTGGAACTTGGTTGAATGATATGAGAAAGTACTCGATGTATACTTGTTATAGACTCTAAACATAGAGCAACGATCATACAAAAGGTAACAATGCAAGGTGCCATATTAAATGCCTATAGACATAGGCAAGGTAACTTGAGGTTTTTGCCCTCAAAAGAGGCAGACCACTTAAGAACTCTTCTAAACAGTAGGTTAAGAATGATTTTGCTGAGGCATTGCTAACAGGAAATGTAACACCCCTAACCCGTATTCATCGTCGGAACAGGGTTTCGAAACATTATCGAAACTTTAAAAAACAATTACAGATAAATCATGCAAGTTACTATTAAAATTCTGAAATCATTCATAACGTCCCTTAAATAGACCCTCAAGGTCCAATACGAGCATTAGAATCGAGTCAGGACTTAAATGGAGCCTCTAAGAATTTTTTACGAAATTTCAAAAATTTTCCAAGGTGTAGGGCTCACACACCCGTATGGTCCAAGGGACACGCCCGTGCTGGAGGTCGTGTTCGACCCTATGTAACTATCTGACTCGTGCACACGGCCATGCCACACGCCCGTGTTCTAGGCCCTGTGGTTAATTAATTCAATTCGAAATTAGGTGCAGGTTTCACATGGCCAAGACACATGCCCGTGTTCTAGGTTGTGTAGCACACACGATTGAGACACAAACCAGTGTCTCTGCCTGTGTGCTCAATTTTGAACATTTTGGTTCTCGAATTTAAGGTGTAGGGGACACACGGCCTAACTACACGCCCATGTATCCGGCAGTGGACACACGGTTTAGACACATGCCTGTGTGTCTACCCATGTGGACAAAATAAAGCAATTCCTAGCTTCATTTCTCACCCAAAATCACACCCATAACCTAAACTTGAATCACACATCCAAATACCAACCATTTCAAGTATTCAAATCAAGCAAATTCCATCATTCATCATGGCATATCATTTTATGCATACATGTCTATAATCTTACCTTAATTAAGTCCTCAAGTAAGACATAATTTGATCAACTACTTAACATATATGTAGCTACCATAATTTGACATTCAAGTATATTAAAACAAACCAATATTAGCCACTCCAATGGCTAGATTACAAGCATCATTTATGTTTACATGCCAATATGGCCAATCTATCCTATACATGCCATTACAACCATAATTTATTTACCATATTGTACTGACATGGGCGGATAGATAGTGAGAGTGATCTCCGCCAAGCTTCCAATCCAACGAGCTTCCGATTTACTATAAAACAAGGAAATAAAACTAAGTAAGCATAAAATTCTTAGTAAGTTTGTATAACATGGTACTTAACTTACCATTCATTCTATTTTGAGGTAACTATGTAAGGTATAATCAATCAATTTGACCTCATGCCTTACACACATTCTTATTGCCCTTGTTAGTCATATATTCCATAATAACATCAAATCATATATGTGCTCAACAACAATCAAGTTTCCAAGCAGATATGCTTTCCACAACATGTATTCATTCAACATGCATAATTCATCTAATTATTTCAAGTATAATTTCATAATAGTTCATTTCGAGTTTAGATCATTTCATATCAGAACTTTACTCATATTACTCGGAATATCAAGGTCACGATTAGCATGCTCAATGTGTACAAGTCTATAATCAAGAATGAACATACATTCATCAAATAAAGTCCATGTACAAATATCATCATCTCGTGTTTTCATATATCATTTGTCATGTATCATCATTTACTTGTATTTCAGATGGATACATGTAATAACTTATTTTATCATTCATAACTTCTCATGTCTGGAATTTTCACCTGTTGAATTTATTCGGAATATCAATGGATACGCAGGTAATAAATTCTAGGTGTACGAATCAAGATCCGTCAATTCATGTCCAATGGTACCCCTAAGGTACTATATTAGAGAGCACACTCTCGAGCCACACATGTATACAACAGGATTACCAATCCAGGCTAAATCCTTTCCATGTCATATGCTCTAAGGAGCTTGATCTGGATTACCCGTTCGAGCTAAATCCAATCCATAACATGTGCTCAAGAGGACTTATATCAGGATTACCTGTAACACCCCTAACCCGTATCCATCGCCGGGATAGGATTATGAGGCATTACCGATCATATCACATCAATATTACATACTTCAAACATACATAGTCATAATTATGCAAAACACAATCATATTGTCTTACGAGGCTTTTCAAGGACTTAGAACATGCTTAGAAATGGTTCAGGACTAAACCGATAATATTTGAAAACTTTGGGAAACTTATAAAATTTTCAAGCATTCAAGGGTCACACGCCCGTGTGAATAGGCCATGTACCTCACACGGCCACCAGACACGCCCGTGTCACAGGCCGTGTGAAAACAGGGCATACATACTGACTTGCACCACACGGCCAGAGACACGTCCGTGTCATAGGCCGTGTGAAAATAGGGCATACATACTGACTTACACCACACGGCCGGAGACACGCCCGTATGCCATGGTTGTGGGAAATCTGGAGGGGTTACTGACTTGGGTCACATGGCCAGTCGCACGCTTATGTGCCAGCCCGTGTGCCCCAGACGGCCAGTAGACACGCTTGTATGTCTAGACCGTGTCAAACTTGTAGGGTATATTGACTTAAATTCGAAGGGCACCCTAGGGGACACACGGCCGTATAGCATGACCGTGTGTCGCACACTGCTAAGACACACGCCCGTGTCTCTACCTGCGTGGACAAAAATAAGCTAATTGCAAAGCCAATTTGCTACCCCTTTCCTCATGTACACCTAGTAACCAAAATGGTACAATTTCAATACATTTCTAAGTAGCCAAAACATGCCAACAAAGCCAATTTGCCACCCCTTTCCTCAAGCACACCTAGTAACCAAAATGGTACAATTTCAATACATTTCTAGGCAGCCAAAACATGTCAATTCGTATACAATTCATGCCATTTAAAAACCATCCTCTTAACTACTTAAATCCATGGCCAAAACATACCAAATCAATATGCCAAAATTATCAAATTTACATAACTTTTATATGCATTTCTTCATCATTTTAATTACTATATCTTGTCACAAAACATACTATATCATCATCTCAAAATCAAGCCACTACATGCCATCTTCCAAACATTAATACAACAATTGTCAACTAGCTACACAAGCAAACATATAACCATCACAAAATAAGCCAAAACATAAGGCTATATATATATGCATCAGATATATCACTTATCAAACACATAATTCAAGCCAAATTAAATGGCCATACACACCACCATTTACAAACCAAATCTCATGGCTAATATCATAACCCAAAACATACCAAAATGACACTAGCCTATACATGCCATATACCATATATACAAAGCTTCAAAAGTACCAATAATTGATGATCGATAGCGTGACGATGTTCCTGATGATTCCTGATGTCAGAGCTAGCTTTGATAATCTATAAAACAAGAAAAGAACACACAAAGTAAGCTTTAAAAGCTTAGTAAGCCATATACAAATAACGCCATCAATACAAAACATACCCTAAGCAATACACACATCTCATTCATAAACTACATCTATCAACATTTCAAAACCACATATTTATATATATACATGCCACTACCCAAAAGATACAAAAGCTACCAACATATATGGATAGTTTGAGCTGGTTGGTTGATCCTTCCAAAGAGTCAGCAACGATTATCTACAAAACAATCCACAAAACCCGTAAGCTTACATAACTTAGTAAGGACATAGTATAACGTTTAATCTAAATACAATTAGACACGATTCACATATTATTTGATTGCTAAATTTCAAGAATACAATTGATGAGGTTATGTAATGATATAATATTCTCAAAGATACTAGAATAAAATCAGTAGCATGAATATGCCTTTAGGGGTACCGAAGAACTAATAGGGGCATGTATGTGCATTTAGGGGTACCAAAGTACAAACAAGGTCATGTATGTGCATTCAGGGGTACCGAAGTACAAACAGGGGCATGTATGTGCATTCAGACAATAATTATCTATAATCATATAAACCAAAGAACGATAATGTAATATTAGAAGTAGAATTTCATTTACGTATTGAAATACTATGTTCTTACCTACGATGTAATTCTCGATCGACACATAGGGACTAATCCGCTATTTTCCCTTTTCTTCGGTTATTGTCTTTTTGATTCAAGTCCTGATATGCATAAGGAAATAGAAACCAAATATTGGAGCTACCTTCAATGGTGTTTCGACATCAACATGAAGAATTGATGAATAAAATATTTTCTTTCATAATTATTTTGTTTTAATTTTAAGGCTATTACAAATTTGCCATTAAAAATACATGTTATTTTATCATTTTCTTTACATAATGTCATCGAACATTAATAACTAAGGACTAATTGCTACATAGGTTCTTCTTTGTTTAGTAATTAAGCTATTTAATCACTTAATTGCAATAATCACTAAGTTATGTACATTTTTCAATTTAGTCCTTTTTTCTTAAATTAACTATCTAAACGTTAAAATCTCTTAACCAAATTTTAATACGACTTTAATGACTCCATAAATATTCTATAAATAATATTTATGAGTCAACACAATGGAAATTTTTGTCCCAAACCACTATTCTGCCACCACTTAAAAATGGGTTGTTACAACTCTCCCTCCTAGGAAATTTCGTCCTCAAAATTGTTACATGAGAATAGATTCGGATATTGTAATTTAGGTAGCCTTTTCAATACCATGTCGATGCCACAAGACTTTCACTAATGGTACTCATTTATTCCGAAGTTTTTTGACTTCTCGAGCCAAAATTTTCACTGGTTCTTCAGAATAAATCAAATCTGGCTGTAATTCAATTTCACTATATGGAATCACCTGTGAAGGATCAGATCTGTATCGTCTCAGTATTGAAACATGGAATACATTTTGAATTTTATCAAGTTTAGGAAGTAAAGCTAATCTGTAAGCTACAAGACCAATTTTTTGAATAATCACATACGATTTGACAAATCTCGAACTTAGCTGTCCTTTCCTGCCAAATTGTAGTACTTTCTTCTATGGATAGACATTTAAAAATACTCAATTGCCAACAGCAAATTTTGTATCTTTCCTTTTCAAATCCGAGTACGATTTTTAACGTTCAGATGCAACTTTCTAACAATCTCGAATAATTCAAACCTTGTCTTTAGTCTCTCAAATCAAATCAATTCCCACCATTTTGGATTCACTTAATTCAGACCAATAAAATGGTGTTTTACAGTTCCTTCTATATAGAGCTTCAAATAGTGCCATTTTAATACTGGATTGATAACTGTTATTATAAGTAAACTTAGCAACGGTAGATATTTTTCCTAGCTACCTTCAAACTCATGTATACAACATTGTAGCATGTCTTCCAGAATCTGTATTACTCATTCTGATTACTAGTCCATCCGAGGATGAAACATTGTACTAAAATTGTGTTTAGTGCCCAAAGGCTCATGAAGTTTACTCAAAAATCTCGATGTAAACCTTGGATCACGATCAGAAATAATAGATGTCAAAACTCTGTGTAATCTTACAATCTCTGATGCATGTAATTCTACTAACCTCTCAAGTGAGTAATCTGTTCTGACTAGAATAGAGTGTGCCGACTTAGTCAGTCTGTCAATAATTACCCAGATTGAATCTTTATTTCTCGGAGCTACAGGCAAACCGGATACGAAATCCATCATGACTTGGTCCCACTTTCACTCAGGAATCATAACAAGCTGTAATAATCCCGACTGTACATAATGCTCTGCCTTTACCTGTTGACAAATAAAAAAAATTAACTATGAATTTACAAATCTCACGTTTCATACCTTGCCACCAGTATATCTATTTCAAATCACAATACATCTTTGTGCTACCAGGATGAATGAAATATGTACTACCTTGAGCCACTGATAGAATATCATGTTTCAAATTTAAATTATTCGAAACACAAATTTTGTCGCGATAATACAATGTGCCATCAACACCAATATTTCATTCAGTAATCAAATTATCCTGAACCAAGTTTCATTTCATAATAAACTTTGGATCGTCATTTTGTAACTCCCGAATTCGTTGTAGAAATAATGGTTTAGTCCTCAACTCTTTCAATATAGAACCATCGTCATTTAGAGCTAAATGAGCGTTCAACGCCTGAAGTGCAAACAATGATGATTTTCGACTAAGTGCATCCGCAACCACATTAGCCTTTTAAGATGATAATCAATAACAAGATATTAATCTTTTAGTAGCTTTAACCAATGTTGTTATCTCAGATTCAGTTCCTTATATGTCATTAAATACTATAAACTTTTGTGATCAGTACACACATGACATTTCTCACCAATAAATAATGCCTCCATATCTTCAAAGCAAAAACAATTGTGGCCAACATAAATTGAAAAATATATAGGATTTTTCCTATGCAATTTATCACCTTTTTACTTAAATTCATTGTTAAAAATAAGTAATTGTTTAATAAATTAATGAAATATGTGAAAATATGAAATTAGGACATAGAAATTATTAAAATGTGATTTTATGCTTTATTATATAATTATCATGCATAAAATGACTTATTTTATATTTATTTGAACATATTATATTTTTAAGACATAAAATGGGCCATGCATGATTAAATTAAATAATAAGATATAAAATTATATTTAACAATTCATTTTAAAATATTTCATGAATAATTTGGGTTTTAATTAATTATTTATTTTATTCTTTGGTCCTTTAATTTATTGATTTATTTTGGACAAGTTTGATAGCTTTGTTGGATTACAAAATCCCTCCAAATTGGAGACCAGGTCAACCCAATTTTGGCTACACATGGCTGTCCGTATAAACCACTTTTTGGTTTAATTACACAGGGTTCTTGTAAATGTGAAGAAATTAGAGATTTGCCCGAAGATTTACATTTGAACGAGTCTTAGTCCTGAGTTGTTATGGCATTTAAATTACTTAAAAATCAAGCAAAATTCAACTCAAAATACACTAATCATGGCTGACCACTCATTGAAGAAGCGTGAAGAGACTAAACCTCTCTATTTTTAGCAAACTACTTTCCTTTCTTCACCTATAAATAAGACTTCATTTCACCATTCCTAATCATCATTTATCCCTCATCATTCTCTCTTTTCTCTCAATTCTCTTTAGCATTTTCCATTCCCCACGCCTAAAATCATCTCTTCATAGAGATTTTAGCAATTAAGCCTCTTAAAGGGCCCTTGGTCAGCCACCTTGGAGAGCCATCAGCAAAGGAGCAAAGTGAAAGAGCCTTGTCGGTCAAAGTCTTGGGTGACAGCCACTTTGATTTAGGTTTAATCTTTCTTTTCTTTGATTTAATCTGAAAATGTTTGCTATGTGTTTTTTGTTCTTATTACAACAATGTTAGCTTAATTTTATTTAAGCTAGGATGATTGCTTTGATTAAATAATATTTATTTTATTCATGCTTATAATGTTTGTGCCTCAATAGATCATGTTTTCAATTAAAATCAAGTCTGTATTTCGTTCATACGTGATTGAAATGCACCTGAATTAGCTGAGTGATCCTAACTAGATGACGACTAGTGGACACATAATTGAAATGTGCATGCTCAATTTAGATCCTAACTTGATTAAATTGCAGGTTGCATAACAAATCTAATCAAGCTCTGTTATCTGCATAGTTGTTAGATTTGTGTGATTAAACTGTTTCAAACCTAACACATCCCTGTTACCTCGCACAAATGCTAAGAAACCCTTAGTAAATAAGGATCAGTAAAATGTATTTTTACTAAAGTAAAGGATTCTGAAAGAACCTAATGTAGTTTCCAAACTCATGAATGATCGAGTTGCCATGGAATGTTTTTCTGAATGTTATTAAGCATGTTGATAATAAATTGAGTTTAATTAAAGTAATTGTCCTAGTTTATTTATGTTATAGTTGTTGCAAATTGTGTTTAATTTTGCTAAGATCTATTTCATTCATATAGTTTGCATATTTAGGATAATTTGCATTGAGGATCATTGCATTTAGTTCAATATATTTAATTTTAATCATCACTTCTCAATCATATTGTGTTTTTATTTACCAAGTTGTTAATATAATTTTACAATTAAGTGATTTAACACAAATACAATCCCTGTGGAGACGATAACTTGATACTTACTTATTACTTGATAACGACTGTGTACACTTGCACAAACCTACGCGGTACAAGTTTTTGGCACCGTTGTCGGGGATTGTTAACTGTTGCCATAGTTTTTTTTTTGAAATTATTTACTTCCAATTTGGTTTATTTCTAACTTTATTAACTTATTCTTTTTAATTTTGTGATTTTCTTTTCAGGTGCTTATGAGCATAGATCGGATTATTAATTTACTTCCTGTAGACCCTGAAATTGAGCAAACTTTTAGACAAAGAAGACGTGAATGAACAACTCAAAGACAAGTCGAGATTGACTTTGGAAATTAGAAGCAAGACCAAGGTAATGAAGTCGATCGTGTACGAAATCCCATCCTCATTGCTGTTGATAGGGATTGATGCATTAGACAATATGCTGTGCCACTTTTTAGTGAGTTAAATCGAGGAATTAGAAGGCCAGATATTGAGGCAACCAAATTTGAATTGAAACTAGTGATGTTTCAAATGCTCTAAACGGTGGGCCAATTCAGTAGTATGCCTACGAAAGATACACATATCCATCTTCAGTTGTTTATGGAGGTGAATGATTCATTCAAGATAGCCGGCGTGACTGAAGATGTATTGAGGTTGAAGTTGTTTCCATACTCGTTGTGAGATTGAGCACGAGCATGGCTAAATTCATTGCCACCAAGTTCCATATCTACATGGCAAAAATTAGCAGAGAGATTTTTGGTTAAGTATTTCCCACCTAGCAAAAATGCTAAGTTGAGGAACGAGATCATAACTTTCCAACAATTGGATGATAAGTCTTTGTATGAGGCTTGGGAGCAATTCAAGGAGTTACTTCTTAAGTGTCCTCATCATGGGATTCCTCATTGTATCCAGTTGAAGGCATTCTATAATGGTCTCAATGCACACATAAGATTGATGGTAGATGCTTCTGTGAATGGTGCAATTTTGTTTAAGTCTTATAATGAGGCTTATTAGATCATCAAGAGGATCGCGAGTACTAACTATCAATTGCCAACAAATCGAACAGCTTTAGGATGACATGTAGCTAGAGTTCATGAAGTTGACGCCCTCACTTCATTACCAGCTCAGGTATCGTCTATTTCCTCTATGTTAAAATAGTTTACCGCTAATACTGCTAATAATTTTACAGCTCAGCCACCAAGTCTGTTTGAATTAGTTTCCTGTGTGTACTGTGGAGAAGGTTATTATTTTGAGAATTGTCCATCAAATCTCGAGTCAGTGTACTATGTGGGGAGCCAACATCAAAATAGGAGTGGACAAGGACCCCAGTCTATTTTACAATCCTTTATGGCATAATCATCCTAATTTTTCTTGAAGCAACCAAGGAAATGGACCGAACAACAACTTATTGTAGCATAGACTAAACCAATCTCAAGGGTTTAATCAGCAAGCTCCAAAACCACCTCAAGATGAGACATCAAACAGTTTGGAGAACTTATTGAAAGCGTACATGACAAAGAATGACGCTTTGATCCAAAGCCAAGAAGCAACATTGAAAAATTTGGAAAACCAAATAGGTCAGTTAGCTACGGAGCTTCATAATAGACTGCAAGGAACCTTGTCGAGCAATATTGAGAATCCAAGAATTTTGGGTAAAGAACATATCAAGGCAGTGGCGTTGCGAAGTGGTAAAATTCTGAAACCCTGATTGATTAATGTCGAAGATAAGCCTATTGAGAGGAATCGACTAACTGTTGAAATTTCTACACTAAAAAAGTTGGAATCTGCAAAGATTGACAAGGAAAATCCTAACTTAGTGAATTCAGATACTTTAACATCTTCTTTGGATGCAGATTTACCTACCCGTAAGAGTTATCCAAATCAATCGAAAGTTCTATCACCTCCATATTTGCAAAGATTGAAGCAACACAAGCAAAAAAAGGAGGTGCAATTCAAGATGTTTTTGGATGTTCTGAAGCAGTTAAACATTAATATTCTGTTGGTGGAGGCTTCAGAAAAAATGCCAAATTATGTGAAGTTTATGAAGGATATACTATCCAAGAAGAAACGACTGAGTGAGTATGAGACTGTTGCCTTGACAAAAGAGTGCAGTGCATTCTTGCAGAACAAACTACCATAAAAATTGAAAGACCAGGAAGCTTTACTATACCCTGTAACATTGGTGAATCTTATTATGGTAAAGCTTTATGTGATTTAGGAATGAGTATCAACTTGATGCCTAAGTCTATTTTCAAAATGCTAGGGATAGGTGAAGTAAGACTACAACTATGACACTTCAACTAGCGGATCGATCTTTAGCATATCCCAAGGGAAAGATCGAGGATGTTTTGGTAAGAGTCAATAAATTTATTTTTTCTGCTAATTTCATTGTCTTAGATTTTGAAGCAGATAAGGAAGTGCCAATCATCCTTGGGAGACCTTTCTTAGCCACAGGAAGAACGTTAATTGATGTGCAGAAAGGTGAACTCACCATGCGAATTCCAGACAATCAAGTAACCTTTAACATTCTTAAAATGATGAAATTTCTTGATCCTACAGAAGAGTGTTCAATTATGGAAGAGATAGAAACCTCAGTTTTAGAAACCTCAGTTTTTATGGAAAGCAATTTTGAAGAAGATCCATTGGAGAAAGCCTTAGATCTTAAACCTTTGGAGGATGAAGAAGGTAAAGAAAACATGGCTTTGATGGAAGCCAATCTGAGAAATTTTATTCAATCCACATGATTTGAACCGTTAGAGTTAGAAGTTAGAGAATTTGTCCAACCCAAGTTGTCAATTGAAGAACCACCTAAACTCGAACAAAAGGTACTTCCTTCCTATTTGAAATACATTTATTTAATGGACTGTTCCACTTTGCCTGTGATTATTTTAGCGGAATTGATGAAAGATCAAGAGGAGCAACTAATTGCTGTTCTAAAGAAATTTAAGAAAGCAATTGGTTGGACCATAGTTGATATTCGAGGTATATGTCTTTATTTTTGCATGCATAAAATTTTTTTAGAAGAAGGTGAAAGAGCTTGAATTGATGGGCAAATGAGGCTCAATCCTATTATGAAAGAAGTTGTGAGAAAGTAAGTGATCAAATGGTTAGATGCAGGAATCATCTACCCTATTTCAGATAGTTCGTGGGTAAGTCCGGTGCAGTGCGTGTCGAAGAAAGGTGGAATAACGATTGTTGAAAATAAGTGTAACGAGTTGATTCCAACTAGAACTGTTATTGGTTGGAGAATTTCTATTTATTACAGGAAGTTGAATAAAGCCACTTGGAATGACCATTTTCTATTGCCTTTTATGGATCAGATGTTAGATCGACTGGAAGGTAATGAATTCTATTGTTTTTTAAATGGCTATTTGGGATATAACCAAATAGTTGTAGCTCTGGGGGACCAACATAAAACAACCTTTACTTGTCCATACGATACATTTTATTTTAGGTGAATGCCTTTTGGTTTATGCAATGCACCTGCAACATTTCAATGATGTATGATGACAGTATTCACTGATATGGTTGAAATTTTTTTTTGATGTTTTCATGGATGATTTTTCTATTTTTGGTAACACTTATGATATTTGTTTGAGTAATTTGGCTAAGGTACTGAAGAGATGCGAAGAGATGAATCTTGTCCTTAACTAGGAAAAATGTCATTTTATGGTTAATGAAGGGATTGTCTTAGGGCATTGTAACAACCCAGTTTTAGCTAAATCGAAACAGTAGTATCAGGACCACAAATTTGATGTCCTAAAATTATTTTAATAATATTTTTGGTGTTTACAACCTGTGAATATATATCTGTGAAAATTTTGTGAGCAAATTTTATCGTTTAATAGCTCAATTTGAGAAAAATCACTAAATCGCGTAATTCAAAAGTTCCATTTTATATGATAAAGGTGTCTATTTGTCATGGCTTATTAAATGGGAGGTCCTTATGTTGTAAATAGACCATTGATAGTGGGAATGGGCATAACTGGGCATGTAATTGATGTTTTAAATGTTTATAAACAAAGGTTAAATAAGTAATTTGTGATTTAAGTTTAATTAAAATAAAACAAAGCCATTTCATGCTATCAACTTTCTCCCTAGCCGATTGTAAGAAAGAAGATAAGGGTTTTGGAAGCTTTGAAGGTTTGGCCATTGTTGTTCAAGCTTGTAAGTCCATTTCAGCTCAGTTTTTGATGATTTTTATGTTTTTGAGACTGTTGCTTTGTATTCTAGCTAGCCCATGCTTCAATTTTTGAAAGTGTTGATGAATGCTTGAGTTATTGAATGTTTGATGATGGAAAATGAGTATTTGTTGATAGAATATCATGCTTTGTAAAGTGATTTTTAGTGAAATGGCATAAAAGGGGTTCATTTGTGAAAATGTGAAATTGTGGGGTTAAATGTGTGAATAAATGATAAATATGGGCTAATATGTATACTATGAAAATTTGGCTAGCATGAAATTAGAAAGAAATTGTGTAATTTGTGATTTTGTGAAGTAGGGACTAAATTGAATAAATGTGGAGCTTTAGGGGCTAAAGTGAAAAAATACCCAAATGTGTGTTTTGGACTAAATTGAAAGATTATGTGATTAAATGAGTTGAATTTGTTATAATATAGATCAAGAAAAGAGGAACCTAGACTTAGATCGAGGAAAGAACAAAGTACTCGACTAATCGACTAGTTTCATCATTTTTACATCTGAGGTAAGTTCGTACGTGATAAATATTGTTACAATTATGTTTCTAATGCTTTAATAATGCATAAATTGTATATATGCGACTACGACTGTGTACGATGACAAATATACTATATTTGGCACTTAATGCGAGTTTCAAAATAGCTTCGGCTATATAAAACACTTAGTGTGCGAATTGGAATAGCTTAGGCTATATGAGGCACTAAGTGTGTGATACCGAGATAGCTTCGGTTTAATGTGATGGTACTAAGTGTGCGATATCATTATAGCTTTGGCTAATCATTTATCCACTAAGTGTGTGAGTTCTTAGAGCATTGAAAGATTTTCGAAAGATTTAATGTATTGAACAAAGAGGTGAGAATGAAATAAATAAACACGGGAAAGTAAAGATACGTACGATACCTATGTGGTAGTTGATACTATGTGTATGAAGCTTGATTAATTTGTATATACATGATAAATGGTCATGGATTAGAATGGAATGATGATATGAGAACTACTAAGTGTTTATTAATTGATGATTTGTATATTATGAACTGTTGAGTATATTTGGTATGAACTTACTAAGATATGAAGCTTACTGTATGTTATTTGTCTTTGTTTTATAGAGTATCAAAGCTAGCTCAGACATCGGGGATTATCGGGAACCATTATCACACTATCGACTACTTGTTGGTATTCTGGATGCTTGTAAATATGGTATATGGCATGTATAGGCTAGTGAGTTGATGATATGTTTTGAATTATGATTTAAGCCATGAGATTTGGCTTACTTTTGGCTTGAAAATGTTGGTATGTATTTGGTCATTTAAGTTGGCCTAAGTGTTGTGCATAATACCTTATATATATTGGCTTGTTTTGGGTATGTTGGCCTTAGTTGTTGATATAGTTTAATGATGTGTTTTGTGATATGAAATAGATGATATTATGATGAATTAGTGAATATGAAATTTATGCAAGTTGTGATGATTTTGGCATAATGATTTGGTATATTTTGAATGTGGAATTGAATAGTTAAAATGGTTGATAATAAATGGTATGATATGTGTGAACTTGGTATGTTTTGGGCTACCTATAAGTGTATGGAAATGGTTCCAAATTGG
Organism: Gossypium longicalyx; assembly: GCA_025698465.1. NCBI lineage: Eukaryota > Viridiplantae > Streptophyta > Magnoliopsida > Malvales > Malvaceae > Gossypium > Gossypium longicalyx. The sequence continues at coordinate 61,089,666 of CM047003.1, forward strand.
TTTTATGTGTGCATGAGTGAAGGGTGACAAATTGGCTTTGCAAATGGCCTACTTTTGTCCACACGGATAGAGACACGGGCTTGTGTCTCAGCCGTGTGCGACACTGGAAACACAAAAATTTACACACTTTTTCATACACTTTTTAACTTAAATTCATGCGAATTCGGTTAAATTTTTGTCAAAAATAATTAATTTTTATAAAATAATTAAATTGTACTTAAAGTATGAACATGTTTAATTTTAATTAATTTTGATTAATTTTGGTTATTTTCGATAGAATTGCACAAAGGGCTAAAAATGGCTCAGCAGACACTGCTAGAAGCACAAAACCGAGAAGCAATTTGAAGTACCAAGGCAAATTAAGTTCCAGCTTAAGACGGTCCAAAATTTTGTGTATCAATTCATAATATAATGAATTTTAATTTATATCCAAGTTAATTTGGGTTAATAAATTATTATTAATTAATTATGAAAAAGTGGTCTGATTGAACCGAACCGGCTAAGAAAAGGACAGCCCAAAACTGTCTAAGTGCTGACCCAATTCAGCTCATTAGCTGATTATTTAAGCTTGCAAAGAGGCCCTTGAAGACTTGTTCAGATTGCAATTAAACCCCTCCGCAATTGGTGGCTTTCTAGATTTGCCCCAAGCTTAATTTAGCAAGTTTGAAACCATCAAACTTGCCACATCTGTGGCCAGCTAGAAACAAAAAAAATTTGTATACTTTTTCATACCCATTTTTACTTAAATTCATGCAAATCCGGTTAAATTATTGTCGAAAAAAATTAAATATTATAAAATAATTAAATTGTGTTAAAAATATGAACATGGTGAATTTTAGTTAATTTTGTACTTAATTTTGATTAATTTTGACTATTTTCGATAGATTTGCGCAAAGGGCGAAAACTGGCTCGATTGACACTGCTAAAAGCACAAAACCGGGAAGCAATTTGAAGTATCGAGGCACATTAATTTCCAGCCTAAGATGGTTCAAAAATGTGTATTAATTCATAATTTAATTAATTTTAATTTATTCCCCATTTAATTTGAGTTAAATAAATTATTTTTAATTAATTATAGAGAAAGGGTCTAGTTGAACTGCACTAGTCGAACCAAATTGAGTGAACCAAACCAGCCACTGATTGGGCAGCCCAAAACCTTCAATATGCTGACCCAAATAAGTATTTTAGCTAATTAAATATGCTTGCAAAAAGGCCCTTGAAAGATTTCCAAATTGCATTCAAACCCTCCTTTAATTGTGGCTTTGTAGATTTGCCCCAGACTATTTATAGCAAAGTTGAAAGTCTCAACTTTTTCCAAGTAGATGACCGGCCATAGGGGGGCTCTTTGGCTACTGGAATTTGCTATTTTTAGCAGCCACAATCAGCTATAAAAGCCACCCCTTTCTGATAATTCAAACCATCCCTCAATCCCACAACATTCTCTCATTCTCTCTTCTCCTCTTTCACTTTTCTCTCCATTTTTTCCATCCCATTTCCCTTTTTGTTCAAGTGCTGATTTCTTCTCTTGGGAAATAGGCTCTCATTAGCCATTTTGGATCAGAAATTAGGTGCTCATAAGCCACCTTGATAACCGAAGGCAACGAAGAACAAAGAACGGAGCAACTAGTCAAGCCACGGAGAAACACCGAATTTGCTTCTTGTTCCCTATCTCTTTAATTTTTGTTGTTGTTTTAACGAATATGTTTATGAATATTTATTCTATTGAAATGGTTATTTTAATCAATTTAGCTTAAATTAAGTTTGTTTTGGGTTGGTTATATTCTACCTGCTTGAATTGTTAAAATGATGTTTATGCTATTATAGGCCTTAGTAAATTGCTTGGTTAAGTAAAATCATGCCTAGGTTATTTTTGCAATATAATTGTTGAATAACTAATGAATTAATTATTAAATCGTATTGAAATTACAATTAATAGACACAATGCTTAGCCAGTGTGTAACGTCCCAAAATTTGGGGTATATAACTTTGTATGTTGCGTTGCATATATATGAGCTTATTTCAGTGGTTGGGTGTCCTGTGGAGTGTGTTAGTGGTCTGAGGTTTGAATCCCTGCTTGTGCAGAATTTTGGTTTTTGACTTGTGTTTACCCTGTCACCTGTTAAGGTGGTTCTTAAATAAGTGTGGTAGGAATGTGTCATAAATAGGTTGCTGGTCTAGGGGTTAGAGGTGTGATTTATTCTTCAAGGAAACCTGGGTTCGATTGCTTATGTGCGTAAGGAGACTAATATTTTTGCCAAAGTGGGCAGCAAGAGGTTGTGTTTCAGTAAAAGTCTGAGTGAAGGGAAGGTTGGAGAGATTTTAGGAGTAGTAGGGGGAGAAAATTTAGGAGATATAGAAGGGATTGTGATTGTGTTCGGTGAGAGTGATTCAAGGAGAAAATTAAGGGAATTTAGGGGAGTGTGATAGTAGTGGCCGATTGTGGGAGTCCCTTTAGTGCCAATTCGGTTTTAGCTAGGGGATTGTAGAATTAGAGAGGGTTTTTGGGGGTTTCATTTTGGTAACTATTGTTTTTATTGGCAACTCTTCTCTCCTTTTTCCTCTTTTTCGAGTTTTTACAATTGAGGTTTCCTTTCGTTAGTTTTTGAAGATGAGTGCGATATCGATTGTGCCTTTCGGCTTTTGGGTAGTTGCATTTTCTTCTTTCTCCCTCTCATCTCGACTCAAGTGGCTGCCTTGTTTGGCCGAATATCTTGTACCTTCATAGCCTCAAAATCTCTTCGGCTTAGTTTGGGATAATTGGTTAATCCCTTCTCTTTTTTCCTCGCCTCTTAAGTACACCAAATCTTATTCTTGCACTCACCTCTTTGAGTGCCGAACCCTTCTTGTGATTCTCTACCGATCTTGGTGATAAGTGTTGCAATTGTAACTTTGTTTTGTGCACTTCTTTCCCATACTGCCGAACCTTCGATTCTTTCTTTTAACACTCTCTTTTCTGGCTAGTGATTTTTAGGGAAACGTTGTGCTTGTGTTGCCTTTTAGGTGTTGGCATTCAGTTGGAGGGGAAACTGTGTAACGATTGTTTCCTTTCACTCGTAGTTCTGCGTCTTGGTAAGTGGTTCACTTGGTTTAAGTGGTTAATTTTTAGGTTGTTACTTGACAAATATTAGATCCTTATGCAGATTCTTGACAAGGGGTGACCGCTAGCTTAAGAGAGGAGTAAACCCTACTTGCTATATCAAGGTTGGCGTTGTGGAGCGTTGCTCACGTATCGCAAAAAGGTGTGTAATCACACTATTTTAGAAATAGTTCGACAAAAGCCGAAAATGTTCGATTGTTGACACTACATGGGTGTACGTTCGCATGTGTAGTGGGCCGAATGCTCAAAACGTGGGCATTCGATCGAAAAGGCCACCATGAACGTGTTCATGGGTTTAGGCCGATTTTGGGGCCACGATGGGCTGAAATAGGCCGTGTGGGCCCCATGGGCTCGTGGATCGGCATGAGTAAACTGTACGAATGTGTGAATGTTGTTGGACTGGCTGTGTTGTTTACACAGCCAGGGCCATTAATTGAGCTTAATGGGCCACACGAGCATGTGGGCCCACATGGGTTGTATTATGGGCTTGGGCCCATTTTTACTGTTTAACTGTTAAGGTTACACGAGTCGCGCGAGACGGCTGTAGACCTACTATTGGGTCGGTAAGTATATCTAAACCCTAATTTATGAAATAAGGTAAATTATGATTATACCCCTATGTGATGTTTGACTGTTGAGCATGCCATATTTATTGTATGTACACTTATATTATGCTGCATTGCATGGGGTGGGATATATATTATTGGAGGAAGTGTACTGAAAGGCTGTAAGCCTATTATTAGTAGCTTTGGTGCAACTACTGTTTGTGCCGAAATCGGTACTTGATTCTAGAGTGTAGGGATGGGTGGGTCGATTTATTCCCCACATGGAGTGTAGGGTTGGACGGGGTGGAGTGTAAATGATGGTTAGGTAGGATTTTTATTTGCATGACTGATACTGTACTAGAATGGGCTAAGGCCCACACTGATACTGCAACTGATATGGGCTAGGCCTAGACTGTTTAACACTATATGTTATTATTGATAAATAGGGTTACACATTGAGTTTCACAAACTCACGCTACTGTTTAACTACGCAGGTAATTCTTAGGTGGATCGGTGCTGCGAGGGACTCGAAAATGGCCACACTACTACTCTTGTTCTCTTTTATTGGCGTTTAATTGCTATTAGATCTCGTTTTGGGTTTAAATTATGTACTAAGGCCTCTCTAATTTTCTAGTTTTTATTTTGGGATTTTTGATATTATGATTTATACCTGTTAGAAGTAGAATGCGACTTTCCAAAATGATAACTGTTTTCAAAACTTACGTTTTTGTGACACTATTAAAATACTTCTGCAACAAACAATGTTTTAAAAGTAGTGACAATTTAAATAAATAACGTGTAACTAGAGAGATCTGTGTTCTAACAAAGAGGCTTTTAAATTTTCAAATGTGATTTCATTGACAAGACTAAATTTTCAAAAAGCACTTCAATGTAGCATCACAAATTCAGCCATAATGTCTAGGCCGAGTTTGGAGTGTTACATAGTGCATGTTTATTCTTCTAAGGTAGTTGAAGTTTAAATTAGCATTGTATTCGGCGATACATATGCCTTGCATAACTTGCAAGATTTTTGTGATTAAACTGTTTCAAGATAGAAATACCTTGTTACCTCACTTAATCTTTTATATGCTTGTAAAGATTGATTAATCGCTTGGATTAACATTGAAAAATGTTCAAGAGATTGATTAATTTAATATGTGTGAGCAGTAGTTAGCAAATTACCGAGTTGCCATGAATTTATTTGTAGCAGTATAAACATAAGTTTAATAATTCTAAGTTAAAGAAATGTAATTAATCCAACACAGGTGTGTTATCTTGATTAAATCTTATTTGAAATCGTGCATTAGAACTCTATTTTAATTATTTACTTAGTTTTTAAATAGTTTTTGACCATCTTTTAAAACTAAATTATTTTTACCTCACCAATGTGTTTTACAAATAATTTCATAAATAATTATTTTTACAGTCCCTATGGGTACGATAACTCGACATTTACTTGTCACTTTATTACTTGTTACGATTGTGTACACTTGCACATTTTCGTTGTTCCAAGTTTTTGGCGCTGTTGCCGGGGACTGTTTTAAAAAAGCCATTATTTGTGAATTTGTTAGTTTTACATTTTGGTTTATTTTCCTGTTTAAATTTTTACTTAATTTTTCTGTGATTATTTTAGGTGTTTATGAGTATTGACCAGATTATTGACTTACTGCCTGTAGACCTTGAGATAGAACGAACCTTTCGACAGCGAATAAGACAAGCGAACCAGAGAAGGACTGAAGGAATGAATTTCGAGTATATGAATCAAGGAAATGGAGCAAATCTTGCTCAAAATCCTATCCTTATTACTAATGATAGGGATAGAGCTTTAAGACAATATGTTGTGCCAGTGTTTAATGATCTTAATCCGAGTATTAGGAGACCCGAAATTGAGGCACAACAATTCGAGCTGAAGCCAGTCATGTTCTAGATGCTTCAGACAGTGGGCCAATTCAGTGGAATGCCTACCGAAGATCCTCATCTTCATTTAAGACTGTTTATGGAGGTAAGCGACTCTTTTAAGTTAGCCAGAGTACCCGAAGATGCATTGCGATTAAAGCTATTCCCCTATTTGCTAAGGGACAGAGCTCGAGCCTGGTTGAACTCATTGCCATCAAACTGAATTTCCACTTGGCAAGAGTTAGCCGAAAGATTCCTCATGAAGTATTTCCTGCCAAGCAAGAATGCTAAGTTGGGGAACGGGATCATTTCCTTCCAACAAATGGATAATGAGTCCTTGTATGAGGCATGGGAACTATGCAAAGAATTATTATAGAAATGCCCTTATCACGGAATCCCACATTGCATCCAACTTGAGACATTTTATAATGGTTTCAACGCTCACACGAGGATGGTAGTGGATGCCTCTGCTAATAGTGCTATTCTTTTTAAGTCTTATAATGAGGCTTATGAAATCATCGAGAGGATCACCAGTAACAATTATCAATGGCCAGCTAATTGAGTCACATCAGGAAGACGAGTCGCTGGAATACATTATGTAACAGTCCGATTTTGACCCTAGTCAGAATAGTGGTTTCGAGATTACATATCCGAGTCAAAAAAATATTTTAATATTATTTTCTGTGCCTATTATAAGTGAATTGATAAGTGTGAAAATTTAACTGTTTGTGTGCTTAATTTGCAAAAAGGACCTAATCGCTTAAAATGTAAAAGCTATGCGCTAGATGTTAAAGTGCTTATTTGATTTGGCTTTGTAAAGCAAGGGTCCTTATGTTGTTATTTATCCATTTAGAATGTTAATGGACTAAAATAACCATTCATTAAATGGTTTTATAAAGTTTAATAAAGGGTAAAATAGGTATTTGATTAATAATTATATGTTTAATAAAATCAAAGCATGAAATTGGCTATTGTAACATCTCGGTTTTGGGCCTAGTCGAAACAATGGTTTCAGAACCACTATTCCGAGGCCGGATAAAATTATTTTGATGTTATTTTATGTGATATAGAATGTTTATAAAGGTGTATGATGATTTTGGTAATTTTATTTTACCGATTTCTAGCTTAATTTCGAAAAAAGGACTAAATCGCGTAAAAGGTAAAAGTTGTGTTTTGATGCCTAAAGGTGTTAAATTGTTTTGTATCATAAATTGGGGGTATTTAAAGTGAAATTAGGCCATTGAAAGTGTGATGGCCGGCCAAGGGAGACAAAATGGTCAAAAAGCCAAAATTTGTGGCTTTTAGGTAACTAAATTGACTAAAAATAGAATAAAATAAAGAAAAGAAAGATCTCATCTTTTCTTCACCTTCTCTCCACCAAAAATGGCAGCAAAGAAAGGATTTAGAAGCTGGAAAATTTCAGCAAAGGAACTCCCATGCTAGTAAGTGATTTTTAATGTCTTTCTTGATGATTTTTACATTTTTGGAACCCCTAAAGCATGAGCTTTCAAATGAGGGGACTATTTTGCAAAATGATTAAGAGTCTAGGGTTTTGCCATGAAAGCATATGTGTTTTTTGCTGAGCTTTTGTGGAAGAATATGAATCTTAGATGTGCTACAAACAACTTTTATGAAGGAAATTTGCTTGAAAACACCTAAAAATAAAATAAGTGTAAATGTGTGAAATAGTTGAAATTATGAGTTTTTATAGCTATGAAAATGGTTCATCTAGGCTTAAGGAGTAAGAAAATGTGATAAAAATCATTTTACGAGCCTAGGGGCAATTTTGTAATTTTGGCAAAGTATAGGGGTAAAATAAAAAACTTTTCCAAAATGTGTCATTGGACTAATTTGATTAGTATGTTGTTGTAATAAGTTAAATATGATGTTATAGATGATGAAAAACAAGATTCGGGCTTAGAACGAGGAAAAAAACGAGAAATTGATGTTTAGGCCTCTTCTACCAATTTGGTGTCGAGGTAAGTTCGTATGATAATAATAATGCAAAGTTATGTTTGAATTACATTCCTTATTAATATTGCATATATTATATGATTTAATATATTGGAAGATTGATGGAATATGATGTTTCTTTGAAACGAGTAAGTTGGTATGAAAGTAATTTATCAACTTCATTATCATGTGCTTAATACTTGATATTGTACGAAATATGGATATATGCCTTTATTGGAATTGACTTGGGATGATTCAATGAAAATGTGATGATAGGTGTGCTAGTATAAGACCATGTCCGGGACATGGCATCGACACTGGCATGAGACCTTGTATAAGACCATATCCGGGATATGACAACGATATTTGGATCCATGTAAGACCATGTATGGGATATGGCTTTGGTATTCTATTTGGTGTACGATAATTTCGAACATCCTTTAGTATTCCAAGTGTTCAACGGGTAATGTAATGGATGATATGATGATAGCTCTAAGGAGAGCATGTTAAAGAAGGTATGATGATATACTTTAATACAAGTTGTACAAGTATGTACACTAAACTTATGAGTAATGCCTTAAAATGTGATAATCTATGATGTATATAGTATTCGGTGAATACTATGAAAATGGCTTGATTTGGAATAAGTCTTTGATACTTGATGACATTAAGATTATGGGTCCATGATTATGGTGCATAGCTATATGTTCTTACCATGATAGATGAAATGATGTTGTATTAATTTAGTGAACAATAATTGTGAATGAGTAAATTAGCCTGGATAGTTTTGGGCTACTGCAGTGGTGTAAAATTGAAAATACACTAAAAATAGTGGAAAACGAGTTAGAAACTGAATAAAATATGGGATTAAAGATTATTGAGTCAAATTTCTTATAAAAGAAACCATGCAAGCAAAAGAATTTCCTATAATGAGATATTCGAAGTTGTGTGAGACAGAGTCAGAATGATTTCGAAATCCCCTGTTCTGATTTGAGAAAATCATTATAAATTGTAAAAAAAATATTTATGAGTTATAATTTATATTTTTAGAATCCTTAAAGAGTTAATTTTCAAAGGAAATAGACAAGAACACTATTTGAGTCCTTTAATGCAAAAGGGTCGGACTGTCAGGAAGTGAATCAGGGGTAACTTTGAGGTATAAACTGTACTATTTGGCTAAGCCAAAAATTCTGGAAATTGTATGGTAGAAAGGTACATGAGTCTAGTTTTAAGAAAAATTAACGGAACTAAATTTGGAGTTTCGTAGCTCTAGATATAAATATTTTATCGACTGTTGTACAAGAAGACAGCTTATCATAAACTTGAGAAAATGTTGGGAACATTGATAAAACCATGTTAATGAATTGCTTATTGTTTTCATATGAACTTACTAAGCATAAAGCTTACCCTCCCTTCCTTTCCCATGTTCTTTAGTGTTTCCAGGTTAGCTCGGGTTGGAGTTTTTTGGAGATATTATCACACTATCAAGTTGTTGCCATTGGTGTAAGTAATTTCAAGTACTTTGAGCTTATGGCATGTATAGGGTTTAAATATTTGAGTGTGTGACATTTGTTTTAGCCAAATGTATTGGATTACATTAGCTATTGAGGTTCTAAACCTATTTATATGCATGCATGAGCTATGGCCTTTTGTGATGAGTTTATAACGATTATGGCATGAATGCAGTAAAGATGTGAGTAAAATCTATGATATATTTTGCATGAGAAATTGACATGATCATAACATGTTTATGAACGTTTAAGTGCCCATGTATGCCTTGTTGTATGCTATTGTATAAGTATGTGTGCGTATGTTGTGAGGGTGACAAAATGGCTTGGAAAATAGCCTTGTATTTGTCCACACGGGTAGACGCACGGGCATGTATCTAGGCCGTGTGTGACACACAGTCCGCCTACATGGGCGTGTGACCCGACCGTGTGTCCTCTGTACCTTGGAAATTCAAGTCAGTATGCTTGGTAGTAAACACACGGGCAGAGACACGGCCGTGTGTCTCAACCGTGTGGTGGCCACGGCCTAGCACACAAGCGTGTGCCTTCTTTTGTTCATGACCAAATGGACAGAGAGTTACATGGGTGAGGGACACGGGCTGTCCCGATGAACACCAGGCTGTATGGTGCACATGGGCAACCGACACAGCCATGTCAAAATCATCACACGGGCGTGTGGAGCCTTAAAGCTTGAAATTTTCCAAGTTTTTCTTGAATTCTCGGTTTGGTCCCGAACCACCCCAAATGTATGGTTTGGGCCTCATAAGCCTGTTTAAGGGACAAAATGTATGTGAAATGAAATTTTTTAATTTCGAACGAAATTTCATAGCCGATTTTAGTATGGAAGTACTCGTTTAAGTCTGGTAACACCTCTAACCCTGTCCCGGCGTCAGATACGGGCGAGGGGTGTTACACTATTTTCATGTTCATAACCGAAAATAGAAAATAAAATAAAAGAAAAAGAACACCTACGGTTCGATCATTTCATTTCTTGATTGAGGTATGAGTTTTGTTCGGTTTTTGATCATTTCTAAGTTTTTGTAATCGTTGCTTCGAGTACTATCTAATCCATGCTTCAATTTTTTATTTTGGTGATGATTTTGAAATGTGCCATTGATGAAACTATGAGTTTTGTGATCTTAATTGATGAATTATGGAAGCTTGATGTTGGGTTTAAATGTTTTGTCTTTGAATTTTTGATGAAATTGAGTATTGTGGCTTAAATTGTAAAAATGCTATTTTGAGGGACTAAAATGTGAAATAAATGAAATGTATGGACTTGTATGAGAGTCATGAAAATTCGGCTAAGCTTGTGTGCAAGCAAATTTTGTGTATTTTGTGATTTTGTGAATTAGGGACTAAAGTGTTGAAATGTGAAAATGTAGGGGCTATTTTGCAAAATGCCCTAATTGTGTATATAGATTGTTTTGAATGATTTGGTGAATAAAAAGGGTTAATTTTGAATACATATAGATCAAGAAAAGAGGAATTCGAATTTAGACCGAGGGAAGTCGAAGATTGTAGAATAAACGTTCAAGTCGACAGTTCCGAGTACGAGGTAAGTTAGTACATAAGGCATGATGTTTAAGTATATTTGATATTTTGATTATATAAAGATTGTATATATGATTGGTTCAGATGAATACGACGATGAATCAATAGTATTTGGCACTAAGTGTGTGATTTAAACTAGCTTCGACTATATGAGGCACTAAGTGTGCGATACCGACTTAGCTTCGATTAATTGAGATGGCACTATGTGTACGGAATTGTTCTAGCTTCGGCTAACTTTTATAGCACTAAGTGTGCGGATGTTTAAAGTACGAATAATTTATGGAAAGTCTTATAATATTCAACGAGAGGAAAGTATGAAAGTCAATAAGTACGGAAGATTCAGGTATGTACGATACCTAACTGGTAGATGATATTATGTATGTGAAGTTCATTGAATTGATATGGTCATATGGATTGAAAATGTGTAATTACTCATGTATTGTCATTTTATGTTTAATATACTGTTGATGATTTTAGTGCGAGCTTACTAAGCTTCTGAAAGCTTACTTTGTGTGTGTTTATATTGTTTTATAGATATCGAAGCTACTGCAAGCTTGGGGGTCGTCAAGGATCGCCACCACACTATCGAACTTCATTTTGGTACTTTTGAAAATTATATTTTGGAAGTATGGCATGTATAGGCTAGTAGTTGTGGAATGGTGTTTTGTGTTGAATATGCTTAGCCATGTGATTTGGCTAGTTTGTGATTGAATTCATAGTTGTGAATGACTTATAGTATATGATAATAAGTTGCAAATGTGGTATGTTATAATTGGTAAGTCTTGGTAAGTTTAATTTGAGATTTAATGAGGTATGGGAGGAAATGTTTTGGTATGAATTTACCTTGTGTTTAGCATGAATTGGTAAGGTTTATGAATAGGGAAATGGTTGATATTGTTATGTTATAAATGATGAATGCTATAGCATAAATATTGGCTGAATTAGAGGTAGAATTATACTTGTTTACTTTGCTTGTAGGTTGAACCCATTTGGGGTGGCAAATTGGCTACACAAATGGCCTATTTTTTTCCACACGGGCAGAGACACGGGCGTGTGTCTCAGCCGTGTGCAACACACGGCTATGTTGCACGATCGTGTGTCCCCCGGGGTACCCTACAATTGTAAGTCAGGCTCGCACATGGGCTAGACGCACAGGCGTGTGGTTTGGCCGTGTGACCCTTATTGGTATGCTAACGTCACAAACAGTATATCCCCTATTTTTTGCACGGCCTAGCATACGGCCTGGACACAGGCGTATGCATTACACATGTGCTGGACACACGGGCATGTGGTCTGGCCGTGTGGACAAGTCAGTAGCTATGCCCTGTTTTGCCACGGCTTTAAGACACGGGTGTGCCTAGACCGTGTGGGGCACACGACCTATTCACACAGGTGTGTGACCTTTTAAAAGTTGAAAATTCTTTTAAATTCTGAAACTTTCATATGTTAACAATTTGGTTCTGAAGGCATGTTTAAGCATTGTATACTCGATTTTATGTGAATATTGAATGTGAATGAAAGACTTTTATTATTAATGAGATTATATTTGTTGTATGGTGGTTCTTATTTGAGTTATAAGTTTGGTAATGCCTCTTAACCTATCCCGATGACGGTTACGGGTTAGGGGTGTTACACATGAAGTGGACGCTCTCACTTCACTCACATCTCAGGTATCTTCAATATCCTTAATGCTTAAGAATCTTACCGCTAATGGGTCTAACAGTTTTGCAGCCTAACCACCTCACTAATTTGAGAGTATAGCCTGTGTTTATTGTGGGGAAGGACACTTGTTCGAAGAATGTCCATCGAACCCCGAATCCATATATTACATGGGTAACCAGAACCAAAATCAAGGAAGGCAAGGACTGTAATCCAACTTCTATAACCCATCGTGGTGAAACCACCTGAATTTTTCCTGGAGTAACTAAGGGGTTGGAACCAATAACAACTACACCCAACCTAGACCAACCCAGCTGCCTAATTTTCCCCAACAAGTTCAGAAACCACCTTAAGCTGAACCATCCAATAGCTTAGAGAATCTGCTGAAAGCATACATGGCGAAGAATGATGCCTTAATTCAAAGCCAAGTAGCTACATTAAAGAATCTGGAAAACCAAATGGGCCAGCTTGCAACTGAACTTAGGAACTGACCACAAGGTGCTTTACCTAGTGATATAGAGAATCTAAGAATTCTGAGGAAGGAACATTACAAAGCACTGACATTGAGGAGTGGAAAGATAGTAGAGCCCAACACTATCGAAGCTGAGAAGGAGCCAGTTGAGACTCAAGATTGAAAGAAGTTCAACCGAGTGTTGAAATTCCAGTTTCATTAGAACTAGAACCTGAAAAATCTAATAAAGTAACCTCAAAACCAGTTAATTCTGATCAACTAACAACTGTATTAGATGCAGAATTGCAACCAAAGATAAATCAAACAGTAATCCAGTAATGAAACCTTCACCACCCTACCCTCAAAGACTTCAGAAGCAGAAACAGGAAATTCAATTCAAGAAGTTCCTTGATGTACTCAAGCAACTTCATATCAACATCCCGTTGGTAGAAGCACTTGAACAAATGCTGAACTATGTCAAGTTTATGAAAGATATCCTGTCCAAGAAGCGAAGACTTGGAGAATTTGAGACGGTAGCTTTGACAAAGGAATGCAGCGCATATCTTCAAGACAAACTACCCCCAAAGCTGAAGGATCCTGGATGTTTTACAATACCTTGCAACATTGGAGCAACATATTATGGTAAGACACTATGTGACTTGGGTGCAAGTATAAACTTGATGCCTATGTCAATATTTAGAAAGTTCGGGATAGGTGAAGTTAGACCTGCTACAGTTACATTTCAACTAGCAGATCAATCTTTAGCACATCCAGAAGGAAAAATGAGGATGTATTGGTACGTGTAGATAAATTCATCTTTCCTGCTGACTTTGTGATTCTAGATTTTGGAGTAGACAAAGAAGTATAAATTATCCTAGGAAGACCATTCTTAGCAACCGGAAGGTCCCTTATTAATGTGCAGAAGGGTGAGTTACGATGCGTGTTCAGGAAGATCAGGTAACATTTAATATAATAGTGGAAAAGGAACTCAACTCTGTTAAGGATCCACTGGAAAGAATTTTGACATCGGACCCTCCAAATGATGAAGAGGAGGATGAGTACTTAGCTTTTCTAGAGGCTAATCAAAGGGATTTAATCTGCAATCCCATTTTGAATCTTTGGAGTTAGAAAAGAGGGAGTATGCCCAACCAAAAGTGTCTATCGGGGAACCACATAAATTAGAACTCAAGGTATTATCTTCACATTTAAAATACGTTTATTTAGGTAACTCTTCTACTATGCCTATGATTGTTTCAGCAGAATTGACTATTGAGCAAGAAGAGAAACTTATCTTAGTCTTGAAACAATTCAAGAAGGCTATTAGATGGACCATAGCCAATATTCGTGGTATTAGTCCATCTGTATGCTTGCACAAGATTATCCTGGAAGATGGCGAAAAAGGGACGATTGATGGACAACGAAGACTGAACCCCATCATGAAGGACGTGGTGAAAAAAGAGATTATCAAGTGGTTAGATGTGGATATCATTTATCCCATCTCAGACAGTTCATGGGTAAGTCCGGTCTAGTGCGTGCCAAAGAAGGGAGGTATCACAGTCGTAGAAAACGAGAATAACAAGTTGATACCAACTAGAACAGTTACCGGATGGAGGATTTGCATCGATTACCGGAAGCTGAACAAGGCGACTAGGAAAGATCACTTTCCTTTGCCATTCTTGGACCAGATGTTGGACAGACTCACAGGGCGATTCTATTACTATTTTCTCGATGGATACTCGGGGTATAATCAGATTACAGTAGCACTGGAGGATCAACACAAGACAACGTTCACCTGCCCGTGTGGTACATTTGCATTTAGACGCATGCCATTTGGTTTATGTAATGCACTTGCTACATTTCAAAGATGTATGATGTCTATTTTTACTAACATGGTTGAGAAGTACTTGGAAGTTTTTATGGATGACTTTTCAGTATTCGAAGATACTTACAATGATTGCTTAGCCAATCTAGCTAAAGTACTAAGACGATGCGAAGAAGCGAACCTCGTACTTAACTGGGAGAAGTGCCATTTCATGGTACGAGAAGGAATTATTCTAGGGCATCGGACAACAAGACATGGGATCAAGGTGGATAAAGCGAAGGTATACATTATTGAGAAGCTTCCACTGCCAGCATCTATAAAGGGTGTTAGGAGCTTTTTAGGCCACGCCGGTTTCTGACAAAACATAATTTATACATATTTTTACCCCATGCTCAGCATATTATTGGATGAATTTTCCTTTTTTTTATTGAATTCGATACTCCTAATCCTTTAAATTCATGTTTTACACTTAGGTGAGCTCAGGAGAGCAAAAAGAGCGAGAAACTGGCCAAAAACATACAAATTGGGCTTAAAATAGTGTTTCACGCGGCCTGGGCACATCCACACGGGTGATCCACACACCCGTGTGATGCACACGGGCATACCACATGCCCGTGTGTCATGGCCGTGTCGACGAGAATCCAAGTCAGAATTGCACACGGTTTGAGCACTTTCACACGGGCGTGGCACACAGCCGTGTCCCTGTCGAGCCCAAATCTATTTCTATTTAGAAAAGGACACTTTTGAGGGTTTGAAGCATTCTAATGCCTATATAAACACCCTAGAAGAGGATTAGAGGACACACGCAGAGTAGAAGGCAAAAACACTGAAGGATATCCATCGGAATCTGCTCAGAGAGAGGATCTACATCAAGACTAAAGATTTCCATCCAATTTCCTAGAAGTTCTTTGGGTTTCTTTATGTTTTGTTGTTTTCTAAACTTTGAGATACTTTCCATTATTATTATGAACTAAACTCCATAAATATCTAAGGGAGATGAAACCTAAGACGAATCTTATTACTTTTTGATTTATATGATAAATACTTGTTCTTATTCTTAATTGTGAGTTTAACCCTTGTTTTAATATTTCAGGATATTAATTCAGGTTTTTGATGTGCTTATTTAGTGGAGGAAAAGACCCTGTTTAAGAGTAGATCATTCATAATTAAGTGGAGTTTCATACAATCCTAGAGATAGGACGACATAAATCTGTCGGATTAGAGTCAAATCTAATAAGGGGTGCGACAATAGGGGTTTTAATTAGAAAGAGATTTGAATTAACCAACCTAGAGTCAGTTGTTTTCAGTCTCGAAAGGGATATTAACATGAATTAAGGATTTCTATGGAATAAGTCAAGTGAATAAATCGTCTAAGTCAAAGGTAATAAGTGAAGCCTAGGTGGATTCTTTCTTGGGTATTGTCTTCTTTATTGGTTTTTCTAAAGTATTTTCCAACTTCCATCTCTGTCATAATCTTAGTTAAATTAGAAAATTAGTTTAGATTAAAAACACATTTTAATTATTAGGCTAGATAATAAAAAGATAGTAACTACTAATACTCCTAGTCCTCGTGGATACAATATTTCCGGTCTCACCACAACTATACTACTGTTCGATAGGTGCGCTTGCCTTAAGTCAAATTTTTAGATAGTTTCACGACCATCAAGTTTTTGGCGCCGTTGCCAGGGACTAAGATATTAGGAACGCTTGATTTTTATTACTTTAGCCATTTTTACTTTTATTGCAATTTACTCTTTATTTTTAATCTAATTTTTCTTTACTAATTTTTCTTTTCTTTAACTCTGGCAGGTTTGTATAGTTTATGACTAGAAGAAACCCGTCAGGACCTCTACTTTTTGATAGAGAGATTGAAAGCATAGCTCGCAGAAATCGAAGAGAAATAAGGTGAAGCTTACAATACATAGAGGAAAGGCAAGAGGACGATATTCACACTACAACTGAGAAGATGGCTGAAAATCAGAATAATCATCTACCTCACGTGGTTGCTGCGGATCCAGTAAATCAGAATCCTGCTCCACGAACTATGTATGATTATGCTAAACCTACTTTAACAGGAACTGAATCGAGTATAGTTAGGCCTGCTGTTGCTGCAAATAATTTTGAACTGAAACCTAACACTATCCAAATGACACATTAGTTTGTTTAGTTTGATGGTTTGCAGGACGGGGATCCAAACACTCATTTGGCAAATTTTCTAGAATTCTGCGACACTTGTAAGATAAATGGCATTTCTAATGATGTCATTCGCCTTTGGTTATTCCCATTATCATTGAGGAATAAGGCTAAATAGTGGTTGAACTCGTTACCATGAGGGTCAATCACTACTTGGGAACAAATGACCGAAAAAATTTTGCTAAGATATTTTCCACCGGTTAAAACGGCTAAACTAAGGAATGATATCTCTTCTTTTGTGCAGATGGATTTAGAAACTCTTTATGATGCATGGGAAAGGTACAAGGACCTATTGAGAAGGTGCCCTCACCATGGGTTACCTCTAGGGCTGTAGGTTTAGACCTTTTACAATGGTGTGAATCCCTTAACAAGGCAACTTATCGACACAGCCGCCGGTGGAACTCTAAACAACAAAACACCTGAAGAGGCTTACGAATTTACTGAAGAGATGTCACTGAGTAACTATCAGTGGCAAGTCATGAGGACAAAGTTGAAGAAAGCTGCTTGTGTTTTCAACCTCGATGCGGTTACTATGCTATCCAACCAGGTAGAACTTTTAAATAAAAATATTGATGGTTTGTATGGTTCTACTCAGGTACATCCAGTGATGAGGTGTGAATCAAGTGAAGGAGGAGTACACACAGATTACCTTACCTTCAACCCCAGCACCGAGGAGGAACAAGTTCAATCTATGGGTAATAATAATTCTAGACCTCAAAATAACCCATACAATAACACTTATAATGCAGGTTGGAGGAACCATCCGAACTTCTCGTGGGGTGGTCAAGGAAATCAAAGGCCACAACATCTTCCAGGTTTTCAACAACCACCTTACTAGCAGGAAAATTAGCCAAACCTTGAGGAGATGCTAACAAAATTCATCTCGGTGTCAGAAACTCATTTTCAGAATACCGAAACAGTGCTTAAGAATCAACAAGCATCAATTCAAGGGCTCAAAACTCAAATAGGACTGCTTGCTAAGTTAATTTCCGAATGACCATAAGGTAGCTTGCCGCGTAATACTGAAACTAACCTAAGGGAGCAACTTCATGCGATTACTGTTCGAGATGAAGAAGGGTTAGCTGAACCTGAACCAAAACCGAAGCAAGGAATTGTGGTAAGTAAAGGTAAGGATGAGGTGGACCACAGTGAGACAAAACCGGTAAGTAGAGAATATAATCCTCATGTGCCATACCACAGTACGACAAGGAAAGACCACACGAACGAACAATTTGGTAAATTCCTTAAATTATTAAAGAAATTACATATTAACTTACTGTTTATTGAAGCTCTTTCGTAGATGCCAAACTCAGTTAAATTTTTAAAGGAGCTTTTAGCAAATAAACGGAAGTTGGATGAAGCATCGCATGTCGAACTAAATGTAGTTTGCTCAGCCATTCTACAGAATAAGCTACCCAACAAGTTAAAAGATCCAGGGAGTTTTACGATTCCTTGCTTAATTGGTAGTTTAACTGTTAACCATGCGTTAGATGATTTAGGGGCAAATATTAATGTCATGCCCTATAAAATGTTTAAACAACTGGGTTTTTGGAAACCCAAACAAACTAGGATGAGTATTCAACTAGCAGATAAAACAATTCAATTTCCTAGGGGTATTATTGAAGATGTGCTTGTTAAAATCGATAAATTTATATTCCCAGTTGACTTCGTGTTCTAGACATGGATGAGGATAGTGAAGTACCTTTAATTTTAGGAAGACCCTTTTTAGCAACTACTCCAACTATCATTGATGTGGGCACAGGTGAAATGATCCTTCGTGTAGGGGATGTCACGATTACTCTCCAAGCTCGTGACTCTGCTAAAATATCTAGTAATCAAGATGATTCGGTTAATTTGAATAATGTTACAACTCAAACTTCTTTGCAGGAGTCCCCTAGAAAGAACATGATGGAGCCTCATTCTAATCCATGCCACAGAAATGGAGTGACTCACGAAGAATGAAGGCTTCAGATCAATGAACTAGATGAATGGCGAACACATGTCAAGCATAAACCAAAAGCACACAATGAATCAAAGCGACACCATGATGAGCGTAGGGATGAAACAAAGCGAATTAAAGTTGGGGATAAAGTATTGTTTGACGAAAAGGACCCCCGAATTGCTACTTCAGAGCTTAGTACAAATGGAGCAACTCCACGGTACTGAATGTTTTCCCATACGGTACGATCGAGGTAAATCATTCTCAATTCGACACTTTTAAGGTAAATATTACTCGACTTAAACTTTATATGGATAATAGAATTGATAGTGAGAAAGAGGAGTCTCGACTCCGTGATCCACTGTAATCATGCGAATGAGAGGTAAGTCGAGCTTAGAATCTAAATAAGTGCTTCTCGGGAGTCAACTCGAGCACTAACACCACTAACTAGTTTTTTTAGCTATTTTTAGTATTTTTATGCAGGTACAGTGGCCCACACGGCCTGGACAAATGGGCGTGTCCTTGGTCATGTGGAAATAGGGCTAAAAATTCCCAAAGTACAAGTAACACGGCCATTCATTCAATCCACACGGCCGTACTATACGACCGTGTGAAGTACATGGCCTGGACACATGGGCGTTTCATAGGCCGTGTGAAAACTGGAGCTAATTTTTCAAATTTTAATTAAGTCAGGGAGCCACACGGGTAAGGCACACGGCCGTGTGTTCTGATACACGGGCATGTGAAGGGCCACACGGGTGTGGGAGAAGAGAAGAACCTGGCACACGGGCGTGCGACGCGACCGTGTGCACCATACGGCCTGACCACACGAGCGTGTCCATAGGCCGTGTGACGACTACACATCTAAATGTCACAATAAACACGAGCTGGACGCGAGCCACACGAGCGTGTGACACGGCCGTATGGCCCAACATGGGCCTCACACGACCATGCCCCTTTTTAAACCCCTCCAAACCCTAATTTCTTTTCTTCTTCTTCTTCCTCAAATTCTCCCAACCTTAGCCGCCGCACCCTCCCTCCCCCACCGTCCGGCCACCCCTATCTCCTCCTTCTTCTTTTCTTTTCTTTTCTTCCTTCCCCCATCTCTTCTCCCCTCCTTTCTTCCCTTTCCCTTCCTTTCTTTTTCTCTCCCACCCCCTTCCCCACCACACACCACACGGCTGAAAACCACCCCCCACGCCTGTGTCCTGCCCTGTTCCCCACCATCGACTTGACCACCCCGACCACCGCCGTCCATACCTTCAGCGACCACTGACGGTTTCCCCTTTTTACCCCTATCATTAATTATTATTAGTAGTAGTAATATTATTACTATTAGTGTTATTCTTATGTTAGGGATTTTATTTCTATGTCTTTTCACATTTTCTTCATTTTAGTCTTGTTTTATTATACATTTTAGTTATTTTTAAGTTTTGTCTTAATTTTAGTTGTTTAGGATACTTATGTTGACATTGCTATTGCCATACAAAAGTTCCATATTTAGTTCATCATTTTGGTTTTCTCTATCCCCTGCTAATGCATATAGTATATTGACTTATATTACCCATTTATCAACATATCACTTATTATGCATTTTAACTTTTTGATTTTTGTTATTTGTTATTTCCCTGTTGCATTTTGCATGGTTCGAATATGTTATCTTAGGAATAGGTTTCTATTAAGAAGTATTTACAATTCTTTTTATTCCCCTCTTTTATTTTTGTAGGCCTATAATGACAAACACATGAAGCAGGAAGACTACAGTACCCGCTTCGATAAAGCGGAAGGGTCCTGGCACAACCTCCTTGAGTGCCTCGACCGAAGCTCGCCACCTTCTTCTTCAGTTCTTGTCAGGCCCACAGAATGACCTATTTTAACTTCTACGAGTACGACCATTGGGAGTGGGCCGATGCATTAATTGGGCCTATAACACCTTTATAACCCGTATCCGTCGCCGAAGTGGGTTATGAAGAATTACTAATCCGAAACTCAACATTAGTACATACACATTTGCATAATTTCATTAGCAATTATACTTATAGCCAAACACAATCAAAGATAGAAATTCAACTTATATCGCCATTCAGAAGTTGCCATATTCACATGGCATATATACAAAGACATCTCAAAATATCTTTCACTTAAGACTACTCTATACATGCCATACTAGCTCCAAAATGTAGTACCAAAATGACAGATAGTGTGATGAGTTCTTTGTGATCCCCTCCCCGCATGTGCTTTGGAATCAACGATCTATAAAGCAGAGAAATATAACAAAAGGAGTAAGCTTTCATAAGCTTAGTAAGTTTTAAGCAATGCAACAGATAAACTCAATTATACATCAATTATCCAATTTCTTAAAAAGGTCATTTCCTATATATTTATTACCATTGGCCGAATATACACAAGCATATAATACACAATTAGCATTCTAATTTCACTTTATCTGAATTCATATGGCATAAATAAATCGAACATTTTCATATACTTTCACACCTTGACCGAATGTGTCATAACCATAGATATAAATATATCATGTATTCACGTATGTATCAAATTATACTCTTATGATTCAATTCAAATCATACTCACATATAAATACATAATACGCACCTGGCCTACTTAATGTATTGAATGTATTCATTTGTCATTCTAACACAAGGTATCTTAGTTTTAGACTTTTATCAAATCACCGGCATTCAGCCTGCTAGGTTTAAAAACCAGAATTCATTCACTGGCATTTCGCCTGCTAGGCTTGAGGCCCAAATAGTATCTCACCGGCATTATAGCCTGTTAGGCTCAAAGGCCCAAATAGTATCTCACCGGCATTATAGCCTACTAGGCTCAAAGGCCCGAATAGTATCTCAC
Source organism: Gossypium longicalyx (assembly GCA_025698465.1). Taxonomy (NCBI): domain Eukaryota; kingdom Viridiplantae; phylum Streptophyta; class Magnoliopsida; order Malvales; family Malvaceae; genus Gossypium; species Gossypium longicalyx. Next base: position 61,111,151 of record CM047003.1, read on the forward strand.
CGGCATTATAGCCTGCTAGGCTCAAAGGCCAGAATAGTATCTCATCGGCATTATAGCCTGCAAGGCTCAAAGGCCCGAATAGTATCTCATTTCATCACTCACATTTAAATAGATAATTGTTTACATGTAATATCTTACTCATTTTCATCTAACACTATCATTTGATCATGAGAACATATCACTTCTTACTTCCAATACAAATTTCCATTCGGCCATGTACATATATGACAAGTAACACTTAATTCTCATAATTTGTCATGTCATTTTCAAATATTATAAATATTTAACTACTTAAAACTTACCTCAAATCTATTTGAACAGTCTCAGATCGGCTACTCAACTACTTTCTCTTTTCCTCTGTCCATCCTTGGTTCTCTACGCTCTTTAGCTAATTCAAACAAAAATTTAATTTATAAGGTCCCATCATGCTAGCTTATGACCGAATATGACAAGAAACTAAATAAGTCATATAGCTACTCTTAGCTCAAATATAAAATGGTTATACACATTTTTAATCACATTAACCCATTTAATACCATTTATTTAACATTTCCTCATGTACATCTTTATGACCGAATACATATATTAAATAAGTAACTTGCCTTAACACATAATTCACATAGCCTAAGTACAATATAACCTTAATGACCAAATATGAACATTACCAAAATTCCTATGACTTAACCTATAACCTTCATAGCCGAATATTCATTTCATATTTAGCTCACATATATAATGACATGTTCGAATATGCTATTATAAAATTAGATACATATTGCGTTCTTACCATAGATTTCAAAGCTGCACTTAACAATTGCATTTATTCCTAATAATAAACTAAAACCATCATGAAACATTTTCCTAACTCATTACCTTGCATATTCGAATTTCATAAATTAATATACATACACATCCAATTATCATATCATGGAACAAGTGCCGAATTACAAATTGTAATAAAATCAAAGCATAAATCTTGCTATGATATAAACATATTAAAATATTTTATTTATTATTTTATTTATCAAATTCGGTATAACAAAATAACCTTAGATATCAATTCTTTTTCAATACATTGAATAAATACCACAACCTAATACACCTATACTATTATCCATGCATATCATAACCGAACTAGTCACAAATTCAACCCAAACACATTAACCTTTCTCAAAACGTATAATACCTATCTCAAACTTAATTTATTACTATCAAATTCATTTAAAACATTCAACAACAAATTTTTCTTTAACTAAGCTCATATTCGGCAATGACAATGGTAATTTAGCAAACCTTAATTTAACTTATAATGGTGCATATCACATTCAAATCATCCACTCCATTCCATGATTTAAAACACAAACATTTCTCAACTATTACCTAAGTTCACATTCGGCAATTTCGCAAATACACAAGCCGATTTTTCTATCATTCAAACCACCTATATGAACATTAAACTAGTCCAATTATCACCCATTCACAATTATTCATCAAAACATAAAGACAACAATCATTCCCTTCAAAAATCTTCCATAGCCGAATACTCAAATCACTACCCAATTCAAAGTTTTGACATGGGCTAAGTAAGGGACTTAGTAACTAGCTTAATATATGCTACAATTTCAAAAACTAACATGAATTTCATACCTTAATTCAAGCTTAAAGTGACCGAATGCTATCACCCCTTTTCTTCTTTAAGGTTCGGCTACTAAGGAAGAAGATGAAACAAGCATTTTGTTTTTCTTTTGTTTTTCTATCTTCTTTTCTTATTATTAATTAATTTTTTTTATTTCATAAATTAAACCATTACTATTATAATATTAATATATAATACATATTTGCTTATCAACATCATCATGGTCGGCCACTACAACTAAAGTGGGAAATTTGACTTGCAAATCCACTTATTTACACCATAAATTATTTGGCCACTACAAAAATAACCTATCATATTTTCACAAGTTTTCACATAAGTCCTATTTAATAATTTCACTCACAAATGACAATATTAAAGCATGAAATTTTGTCACATGCACTTTCACATATAATAAGCACAGAATATAACATCTAATTATTTTTTTTTGACTTGGTTTTATGGTCCCGAAACCACTTTCCGACTGGGGTCAAATTAGGGTTGTCACAACTCTCCCCCCTAAGAAATTTTCGTCCCCAAAAATCTTACTAGCGAAAAGGTTATGATAACGTTCTTTCATTGAGTCTTTTGGCTCCCAAGTCGCTTTTTCAACCCTGTGTTTGAGCCACAGTACTTTTACTAATAAGATTTTCTTGTTTCGTAGTTTTTTTACTTCACGAACCAAAATACGAACCGGTTCCTCTTCATAACTCAAATCAGATTGAATTTCAATCTCTGATGGATTTATCACATGACTAGGATCGGATCTGTATTGACGGAGCATCGAAACATAAAAAACGTCATGAATCTTTTCAAGTTCAGGTGGCAAAAGTAGTCTATAAGCAATCGGTCCAATCCGTTCTGAAATTTCGTATGGTCCGATAAATCTCGGGCTCAATTTGCCTTTACGGCCAAATCTGAGTACCTTTTTCCACGGTGAAACTTTAAGAAACACTTTGTCACCGACTTGATACTCTATATCATTCCGTTTCAAGTCTGCATATGATTTCTGACGATCTGATGCTGCTTTCAGACTTTCACGGATCACTTTTACATTCTGTTCGGCCTCTTTAATCAAATCAACTCCGTAAATCTTATTCTCACTGAGTTCAGTCCAAAACAAAGGTGTACAACATTTACGACCATACAGAGCCTCGTAAGGTGCCATCTTGATGCTCGATTGAAAACTATTATTATATGCGAATTCAACCAAAGGCAAATATCGTTCCCACGAAGTACTAAACTCAAGGATGCAACATCTGAACATATCCTCGAGTATTTGAATAATTCACTCGGATTGACCATCAGTCTGGGGATGAAAAGCGGTGCTAAAATGCAACTTAGTACCCAATGCTTCTTGTAATTTCTTCCAAAACTGCGATGTGAATCTCGGATCTCTATCCGACACAATAGAAGTAGGTACCCCATGTAACCTTACAATCTGAGAAATATACAGTTCGACTAACTTATCAAGTGAATAATCTATACGTACGGGAATAAAATGAGTCGACTTCGTCAATCTATCAACAATAACCCATATCGCATCTTTCTTGTTCTGAGACAATGGCAACCCAGATACAAAATCCATCGTGACTCGATCCCATTTCCACTCTGGTATCATGATTGGCTGAAGTAATCCCGAAGGCACTTGATGTTCCGCTTTCACTTGTTGACATATCAAACACTTCGAAACAAAGTCAGAAATGTCTCACTTTATACCATGCCACCAATACAGACGTTTCAGATCGTTGTACATTTTCGTACTACCCGGGTGAACTGACATTCGGCTGCTATGAGCCTCATTCAAAATCATTGGAATAAGCTCTGAATTTCTCAGAACACATAACCGATTTCTAAACCTCAAAAAATCATTGCTATCAATCAAAAACTCTAAATCTTCTTTCGAAACACATAATGCTCGCTTTGCAACTAATTCATCATCAACTTTTTAAGCTTCACGGATTTGTTGCATCAATAATGGTTTTGCTTTTAACTCCGCTACTAACATATCATCAGCGGCCACAGACAAGTGTACATTCATTGCTCGCAAAACAAACAGCGCTTTACGGCTTAATGCATCAGCAACCACGTTAGCCTTTCCCGGATGGTAATCAATGACAAGCTCGTAATCTTTCAATAATTCTAGCCAACGTCTTTGTCTCAAATTCAAATCTCTCTGAGTCATCAAGTACTTGAGACTTTTGTGATCGGAATACACATGACATTTTTCCCCGAACAAGTAGTGGCGCAAAATTTTCAAAGCGAAAACAATAGCAGCTAACTTGAGATCATGAGTCGGATAATTTTTCTCATGTGGCTTCAATTGTCTCGAAGCGTACGCTACAAGTCTACCTTCTTGCATCAACACACAGCCCAAACCATTCAGAGACGCATCACTGTAGATCACAAATTCTTTACCAGATTCTGGCTGAACTAACACTGCGGCTTCAGTCAAAAGAGTTTTCAATTGATCAAAACTTTTCTGACACTTTTCCGACCACTCAAACTTGACATCTTTCTGAAGCAGCTTTGTCATCGGTGTTGCTATCATCGAGAAACCTTTCACAAATCGTCTGTAGTACCTAGCAAGTCCCAAAAAACTTCAAACTTCTGAAACGTTTCTCGGAGGCTTCCAATCGAGTATAGCTGAAATTTTACTCGGATCAACTCGGATGCCCGATGAGGATACAATATGCCCCAAAAAGCTGACTTCCCTCAACCAGAACTCACATTTACTAAACTTCGCATATAATTGCTTGTCTTGCAAACTCTGCAATACTAACTTCAAGTGCTCGGCATGTTCATTTTCATCGCGTGAATAGATAAAAATGTCATCTATAAACACAACTACAAACCGATCCAAGTACTATCTGAAAATCCGATTCATTAAATCCATGAAAACAGCAGGGGCATTAGTGAGCCCAAACGGCATCACTAGGAACTCATAGTGTCCGTACCTCATTCTAAAAGCAGTTTTAGGCACGTCAGAGTCTCTAACTCGCAACTGATAATAACCCGATCTCAAGTCTATCTTTGAAAATACTGAGGCTCCTTTCAGTTGATCAAACAAATCATCGATTTGCTGCAACAGATATTTATTCTTTATCATTACCCTATTAAGCTGATGATAATCAATACACATTCTCATGGTTCCGTCTTTCTTTTTCACAAGCAGCACTGGTGCACCCTAGGGAGAAAAACCTAGTCGAGCAAAACCTCTATCTGTCAACTCTTGCAACTGAGATTTCAATTCTTTTAATTCGGTTGGTGCCATACAGTACGGAGCTATCGAAATAGGTGTAGTTCCTGGCACTAATTCAATACCAAACTCTACCTTCCGAACATGTGGTAATCCAGGTAATTCCTCGGGGAACACATTCGGATATTCAGAAACCACGGGCACAGTCTCGAGTTTCTTTTCTGATTCTTTACTATCCAGTACGTACGTAAGGTATGCTTCACACCCCTTTTTCACATATTTTTGAGCCAACATCGAGGATATCACTGTCGGTGATCCATTCAAATTGGTAGACTCAACTCAAATTATTTCATTAATTGAACACCTCAAATCAATTGTCTTTCGCTTGTAATTTACTACTGCATCATGCACGTTAACCAATCCATACCAAGAATGACATCAAACTTGGTAAACGGTAATAACATTAAATCAGCCTGAAAGCAAGAATATCGGATCATTAGGGGACATTTCTTACATACTTTATCAACTAGTACATAACGGCCCAAAGGATTCGACACCCGAATCACAATCTCAGTAGACTCAACAGGTAGAGTCTTACTGGATGCCAAGGTTTCACACACATATGAATGAGTAGAACCGGGATCAATCAAAGCAATAACATCAATATCAAAAATAGTGAAAGTATCGGTAATAACATCTGGCGAAGAAGCATCCTCGCGCGCGCGTATAGCATATGCTCTGGAAGGAGCACGAGCCTCAGAACGTGCAGTAGTATCTTTGGTCCCTCTCTGATTTCCACTAGCATTACCCGTATGTCTAGGTGGTCTACCTCGTGTTGCAGTGTTACTAGGTCTCCCACTCGGATCAGTATTCTATTCGACTAATTTACGCGATCTACGATAAAGTGATCGGTGATCCACACTTGAAACAAGAGCGGTCATGAAATCTACAGCTTCCTGAATGCCATTTACCACAATGCTTGCACTCAAATCTGTCCTAACGATCATTGCCGACACTGGCAACCGAGGTGGCTCGCGTACTCACAGGGGGTCTATCACGATCCTGTTTGGAAAAACCTGAAGTATTCTTAGATCGGCCCGAGTCATCTCTAAATTTCTTCGATGACTGATGAAAAGATTTTCCCGAAGATCTTTTACGAAACTCTCTAGCTCCATCATCAGCTTTTCTTTTCTCTTTACTGAGCTCTTCAGCTTTACAAGCTCGCCCGATAAGCACTACAAATTCTTTGATTTCCAGAATACCCACCAATAGTTTGATGTCTTCATTCAACCCGTTCTCAAAGCGTTTACACATGATAGCCTCAGACGAAACACATTCCCGAGCATATCTATTAAGTCTGACAAATTTTCGCTCATAATCGGTAACTGACATAGAACCCTATTTAAGCTCAAGAAATTCTTTCCGGTTTTGATCAATGAATCTTTGACTAATATATTTCTTGCGAAACTCGGTTTGAAAGAATTCCCAAGTAACCCGTTCTCTCGGCACAACTAAAACCAAGGTATTCCACCAATAGTAGGCAGAATCACGTAACAAGATATAGCACATTTTAAGCATTCATCAGTTGTGCACGATAATTCATCGAACACGCGAATGGTATTATCAAGCCAAAACTCAGCCTGCTTGACATCATCACTGTCAGTAGCCTTGAACTCAGTAGCCCCGTGCTTTCGAATTCTATCAACCGGGGGCTTGATCAACCTCAACGAGTCCACTACAGGAGGTACCACAGGTGCAAGGGTTGTATTAGTCGGGGGTGGAGAATGTGAAACAGCCGGATTAGTCCGAATATACTGAGTAAACCAATCATTCATCATAGCATAGAAGGCTTGTTTAGCCTCATCATTTTGATTACTAGCATTCGGTTGAGAGTCCAACGGTGCTGTCCCTAGCGCGGGAGTAGGCGCTACGCTCTCTACATCATCAGCTACTGCTCGATCAGGATCAGAATTCATTTCTATACGAAAAACATGTTTTAACTGTCAGAAATCATCACACTATCATATTAACACTTTATGGCATGTATAGCTAGACTCACACACGCTATGTTAGTCCTAGAATCGAATAAACCGTAGCTCTGATACCAATAAAATGTAACACCTTTATAACCCGTATCCGTCACCGGAGTGGGTTATGAAGAATTATTAATCCGAAACTTAACATTAGTACATACACATTTGCATAATTTCATTAGCAATTATACTTATAGCCAAACACAATCAAACATAGAAATTCAACTTATATCACCATTCAAAAATTTCCATATTCACATGGCATATGTACAAAGACATCTCAAAATATCATTCACTTAAGTCTATTCTATACACGCCATACTAGCTCCAAAATGTAGAACCAAAATGACAGATAGTGTGATGAGTTGCTGCCAATCCCCTCCCCGAGCAGGTAACTGGAATCAACAGTCTATAAAAAAAAGAAATATAACAAAAGGAGTAAGCTTTCATAAGCTTAGTAAGTTTTAAGCAATGCAACAGATAAACTCAATTATACATCAATTATCCAATTTCTTAAAAGGTCATTTCTTATATATTTATTACCATTGGTCGAATATACACAAGCATATAATACACAATTAGCATTCTAATTTCACTTTATCTGAATTCATATGGCATAAATAAATCGAACATTTTCATATACCTTCACACCTTGACCGAATGTATCATAACCATAGATATAAATATATCATGTATTCACGTATGTATCAAATTATACTCTTATGATTCAATTCAAATCATACTTACATATAAATACATAATACGCACCTGGCCTACTTAATGTATTGAATGTATTCATTTGTAGTTCTAACACGAGGTATCTTAGTTTTAGAATTTTATCAAATCACTGGCATTCAGCCTGCTAGGTTTAAAAACCCGAATTCTTTCACTGGCATTTCACCTGCTAGGCTCGAGGCTCGAATAGTATCTCACCGGCATTATAGCCTGCTAGGCTCAAAGGCCTGAATAGTATCTCATTTCATCACTCACATTTAAATACATAATTTTTTACACGTAAAATCTTACTCATTTTCATCTAACACTATCATTTGATCATGAGAACATATCACTTCTTACTTCCAATACAAATTGCCATTCGGCCATGTACATATATGACAAGTAACACTTAATTCTCATAATTTGTCATGTCATTTTCAAATATTATAAATATTTAACTACTTAAAACTTACCTCGAATCTATTTGAATAGTCTCAGATCGGCAACTCAACTACTTTCTCTTTTCCCCTGTCCAACCTTGGTTCTCTATGCTCTTTAGCTAATTCAAACAAAAATTTAATTTATAAGGTCCCATCATGCTAGCTTTTGACAGAATATGACAAGAAACTTAATAAGTTATATAGCTACTCTTAGCTCAAATATAAAATGGTCATACACATTTTTAATCACATTAAGCCATTTAATACCATTTATTTAACATTTCCTCATGTACATCTTTATGACCGAATACATATATTAAATAAGTAACTTGCCTTAACACATAATTCACATAGCCTGAGTACAATATAATGTTAATGACCAAATATGAACATTACCAAAATTCCTATGACTTAACCTACAACCTTCATAGCCGAATATTCATTTCATATTTAGCTCACATACACAAACACAAACTTATAAGGCTGTTATATAATTTGATAAACAATCACACATACAACTTGATATATATATATAATGACATGTTCGAATATGCTATTATAAAATTAGATACATATTGCGTTCTTACCATAGATTTCAAAGCTGCACTTAACAATTGCATTTATTCCTACTAATAAACTAAAACCATCATGAAACATTTTCCTAACTCATTACCTTGCATATTCGAATTTCATAAATTAATATACATACACTTCCAATTATCATATCATGGAACAAGTGCCGAATTACAAATTGTAATAAAATCAAAGCATAAATCTTGCTATGATATAAACATATTAAAACATTTTATTTATTATTTTATTTATCAAATTCGGTATAACAAAATAACCTTAGATATCAATTCTTTTTAATACATTGAATAAATACCACAACCTAATACACCTATACTATTATCCATGCATATCATAACCGAACTAGTCACAAATTCAACCCAAACACATTAACCTTTCTCAAAACGTATAATACCTATCTCAAACTTAATTTATTACTATCAAATCAACAACAAATTTTTCTTTAACTAAGCTCATATTCGGCAATGACAATGGTAATTTAACAAACCTTAATTTAACTTATAATGGGGCATATCACATTTAAAGCATCCACTCCATTCCATGATTTAAAACACAAACATTTCTCAACTATTACCTAAGTTCACATTCGGCAATTTCGCAAATACATAAGCCGATTTTTCTATCATTCAAACCACCTATATGAACATTAAACTAGTCCAATCATCACCCATTCACAATTATTCATCAAAACATAAAGACAACAATCATTCCCTTAAAAAATCTTCCATAGCCGAATACTCAAATCACTACCCAATTCAAAATTTTGACATGGGCTAAGTAAGGGACTTAGTAACTAGCTAAATATATGCTACAATTTCAAAAACTAACATGAATTTCATACCTTAATTCAAGCTCAAAGTGACCGAATGCTATCACTCCTTTTCTTCTTTAAGGTTCGACTACTAAGGAAGAAGATGAAACAAGCATTTTGTTTTTCTTTTGTTTTTCTATCTTTTTTTCTTATTATTAATTAATTTTTTTATTTCATAAATTAAACCATTACTATTATAATATTAATATATAATACATATTTGCTTATCAACATCATCATGGCCGGCCACTACAACTAAAGTGGGAAATTTGACATGCAAATCCACTTATTTACATCATAAATTATTTGGCCACTACAAAAATAACCTATCATATTTTCACAAATTTTCACATAAGCCCTATTTAATAATTTCACTCACAAATGAAAATATTAAAGTATGAAATTTTCTCACATGCACTTTCATATATAATAAGCACATAATATAACATCTAATTATTATTTTTTTGACTCGATTTTGTGGTCCCGAAACCACTTTCCGACTGGGGTCAAATTAGGGCTGTCACAAGGCCGCTTTGGAGTGGGTCCAACTTGCTCACCTTATTCGATTCCATCTCGATACCGCGGCATGGGATTGGTTCTTTGCAATCATCGAGCCCACATTTTCAGAACTGACATTGGAGTTTTGCACTACTTTCCACCTACAGCATGTGATGAACACACACGACGAGGCTGGTACTATCGTTTTTAGACTTGGTGGACTTGTCAGGCATATGAGTGTACACAAGTTTGGAGTTTCTTTGGGCCTCTACACGGAGGAGTTCATCGCTTCAGAAAATTTTCTACAGCTTCATTGTCTCATACACTATTCCCCATCTTGCTGTTGCACTGACCTTACAGCGAGCACGGTTCCCTACGACGCGAGTCACTCAAAGGCGACTTTTCTCCCTCCAGCACTACGCTACATTCATGCCATCTTAGCTCACACTTTGACTGGGAGGAGAGAGAGCACAGGAGTAGTCAGCACTACCGACACGTACTTCCTATGGAGCATGGCGACTGGCCACGTATTTGACGTAGCATATTTTGTCACCCTCGCCTTTTGCCACCAGACAGATCGCCATAGGAGGGGCCCCATCTGCCTTGGGCCTTACGTGACTCACCTCGCTCGACATTTCAGCCTCTTTGACACTCTAGAGATGTCATCGACACTCGTATTAGTTGGCCAGATGTCCCCGCAAGGAATTTCCAGTATGATCCACATGCAGATGATAAAACGACGCCGTGGAGTCGACCTACCTCAGTATAGGCTCGTCTAGTATGCTGACCAGGATGAGCCAGAGGACATTACTGACGATTTCCCTCCCCCTCACGAAGACCCACCCCCACCACCACCACTGAGTCACCGAGCTGCTGCTGCTACTTTGACAAATTTATCTGAGCACTTCACTCGCTTTGAGTAGCAGTGCTTCGAGCGATTCGACAGCATCGACGCTACTCTCCGACAGATTTGCCACCACCTCCATATCTCTTCTCCAGCACCAGCGGCTCATGACTCTGATGATGAGGACCTTTGAGTCCCTTTTATTTTTATTTTTATTCTAGTTTTATTTCCCTTTATTTATTTTTGAATACTTTTGTTTTATATTTTAAACTCTACTTATCTTTATGATTATTATCGAATTATCCCTTAATTCTCTTTCACAATGGTGTTTATTTTCTTATTAGCACCTCAGAATCATGTTTTTTATTCGGCTTTCTCTACAATTCTTGTTCTCGCTACTCCAAGGATCTCATCCAACTATTCAGGGCAGTTTGACTTCTCTCCCTCTCTTCTGATATTATGCTTATATTGTAATTAACTATCTTGGTACATTGAGGACAATGTACATCTCAAGTGTGGGGAGGTTATCTATGTGATTATCAAAAAATCTCTGAATTTTTATCTTGTTCTCAAATAATTTTCTCATATCATTATTGGAGTAAATTTTGATTGATCTATGATTTTTATTGATATGTTTTAAATTAAATCATAAGTAACTGTGCATTGATTGTTTAAACTTTAAGACATTAGAGAATCGAGTATGATAAGTTGAAATTTTTGAGAATTAAAATTTCTAGGTTGTTCCCCTGAATTGAGGTATTATCTTAAAGTTTTGAATTTATAGGATTGACATCAAATACCCATAATTTTTATGAGATTTTGAGCCTTTTAGAGCATATATATTTCTTGCTCACTAATTGTTTTTATGAGTGTCTCAACATTGATTTGCTATTCTAGAACTTCCATCGATTATACATGTCAAGACCACACATTTGATTTGATATACTAAAATGATAAAGGCACTTAGGTTTTAACCCATTCACCCCTAGTGAACCCTTTTGTGCGTTGACTATTATTTCTTGATTTTCCCCTTAATATTAGCATATAACTTAACCCTTTTTGATTCGTTGAGAATTTTTCCTATTTTATTGATTCCCTTTTTGTCGAGATTTGATTTGGTTAATTGCCTAACTATATTCTTTCATTCGAATCATTTAATTCTCTCTTTTACCTATACTTGTTCTTATTCTTAAAAAAACATACATACATATTAGTATTAATTCCTTGTTGTCGAGCTTAAGTATTCAATTCCATATTCTGAGAAGAAACTCATGTTTATTCAATTGATGTTAGTTATTTTTCTAGTTAGGTAATTTATCAATTTAATCTCGATTCTAACCATTTTTTCAGCCTTTATCCACACCTTTAACCCAAGCCCCATTACAACCTTGTTAAAGACCTTTTTATTTGTGTATCATCTCAATTATAGTGGTGGAGATTTGATTTTCATGCAAGCCTATGGTAATAAATTTTCATGTTTGACTATTGAGTGCTTAATTATTGAACCTTAAACACTTTGAGTGATTTGAGTGAATCAATAGTGAGGATCTCAAACTTGTCAATTTGGAGTCAAAGATGACTACTTAGATAAAAGAGGATACCTATAATTTTATGATTGAAATGCTCAACTTGGATTGTTTGAAACTTTAATGTTCTTTTAGTTAAACTCTTAATGTATGGTTACTTATGAATTATTTCGAACATTATTGATGAGAATTATAAGTTGAGAAGGATTTATTTTGTTTGTGAGTTGAGGATTTTGCTTGAGGACAAGCAAATGTTTAAGTGTGGGGATATTTGATAAAACGTAATTTTTACATATTTTTACCCCATGCTCGGCATATTATTGGATGATTTTCCTTGATTTTATTGAATTCGATGCTTCTAATCCTTTAAATTTATGTTTTACACTTAGGTGAGCTTAGGAGAGCAAAAAGAGCAAGAAACGGGCTAAAAATTAACAAATTGGGCTTAAAATAGTGTTTCACACGGCCTGGGCACATCCACACGAGTGATCCACACGCCCATGTGATTCACACGGACATACAACACACCCGTGTGTCATGGCTGTGTCGATGAGAATCCAAGTCAGAATTGCACACGGTTCGAGCACTTGCACACGGGCGTGGCATACGGCCGTGTCCCTGTGGAGCCCAAATCTAGTTCTATTCAGAAAAGGGCACTTTTGAGGGTTTTGAAGCATTTTAAAGCCTATATAAACACCCTAGAAGAGGATTAGAGGACACACGCAGAGTAGAAGGCAGAAAACACTGAAGGATAGGCATCAGATTTAGCTTAGAGAGAGGATCTGCATCAAGACTGAAGATTTCCATCCAATTTCCTAGAAGTTCTTTAGGTTTCTTTATGTTTTGTTATTTTCTAAACTTTGAGATGTTTTCCATTATTATTAATGACTAAACTCCCTAAATACCTAAGGGAGATGAAACTTAAGACGAATTTTATTACTTTTTGATTTATATGATAAATACTTGTTCTTATTCTTAATTGTGAGTTTAACCCTTGTTTTAATATTCCAGGATATTAGTTAAGGTTTTTGATGTGCTTATTCAGTGGAGGAAAAGACCCTGTTTAAGAGTAGCTCATTCATAATTAAGTGGAGTTGCATGCAATCCCAGAGATAGGAAGACATAAATCTACCGGATTAGAGTCAAATCTAATAGGGGAATCCATAGAATGAGTTAATGCGACAATAGGGGTTTTAATTAGAAAGAGATTCAATTAATCAACCTAGAGTCAGTTGTTTTTAGTCTCAGAAGGGATATTAACATGAATTAGGGATTTTTATGGAATAAGTCAAGTGAATAAATCATCTAAGTCAAAGGTAATAAGTGAAGTCTAGGTGGATTCTTTCTTGGGTATTGTCTTCTCTATTGGTTTTTCTAAAGTATCTTCCAACTTCCATCTCTGTCATAATCTTAGTTAAATTAGAAAATTAGTTTAGATTAAAAATACATTTTAATTCTTAGGCTAGATAATAAAAAGATAGTAACTACTAGTACTCCTAGTCCTCGTGGATACGATATTTTCGGTCTCACCACAACTATACTACTGTTCGATAGGTGCGCTTGCCTTAAGTCAAATTTTTAGATAGTTTCATGACCATCAGTTTCTATCGAAGATTTATCAAAGACTTCTCCAGAATTGCTAAACCCTTATCCAAATTATTGGAGAAGGACACGACATTCAAGTTCGATGTTGAATGCCTAAGAGCTTTCAAGGATTTGAAGAATCGATTAGTTATGGCACCCATAATCGTCACACCAGACTGGGATTTTCCATTTGAATTGATGTGTGATGCAAGCGACTTCGCGATAGGAGCTATCATGGGCCAGCGAAGGAACAAAGTTTTTCATCCCATCTACTATGCAAGCCGGACTCTTACAGGAGCTCAACTGAATTATACGGTAACAGAAAAAAAGTTACTTTCTATTGTATTTGCTTTTGACAAGTTTTGATCTTATCTTGTAGCTACCAAAGTGACTGTCTATACGAACCACTCAGCAATTAAGTACTTACTTGCCAAGAAAGATGCTAAGCCGAGACTGATCTGGTGGGTGCTTCTACTTCAAGGGTTCAATCTAGAAATTCAAGATCGAAAGGGAGTAGAAAACCAAGTAGCACATCACTTGTCCAGATTGGAGCCGCAAGAAGGGAATTCTCCTATTATACCAATTTAGTAAACGTTTCCCGATGAACACATACTGAAGGTAAGTCATGTCCATAATATCCCTTGGTTTGCTAATATTGCTAACTATTTAGCTTGTGGTTTGATGCTAATTGATAAGACGTATCAACAAAGGAGAAAGTTTCTTCATGATGTGAAGTACTATTTTTGAGAAGAGCCATATTTGTTAAAAAGTGTGCAGATCAGATGATTAGGAGATGTGTGGCAGAAGATACAGTAAAAAAGATTTTATACCATTGTCACTCAGCTTCGAGTGGGGGACACTTCGGAGGTACTCGTACGGCGGCCAAAGTATTGCAAGGCAGATTCTTTTGGTCAACACTATTCAAAGATGCATATGCGTACGTAAAGAGCTGTAACCGATGTGAAAGGGTTGGAAATGTCACCAACAGAAATGAGATGCCTCGAACAAACATCATTGAGGTATAATTGTTCGATGTATGGGGTATTGACTTTTTTGGACCTTTCCCTCCGTCTTTTGGTCACAAGAATATATTGGTAGCAGTAGACTATGTGTCCAAGTGGGTTGAGGCTGAAGCTTATCCGACAAATGATGCGAAGGTTGTAATGAAGTTCTTGCAGAAACACGTGTTCACAAGGTTTGGAACCCCAAGAGCTATCATTAGTGATGAAGGGTCACACTTTGTGAACAAGTGGTTAAAATGGTTATTAGACAGGCACGGAGTGAAACACAAGGTTACAACAGCTTACCATCCGTAGACGAATGGGTAAGCTGAATTGGCAAATAAAGAGATTAAACGCATACTTGAGAAGGTAGTTTGCCTGAACCAACGTGATTGGTCCAAAAGGTTGGATGATGCTTTGTGGGCTTACAGAACAACATACAAGACACCTTTAGGGATGTCACCCTACAGGTTGGTCTTTGGGAAAGCCTGTCATCTACCATTGGAGTTAGAGCACAAAGCTTACTAGGCTCTTCAACAGCTTAATTTGGATCCTAAGCTCGCGAAAGAGAAATGGATGTTCCAACTTAACGAGTTAGAAGAGTTCCAAATATTCTCATGCGAAAATGGCAAATTACTTAAAGAAAGACTCAAGAAATGGCATGACAAACACATTCGAGTTCGAGAATTTGAAATAGGTCAGCAAGTCTTGTAATGCCCAAAAAATCCCCAAATCCTGAATTTTTTTTTCTTTTTTTCAGTTTTGATAAGAAAATGTGTGCTTAGTATTCCCGAATAGGTGATAATTATGTGATAGTAGGCCTCGATTAAGGTTTGAGTTCGAACCTAGGGGTAAAAGAAATTATGGGTTAATAATTAAAAAGACCTTGTTGATAAATAGGTGGGATTTTGAATAAATGAAGGAAGAATTGGACTCAAGGAAGCCCTGTGGTAGAGTGGCAAGTGGCGTCACATGCAAGGCAAGGAGGTAAGCAGTTCAAATCCCTTCTTGCTTAAAAAAGGGATTTATTTTTGCTTAGGAGTGGGATAGAGGTGGCGTTGGAAAGAACTCTGTAAAGAGTTATAAGAGGAGAAATTTGAGGAGGGGATTGAGGAGTTATTTGGGAGAAAAACTAGGAGATGAGAAGTGAAGAAGAGGTGGAGCCGAATTGGGAATTGGGAATTGGGGCATGGGAAATTCAGCTATAAGGGCTATATATAGGAGCCGAATGTAGGGTTGCCAGGATAATGCGAATTCCCCTTCACTTGGTTGCCAGAAACCTTTCTTTTTTCTCTTTCTCTCCAAGATCCAAAAGTTGAAAATCCCTTGTTCTTCTTATGTTCTTTGTGCCGATTTTCCACTCTTCCTCTACTCAATTCTTTTTGATTCACTTTTAATCTAGTCGATTTCTTCTTTTTTTTTCTCTTGGAGCCGAATAACCCCTTATTTGCCATACAAATTGCAAAGGCCAAACACCTCTTCGGCCGAATACCCTTAGTGCCACAACTATCCTTTTCACTCAGACAATTCTAGTGTAAGTGTTTTGGTTCTCCCAATCAGTTTTGCTAAGTATCAAGTATTCTGTCCCTTACTTTGTCTAATCGGTTTTGGTAGGATTAAGTATCGAATCTCAGTTTTTGGATCTCTGCCGATTTGCTTCCAAGGTGTTGAAGCGTTGGTAAGTGTTCTTCGCTTCAGTAAGAGTTGGCCTAATAGGCTTAGGAAAAAAGGGTGATATATGTTGGATACAAGTCACCCATTATATTTTTAACAATAGAGGTTAATGTAGATCTGAGGAGTACACATGATTAGTGATCAAAGGAAGAGCTAGTAGGGCTTGGCGTTTCAGCTAAGGTTAAGGTGAGGTTTCAGTTTTTGGTAAAGTATTCGATAAGTGTATAAGATTAATTCTTGAGTGATATCGATTGTAGGTTTGTGGCTAGGAGGATCGCAGCATGCTTTATTACCAGGTGTGTACATACACTGGACACATACAAGTAGATCGGCAAGTGCCGAAAAGTCGAAAAGCTGAAAAGCCAAAAAGTCAAAAAGCCAAAAGTTTGGCTACGGTGGTCTTGCCAGTGCGCGAACACTTGTGAGGGGAAAACTGATAGTTTATCTGAGACCCTAAGGACGATTCCATGGACTTGGGCTGTGAATTAGCCAACCGGGCCAGAATGAGCTTAATGGGTCCGATGGGCTATTGGACCCATAATAGGCAAAAATTGATAATTGATGCTATGTGATAGAAAATTCGTATGTGAGCATGAATATAGATATCATTTGGGCTTAATGGGCCATATAAATGTGATTTCGGCCTAATGGGCCATATGAATATGATTAGGCTTAGTGAGCCATATACAGGTATGTGGATTTTTCTAGGCTTTGTAAGAGGTTTTGGGCCTAGTATATGATGACTGTGTAAAACTTAATTAATTAAATTAGACCGTGGACAAGTCATAGGGTTAAGGTGTGGCAACGGGTATATGCATGTCTAGGATTGGATCTAGGGAGAGCTTGGTACTTAAGCGGTCTTAATAACTCACATCCTCTTCTCTGGAATCCTACATGGTGCATAGTATTTTTTCATCTTAGCTCACGAGATTTGTTAACGGTCCAAGGTAAGTAAAAACCTGTAATAAAGGAAAAATTACTAAAATGCCCCTAAGGGCGAAAATGACCAAAATACCCCTATGTGTTGAATGTAAGTTTTATGGATGTTCATGCATATCTACTGCATACATATGATATTCTGCTTAGGTTGCATAAGGATTGGGAATTATGGAACGGAGGAAGTATATGAGGATCGCATGGTTGCTTGACAACTGTGGATCCACCGACGGCTTTTAAGCCCAATATGTAAATAAGGTAGTCCCACAATCGGGTTACCATGGATGTGTATCGGTTGGGTGGATCAATATTTATATCCCTACATGATGTGTATCGGGGGACGGAGATGATGTGTAGCAGTTGGATATTTGGGGTGGGATTGCATTGAATTGCATTGCATGTATGATTTTACGGTGGTTGATGTTTGCTTTATGTTTGTTGAGGGTAGTACACACTGAGTTTGTGAAAACTCACCCCCCTCTTTTATTTTTCTCAGGTGATGCTCAGTAGAAGGTTCGATGTTTGGAGGGACTCTGGGTGGCCAGCTAGCAAGACAACTTGGATTTGTTTTAAAAGCATATAAGTTCCTAGTTTATTAAGTAATTTTTAGTCTGGATTGTAATAAGGCCTCCCCTTTTTGTTATTATTTGGATTATTGTTTTCATATGTTGTAATTACAAGAAGTTGAATATGGGTTTCCTAAATCATACTATGTTTTTTACGTTTCCGCAACTAAATTTTAAAATGACGAATTTTCACAAATCATAAGTTTAAACAAGTTTTTGCATTTAGAAGGAGAGTTTTTGTAATTTTATAAGGTTTCAAATTTTAAAGAAGGGTTTTCAATGAAAATAAGGTTTTCGCTAAAACACTTCAATGTGACGCGCCAGATTCGGCCGTAACGTTTGGGCCAGATTTGAGGTGGTACATTTAGTGGTATTAGAGCCTAGGTTGCAAAAATTGGGCTGTGAAGTGGGCCTTATTATTTGGTTTCTTTTTCTACTTGAAAAAATAAAAATAAATGTAAAAATAAATAAATAAAACAAAATATATTTTTGGATCACAATGTTTTGGAAAAAGGGGAAATCTTGTGGAACGGCACACCGAGTCTCCGACGTCGAACCAAGTAAGTTTTTTTACTCTTAAGCTTGTTTAAATTGATATACAGTAGATAGTTAGAGGGCTACTTTAGATGATTATGTTAGAGTAGAACTGAAGCCCGCAGGATCTTGAAATTGTAGAGGATTTTCGAAAACAATCTTCTCTTTTTAATACTTTCATAAGATATCGGTTAATTATTGAAACTAACTAAAACTTCATAAAATTTTAATCTAGAAAATACGTGAATCGACGATGAGTGCTAGAAGAGGTGCAAGAGGCCGTGGCTGAGGCCGTGGAAGTATTAGGGCTGAATCATCGGCATCGAGCCATATGCCTGATGTTGGAGTAGATGAGGCTCCAACCTCACCAGTGGCTGGGAATGGACCTTATGATCGGGCCGCAGGAGAAGATGCATTGTCGCAGGCAATGCTGAGGATTTCGGAAAGGGTTGTTGGGCCCAATAATGGTACGAAAAATCGAGGGTCCATTCTGGAGTGACTTCGTTCAAATGGGGCTGAGATCTTTAAGGGCGTGGCTGGTGTGGCTCTTAATGTGGCTGAATACTGGTTAGAGGCCACTGAAAGGATAATGGAGGACTTGGATTGTTCACCTGAACAAAAGCTGAAAGGGGCGGTGTCACTGCTTAGAGAGGAAGCTGACCAGTGGTGGCTAATAGTGAAATAGGGCACCCAACCTGAGCAGGTCACTTGGGAGTTCTTCAAGGCTGTGTTCCAAGGGAAGTATGTAGGTGCGAGTCATGTGGATGCTAGAAGGAAGGAGTTCTTGAACTTGATCCAGGGAAACAAATCTATGGCGGAGTATGAAGCGGAATTTCTACGCCTTAGTAGGTATGCAAGAGTTATGGTGGCAACAGACTATGAGCATTGCGTTAGGTTTGAGGATGGACTTAGGGATAGCCTCAGGGTATTGATAGCTCCACAAAGGGAGCAAGTTTTCTCAGAATTGGTAGAGAAAGCAAAGATAGTGGAGGAGGTAAAGCGCACTGAGCGCTTAAATCGGGAGAAAGAAATGGGTAAGAATAAAAGGGAGGCTGAGACTCTGGTGTTGGATAGAGGCCTAAGGCTAGGGCCAGAGTTAATGGGCCAGTTAGAGTAGGGCCCCCTATTGTTAATCCAAAGGTGCCACCTTGTGCTGATTATGGGAGAAACCATGGAGGCAAGTGCTGGAAGAGGATGTGAGCTTGTTTAGCTTGTGAGTCTATGGAGCACAGGATCAGGAATTGCCCTAAAATGCTAGGTCGAGTGCCAGCCGTGGGCCAAGGGGTGGTCAGCTACCGCCAAGGGGTCGTGGGCAGGCTAGGGGCGGTAACAGCAATGGACGTGGACGTGGAGCACCAGACAGAAATATAGGTCATGCTGAGGCGAGGCAGCCAGCTTTGGTTTATGCTACTCGTCACCAGGAAGACGGGGATGCCCAGATGTGATAACGGGTATGTTCTTTATATATGAATTACCTTACATAGCATTGATTGATATTAGATCGACGCATTCATATGTTGCATGCAATATGACTGAACCTTTGGGTGATATATTTGAAATTACTGTGAATGAGATGACTGTGATAAGTCCGTTAGGTCCGCCAGTGGAAGTGAGTAAGTTGTTTAGGGAGGTACCCTTAGTAGTCCAAGGGGTTACCTTTTTAGCAGATTTGATGGAGCTGCTGTTTAGTGAGTTTGATTTAATCTTAGGTATGGATTGGCTGGTGAAACACTGAGCCACCTTTAGATTGCACTACAAAGCGAATGGTGTTAAGAATGGTGGAGGGTAAGGAAGTGGTGGTGATTGGTGAATGCCGAAATTATCTATCGAATGTGATTTCAGCATTAAGGGCTGAAAAGTTGGTAAGAAAGGGATGCGAAACCTATTTGGATTATATTAGCGGTACGGAGGTTAAAAGCCCTACTGTTAAGGAGTTGAGAACAGTTAGGGAATTTCTTGATGTCTTTCCTAAGAAGCTGCCTGGGTTGCCACCCAGTAGGGAAGTAGAATTTGGAATCGAGTTGTTTCCTGGTACGGCTTCGGTGTCCATCGCTCCTTATCAGATGGCACCAAAGGAGTTGGTAGAACTTAAGGAACATATTCAAGAGTTGTTGGATCGAGGATTCGTATGACCAAGTGTGTCTCTATGGGGAGCACTGGTGTTATTCGTGAAGAAGAAGGATGGGATGTTGTGAATGTGCATCGACTATCGACAGTTAAACAAGTTAACTGTTAAAAACATGTACCCTCTATGATCTCTTTGATAAGTTTAGGGGAGCTTCTATTTTCTCAAAGATTGACCTGCGTTCAGGGTATCACCAATTGAGGGTTAAGGAAGGGGATGTTCATAAGACAACTTTCAGAACTTGTTATGGGCACTACGAGTCCCTGGTGATGCCATTCGGGCTGACGAACGTACCTGCCACTTTTATGGATCTCATGAATCGGGTCTTCCAACCCTACTTGGATCAGTTTGTGGTAATTTTTATAGATGACATTTTGGTGTACTCAAGAGATGAGGATGAGCATGATGCACACTTAAGGCTTGTGTTGCAAACTTTGAGGGAGAAGCAGTTGTATGCCAAATTCAGTAAGTACGAATTTTGGCTAAGGGAGGTTACTTTTCTATGACATGTGGTGTCAGCTGGAGGGATTAAGGTGGATCCCCGAAAAATTGAAGCAGTGTTAGACTGGAAATCACCCAAGTCGGTATCGAAAATTTGAAGTTTTCTGGGCTTGGCAGGGTATTATAGGCGGTTTGTTGAGGGCTTTTCAGTAATTGCTGCACCCTTAACTAAGTTGTTGAGGAAGGGGGTACCGTTTATTTGGATGGACAAGTAGCAAGAGAGTTTTGGAAAACTTAAGAAAGTTTTAACTAAGGCCCCAGTGTTGATTCAGCCAATGCTTGGGAAAGAGTTTACGGTTTATAGTGACGCGTCGCATGTGGGCTTGGGAGTGTATTGATGTAAGAAGGAAAGGTGGTTGCATATGCGTCACGTCAACTTAAGACTCACGAGGTGAATTACCCAACCCATGACTTGGAACTAGCTGCGGTGGTTTTTGCGCTAAAGATATGGAGGCATTATTTATACGGGGAGAAGTGCATAATTTATTCAGACCATAAGAGTTTGAAGTACCCTCTTACCCAAAAGGAGCTAAACCTTAGGCAACGTAGGTGGGTGGAATTATTGAAGGATTATGATTGTACGATTCAATACCACCCTGGCAAAGCGAATATGGTAGTCGACCCGTTGGGTCGTAGTGTTAAGTTGGACTTGAGGGCTATGCTCGCCCGTTTAAGTTTGTTGGATGAAGGTAGCTTGTTAGTTGAGCTTCAAGTAAAGCTGGTATGGGTCGAACATATAAGGAGTAAGCAGTTAGTGGATGAGACTTTGGGTGCTCGTTTTAAACAAGTAGAGAATGAGAAGACATCAGACTTTGGGATAAATAGTGAAGGAGTATTGTGTTTTCGAGGAAGAATGTGTATACCAAAGGACGATAATATAAGGCAGTCTATTCTGTGGGAAGTGCATAGCAGCCTCTATGCTATGCATCCTGGTAGAAGAAAGATGTATCTGAACTTCCAGGAGCTTTATTGGTGGCCTAGACTTAAGTGTGAGGTTATGGTGTTCGTAGGAAAATGCTTGGTTTGTCAAAAAGTGAAGGCGGAACATCAGTTGCCTTCAAGATTGCTTCAGCCAGTAAAGATTCTACTCTGGAAGTAGGAAAGGATCACTATGGACTTTGTTAGTGGGCTACCCTTGACGCCTACTAAGAAAGACTCGATATAGTTTATAATGGACCGGTTAACCAAGTCTGCTCATTTTGTACCGGTTTGCACTGATTACTCGTTACAAAAGCTAGCTAGGTTGTATGTGGCGGAGATTGTAAGATTGCATGGAGTGCCAGTCTCCATAATATTTGATAGGGACCCACGTTTCACTTCGCGATTTTGGAAGAAGCTGCATGAGGCGTCGGGTACTAGGTTGAACTTCAGCACAGCATTCCACCCTCAAACTGATGAACAGTCGGAAAGGGTGATCCAAGTATTGGAAGATATGTTGAGGGGATGTGTGATTGAGTTTCGAGGTAGCTGGGATGACTATTTGCCATTAGCTTAATTTTCGTACAATAATAGCTACCAAGCAAGCATAGGGATGGCTCCGTATGAAGCACTGTATGGGCGAAGGTGTCGAACTCCAACATGTTGGACGGAGTTGGGCGAACGAAGAGTTCTGGGCCTTGAGTTAGTAGCCGATACTAAGGATAAGGTGAAATTGATTCGGGATCGATTGAAGGAGGCCTCAGATAGGCAGAAGTCGTATGCTGACCTTAAACGACGAGAGATAGAGTATGCAGTGGGGGACTTAGTTTTTCTTAAGGTCTTCCGGTGGAAGAAGGTGTTAAGGTTTGGTCGGAAAGGTAAGCTAAGCCCAAGGTTCATTGGGCCATATTGGGTTGTGAGGCGGATTCGCTTATCAGCTGGAATTACCTTCTGAACTAAGCCAAATCCACGACGTGTTTCATGTTTCCATGCTGAGACGGTATCGCTCGAATCCTTCACATGTCGTGGCGGTTGAGGAAATCGAGGTCAGGCTAGACTTAACTTTCGAGGAAGAGCCCATACAAATAATTGGTCGAGATGTCAAAGTACTGAGAAGGAAGTCCATTCCATTGGTCAAAGTACTTTGACAGAATCACAAGGCTGAGGAGGCTACTTGGGAACCTGAGGAAGCGATGCGACATCAATATCCTCAACTGTTTGAACCAGGTAAAATTTCGAGGACGAAATTTCTTTTAGGGGGCAGAGTTGTAACGCCCTAAAAATCCTGAAATACCGATTTTTTTTTGGTTTTGATAAAAAAATGTGTGCTTAGTATTCCCGGTTAGGTGATAATTATGTGATAGTAGGCCTCGATTAAGGCTTGAGTTCGAACCTAGGGGTAAAGGAAATTATGGGTTAATAATTAAAAGGACCATGTTGGCAAATAGGTGGGCTTTTGAATAAATGAAGGAAGAATTGGACTCAAGGAAGCCCTATGATGGAGTGGCAAGTGGCGTCACATGCAAGGCAAGGTGGTAAGGGGTTCGAATCCCTCCTTGCTCAAAAGAGGGATTTATTTTTGCTTAGGAGTGGGATAGAGGTGGCGTTGGAATGAACTCTGTAAAGAGTGATAAGAGGAGAAATTTGAGGAGGGGTTTGAGGAGTTATCAGGGAGAAAAACTAGGAAATGAAGAGTGAAGAAAAGGAGGAGTCGAATTGGGAATTGGGAATTGCGGCATGGGAAATTTGATTATAAGGTCTATATATATGAGCCGTATGTAGGGTTGCCAGGCTAATGCCAAATTCCCCTTCACTTGGTTGCTAGAAACCTTTCTTTTTTCTCTTTCTCTTCAAGATCCAAAAGCCGAAAATCCCTTGTTCTTATTCTTTTCTTTGTGTCGATTTTCCACTCTTCCTTTACTCAATTCTTTTTGATTCACTTTTAATCTAGCCGATTTCTTGTTTTCTTTTCCCTTGGAGCCGAATAACCCCTTCTTTGCCATACAAATTGCAAAGGCCAAACACCTCTTTGACCGAATACCCTTAGTGCCGCAACTATCCTTTCCACTCAGACAATTCTAGTGTAAGTGTTTTGGTTCTCCGAATCGGTTTTGCTAAGTATCGATTATTCTATCCCTTACTTCTTCTAATCGGTTTTGGTAGGATTAAGTATCGAATCTTAGTTTTTGGATCTTTGTCGATTTGCTTCCTAGGTGTTGAAGCGTTGGTAAGTGTTCTTCGCTTCGGTAAGAGTTGGCCGAATAGGCTTAGGTAAAAATGGTGATTTATGTTGGATACAAATTACCCATTATGTTTTTAACGATAGAGCTTAATGCAGATCTGAGGAGTACACGTGATTAGTGCTCAAAGGAAGAGCTAGTAGGGCTTGGCGTTTTAGGTAATGTTAAGGTGAGGTTTCAGTTTTTGGTAAAGTATTCGATAAGTGTATGAGATTTATCCTTGAGTGATATCGATTGTAGGTTTGTGGCTAGGAGGATCGTAGCACGCTTTCTTACTAGGTGTATACATACACTGCACACATACAAGTAGATCGGCAAGTGCCGAAAAGCTGAAAAACCGAAAAGCTAAAAAGTCAAAAGTTTGGCTACGGTGGCCTTGTGAGTGCGCGAACACTTGTGAGGGGGAAACCGATAGGTTATCTGAGACCCCATGGGCGATTCCATGGACTTGGGCTGTGAATTAGCCAACCGGGCCAGAATGGGCTTAATGGGCCCGATGGGCTGTTGGGCTCGTAATAGGCAAAAATTGATAATTGATGCTATGTGATGGAAAATTCGTATGTTAGCATGAATATAGATGTGATTTGGGCCTAATGGGCCATATAAATGTGATTTGGGCCTAATGGGCCATATGAATATGATTGGGCCTAGTGAGCCATATACAGCTATGTGGATTTGTCTGGGATTTGTAAGAGGTTTTGGGCCTAGTATATGATGACTGCGTAAAATGTAATTAATTAAATGAGACCGTGGACAATTCATAGGGTTAAGGTGTGGCAACGGGTATATCCATGTCGAGGATTGGATCTAGGGAGAGCTTGGTACTTAAGCGGTCTTAATGACTCACCTCCTCTTCTTTGGAATCCTACCTGGTGCATAGTATTCGTTCATCTTAGCTTACAGGATTTGTTAACGGGCCAAGGTAAGTAAAAACCTGTAATAAAGGAAAAATTACCGAAATGCCACTAAGGGCGAAAATGACCAAAATACCCCTATGTATTGAATGTAAGTTTTATGGATGCTTATGCATATCTGCTGCATACATATGATATTCTGCTTAGGTTGCATATGGGTTGGGAATTATGGAATGGAGGAAGTATCTGAGGATCGCATGGTTGCTTGAAAACCGTGCTGACGGCTTTTAAGCCCAATATGTGAAAAAAGGTAGTTCCCCAACCGGGCTACCATGGATGTGTGTCGGTTGGGTGGGTTGATATTTATATCCCTACATGATGTGTATTGAGGGACGGAGATGATGTGTAGCGGTTGGATATTTGAGGTGGGATTGCACTGCATTGCATAGCATGTATGATTTTACGGTGGTTGATGTTTGCTTTATGTTTGTTGAGGGTAGTACACACTGAGTTTGCAAAAACTCACCCCCCTCTTTTATTTTTCTCAGGTGATGCTCAGTAGAAGGTTCGATGTTTGGAGGGACTCTGGGTGGCAAGCTAGCAAGACAACTTAGATTTGTTTTAAAAGTATATAAGTTCCTAGTTTATTAAGTAATTTTTAGTCTGGATTGTAATAAGGCCTCCCGTTTTTGTTATTATTTGGATTATTGTTTTCATACGTTATAATTACGAGAAGTTGAATATGGGTTTCCTAAATCATAGTATGTTTTTCTACGTTTCCGCAACTAAATTTTAAAATGACAAATTTTCACAAATCATAAGTTTAAACAAGTTTTTGCGTTTGAAAGGAGTGTTTTTATAAGTTTATAAGGTTTCAAAATTTAAAGAAGGGTTTTCAATGAAAACAAGGTTTTTGCTAAAACACTTCAATGTGACGTGCCAGATTCGGCCATAACGTCCCGGTCGAATTTTTGGTATTACAAGTCTTGTTGTTCAATTCCAGACTAAGGTTCTTCCCAAGTAAGCTAAAATCACGTTGGTCCGATCCATTTATGATCCATCAAGTCTATCCATATGGAGTTGTTGAACTCCAAGGTAAGGGAAGTAATTTCCGAGTTAATGCTCAGTGCCTGAAACATTATTGGGGAGATAAAATTGAACGGGATAAAATCTCGATCATTTTATCGGATACTTAATTTCTCGTTTTCATTTTTGAATAAATGATTTAGGGTATATTTTCGGGTTTAGTATGTTTAAATAAATTCTGTCTAGGAGATTGGAACTTAAGCGAGACCGCTTGTGACCCCTCCATTCTTTCCTGAGAATTTATTTTGACGTAATTTCCTAAGAAATTATTCCCTAAATGGAAAAATAATTTTTTAGTTTTTCAAATAAAAGGGTCTATTTTGATCCACGTTTTAATTTGCAACTCAATTTTAAATTTTCATTAAGTCTAGGGACTTAATTGAATTATTTCCAAAATTTGATTGCTCTTTTTTGTAAATAATAAAAACTAGGTGCTTCTCCTTGTAAATATTTTTAAAAAGCATCTAGAATAAAATTTTTTAATATTATTTATCAATTTGATAAACCTTAATATATAATTATATTTATTGTAATTTATATATTAATTTTTATCAACTTAGCTTAGAATTAGGATTAATTGTATTTTAATTATATTTTATGGTTATCTTAATAAATTAATGGCAATTGATAATTTCATATACATTTATTTAATTATTAATTGTTATTAAACTTTGAGTAGAATTAGAACTTAGGATTTTTTTTTCATTAAAATTTTCTAAGAATTCTACTACAAATCTTATTTTTCCATCTATAAATACCATCAACCCTTCTCCCTCCATTCATTCATCTTCAAAACCCCAAAACACCACCCCTAAGTGCCGCAAGCCTAGCCCAGCTAACTGACCAGCACACGCCCAGCAGACCGTCGCACGTTCAGCTCCATCGCGCGCCTGCTGCTCCTGCCTAGCAGCTGTCCAGGCTGAGTCCTGCACCAGGCTTCCATCCGTGCATGCCTACTTCTCCAGGCCACAACTCACAAGCACCCAGCGCCTTAGTGCCCAGGCCAGGCCTGCTGCCGAAGGCTCCTTGCTGCATTGCTGCTCCCACACGCACCATCTGTCCAAGCACCTAGCCACCTTGCACACCAAGCCCATTAGCCAAGCCTTCGAACCCTTCTTTTTAATTGCCATCTTTTTCTTCATAATAATAATTATTATTATTTTAAAAGTTCTCATATTTTTACAAAAAAAAAATGGTTAATCATGCCTCGTAAGAGAACTCGTGCTTCTGGTCAAATTGATGAAACACAAAACAAGTTCCACTGTGAAGAAGCCAAAGTGAGATACGAAAGTATCTTAAAAAATCAACAGATGTATCCAGAGAAAGGCTTTACATTAAAAGAAAGGAACTACAGAGACTTTATGGCATGTATTTGTCAAGTTGCTGAAACCCTCAATTGGGAACTATTTTGTGAAAAGAGACCTAGTGTGGATGAGAAGCTAGTTCGAGAGTTCTATGCGAATTTAACTTCAAGCGAGATGACAGAAGTTCCAGTTCACAGAATCAAGGTACCGATAAATT
Organism: Gossypium longicalyx; assembly: GCA_025698465.1. Lineage (NCBI taxonomy): Eukaryota > Viridiplantae > Streptophyta > Magnoliopsida > Malvales > Malvaceae > Gossypium > Gossypium longicalyx. Next base: position 61,138,983 of record CM047003.1, read on the forward strand.
CAAATGCCATTAATGAGTTTTTTGAATTACCTGATTTCGAAAACGATGAATATTCCATATTAATGAGCAATATCAACCCTGAGAATTTGCAAGAAATTCTCGAAGAACTAACAGTTCAGGGTTCTACGTAGACTGTGTCAAAACAAGGAATCCACACATGTCGAAGAGAATATTTGACGCCACTCGCGAAGGTATGGTTTTACTTCATCCGATTTAGCCTCATGCCTAGCTGTACCGCCCCAAAAATCCCGAAATCCAAAAATCCCAAAATCTTGATTTTTTCTTTTTGCGCTTAGCAATTCTGGTTAAGTGTTAATTACACGATGGTAGGTCTTGGTCAAGGTTTGAGTTTGAATCTAGGGTAGAAGAAATTATAATTTAATTATTAAAAGAATTAGGGTTGGCAAGTAGTTGGGCTTTTAAATAAAAATAGGGGAGAAATGGAATCAAAAAGCCTTGTGGAGGAGTGGCTAAGTGACACCACTTAGAGTGTAGGGAGGTGGCGTTAGTGGCTAGAAAGGAGATCCAAGGTTCGAATCCTAGCTTAGTATTTTTAGAAGTTTAATTTTGGCCTTCTAGAAGGTTGAAAGTGGCGTGAAGATGGACTCCAAGGGGAGTGTTCAAAAGAGAAAAGTTAGGAAATAGATTAGAGAGTTATCAGGGAGAAAAACAAGGAGATGAGAAGGGGGAAGTGATGGTGCCGAAATGGGAATTTAGCCATGAGGAATTCAGCTATAAGGTCTATAAATAGGTGTTGAATGCAAGGTTGCCAAGCTAATGTCGAAATCTCTTTCACTTTATTGCTAGAAACCCTTTTTCCAAAAAGCCAAAAAATCCTTTGATTTTCTTTCTTTCCTTTCTTGTGCCGATTTCCATTCTTCCTCTACTTCATTGCCGAATTTTTTTCCTTTTCCTTGGAGCCGAATAACCTCTTTCTTACCATACAAATCGCAAGGGCAGAAACTTTCTTGGCCGAGTACTCTTGGTGCTGCCGGTACCCTTTCCACGTGGTAAAATCTAGTGTAAGTGTTTTCTTTCCCAATCGATTGTTGCTAAGTATCGAATATACAGTTCCTCACTTCTTCTAATCGGTTTTGGTAGGAGTAGGTATCGAATCTCAGCCTTTTAGGATCCCTGTCGATTTGCTCATCAGGTAAGAGACTTTGGTAAGTACTCTCAATCTTGGTTGGCCGAATGGTCATAGTTAAGGTAAGGGGTCTTGTGTTGGATGCTAGTTCTCTAGTATTTGGTTGTAATGAGTAAGATTAATACAGATCTAGGGAGTACGTGATCAAGAAAAAGCTATTAGGGATTGGTGTTCAAGGTAAGGTTAAGATGAGGTTTCAATTTTTGGGTAAAATATGTATTAAGCATACGATTAATTGAAGGGTGATATCATTTGTAGGTTGGTGACTAAGGGAAATCGTGACACGCTTGTTTACCAGGTGTGTACATACATTGCACACACATAATGAATCAACAAATGCCGAAATATCGAAAAGTTAAAATGTCGAAAAGCCGAAAGTTTGGCTACGATAGTCTTGCGAGTGCACGAACACTCATGAGGAGGAAACCGATAGGTTGTCTGAGGCCCCATGGACGATTCCATGGGCTTAGGCTGTGAATTGGCCAATCGGGCTAGAATAGGCTTAATGGGCCCAATATGTGATGAAAAATTGTATGTGAGCATGATTATGAATGTGAATTGGGCCTGACAGGGCCATATAAATGTGATTTGGGCCTAATAGGCCATACACAAGTGATTTGGGCCTAATGGGCCATATGAATATGATTGGGCTTAATGGGCCAGATACAGGTATGTGAATTTGATTGGGCTCTGTAAGGGGTTTTGGGCCTAGTATATGATAACTACATAACACTTAATTAATATATTGCGACCATGGACAAGTCATAGGGTTAAGGTGTGGCAACGGGTATATGCATGTCTAGGATTGGATCTAGTGAGAGCTTGGTACTTAAGCGGTCTTAATGACCAACCTCCTCTCCTTTGGAATCCTATTTGGTGCATAGTATTCATTCATCTTAGCTCACGGGACTTGTTAACGGGCCAAGGTAAGTGAAAGCTTTAATTAAGGGAAAATTACTGAAATGCCCCTAAGGGCGAAAATGACCAAAATACCCCTAGGTGTTGAATGTAAGTTTTGTGGATGTGACATGCATACATATGATATTTTGCTTAGGTTACATATGGGTTGGGAATTATGGAATGGAGGAAGTGTATGAGGTTGCATGGTTGCTTGACAATCGTGGACCCAATGACGACTTTTAAAGCCCAATATGTAAATGAAGGTAGTTCAGCAACCGGGCTACTATTGGTGTGTCGGTTGGGTAGGTCAATATTTATATCCCTACATAGTGTGATGGAGGACGGAGCTGGTGTGTAGCGGATGGATAATTTGGATGGGATTGCATTGCATGTTTGATGAATGGTGTTTTTTTTTGAATGCTTGTTTTCATCGAGGGTTGTGCACACTGATTTTGCGAAAACTCACCCCCTCTTTTATTTTTTTTTCAGGTGATACTCAATAGAATGTTCGATGTTTGGAGGGACTTTGGGTGGCCAGCTAGCAAGATAATTTGGACTTTTTTTTTAAAGCATATAAGTTTTATTTAATTAAGTATGTTCAGATCAGATTGTAATAAGGTTTTCATTATGTTATTATTACTTGAATTATTATTATTATTATTTTCATTGTAATTTACAAGAAGTTGAACATGGGTTTCCTAAATTATAGTATGTTTTCTACGTTTCTGCAATTAAATTTTTTAAATGATAAGTTTTCTTATCAAATGTTTCAAACAAGGTTTTTGCAACTGAAAGGTGTGTTTCTTTTAAGTTAATTAAGGTTTCTTTTATTTTAAGAAGGGTTTTCAATGAAAACATGGTTTTCGCTAAAACACTTCAATGTAACATGCCGGATTCGACCATAACGTCTGGTCCGGGTTTGGAGGTGTTACACTAGCTCACATGGGACTACAATCTCATTAGAGCGAATGGTCTTATTGTACTCGATCCTAATTGGTAAGACCATTGATGTGAGAAAGATCATCTTGAGGGAAATACGAAATTGTGCCGTTAAACGCTCTGGCCCTACTCACTTCCCGTTTACAATAACAATTCTATTCTTGAAAGCAAAAATTCTTGCAAATGTAAGGAAGACAGGTTATAGCCAAGGCACAATCATAGATTGGGACCTCTACCGAGTAACTAGAGACTCAGTTCTACAGCAACGAGTTGAAGGAAGTGAGGAACCTGAGGACCCTGATGAAGAAGAAGATCCCACGATGCAATTATTTGAAGTCCCTGATAAGGTAGAATCAGTGGAGTCAGAAGCTAAACCTAATGCTGAAACTTCAATGTTTAGAGCTCAACCGCCTAGCCCAGACCTTCAACATAAGCTATCAAAATTGATGGACTTAATGCAACATATGCAATGGCAACAACAAGCCTACTAGAGATACTAAAAAATAAGGGATGACTCGATGAGAAGTGCTTTTAAGAAATATACAATGACCCGTTTATTTTTGTGCCTAAGTTCCCAGATTTCATATTTGAACCATGGAGTCCATTATCAAAGAAGGAGCGAAGCGATTCAAGCAAAGGCAATAATGATGGAGCAAAAGATGAGTCCAATTCAGAAGGATCTGCAAATAAATAAAAGGGAGGGATCCTGACTTTACTTTATTTTTGTTCGTAGAGTATTTTTAGGATTAAGTTTAATTAGGTATTTTTATTTTTGCGCAATAAAACAGGAGATGGAAATTATGAGTAAATATGAACAAGTCACAAAATATAAAGTGTGACAATAGATATATACATGTCTAGGATTGGTTTCAGAGAGGGCTTGGTACTTAAGCAGTCAAATTGACTCACCTCCTCTTTTCTGGAATCCTACTTGGTGTATAGTATTTATTCACTTTAAACAATGAGAACATTGTTCATTTTAAGTTGGGGGGACCGAAATTTCCACTCATAATAAAATTTTTCTTTTAATTATGATTAGGATATATTTTGTTCAAAAATTTGAAATTTGTTAAGTATGCTAAACTTGAGTATGAATAAAGTTCTATTATTTTAATAAATTATTATGTTAGCTTAATAATGACATGAATGTATTTTTAAATAAAGCATGCAAATTCTTACTATAAAATTTTTAGCTCTTTAGGAAAGTTAGGTATGCATGAAAGTTTAAGTCTTTATTATTGACTTAATAGTTTCTTGAGGCGAAATCCTAGGGAGCATAGAACGTTGGAAATGATTTAGACAACTATTGTTTGGACCGTTTGAGCCTTTCAAGCCCACCATGATAAAATTTATCCTTTAAAACCCAACTTTGAGACTATATGGCCTAATTTTATTTCGACCCTTGCAATATTTAACCATTACTTTTCACTTAATGATCTTAAAATTGTCCCAAACACTAGACTCAGTACTAATCAAAATTTTCTTCGAAAATAAGTTTAGGGGAGTTGAAAAGAAGTATCAATTGCCCGAGAATTGCAGTACACAAAGTAAGTGCTCGGGTTATTTTAATTAAAAAAAAAGAGCACATGTACTTGAAAGAGGTGTACAAAAGAGCATATGAAAGTCAAGTTGGTGTATCGAAGGTAAAAATTCCGAAGGTTTGATTGACGCTGATTCTAAGGTTTTAAGCAAAAATTTATCCATATTTCACCTGCCCCTAACCTAGCCACATTACAACCTTGATAAAGACCTATTGATTCAAAGTTCTAATGCTACCTACATTAGTGGATAGAAATTGCTACGATCAACATATGAAGACATAAGTTAAGCTTAATGATTGCAGCTTAGTCTTGAATAAAGGAATAAAAATCAAATTGGTAGGGGTTAACATGTCTTTATTACAAAAGCATTTAGTCTAAAATTTTCTATTATAATAAGTTGTTGAATCTAATCTGAACGTTATACTTTAGTAGCATAACTATCATATTTCATGTTCTTAAGCATGAGTATATCAAATTCATAATTTTAGGGAGAATGTTGTTCTGAAGGAGTTTTTCAAAAAGTGTTTTTGATAAATTCTTTTCAAAATTTGTGCATTACTCGAGACAAGCAATGAATTAAGTTGGGGGGTGTGGAAACACAAAAAATTATATACTTTTTCATACCCATTTTTACTTAAATTCGTGCAAATCCGGTTAAATTCTTGTCGAAAAATAATTAAATATTATAAAATAATTAAATTGTGTTAAAAATATGAACATGGTGAATTTTAGTTAATTTTGTACTTAATTTTAATCAATTTTGACTATTTTCGACAGATTCGCGCAAAGGGCGAAAATTGGCTTGACTGACACTGCTGAAAGCACAAAACCAAGAAGAAATTTGAAGTATCGAGGCACATTAATTTCCAGCCTAAGACAGTCCAGAAATGTGTATTAATTCATAATTTAATTAATTTTAATTTATTCCCCATTTAATTTGGGTTAAATAAATTATTTTTAATTAATTATGGAGAAAGGGTCTAGCTGAACCGCACTGGTCGAACCAAATTGAGTGAACTGAACCAGCCACTAATTGGGCAGCCCAGAACCGTCCATATGCTGACCCAAATAAGCATTTTATCTGATTAAATATGCTTGCAAAAATGCCCTTGAAAGACTTCCAAATTGCATTCAAACCCCACCTTTAATTGTGGCTTTGTAGATTTGCCTTAGGCTGTTTTTAGCAAAGTTGAAAGTCTCAACTTTTGCCAAGTAGATGACTGGCCATAGGGGGGCTCTTTGGCTGCTGGAATTTGCTATTTTTAGCAGCCACAATCAACTATAAAAGCCACCCCTTTCTGATCATTCGAACCATCCCTCAATCCCACAACATTCTCTCATTCTGTCTTCTCCTCTCTCACTTTTCTCCAGTTTTTCCATCCCATTTCCCTTTTTGTTCAAGTGCTGATTTCTTCTCTTGGAAAATAGGCTCTCATCAGCCATTTTCGAGCAGAAATTAGGTGTTCATAAGCCACCTTGATATTCCAGGGCAACGAAGAACGAAGAACAGAACAACTAGTCAAGCCATGGAGAAACACCGGATTTGCTTCTTGTTCCCTACCTCTTTAATTTTTTTTGTTGTTTTGACGAACATGTTTATGAATATTTATGCTATTGAAATGGTTATTTTAATCAATTTAGCTTAAATTAAGTTTGTGTTAGGTTGATTATATTCTGCCTGCTTGAATTGTTAAAATGATGTTTATTCTGTTATAGGCCTCAGTAAATTGCTTGGTTAAGTAAAATCATGCCTTGGTTATTTTTTCAATATAATTGTTGAATAACTAATGAATTAATTATTAAATCGTATTGAAATTATAATTAATAGACACAATTCTTAATCAGTGCATGTTTATTTTTCTAAGGTAGCTGAAGTTTAAATTAGCATTGTATTCAGCGATACATATGCCTTACATAGCTTGCAATATTTTTGTGATTAAACTGTTTCAAGGTAGAAATACCATGTTACCTCACTTAATCTTTTATATGCTTGTGAAGATTGATTAATCGCTTGGATTGGCATTGAAAAATGTTCAAGAGATTGATTAATTTAACAAGTATGTATGAGTAGTAGTTAGCAAAATACCGAGTTGCCGTGAATTTATTCGTAGCAGTATAAACATAAGTTTAATAATTCTAAGTTAAAGAAATGTAATTAATCCAACACAAGTGTGTTATCTTGATTAAATCTTATTTGAAATCGTGCAGTAGAACTCTTTTATTTTAATTATTTACTTAGTTTTTAAATAGTTTTTGATCATCTTTTAAAACCAAATTATTTTTACTTCACCAAAGTGTTTTACAATTAATTTCATAAATAATTCTTTTTACAGTCCCTGTGGGTATGATAACTCGACATTTACTTGTCATTTTATTATATGTTGCGATTGTGTACATTTGCACATTTTCGTCATTCCACCAGCCAAGGGAGGGCTTTTTGGCTGCTATTTTTAGAAAATTTCACCTGCCACATCCAGCTATAAAACCCCCTTTGGCTGATTATTCAACACATCTCTCATTCACATCTCTTCTCTTATAATTTTTCTCTCCTCTTTCACCTTTCCTCTCATTTTCCCATTCAAAGTTCCTTGCTCTTTTGCTAATTTCTCCTCTTGTGAAAGGGGTCTTCTTCAGCCATTTTTGAGTAGCAATTGAGTGTTCATAGCAGCCTTGATCAGTGAGGACAACAAAGAAGGAAGAACAGAGCAATCTAGTCAAGCCACGGAAAAACACTAGATTTGATTCTTATTCCCTATCTCTTTAAATTTTGTTATTTTTGTGATGAACATATCTATGAATATTTATGTTGTTGGAATGGTTAAGTTAACCAGCTTAGCTTGAATTTAATTCATGTTGGGTTGATTGCATTTTGTCCTCTTAAATTATTAAAATTGTGTTTATGCTGTTATAGGCCTCGATAAAATGCTTGATTGAGTAAAATCATGCCTAAGTTTTTCTTGCATTATAATTGTGAGGGAACTAATGAATTAATTATTTAAACGGGTTAAAATTGTAATTAATTGACACAATACTTAATCAGTGCATGTTTATTCTTCTAAGGTAGCTAAAGGTTAAATTAGCATTGTATCTAGCGATACACTTGCCTTGCATAACTTGCAAGATTATTGTGATTAAACTATTTCAAGGTAAGGATACCTTGTTACCTCATATAGTCTTTTATGTTCTTATTAGATTTAATTAATCGTTTGAATTGACATAGGAATATGCAAGAGATTAGTTCAATTTAATGAGTATGTATGTACAATAACATGTTTGCTTATTAAAATCTGTTTAATCAATTGAATTGACATAGGGATATGTTAAGAGATGAATGGATTTGTATAGGTAAGTATGTTCATAAGTTAGCAAATTACCGAGTTACCGTGAATATATTCGTAACAACATAAACATGAGTTTAATAATTCTAAGTTAAAGAAATGTAATTAATCCAACACAATTATGTCATCTTGATTAAATCATATTCTGAAATCGTGCATTAGAACTTTTATTTTATTTAGTTTAAAATCTATTTTTTCTTAATCACCCTTTTCAAAACAAAATATTTTTTTTACCAAAGTGTTCATAAATTGCATTCATAAATAATTCTTTTCACAGTTCCTGTGGGTACGATAACTCGACATTCTCTTGTCACTTTATTACTTGTTGCTATTGTGTACACTTGCACATTTCCGTCGTTCCAAGTTTTTAGCACCGTTGTTGGGGACTGTTTTGAAAGAGATTATTTGTGAAATTGTTAATTTTGCATTTTGGTCTCTTTTTTTTTCTAAATTTTAGTTCCATTTTTGTGTGTGTGTTTGTTTCAGGTGTTATGAGTATTTATCAAATCATTTACTTACTCCCCGTAAACCCTGAAATTGAAAGGACTTTCTGACAAAAGAGAAGACAAGTGAACCAAAGAAGGACCAAAGATATGAATTTCAAAATTCCAAACCAAAATCCAGGAGGAACATTCGCTTATAATACTCACAATCTGATCATTGTTGCCAAGAAATTGTGCCATTCAACAATATGCCATTCCTCTCTTCAACGAGCTCAATTTGAGTATTAGGAGACCTGAAATTGAGGTACAACAATTTGAGCTGAAGCTGGTCATGTTCCAAATGTTGCAAAATGTGGGTCAATTTAGTGGGATTCCTACTGAAGATCCACATCTTCATCTTTGGCTATTCATGGAAGTGAGTGACTTAATTAAACTAGTCGGGGTGACTGAGAATGCCTTGTGGCTGGGATTATTTCCATACCCTTTAAGAGATAGAGCACAAGCGTGGTTGAACTCCCTACCGTCCGATTCCATAACTACATGACAAGAGTTGGTTGAACATTTCTTAAATAAATATTTCCCTCCATCTTTAACCGCTAAGATTCGAAATAAAATCACTTTATTTCAACAACTTGATGAAGAATCTTTATATGAGGCATGAGAGCGGTTCAAGGAGTTACTACAAAAGTGCCCTCATCACGGCGTTCCTTGCTGCGTTCAAATAGAGGCTTTCTATATTGGTCTCAATATTCATACTAAAATGATGGTGGATGCTTCGGCAAATAGAGCCCTTTTTTCTAAGTCTTATAACGATGCTTACGAGATTATTGAAAGAATTGCCAGCAATAACTATCAGTGGCCAATCAACCGAGCAACCTTAAAAAGATGAGTAGCAGGAGTACATAAAGTGGACACACTTGCTTCTTTGGAAGCCCAGGTATCCTCTATGTCTTCTATGCTTAAGAACATAATTGTTAACGGTTTCAATGGTAATCTAACAAGTCAACAATTGAACCAGTTCGAGAATATTTCTTGTGAATATTGTGGAGATGGCCATTTCTTTGAAAATTGCCTATCGAATCAATAGTCAAATTATTACATGGGAAATCAGAATTGGAATGGTCTGCAATCACATTTTTACAACTCTTCATGGCAGAATCATCCAATTTCTGCATGGAGTAATCAATGGGCAAACCATAACGACTCTGTTATGCCATTTCAACCAAATTATCCGTCAGAATATTCTCAACAAGTGCAACAACCCCCACCAACTGAATCTTCAAGTGATCTTGAGAATCTACTGAAGGCATACATAGCGAAGAATGATACCACTTTAAGAAATCTAAAGAATCAAATAGGTCAGCTAATCGATGAACTTTGAAATAAACCCTAAGGTATTTTGTAGCACCCCAAACCCGGCCTGGACGTTATGGCCGAATCTGGCGATGTCACATTGAAGTGTTCTTCGTAAAGTGAATTATCCTTGAGAAACCCGTTCTATATTTAACCTCCTTATCTTCTTAGTGATGAATTTAAGATGGCTCATTCGTTTCCAAAGTGTAAGTTTTTTGGCAAAAAGTTCTTCATATTAAAACGTCATTAATTTTAAAATGTTAATTCTTGCAGAAGCTCTTAAAATAAGTTGCGTATTCGTGGTATTTTGAAAAGCATTTATCTTTTTGAAAACCCGCGTCTTTCCCTACCACTAGCAGTTATAAATCAAAGCAAATAAAAATCCCAAATTAAAAATAAAATCCAGAGAGGCCTTATACAATAAAAATACCCAAAATAAAATTACTTATAATTTAAAATCAACTAAGGAAGCCTGTGTGGTAGTGTGGCCACCTTTGAGTCCCTTGCAGCACCGATCCACCTAAGACTAGGGATTTCCTACGCAGATAAACAGAAGGGTGAATTTACGAAAACTCAGTGTGTAATCCCTTATCAAACAATCAGTTAATCATAAAGTGAGCGAATCTGATGCGGGCCTAAGCCCTTTTCACCGAATGATTCGATTTGATTAAGGCCATAGCCCATTCTGATGATCGATGATCGGTGTGGGCACGAGCCCATCTCGAGAATGATGACAGTACATATATGCAATCAGTGGATCCTACCCAGCCAGCCTTTACACTTCATCTCTGTCCAACCCTACACTCCATGTGGGGATAAAATCAACCCACCCATCCCCACACTCCAAAATAGCACCAGTTGCGGCACTAAACAGTATTTGCAGTAGAGCTGCTAGTACAATACACTTCCTCCAATCATAATAAAACCCATCCCCATGCAACATATTATGTCGTCTTAAATTACCATACGTGTATTCAATATGTGTAAAGTGGCATGCTCAAATACAATCATACATATCATAAAGGCATAGTAGTCATTTTAGTACACAGGGCAAAACAATCATTTTACCACAAAAAAGGGGGTCTAGCTACTCTTACTGACCCAACAGTGGGTCCACAGTCGTCTTGGGCAACCCGTGCAACCTTAGCAGTCAATCAGTGAAAATGAGCCTAATGCCCAATATGCAGGTCCATGTAGGCCCACACGCCCGTGTGGCCCACATAGCCCAGAAATGGCCTTGGCCGTATGGATTACACAGTCTGGCCCGATATTCTCCACACGTCAATATGGTTTATCTGTACGGGGCCCACACGGCCCATTTGGGCCCACTATGGCCCAAATCTGCCTTAGCCCATGAAATCGCTCATGGCGGCCTTTACGATCAAACGCCCATGTTTAGATACACAGATTACCACACGAGTAAGCGTACGCTCATGTAGCGTCAATAGTCTCGTATTTTGGCTTTTGCCAATCTACGATTAGGGGTAGTATTGTTACACACCTTGTTTGTGAAAAGGCATAGAAGCCCACGAGCACCAAACCTATATTCAATCAAGACACTCTGTCAGTCCTTTTATAAATAGGGTTAATCACCCTCTTTTTAACTATTTGATACTTGCCTTGATTGAACGAGTGCGGTTTATACCGCTTAAACCGCTGATGAAGGTTGTTTACGAACTCCTTGATGGATATCTACATTACAAGCGGATTTTATTAATCATGATTGTTTACACACATGGCTTAAGTCAACATATGTTAACTTATAGAAACACAAAACTCAAAACTAGGGAATGAAGCATTCAGCCTACGCCCTAGACTGCAAGCCAAAATACTCAGGTTGAACACAATGACTAAGAATAGAGTTACCATCGATCGAGTGATGAGAGAAAGGTTTCAAATGCTTTAGTATCACTTATAAACTCCTTCACTCCCCAAGAAGTTCTAGAAACCAAAAGAAACACCACAATAAGAGAGAAGAGATGAGAATCGACAATAAGAGAAAAAGAGTATTCGGCTCAAACAGTGTAAGAGAGGGGAGACTTGATAAAGTTGAAAGAGTAGAGAGAGAATAAGAAGGAATTGTGTGCACTCACCGATTTGTCAGAGAACAATTGTCAAACAGGAAACAAAAGTAGAGAGAGTAAGGGATGAAGTATTCGGCTTGGGTACCAAAAGAAAGAGATGATAAGAGAAACGATTTGAGAGAGAAAAGAGAGAAGAACAGAAGAGAGAAAGTGTTCAGCCAACCAACAAACCGATTGCGGGAGGGAGAAGATGGAGTAATCGGTTAGCAAGAGAACACTAAGGGAGATCAAACTCGGACTAAGCCAGAATCAAGAAAACCCGAATGTTTCATAGCAACTATCGGTCTCAAAAGAGAGAAAAACTAAAGGCGGAGAAGCAGCAAAATCAGAGGCAACAATTCGGCACAAAATGAGAGAATGTGAGCTAATGACCGAATATTAACAAAATGGGACTCCCATATTCAGCATACTTTTAAACACTCCCCTCTCTTAACTCTTCAAAACTCTCCAATCACTCCATTATCCAAATCTCAAAATTTCCTCCTAAAATCCTTCCATCATAATCTCCCCAACGACTAAATTCAAACTCCACTCAACTCAGCAGTGTTTCAGTCAACCACTACTACCCAAACGACATAGGCAGCAAAATAAAACACTCCACTGCGCCCACTAGGACTCGAACCTCAGACCTTAGACACCCTCAACATGCCATTTATCCCTTAGACCAGCAGACCCATTCTGACATAAAATACTCACATTTATTTAAAAGCCTACTAACTAAAGACAGGGTTTATTCCTTTAAAAACAGAACTTTTTGCATATGCCCAGGCTTAAACCCAAGACTTCTTAGACTCTTTCTAGAACACTCAGAACAGTTAACCACTGAATCAGGTACACAATTGTGTCACTTTCTTGCACAACTAGACAATTATATGCAACCTCCTAACTGTTCCCATGCTCAAGACCTAATACTTTTCGGCCCAAATTTCAGGGCGTTACAATTCACCCCTCCTTAAAGAAATTTTGTCTTTGAAATTTCCAACTATCAAATTAGTCACATAACAGACTACACCACTACGCTCCCACTGGACACTCTAGTTCCAAAACACTCCCACATACTTTCCCTAAAAAGTAGCCTTGAAAATCTCCTAGGTCATTCAATTGGGCTGAGTGCCCTCTTGAACCGTAAGCCACCACTGGTAAGCCTCATCTTTTAGCAGTGACACTTCACCCTTTAGTTTTTGCTTGGGAGTACAGTCGAGATCATCCATGATCCTCTCTGTGGCCTCAATCCAATACTCAGCCACATTAGGGCAACTCTAGCAATACCCTACAATGCATCTCAGGAGTATATGCAACCAAGTCATTGATTGAAGAGCCAGCTAAATTGGAACTGAAGATTTTGTCTCCTCATTTGTAATATGACTATTTGGGTCTATCTTCGAATTTGCCTGTCATTATTTTAGTTGAGTTCACCAAAGATCAAGAAGAAGAGGCACTTGTGATTTTGGAAAGGTACAAGAAGGGTACTAGATGGATTATTTCATATCTTCGAGTCACAGGTTGGAGGATTTGTAAGAGTTACAGGAAGTTAAATAAGGCCACCAGGAAAGGTCATTACGGGTTTTCTTTCCCTAATAAGATGTTGGGCAAATTTGATGGGAAAGAATATGATTACTTCCTAGATGATTATGGTTGGTATGACAAATGGCCATTTGACACCACCATGGTCAATGATGACCCTAAATAAAAAGGAGGGAGTTCACTTCACTTTCTCTATCGTTATTTTATATTTTTAGTTTTTTTTTCTTATTTGAATAAAATGGTAGACTTAGATAAAATTTTCCTTAGTTCATTACATTAATTAAAACTCTGTCTAGGAGATTGGGACTTAAGCGAGACCATCCATGACCCCTCCAATCTTTCCTAGGAGTTTAATTTAATGTAATTTTTCAAAAAAAAAATATTTTTCTAAGTAGCCAAAGAATTTAAGTATTTGTTTTATTAAATAAAGGTTCAAGTTTTAACCCAAACACTAATTTCTTTGAGTTTTTTTTTTCAGTATAGGAGCCTAGGATCCAAAAAGGAGCTGCCATTGGGCTTAAGACACTACTAAGAAGGGAAATATTCAACCCTTTTTCGCACAAACCTACAGCCCTTACCTTGCTCTACCACCACTCCCAAGTAGCCCAATAGTGCATCTCACTTAACCCCTTAATGTTGCAACCCTTAACTCCCTGAATCACCACCCCAAACACCTTCATTCGAAGTCACCAACTACCGCACCTAAACTATCCTTAAAATTGCCACCCTTTTCAACTCTAAACCTTACCCTCAGCTACTCACCCACTTGCCCAAAACTGAAACCACCCTTAACAAATTTCCTAAGTTTGATGCTGAGAGTCCGTTTATCTAGCACCATTCCACAAAGTGAACAGTTTGGTATAATGGCTATGATGCAACACATGCAGTGGCAGCAACAAGCTTATTGGAGATATTCAAAACTAAGGGATGACTCCATGAGAAGCACTTTTACAAAAATATACAATGACCCATTTATTTTTGTGCTTGAGTTTCCAGATTTCATATTTGATTCATGGAGTCCACTATCGAAGAGGGAGCAAAGTGATTCATGCAAAAACAAAGGTGATGGAGCAAAAGGTGAGTTGAATTCGGAAGGATCTACAAATAAATAAAAAGGGAGGATCTCAACTTTATTTTATTTTTGTTTTTAGTTTATTTTAGGATTAAGTTAATTAGGAATTTTTATTCTTTCCTAATAAAATAAGAGAGTAAAATCATTAATAAAATTTGAGCAAGTCGTAAAGTATAAAGTGCGGCAATAGATATATAAATGTCTAGGATTGGATTTAGAGAGAGCTTGGTACTTGTAACACCCTAAACTGTATCCGTCGCCGGGTTAGGGTTACGGGGCATTACCTGACTAAAACACAGTTCAACTTGCTCATATAATTCATTTCATGTTCAAAGACATAAATTTCTTTACAAATATTCGAACCAAATTTACATACATTAAGCCAAGTTCACACATTTTTAATATATAGTCAATTAAAATCAAGCATGCTATATACATCATATTACATATACAAACTATGCTCCAAAGTTCAAACATATTAATATCATCTATTTAATCACATATTCAAATCAACTAACATGCATCAAAGTCATGGTATTCGTACTTAATAAATATAAAATTCGAACCATATGACTTTAACATTAATGACACTCGTAAACTTAATATATATTCAAGCATATATCATTACATTTCATATATTGAATATATGCCAATACATCTATTTCATTAGATGTATATCAAATATATCATTTCATAACTTCTGCACATGCGCATATTAAAACCATTTGAGCCATATTACATAAATTATTTTGCAATCACATATGCGACTTTAGTAACATTACAACATGGCCAAACATACTAATGATGCATATATATATAGTGCGTAATTTACCCTAAAAACAAAAGCCATATTTAACATTTGAACACAAATAACATTCCAATGTACACCTAATTCACATTTATATTAATATACCTAAACTTCATATTTCACCTTATTAACTAATAATTATTTAGATCACACCATTATCAATATCATATGCATATCAAAATGAAATTAATATCATAATCGAATTTACAACCACACATGTACACATACCTATATTAATATTAGCATCAACTTGACACTTTTAACTATCCATTAAAACTAACCAAAACATACCTAATCATAACCATCATTTACCATTTGGATCCATACCAAAACAATCAACCAAAACAATCATGAAACATATTCATTACTTACCCTTTTGCAACCAAACCTATAAAGCCACTATACAATCATCCATCACCCTAATTATATCACATTTCATACTTCCAAAATGAGCTAACTATTAAGCCTATTATACATCATATTTACCATTTCTCATTGATGAATCATATAACCAAACATCACAAACATATATACCAAGAAACATACTTCCCAAAATAAGTTTAAGTCATAGTCAAATACACACAAGCTTTAATATTATACTCAAGCCATTTTCGCATGGCTATATATACACAAATTCAAAACCAAACATATTTAAACTAGCCTATACATGCCAAATGTTCAAAGTTTCAAACTTTAAAAGTATCGAATGGTAGTCGATAGTGTGACGATGATCCTTGACGATCCCTGAGCTCGTAACTAGCTTCCAAAATCTATAAAACAACAAACGAACACGCATAGTAAGCTTAAATAGCTTAGTAAGTCATAAGCAATTAAATCAATTCCATGACATTCATCCTTCAACTTAATTAAACCGAACCATACTAACCATTACGACATATACAATTATTAAGCTTACAACTACATGTATCAATACATATACTTTAGCATTATTTTCCACTTGGCCGAATACACATATATTAATATACGTATTTAACTCTCATTTTCATAATGCACATTTCATATATTCATATATACTACTTAATCATTGAACTTAGTACACACTTGTCCTTTTAGCTTGATTTCACATTCGATCCTAACTCAATATTGCCAGTTGAACCATTCAAAATTAATAAGGATACTCAGATGGTTGAAAAGCTCATACAATGCCAACGTCCCAGACATGGTCTTACATGTAATCACATATCGACGCCACTGTCCCAGACAGGGTTTTACACTTAAATCATAAATCGATGCCAACGCCACAGACGTGGTCTTACACGAATTTACATATCAAAATCCTATGTCATGACATATGTATCCTAACTATTCTTAAGGTTCGTACGGGGCTTTTGGACGTCATAACTCGATCGATTCAGGCTTATAAATGCTTCTCCATACTTAAACAATTTCAGCTTGAACATATATATACAAGCAATAGTTCAGTTTGGCACAAATATAATATATACAATCGAATTTAATGACATGTGTTTACTTATGAACTTACCTCGTACGAAGACAAACAGACCGGGTCGACTATTCAACAATTTTAGATTTCCCCCAATCCAAATCTGATTTTCTCTTTCTTGATCAAAATTAATATAAATTAAACTTATTTAATCAAATATTCAATCAAATTCATCCGAAAACATATAAATGGGCAAATTAAACTTTTTCCCCTAACATTTCATATTTTTTACAATTTAGTCCCTATTTCACAAAACACGAAATATTCAAAATTTGAATACACCCATGTTAGACCGAATTTACCCTAGTCCATACAAGCCCATATGTTTCATTTATTTCACATTCTGACCCCTCAATTTTCAAAATTTACAATTTAATCCTAAATAGACATTTTTATCAAAAATCACTTAATTAAACTTGACAATCTAACAACATATATTTATTTTTAATCATCAAACAAAAAAATCATCAAGCTATCAACTATGGAAATTCATGAATACATCATCAAATTAAAAAATTCAAGCATGGGCTAGCTAGTACTAAAAGCAACGATCTCAAAAACGTAAAAATTATCAAAAACCGAACAAATTACATGCCTAATTTGAAGAACACAAGGGTCGAACCTTCAAAACTCTTTTCTTTCTCTTTTTCTTTGTTATAATCTGCCAAAAGATGAACATTTGCATGGCTAAATTAATTTTTGTTTTATTATAACATTATTAATTAGCATTTTTACCATATTAACCTTTTAAAATTAATAACCAAATTATATTTTTCATGTCTAATACCGTCCATGCATGATTTCAAGGGTGTAATTTCATCTTAAGGACTCCACATTATAAAAACAATAGCTATTTAGCACTTTAACAATTAGCTAGCCACTTTTACATTTTACGCGATTAAGTCCTTCTAATTAAATCGAGCACACAAACAATAAAATTTTCACACGAAATTTTCATACATACCAATTCACATATTATAAAAATAAAAAATAATATTAAAATATTTTTCTAACTCAAATTTGTGGTCCCGAAACCACTGTTCTGGTTAAGGTCTAAACTGGGTTGTTATAGTACTTAAGCAATCAAATTGACTGACCTCCTCTTTTCTAGAATCCTATCTGGTGTATAGTATCTATTCACTTTAAACAATAATGACATTTTTCATTTTAGTAGGGGGGACAGAAAAATTGAATTATTTCCACTCAGAATAAGTTTTTCTTTTAATTATGATTAGGATATATTTTGTTCAATAATTTGAAATTTTGTTATATATGCTAAACTTCAGTATAAATAAATTTCTATTATTTTAATAAATTATTATGTTAGCTTAATAATAATATGAATGGATTTTTAATAAAGCATTCAAATCGTACCATAAATTTTTAGTTCCTTACGAAAGTTAGGCATGCATGAAAGTTTAAGTCTTTAGAATTGACTTAGTAGTTTCTTGAGGCGAAATCTTAGGAAGCATGGAATGTTGAAAATGATTTAGACAACTATTGTTTGGACCGTTTGAGCCTTTCAAGTCAACCATGATGAAATTTTATCCTTTGAAACCCAACTTTGAGACTATATGGCCTAATTCTATTTGTTCCCTTGCAATATTTAGCCATCACTTTTTCTTTTAATTAACTTTAAATTGTCCCAAACACTAGACTCAGTACTATTCTTTGAAAATAAGTTTGGGGGAGTTGAAAGAAATATCAAATGCTCAAAAAAGTGTAGTACATGAAGCAAGTGCTTATATTGAATTAAAAAAAAAACACATGTACTTGAAAGAAAATAGATGTATAAAAGAGCATGTGAAAGTTAAGTAAGTTGGTGTATCGAAGGTAAAAATTCCGAAGGTCCGATTAATGCTGAGTCTAGGGTTTTAAGCCTAAAATTATCTATCTTTCACCTACCCTTAGCCTAGCCATGTTACAACCTTGCTAAAGACCTATTCATTCAAGTTTCTATGCTACCTACATTAGTGGAGAGAAATTGCTATGATCAACATATGAAGACATAAGTTAAACTTAATGATTGCAACTTAGTCTTGAATAAGGGAATAAAAATCAAATTGGTAAGGGTTAACATGCCTTTGTTAAGGAAGCATTTCATCTAAATTTTGCTATTGTAATAGTTGTTGAGATTAATTTGAATGATATGTATACTTAAGTAGCGTAACTATCAAACTTCTTATTTTTGAGCATAAGTATATTAAAATCATAATTTTGAGAAAAATATTGTTCTAAAGGAGTTTTTCAAAGGTGTTTCCAAGAAATTCTTTTCAAAATTCATGCATTACTCGGGACGAGCAATGAATTAAGTTTAGGGGTGTCGAAACACAAAAATTTACACACTTTTTCATACCCTTTTTAACTTAAATTCATGCGAATTCGGTTAAATTCTTATCGAAAAATAATTAATTTTTATAAAATAATTAAATTGTACTTAAATTATGAACATGTTAAATTTTAATTAATTTTGGTTATTTTTGACAGAATTGCACAAAGGGTTAAAAATGGCTCTACAAACACTACTAAAAGTACAAAACCGAGAAGCAATTTGAAGTACCAAGGCAAATTAATTTTTAGCCTAAGACGGTCCAAAATTATGTGTATCAATTCATAATATAATTAATTTTAATTTATACCCAAATTAATTTGGGTTAATAAATTATTATTAATTAATTATGAAAAAGTGGTTCGATTGAACCAAACTGAGTGAACCGAACCAGCTAAGAAAAGGACAGCTGAAAACCGTCCAAGTGCTGACCCAATTCAGCTCATTAGCTAATTATTTAAGCTTGCGAAGAGGCCCTTGAAGACTTGTTCAGATTGCAATTAAACAGCTCCGCAATTGGTGGCTTTCTAGATTTGCCCTAAGCTTAATGTAGCAAGTTTGAAACCATCAAACTTGCCACATGTGTGGCCGGCCAAGGGAGGGCTATTTGGCTGCTATTTTTAGCAAATTTTAGCTGCCACATCCAGCTATAAACCCCCCTTGGTTGATCATTCAACACATCTCTCATTCACATCTCTTCTCTCACAATTCTTGTGACACCCTTAACTTGTATTCGTCGCTGGAATAAGGTTGCGGGGCATTACCAAGCATAAGCACAGTTCATCACAATCACTTATTACAAATCATGCACAAAATTATATCGACTTCTTTATAATAATTTTGTACTCAATTAGCAACCAATCACTCATCCATATAAGTCAAGTCTGCATATACAGAGCACATGACCAATATAAATCGAACATACATTATTAATCATATTACAAAAAAAATCCATGCTATAAAATTTAACAATATCAATATCATTATCTTTTGTCAAATTAATATTTCAATTGAATTAATATGTATCAAACCTTACCACATGTGTCTTAAAAATATTCATACATGAGACTTTTTTTAAACATTACCAATTAATCAAATATAATCATGTGCATTACTAATTCATGTGCAATCCACTATAATATCTTTAATCATTTTCGAACATCAAAGACATTTCATAGCATACCTAATCCGAATGCTCAAAAACCAATCCAAACCAAATATGCCTAGCTATTTTAACTCATCACAAGACTATGCGCATAAGACCATATTAATTTAAACCATATAGTTCTCAACTTATAATATTCACACATTTGCATTACTTAACCAAACAAAAGCCAACATGATTTTTACCACTTATAACACATATACTAATCATGCTTTAGAAATTAAACATATCAATAATATTTATTTAATCATTTTACTAATCTCATTAACATAAAACATATCATATCGCATATACTTTATATTTCTATTAGCCGAACATATTAACTAAATAACATGGCATTTAAAAAATTAAAATAATCATTAATCATAATTCATTTTCATGTACTCAACTTACAACAATACATTCATTTATAAGCTTTTCCACATGCGCATATTAGCCTAAGTTGAACTATACCTCATGGTTAATTAAGCAAAATTTTACAAATACATACAAGCATATCTAAATGACCGAATTTCACTTGCAACATAATCAATTCATACATTGCTCACTTGACTAACATTAATAATTTTTCATGTAATTTAGCCAAATCAAAACATGTCAATTCCATATGCTATAAATCATGCCAAAATTTCATATACACAACTAAATCAATTTATATATATATTCGGTCATTTAATATGACTTCCGTATAACAGTTAAAACATATCCATTCTTGCCATCATAAACCGGACATAAATAGTCAAATATCATAGCCGAACATACAATAACATAGATATATAACAGTTTGACCTTTACATCCCAAATCACCAAAATTCATGACATAGGCACATATGTATTCATTTATCTATCATCAACCAAATATAACAGCTCATCACTACCATTTCCCAAACTAATAAATAAACATATTACAGTCAAAATGTAAATCAATAATAAACCATACCCAAAACACATCCAACAACCATACTTAATTCACTTGAGTCAAATTATAACAACCACAAATGAATATCATACCAATTAACAATCTTACCAAGATGAGCTAATTATAAACCATACTTATCATTACTTCATACCAAATCATATATCAAGCACACCACAAACATATTTCATGAAACATAATTTCTAACATGAACTTATACCATGACCAAAAATACATAAACATAAGCATCATTACTAGCCATTTTCGCATGGCTTTACATATATACAGCTTCAAAATTGACAACAACAATCGGTAGTCTATACATGCCATATGCTTGAAGATCAAGATTTAAAAATACTGAAATAGCAATCAATAGTGTGACAGATTTCCTTAACGATCCCCGAGCTCGTAACTAGTTTCCAAAATCTATAAAACAACGAACGAACACACACAGTAAGCTTAAATAGCTTAGTAAGTCATAAGCAAATAAATTATTATATGAACATTAGTATGATTATTTCATGTAAGCTGAATACTCCCAATCTTGAACAAATGTATTTATGATCACATTTAAACAATTAATTCACATTATCATATTATACAACAACACTTACCTTTATTTCCAAACTTCATATAAACTCAAATATACCTGAATCGTTTAATTCCAACTCACATTAAATTTTACCATATCATTGCCCGTTGAACAGTGCGGAATCAAATAGGATACTCAGATAACATGGAAAGTTCATACAATGCCAACGTCCCAGACGTGGTCTTACATGTAATCAAATATAGATGCCACTGTCCCAGATAGGGTCTTACACGAAATCATATACGATGCCTATGTCCTAGACATGGTCTTACATGAAATCACATGTTGGAATTCTATGTCATGACATATGTATCCTAACTATTCCTAAGGTTCATACGGGGCTTTCGGACGTCGTAACTCTATCAATTCAGGCTTGTAAATACTTCTTCTATACGTATACAAATTTGGCTTGAATATATATATACAAGTAATAATTCAATTCGACACAAATAATATATATATATAATCAAATTTAACGACATTTGTTTACCTATGAACTTACTCGAATAAAGACGAACGAACTAGAGCGACTATTCGACAACTTTAGATTTCCCCCGATCCAAATCCGATTTTCTCTTTTCTTGATCTAAATTAATACAAATTTGACTTATTTAATCATATATTCATTCAAATTCATTCAAAAACACATAAATGGGAAAATTACACTTTTCCCCTAACATTTCACATTTTTCACAATTTAGTCCCTATTTCACAAAACATAAAAGATTCAAAATTTGACCACACCCATGCTTAGCCGAATTTCACTAAGGTCCCTAGCAGCCCATTTCTTTCATTTATTTCACATTTTGACCCTTCAATTTATAAAATTTACAATTTAATCTCAAATAAGCATTTTTACTAAAAATCACTTAATTAAACATGAAAAACTATTAACACCTATTTATTTTTCATCATCAAACACAAAAATCATCAAGCTTTCAACAATGGAAAATCTCAAATTCGTCATTAATTCTAAAAATTAAAGCATGGGCTAGCTAAAACACGAAACAACGATCTCAAAAACGTAAAAGTTATCAAAAACCAAGCTTAAAACATACCTAATTTGAAGAACACAAGGGCTAAACATTTAAAACTCATTTCTATTGAAGTTTCGGCAACCAAGATGAACACATGCATGTTTTGTTATGTTTTATTTTATTTAATATCATTTCAACACATAATTTACTAAATTAACCTTTATAAATTAATTTGAAAACATTATAATCAATGTCCATAACCGTCCATGCATGTTTCCAAAGGTCAAATTACATCTTAAGGACTCCACATTATAAAAACAATAGCAATGTAGCACTTTAACAATTAGCTAGCCACTTTTACAATTTACGCGATTAAGTCCATTTATAAAATTAAACAACCAATCGGTAAAATTAATTCATGAAAATTTCACACATGAATTCTAACATGCTGTAAACACATAAAATATAATTAAAATAGTTTTTTGACTCGGATTCGTGGTCCCGAAACCACTGTTCCAATTAAGGTCTAAACTGGGCTGTTACAACTCTCCCCTCCTTAGGGATTTTCGTCCCAGAAAATCTTACCAGCAAATAGGTTTAGGTAACGTTCTCTCATAGCATCCTCGGGTTCCCACGTAGCTTCTTCAACCCCGTGTCAGTGCTATAAGACTTGCACTAATGAGATTTTATTATTTCTCAATTCTTTAACCTCGCAATCTAAAATTCGAATCGGTTCTTCTTCATATGTCATATCGGATCGAATCTCAATCTCAGACGGGGAAATCACATGCGATGGATCGGATCGATATCGTTGAAGCATCGAAACATGGAATACGTTATGGATATTTTCTAACTCAGGTGGCAATAATAGTCTGTAAGCAACCGGCTCGATATGCTCAATAATCTCATACGGCCAAATGAATCTCGGACTTAATTTGCCTTTACAACCTAATCAGAGTATTTTATTCCATGGAGATACTTTCAGAAACACTTTATCCCTGATTTGAAACTCCATATTTTTCCGTTTCAAGTCTGCGTACGATTTTTGACGATCTAACACTATTTTTAGACTTTCAGGAATCACTTTTACTTTCTGTTCAGTCTCATTAATCAAATCGACCTCGTATATCTTATTCTCACTGAGCTCAGTCCAATATAAATGTAACACCCCTTACCTATACCCAAGACTGGGACAAGGTACGAGGCATTATCGTACAACAGTATGAACTTTCTAAGTAAAACGGGTTATAAAATTTCATTCCAATTTTAAAACTAAACAAAAAAAACATATTGTCGCTATTATAGACCTATGAGGTCCAAAACATGCGTTAAAAGGGGTTCGGGACTAAACCGAGAACTCAAGAAAATTCTAGAAAAAGTTTCATGTTTAAGGGCCAGTTCTGCATTGCTTTTCAAAAGCACTTCTGGCTCCAAAAGCACTTCTGGAAGAAAAGCTGTGTAGAACAAGCTGTTTTTGGCTGAAATTTTTTGCTTTTCAGAAGTGCTTTTGAAAAGCACATCTGAAAAGGAGAAGCTAAAATTTTTAGCTTTTCCTCTCCCAAAAGCACTTTTAGTGCTTAATTACTTTTTCACCCCTCCAATAACATAGTACTTCCCCTTTTTTTTCTTGGTACTTAATTATAAATGTGTTAAAATCATTAATTAAAAATAAAAAAATATTTTTTAAAATACTAATTACAAATATTTAATAGTTATATTTAAATATTTAAAATATAGTTTATATATTCTAATTAAATTTTATAAATAATTAATATTTATTGCTTAAAAATATTTAAAATTTATATTTTATATATTAAAATATTAACAAGAAGTTATAATAATTTTTTTTATTCTTACTAAAATATAATAATATTAATTAATTAAAATATTATTTAAATGTATATTTGTTACTTGACAATAACATGTCTAAAATGGATATTTTATTTCTCAAAAGCACTTTTTGGCAGCAATGCTAAACACTCAAATTTTAAAGCAAATTTTTCAAAAGCACTTTTCAAAAGCACCTTTCCACAGAACTTTTCAAAAGCATTGCCAAACTAGCCTTAAGGCTCACACGCCCATGTGGAGGCAATGCACACGCCCGTGTGCTTTGGACGCCCGTGTCCTTTACCCGTCTGAATTTATTCTTCACTCGAACCTACAGGGGTTTTCATACGTCCGTGTCCCTAGCCCGTGTCCTTCACACGGCCTAGACACGCCAGTGTCATCGCCCGTGTCTAAAAACCTCGACATTCTACTTATGATGTTATCATCCATTTAAGGGCACATGGCCAAGACACACGCCTGTGTGCTAGGCTGTGCCCTCCGCACAGTTGAGACACACGGCTGTGTCTCTACCCATATGTTTACTATCATGCATACTGACTTAAAAATTTTAGGTGCAAGGGACACACGACAGTACACACCCCTATAGGGCCGACCGTGTGCCACACACGGCCTAGACACATGCCCGTGTGTCTACCCGTGTGGACCTTTTTGGAGGATATTTTCCAAGCCTTTTGTCACCCTCACTCATCCATACACACTAATATGTTTCTTGGACATCTATCATGGTATAATAATACCCTTAAAACCTCATTAGTCAAGATCATGCATGTTGCTCATGTCTCTTTTAATCCTATATAGATATTACCCTTTTTGTGTTAGGGTTACCATTCCAACATGACTCATTCATACTTGGCTCATTTTATAACTCATTGCCAATTAAGACTTAAATCATCCCCAAGTGATTTGGCTACATATCTCATGTCCATTCATGATTTATCAAAATAAACATACAAGCATAAACATGCACAATTAGTAGGTTTACAACCTACATCCAAATGAACCATATCATATGGCCCTTACATTGGCTTGCCAAATGACACATATAACAAAATGACCCAAAAACCCTATACATGCCATTATAACAAAATAAAAGTTTCTATATACAAAGGCAAGACAAGTTGATAGTGTTGCCAATGCTCCTATCATCTTCCAACCTTCACAAGTCCATGAGCTCTGTAAAACAAGAGAAATGAAAGGGCGTAAGTATTAACATGCTTAGTAAGTCCGGATAACGGGAAGGTAAACTTATCGGTTATTTAGTATAAACCATAAAAGATATTCATGCCAAATATGCATAGCATAATTCCCCTATCACATACACTCAACCATCAAGTTAGTCTCATACCAATACATTATAACTTTAGTCTTTGATGAGCTCATCAATTCAAACATTTCCATTTCCAATTCTCATTTTAATCCCGTTGAATTTTCTCGAAATCTCGATGGATATCCCATTTACCGTCAAATTAGGCAAGTGATTATTTTAAAACACGTACTCTTACGAACCTTGCTCTTACGCGGGATTACCAATTCTGGCTAAATCCCCCGTAGTATAAACTCATGGAGTGATGTCGAGATTACCAGTCTAGGCTAAATTCTTTGTAATGACAAACACTCTTAAGGAGCTCGAATCTGAATTACCAGTCCAGGCTAAATTCAGGCCCTAATTGGATTACCCGTCCGAGCTAGATCCTTTTTACCGTCAATTCATTTTTGGAATATCCATCAGACATCCTTTTCATACAATCGGGACATCTTCTCATAACATCAATTTTCATGAATTATCATACATCAATTATCAATATTATAACTCATACATGAACATAAATTTTAATGTATTTGAAAATAGTTTACATTCGAGTTATACAAACTTACCTGGAAGATGTTCTGGGTTCTAATTTCGGTTACTTCGAAACCTTTTATTGTCCACAGTCAACCTCCGAAATTGGTCTCTTGGGGTCTATATAAGCAACAGTAAATTATTAATATATCACACTATTCATTTCAAGCCTAAATTTCTCCCCGGGCAAAATGACCATTTTGCCCCTAACATTTCACATTTTTTACAAGTCCATAGGCTCGTATAATGAAATGCATGTAATTCCTTGGTTACCCAAGCCTAGCTGAATGTATCTTAAGCTCATACTAGCCCATATTTTCCTCTATTTCTCATTTTTCTACCCATTTTTAAAAGTTTTACAAAAATGGCCCCTTAGGCCATTTCCATGAAAACTACCTAGTAAAATTTGTTCACTATCCTCTAAACTCTCATATTCCTCCATAAATCATCAAAACACAAGCACCTCATGCATGGGTAAATTTCTAAACATGAACCGTAGCTTGAAATATGAGTAGAAATAGAGAGAACATGTTACGAGGATCTCAAAAATACAAAGAACATTAAAAACGGGGCTAGGGAGAACTTACTATTGAGCTTGAAAAGTTGGAAAAACCCTAGCTATGGCTCCTTGAAATTTTCGGCAGCTATGAAGAAGATGGTAGCTGATTTTGCTTTCATTTTTCCCTTTTTATTCCATTTATTACCAAATGACCAAAATGCCCCTCCTTACAAAACTTTAAAATTTTGCCATGCATGTCCATTTTTGTCCAAAAACTTAGAAATTGGGAAAATTTCTATTTAAGACCTCCTAATTAATAATCAAAAAGCAATTTCATACAAATTGCTTCTAGAATCCAAGTTTTGCAACTTATTCAATTTGGTCCCTAATTTCTAATTGGATACCTTATACATAGAATTTCTCTATGAAACTTTAACACATGCTTATTATCATATTCTAGGCCTCATAATAATCACAAAACAAATATTGTACCATCAAATTTCTGGTCCCAAAACCACTATTCTGACTAGGCCAAATTTTGGGATGTTACTATTAAGGTGTTCGACATTTGCGACCGTACAAAGCCTCGTAAGGAGCCATTTTGACACTCGATTGAAAGCTATTATTATATGCAAATTCAATCAGTGGCAAGTATCATTCCCACGTACCTTCAAACTCAAGAATACAACATCTCAACATATCTTCGAGTATCTGAGTAATCCACTTGGATTAACCATCCGTTTGTGGGTGAAAAACAGTGCTAAAGTGTAGTTTCATACCTAATGCATCTTACAGTTTCTTCCAAAACCATGATGTGAACCTTAGATCTCTATCCAAAACAATAGAAATAGGTACTCCATGCAATCTCACAATTTGAGAAATGTACAACTCAGCAAGCTTATCAAGTGAATAATCTATGTGAACCGAAATGAAATGAGAATGAAATGAGAATGAAATGAGCCAATTTAGTCAATCTATCAACAACAACCCAGATTGCATCTTTCTTACTTGGTGACAGAGGCAAACCCGATACAAAATCCATCGTGATGCTACCCCATTTCCACTCGGGAATCATAATCGACTGAAGTAACCCAGACGGAACCTAATACTCAGTTTTAACTTGCTGACAAATTAAGCATTTCGAAATAAATTCTGAGATATCTTGTTTCATATCATGCCACCAATAAAGCTGTTTCAGATCATTATACATTTTAGTACTACTCGGATGAACAGATAACCGACTGCTATGAGCTTCATTTAAAATCATCTGAATCAACTCTGAACTTCTTGGAACACATATTCAGCCTCTGAATCTCAAACAACCTTCAGCATCAACACGAAATTCTGAATCAGTATTCAAATCACAGTGAGTCCTTTTTGCTAACAATTCATTATCGACTTTCTGAGCTTTGTAAATCTGCTGCATAAATAATGGTCTCGCTTTTAACTCGGCTATAATCGATCCATCATCAAATAGAGCCATGTGCGCATTCATCGCACACAGAGCAAACAGAGATTTTTGACTTAGAGCATCAGCAACAACATTGTCCTTTCCCGGATGGTAGTCAATTACAAGCTCATAATCTTTTAACAACTCTAAACATCTTCACTGTCGTAGATTCAGATCTTTTTGAGTCATCAAATATTTTAAGCTTTTGTGATCAGAATAGACGTGACATTTATCATCGAATAGATAGTGGCACCAAATCTTCAACGTAAACACTATAGCTGCTAATTCTAAATCGTGCGCCAGATAATTCTTTTCATGTGACTTTAACTATCTCGAGGCATAAGCTATGATTTTGCCTTCCTGCATCAAAACACAACCTGATGCATCACTATAAATCACGAATTCTTTACCCGATTCTGGCTGAACTAACACCGGAGCTTCAGTCAACAAAGCTTTCAACTGATCAAAACTATTCTGACACTTTTCTAACCACTCGAATTTAACATCATTTTGAAGCAGTCTCGTCATCGGAGTTGCAATCATAGAGAAACCTTTTACAAACAGTTTGTAATAACCAGCAAGTCCCAAAAAACTTCAGACTTCAAAAATATTTCTCTGAGGCTTCCAATCTAGTATTGTCAAAATCTTGCTCGGATCAACCCGAATGCCCGATGCTGATACAACATGTCCCAAGAAACCAACTTCACACAACCAGAACTCACATTTACTAAACTTCGCATACAACTATTTATCTTGCAAAGTTTGTAGCACAATTTTTAGATGTTTCACATGCTCGGATTTATCACGGGAATAGATCAAAATGTCATCTATAAACACAACCACAAATCGATCCAAATACTGTCTGAAGATCCGATTCATTAAATCCATAAAAATAGCAGGTGCATTAGTAAGTCTGAAAGGCATAACCAGAAACTCATAGTGTTCATACCTCGTTTAGAAAGTAGTTTTTGGCACATTGGAGTCTTTAACTCATAGTTGATAGTAACCTGTTCTGAAATCTATCTTTGAAAACACTGTAGCCCCTTTCAACTGATCGAACAAGTAATCAATTCATGGAAAAGGATGTTTATTCTTTATAGTCACCTTATTGAGCTGTCGGTAGTCGTTGCACATTCTCATAGTTCAGTTTTTCTTTTTCACAAACAAAATCGATGCAACCCAAGGAGAAAAACTCAGTCGCACGAAGCCTCTATCAGTCAATTCTTGTAACTGAGCTTTCAACTCTTTTAATTTATTCGGTGACATTCTGTACAGAGCTATTCAAATCAGAGTTGTCCCCGGCACTAACTCAATGCCAAACTCTACTTTTCAGATCGATGGCAAACCCGGTAATTCTTTAGGAAACACATCCAGATATTCGCACACTACTAGTACTGATTCAATATTCTTTTCAGTCACTTTAGAATCAAGTACATAGGCAAAGCAAGCTTCACAACCTTTTTACACATATTTATGAGCTAACATCAGAGATATCACTGCCGATAAACCATTCAAATCATTAGACTCAATTCGAATAATCTTATCATTCTGGCATCGCAAATCAATAGTCTTCTGTTTGTAGTTCATAATAGCATCATGCAACATTAGCCAATCAATACCCAGAATTATATCAAATTCATCGAATGGAAACAACATCAAATTGGCCAGAAAACATGAATTTTAAATCATCAAAAGACAATTCATGCATACTTTATCAACCAAAACACACCGACCTAAAGGGTTCGATACTCTAATCACAAACTCAGTAGACTCTACAGGCAAAGTCTTACTGGATACTAAAGTTTCACATACATAATAATGAGTCGATCCAGGATCAATCAATGTAACAACATTAATATCATAAAGAGTGAAAGTATCGGTAATAACATCTCGGGATGAAGCCTCTTCGCGAGCGCGGATAACATAAGCTCGAGTAGGTGCATGAGCCTCAGATCTAATAGCAGTATCTTTAGTTCCCCTCTGGCTACCACTCACATTACTCATGTTTCTGGGTGGTTTACCTCGAGCAACTGTGATACTCAGCCTCGTATTCTGTACTGTGTTTTGCTCAATAAATGATAAATATGGGCTAATATGTATACTATGAAAATTTGGCCAGCATGAAATTAGAAAGAAATTATTTAATTTGTGATTTTGTGAAATAGGGACTAAATTCAATAAATGTGGAACTTTAGGGACTAAAGTGCAAAAATGCCCAAATGTGTGTTGTGGACTAAATTGAAAGATTATGTGATTAAATGAGTTGAATTTGTTATAATATAGATCAAGAAAACAGGAACCCAGACTTAGATCGAGGAAATAACAAAGTACTCGACTAATCAACTAGTTTTGTCATTTTTACGACTGAGGTAAGTTTGTATGTGATAAATATTGTTACAATTATGTTTGTAATGCTTTAATAATGCATAAATTGTATATATGCAATTACGATTATGTACGACGACAAATCTACTATATTTGGCAGTTAATGTGCGTTTCAAAATAGCTTCAACTTTATAAAGCACTTAGTGTGTGAATTGGAATAACTTCGACTATATGAGGCATTAAGTGTGCCATACCGAGATAGCTTCAGTTTAATGTGTTGGTACTAAGTATGCGATATTGTTATAGCTTCAGCTAATCATTTATGCACTAAGTGTGCTAGTTGTTAGAGCATTGAAAGATTTTTGAATGATTTAACACAAAGAGATGAGAATGAAATAAATAAATATGGGAAAGTACAGGTACGTACGGTACCTATGTGGTAGTTGATACTATGTGTATGAAGCTTGAAGAATTTGTATATACATGATAAACGGTCATGGATTAGAATTGAATGATGATATGAGAACTACTAAGTGTTTATTAATTGATGATTTGTATATTATGAACTGTTGAGTATATTTGGTACGAACTTACTAAGCCATGAAGTTTACTGTGTGTTATTTGTCTTTGTTTTATAGAGTATCAAAGCTATCTCAAACATCAAGGATCATCGAGAACCATCATCACACTATCGACTACTTGTTGGTATTTTGGATACTTGTAAATATGGTATATGGCATGTATAGGCTAGTGAGTTGATGATATGTTTTGAATTATGATTTAAGCCATAAGATTTGGCTTACTTTTGGCTTGAAAATGTTGGTATGTATTTGGTCATTTAAGTTGGCCTAAGTGTTGTGCATAATGCCTTAAATATATTGGCTTGTTTTGGGTATGTTGGCCTTAGTTATTGATATAGTTTGATAATGTGTTTTGTGATATGAAATAGATGATAATATGATGAATTACTGAATATGGAATTTATGCAAGTTGTGATGATTTTGGCATAATTATTTGGTATATTTTGAATGTGGAATTGAGTAGTTAAAATGGTTGATAATAGATAGTATTATATGTGTGTGAATTTGGTATGTTTTGGGCTGCCTATAAGTGTATGGAAATGGTTCCAAATTGGTTGCTTTGTATGCATGAGTGAAGGGTGGCAAATTGGCTTTGCAAATGGCCTACTTTTGTCCATACGGGTAGAGACACGGGCGTGTGTCTCAGCCATGTGTGACACACGGCTATGTTACACGGTCGTGTGTCCCCTAAGGTACCCTTTATTATTAAGGCAGTATACCCTACAATTTTGACACGGCCTAGACACACAGGCGTGTCTATTGACCGTGTGTGGCACACGGGTTGGCACATGGGCGTGTGGCCGGCTGTGTGACCCAAGTCAATAACCTTTCTAGTTCTCCCATAGCCAAGGCACACGGGCGTGTCCTCGGCCGTGTGGTACAAGTCAGTATGTATGCCCTGTTTTCACACGACTTGTGACACGGGCGTGTCTGGTGGCCGTGTGAGGTATACATCCTGTTCATATTGGCGTGTGACCATAAAATCAAAGAAAATTTTCCAAGTTTCTCAAAGTTTGCAAATGTTATCGATTTAGTCTCAAACCACTCTTAATTATGTTTTAAGGTCTCGTAGAACCTTATAAGGGACATTGTGATTGTTTTGAATGCATTTTGATAATGAAGGTATAAATGTATGTGAATGAGGTGTGTTATCTGGTAATGCCTCGCAACCCTATTCTAGAGTCGGATACAGGTTAGGGGTGTTATAGGCATAAAATCTCAAAAAGAGGAATTGAAGTCGATAAAGTAAAGTGGACGTAATTAAAAGATTATCGGCCCCAATTAATGTGAAAGGAGTCAAAATTTTCTTAGGCCATGCCGATTTTTACTGAAGGTTAATCAAAGATTTCTCAAAAATTTCTAAACCATTGTGTTTGTTGTTAGAGAAAGATACAGTATTTGATTTCAACAAAGCATGTTTGGAAGCTTTTGAAGATCTAAAAAAATGGATAATATCAACCCCAATAATAGTTACACCTGATTGGAGCTCACCTTTTGAGTTGATGTGCGATGTAAGTGAATATGTCGTTGGAGCTGTGATGGGTCAAAAAAGAAACAAAGTGTTTCACCCTTTTTACTATGCAAGTAGAACTTTAACGGGAGCCCAATTCAATACTTGCTCACGAAGAAAGATGTGAAACTGAGGCTAATTTGTTGGATACTTTTACTCCAAGAATTTGACCTTGAGATCCAAGATAGAAAAGGTGTCAAAAATCAAATAGCTGATCATCTGTCGAGGTTGGAGCAAGATGAGGTAACTCGATCATGTGTGCCTATCAACGAGAATTTCCCAGATGAACATTTATTTGAGGTAAGTCAAATTCATGAAGCACCTGAGTTTGCTGATTTTGCCAATTAGCTTGCATGTGGAATAATTCCTTTACAAATGACATACTAACAAAGGAAAAAATTCCTTCATGATAGTCGGTATTATTTTTGGGAGGATCCGTTTTTGTTTAAACAATGTGCAGATAATATAATTCGAAAGTGTGTAGCTGAAAGTGAGATTGCTGAGATCTTGTATCATTTCCATTCATCTCTAAGTGGGGGAAACTTTGGTGGTTCTCGTACTGTAGCTAAGATTTTGCAAGTAGGTTTCTTTCGGCCTACACTATTTAAAGATGCTTATGCTTATGTGAAGAACTGTGATAAATGCCAAAGGATCAGAAATATATCAGATGCCCTTGACAAAAATTTTAGAGATTGAATTATTTGACGTATGGGGCATTGACTTCTTAGGCCAGTTTCCTTCTTCGTATGGAAACAAATACATCTTAGTTGTTGTGGACTATGTATCTAAGTGGGTTGAACCTGAAGCATACTCTACAAATGATGCAAATGTAGTCATGCGATTCCTACATAAGCATGTGTTTACACGATTTGGGACACCAAGAGCTATTATTAGTGATGAAGGTTCTCACTTTGTAAACAAATGGCTTAAGTGATTGCTTAACAAATATGATGTGAAGCACAAGATTTCTACTGCATATCACCCCCAGTCTAATCGGCAAGTTGAAAGAGTGAACCATGAAATCAAGGGCATCCTTGAAAGGGTAGTACGCCCTAGCAGAAAAAATTGGTCTCAAAGTCTCAGTGATGCATTATGAGCCTATTGAACAACATTTAAGACACCGTTACGAATGACTCCTTATCAGTTAGTCTTTGGAAAGGCATGTCATTTGTGATACGACCACGCCCGAGAACACCCTTGGACCAGCTCACCATGTGTGGCTTGCAAAGTCTTGCAAGCTGACTTAGTTCGATTCCAACTTAAAAGAACTCAATTCAGCTGGATTCTAGCTCATTGAGCTAATTTTATCCTTTTAAACTTATTCGTTTTAGTTGCTGGAATAATTTCATGCTTTAGCTAAGTCAATTAATTTAGTTTCAGCTCATAAATATGTGTTAATAAATATGTTTTAATCTAATTCTAATTAATTAAAGTGTTAAATGTGTCTTAGTTTAATGCATGGTTTAAATGTGTCCAAAGTAGAGACAAATTAATGAGCTGTTGTTGAATTTAATTTGTGTCTTAGTCTATTACATGTTTTTAATATGTCCTAGCTTCAGCCGAATTTATCATGTCTTAAACTAATTAAATTTGCTGAAATAAATGTTGCAGCTGCATGTATTGGACGACTTTGTTAATGTAAGCCGATGATTTAGTTTCTCTTAATGTAAGCTGATGATTTAGTTTCTCCAACCACCCTTTCTTGAATAGCGAAGGACAAGGGAGAGCTGTTGTTTCTTCTTCCCAAGTTGGCCATTTAGCTCTCCAAGCAGCCTTAAAGGGCTTTAACATTGCTGGAAATTCTTTTCACATGGGGTGACCATTCGGTCATTTGCTTTCACACACAATGGGCTTATCAAATTCGTTGGTTCACACTCCATGGTAATTGAAGTGCCCTAAGTTGCTATTTAAAGTCCAAGACTAATCAGTTCTTTAAGGTAGCTCATTCAATCACTTTGGCCCAACCAAATTAAGGCCATTCAGCTCATTTTGGCTCCTTATTTATTGAAAATAATTCAGCTAATTAAAAACCCCCAAAAGGGTGTCCATTAGCATCACCAAGGTGTAGAATACTTCAAGAGATGTGTTGAAGAGCTCAATAGTTATTTTCAGCTTAGTTAAGCTGAGTTAAAAGCTGATCATTTAGTTCCATTTGTGTCTATTCGGCTAGAACATGTTCAGCCTATAAATAGTTGTTTTGTAAACATTTTGAAGGTTAGACAATATACCTTGACATTTTTATGAATGTTAATTCATTTGTGAGTTTATTAAACTCTCTAAATTCGTTTAAGACTCAAGTAGACTTATCTAGCTTTCTAGTAGCATCTTTCTTGTTTCTTTGAACTTATCACTCAATCCCGAGTGTGGCATTCAACCATTTGATACCTTTGGTTCCTAACTCTTTATAGTTAGCCGGTCAAGGTCCTTTCCAGCACCTTAAGTGACTTATAAGTTTTGGGTCAATACTCTCCATAGTATTGGTTCACTCTTGTTCTTAAGCTCAACTTTCTATCTATCCAACATTCTAATTTGTTTGCTTCAAACCTTAGCCAAATTTTCATCCTCATTCACCTAAACATTTCCATCAACATTTCACTTAGCCAATTTTAGCCCTTCTCTTTATACCCCTTTGTTTCAATACCAAGTCAATCCTATCCTTAATCCATCTTAAAACTCTTTGAAAACCTTCCATTTAAGCCTACATTTAGCCAAATTCAACTAAACTCCAAATTGAATGAAACTTCTCCATTTTACGATCGGGCATCTAAGATACTCGAATCACTTCACTGAGGTGAGATCGTATCATTTGGTATCAAAGCTAGCAAAATCGAGGAGTACCGACCTTCTAAAGTTGCCAGAGTAAGTGTTTGAAAAAAAATATTTCAAAAAAAATTCGTGTATTAAAAAAATTTTACAAGAATAGTGTAATACAAGTTGTATTGAATTCATATATATTGTAAGAAAAAAAGAAGAAAAAAGTTGCTTTGAAAGTACTCAAATTCGTTTCTGATCATCAAAGTGTATTTCTGCCCAAAAATCAACCATCACACCACACCACAATACCATGCTTTTATTTTTTTCTTTTCTTTTTGCCTACCTAATACCAAACATCATCTTCCTTTGCAAACCTTTTTGAAGCTTACCCTTAGACTAGCTTATAAGTCTATACGAGTTGATTTATGAATTTTGAGAGGAGAATTAAGTGGTAAAAGGCACGAGCATTGTGAGAGCATCAGAGAGAAGAAAAAGCCAAGTGAAGAGTGCAACACGAGTGGAGTGCCTTATTATCTTTCTTTGTGAGTGGATTCGTGAGGTTTGTATTGGTGGGGTATTCATTTTCTGTTTTTAATCACTTTTTCTTTTCATCAATAAATCATGTTTCAAGAAGAGCTTTCAGAATCAGATTTTTAATATGTGATGAAAGAAATGCGTGATGAAAGAAATGCGTAGAATTGTGAGATCTAAAATTGAAAGGTTGCATGAACGATTGGACTGATTGGAGGAAAGAGACCAATGAGAATGACTACCTCAAAGTTAAAAGACGGAGTCAAGATCATCACAGAGATAAACATCCAATGACTATTCGAAAAGAGATCCATACCATGATTCCTACGCATCGAGGCATTCTAGTAGAAAGAAAGAAAGCTTCGAGTCTGAGGTCTTTCAAGATGACAAACAAAAAGGTAGATATATCTCTTCAAGAACATCAAAGTACTCATCCATAGAGGATTATTCACGAAGAGTTGATCATGACCCATATGTAGATGCTTTCCCTTCCTTTGAACGAAAAGCTTGTCGTTTTGATTCATTTGTATCATCTCCATCTTGTAATGAAAGGAAGAGACAAAAAGAAATAAAAAGAAAAGAGATGCAAGAAATGTTAATGCGAGAAAATGAGAGGATCTTAAACAAAATCGAGAGAAGAAAAAGAGAGTTGAAAGAAAAGAAATTGTGAAAGAAACGAGTGTTGTCGAGTTGTCAAAAAAAGAGACCGAGGTAAAAGAGAGAGAATTTGAAAATGAGTTAGAAAAAGAAACGAGTGAAAAAGGCGAGAGAGAACATGAAAAAGTGAGGAATGTCTTTACTAACCAACATGTGAGTCTTCCTTGTATTGTTTCTTCTTTTCAGGTTTCTAAAGATTCGTTTGAAAAGTTTCAACTTCATTATCTTTCTAAAGAGAGGCGGTTCAAGTTGTTCAGCAAAGGTAAGATCGTAGATGACCTTAGTCCACAACTGCTTAAAGGTAAGCAAAGTAAGGGTTCCCTAGTGTTTGAGTTTCAATAATCCCACTTGAATGTTATTGATAAGGTTGCTGAAGACTTAGCTTTAGAAAGAGCTCCTCACCTTGATTTGTCTAAGTGTCACTTTCTGATTGTTGATGAATTTATTTTAAAACATGGCATGAAAAGCTCTTCTACTAATGAGTATGTCATTAGCAAGTTTGATGATGAAGCAAGATTAAATCGGCACGAACAAAATCTGAATTTATGTGATAAAGAGATGATATCTAATCTATTTGTTTGTGATGATCATGTGAATTCTCTAATTTTTTGTGCAAAATCCACATGTTTGAGCAAGTCTGTTCGACTAAAATTTAAAAGGTTTGTTTGATTGGGTATGTGTATGCTTAAATCCCTATTGTTTAACATGTGTGAATTATTGGAGATAAGGAGATTCTTTCTGGATTTCAGAATGAGTAATCAAACTCGTGTGTTCAAACCTGGAGTTCGTTATTCTGGTTCGGTGGAAATCAAGCATCCTAAATTTTGTGCGAACAATTCGTGTTTATTTAATGCTTAGCCTTTAACTAAGGAAACGAAACTTGAAGACTCTGATTATAACTTAAAATTGCTCCTTGTTCATTCTAT
Source organism: Gossypium longicalyx (assembly GCA_025698465.1). NCBI lineage: Eukaryota > Viridiplantae > Streptophyta > Magnoliopsida > Malvales > Malvaceae > Gossypium > Gossypium longicalyx. Next base: position 61,176,497 of record CM047003.1, read on the forward strand.
GTTGCCGGTTATAAAATTCTTGATTCATCATGAAAAGGTAAGACCCATCGATGTTCTTTAATCACGGCAATTAAAGTTGAATGTTGTTGAGAAAGTTGCTGGTGACAATTTTTCAAAAGACCTCTATATTTTGCTTCGGTTAATTTTCATTCTCTATTTGTTGTTGACAATTTCGTTTTAAGTGAAGGCATGAAGAGTTGTTTACTTGATGTGTTTTGTGTTGAAAAATCTGTTGATGACGTTGGATTAATTTAGCTTGTGCAAACTTTGAACATGTGTGATAGCAATTATTCACATAAAAAGCTTGATTTATTTGATTGTGATGGTTATGTGAATTATTTATATTTTTGTGCAAAACCCTCTTGTATAAGCATGCCTTTACGAATGAAATATGAAGGGTCTGATTGCTCGAATATATGTATGCCTAAATCTTGTTTGTTTGGCATGTGTGATGTCTTGGTGAAAATAAAATTTTTGTTGCGTAGCGGAACAACTGATCAAAACTGCGTTTTTAAACCTGGAGCATGTATTCCTAAGTTGATGTCAAGCAGAGGTGAGTATCAAAATTGTATTTTGAATCAATGTGTTGACCCCTTCTATTTGCTCTTAGTTTTATCTTTATTTTGTTTGAAAATAAAGCATGTGAATTTCGTTGGCTTGCAAAGTCAAAATCAAATTTTTGATTCTGGAAATTGTTCTATATTTTGGCTTAAACGATTCAAGTATGATTTGCTTGATAATGACTTAAAATTGCTTTATGTTCTTTCTACGATGCTAGTCATGAAACTTTCAAGTCGAAGTGAAATGGTAAGAGAAAACCTCGTCTTTGATCCCGATGCTTATTGTTCTATATCATTGTCTAAGGGATTTGAACCATGGAAAATTGATTTCCAAAACTATAGTTATCGAATGCCTTGTGATTCAGGTTTGTTGCCATCAATGAATTTCTTGATTCATTATGATATGGTAAGACCAACTTCTATTTTTGAACTTGAGAATGGATTACGTGATCAATTTTTGATTCATTCTGGAAAGGTAAAATCAACTTCTGTTTTTTATCCTGGCATTGGTTTATTTGCTCAATTTTTGAATAATATTATCAAAAGTTCTCTTGAGACTATAATTTCTAGTGTCACTAAACTATTTCATTCTTGTGTAGGTGACACCTTGAAATGGTTTCCTCCTAAAGAGGGAGGGTATGCAAACAACCTGTTTTCTTTTCAAGGTATTTGTGAATCTCAGGTTCTTGGGAGCATTTTTGTCAAATTCCTCACCCAAGAGGTTCATGACCAAGAAAGATTTTTCGCGAGCAAGTGGCCTGATTTGAGGACAAATTGCTTTAAAAAGAGAGGGGATGATATGGCCACGCCCGGGAATGCCCTTAGACTAGCTCACCAAGTGTGGCTTGCAAACTCTTTCAAGCTGACTTAGTTCAATTCTAGCTCAACGGAGCTCAATTCAGCTCGATTCTAACTTATTGAGCTGAATTTTATCCTTTAAAATTAATTTGTTTTAGTTGCTGGAATAATTTCATGCTTTAGCTACGTCAATTAATTTAGTTTCAGCTCATAAATATGTGTTAATAAATATGTTTTAATTTGATTCTAATTAATTAAAGTTTTAAATGTGTCTTAATTTAATGCATGGTTTAAATGTGTCTAAAGTAGAGACAAATTATGTAATATCCCGAATTAGGGCCTAATCGGAATAGTGGTTTCATGACCACAAAATTCGAGATAGAAATAATTATTTTATAATTATTTTGATGTTTATGGTATGATTGCATGATTGTGTGAAATTTTCGTGATGAAATCCTATGCCTAAAGTGCTTAAATTGAAATTAGGGACTAAATCGAATAATTTGCAAAACTTGCATTCTAGAAGTTTCTAGTATGAAATTGTTTTGAAATATTAATTAGGAGGTCTTAAATAGAAATTTTACCAATTTCTAAGTTTATGGACAAAAATTGGACATGGATGGAATTTTTGGAAAGTTTAGTAGTAAGGGCATTTTGGTCATTTAGGGGTAAAATGAATTAAAATACAAAATTAAAAGCCAATTTTGCTCATCTTCAACCCCATGGCCGAATATAGCAAGGAGAAACCATGGATAGGGTTTTTCAAGCTTCCAAGCTCGATTGTAAGTCCATTCTAGCCCCGTTTTTCAAGTTTTTTTTACGTTTTTGGAGTCCCGGTAGCTCGATTAAGCTTATGCTAGCAATAATTCAACCTAGGGTTTATATTTGGAAAAATATCCATAGGTGAAATTTGTGTATTTTGGTGTTTTATGATAGAATATGAGGTTTTAAATTATGTTAGACAACTTGTGCTACTCAGTTTTAAGTGAAAACGAGAAAAAGGGCTTAATCGGTAAAAATACCTAATAGTCATAAGTACATGTTAGAGTGAGAATTTGATGTTGCCATAGAAGGGAAAAATGATCAGCATGTCATAAAACATAAGAAAATAGGCTGAAGTTTAATTTACGAGCTTTGGGGCAAAAGTGTAAATATGCAAAAGTTTAGGGGTAAAATTGTAATTTTTCCAAAATATGATTTTGGGTCAATTTGAATAATGTGAGTCCTAATTAGACTATATTTTAAATGATAGAGCAAGGAAAACTGAAATTCGGGCAAAAATGGGGAAAATACCAAGTTGTGGACGAAATGGTAAAAGTAGCCATTTTCGCATACTAGGTAAGTTCATATGTAAATGTTGGTAACATAGTTATTATTTTAGATTTTTTTATATTATTTAAATGATATGATAATTATTATGAAATATTATACTCGTAATAATTGTTTGATAATATGTCAAATTATGTGATATACTTGGAAAATGTGAAATACTACCGAGTATCAGTATCGGTATTCCGTAGAAGATGGTTGAGACACATGATTGGGAAAAAGGTCCTGTTGAACCTTAGGAATGGATTAGGATACAAGTGACATGTCATTGGGATATTTGGGCATCCGAACTCGTTGAGTTGAGTCCGAGTTCACTTATGGATGCGAATGTCCGAACTCGTTGAGTTGAGTCCGAGTTCGTGAAATGTAACTAGGCATCCGAGCTCGTTGAGTTGAGTTCGAGTTCACTTATGGATGCGAATGCCCGAACTCGTTGAGTTGAGTCCGAGTTCGCTTATGGGCGGGTTACATAGTAGCTTGGCTACATATGTGGCACTTATGTGCAAACTTTCCATGTATCCGAATTATATTCCGATGTGTTCAATGGGTAAAGTTCTACTCAAATGGAGGAATACTCAAGATGAAAGGGACGTATTGGTAAGTGTTGTGAAATGGATACTTTGAACAGGTATGTACTAAACCCTCGGGTTGAAAAATCGATATAACAACAATATGGTAAGATGATAAATGAAAATATGATATGAATGTCTTGGTGATGATTATGCAAATGATGTTTTATGTTCGCTTATATGGTTATGTTACTTGCTATTTGCATGTGAACTTACGAAGCATTTATGCTTACTCCCTCCTTTTCATTCCTTGTAGTGTTGACAAGCCAGCTCGAAAATCGGGAACGGTCGGAGGCACGCTCACACTATCCGTATACCATCTTGGCATAATGGCTTGTATATTTTGAGTATGGCATGTATAGCATTATAATCATTTTGTATATATGGTCTTATGATATGGTTATTGAGTAGTATAAAAATGCTTGGTAATGATTAGCCATTGGAATGGCTAATTATGATCATATTTGGTGTTACGTATGTCAAATTGCTAGTTAATCCATGGAAACCATGAAATAGGTAAAATTTACCATAAAATAGATTCAGACAGCAGTAGTGACATGAATTTGAAAAATCTTTAAAAATAGTAGAAATATAATTAGATGATGAATAAAATATGGAATTGAAGAATTATGAGTCTATTTTCATATGGAAGAAACGAAACAGGTATATGAGTTATATTTTATGAGATGTTTAAATTTTTGTGAAACAGGGCCAGAGCGATTTCTGGATCCCCTGTTCTGATTTTGGAAATTCACCATAAATTATATAAAAATAATTAGAAGTCATAATTTATATGTAGAGATTTCTTATTGAGTCTAGTTTTAAGAGAAACAAACTTCATAGTCATTGAAATTCTGTACAGAGAGATATCTGATTCGAAATACATAGAGGTCAGAGCAGTCGAACCCTGAAACAGGGGAGACTTTAACTAATAAACTGTACTAATTGACCTAGCCAAAAATTCTAGAAAAAAAATTAGTAAATAGATATATGAGTCTAGTTTCAGGGAAAATTTACGGATCTTGATTTTGAGTTTCAGAACTAAAGATATGAATTTTTAAGCGACTGTGACGCAGTTAGCCAGCTTGTCTGGAATTTCTAAAATTAAATTGTTTGAGATGTTTAAGCAATGAATTAAGTCTGTTAACACCTCGTGTTCGACTCCGGCAATGGTCTCGGGTACGGGGCGTTACAAATTAATTAGCTGCTGTTGAATTTAATTTGTGTCTTAGTCTATTACATGTTTTTAATATGTCCTAGTTGCAGTCGAATTTATCATGTCTTAAATTAATTAAATTTACTGAATTGAATGTTGCAGCTACATGCATTGGATGACTTGATTAATGTGTGCTCATGATTTAGTTTCTCCAAACACCATTTCGTGAACAACGAAGGACAAGGAAGAGCTGTTGTTTCTTCTTCCCAAGTTGCCAATTTAGCTCTCCAAGCAGCCTTAAAGAGCTTTCACATTGATGGAAATTCTTTTCACATGGGGTGACCATTCGGTCATTTGCTTTCACATGCAAAGGGCTTCATTGGTTCACGCTCCATGGCTATTGAAGTGCCCTAAGCTGCTATTTAATGTAACATCCTAAATTAAGGTCTAGTCGAAATAGTGGTTTTGAGACCACAAATTCGAAGTAGAAATAATTATTTTATGATTATTTGATGATCCATGATATGAATGCATGTTTGTGTAAAATTTTCATGAAGAAATTTTATGCCTAAAATGTCCAATTTAAAGTTAGGGACTAAATTGAATAAGTTGCAAAACTTGAGTTGTAGATGCTTTAAGCATGAAATTGCTATGGATTGTTAATTAGAGGTCTTTAAATAGTAATTTGACCAAGTTCTAAAATTTTGGACAAAAATAGGCATGCATGGGAAAATTTGAAAGAAATGCTTTAAAGGGCATTTTAGTCTTTTGGTTAATAAAAGAATAAAAAGGGAAAAATCAAGCAAAATTTGCTCATCTTCTCCATGCAATAGCCAAAATTTATAAGGGTTCTATAGCTAGGGTTTTTCAACTTTTCAAGCTCAATAGTAAGTACATCCTATCCCCATTTTTGATGTTCTTTATGTTTTTGAGATCCTTGAAGCATGACCAAGCTATTTCTATCCTTATTTTAAGCTAGGGTTCATGTTCAAAAACTTACCCATGTGTGACATGCATATATTTTGGTGTTTAATGGAGGAATATGAAAGTTTGATGTGTGTTTAACATCTTTTACTAAGTGATTTTTGATAGAAATACATGTAAAGGACCTATTTGTAAAAGTTGTAAAATGGGTAGTAAATATGTGAAATAAAGAAAAATGTGGGCTACTAAGAGTAGGAATATGAATCGACTAGGCTTGGGTAGTAAAGAAAATGCGTGCATTTCATTTTACGAGCCTAAAGACCAATTTGTAAATAAGTGAAAAGTTAGGGGTAAAAAGGTAATTTTTCCAAAGTATGTGTTATCAGTCGATCCGAACAATGTATGTATTAAATAAGTTAAATTTGGCATTATAGATCAAGAAAAACGTGATTTGGGTCTTGATTTGGGAAAAAAATAATGTTTATGAAGAATAGGCTCATTTTCATCATTTTGTACCGAGGTAGGTTCATATACAAATAATGTGATGTTATGTTATACTTTTAATGTTTGAGTATTATGTGAATTCAAATTCTTCAATGCTATTATGAGTTATGCTTTGATTGCTCCATGAGTAAGTGATGAGTATTATGGACATTGAGATCGACATTACGAGCAAGCTTGACAGAGATGTGATGTCGAAAAATCCCATTTGAAACTTAGAAATAGTTTAGGATACAAGTGACATGTCACTAGAAACCATGTGATTTATGAGCTCATGAGATATGTGATATATGTTTATGTGGTTCCGGGTGCTGGGCTTATATGTTTTACCGGTGGCTGGGTAGTCTGACATGTGTTGCGGATACCTAATAGCTTGTGTGAGCAGCCCATGTAGCTACGTCCTGACTGACAGCTTGTGTGAGCAGACTCATGAGTAGCTTGAGAATGAGCCTTTATGTGTTATGTGATATGAGGCAGCTTTAGCTACGTATGTGGCACTTATGTGCGAGCCTTCTGTGTATCCTATAGTATTCGGAGTGTTCAACGGGTAAATTACCGAGTAACTTGACAGAAGACCCAAGGGGTAAGTCAATGAGAAGAATCAGTAAGAGATTATGTTATGAGTCAATACAGGTATGTATACTGAACTCATGAGTAATGCCTTGGTATGTGATAAAGTTATGACAAAGTTTTTTATGTGATGAGTAAGTTTAAGTGATTTCATGAATTATAAGTTATGTTCATTATGTTAAATGTAAATTAAATACTTGTTTATATAGCATGTTATTTTCATAGACTTACTAAGCTTTAATGCTTACCCCATTTCCTTTCCATCTTTTATAGTGTCGCCAAGCTAGCTCGGAGATCGAAGGACATCGGAGACTTGATCACACTATCAATTGGACATTTGGGTATAGTTAGTCTCGACATTTTGAGTATGGCATGTATAAGGGACTTGGTGGTTTTGTTACGTGTCATATTGATTAGCTAAATGAATTGGCTCATGATGGTATTATGATTCATTTTGTATATGGCCATGAGATGTGGCTTATATTAGCTTATCGGGTTGTAACCCTAATTATTTATGCATGCATGCAATGTGTTTATGCTTTGTGATGTGGCTGCTTGTTGGTAATGGATGTGATAAATGGTACATATGCTTAATGAATGAATTGGGACTAAAAGGTATGTCCATGTTCATGGTATAATTGAGTAGGTTAAAGGTAGGTCTATAAGGATGAATAAATATGAAATTGGTGTGGAATGTCATATGAAAGCATGATGGTTTGAGCATGTGATATGTAAACATTACAAAGTCATGGAATAATCATGATTGTGAGTATTTGAGTGACAAAATGTGCTATGTTGTATACCATCAAAAATGTATAAGTGAGTCAGCATTTAAGGGTGGCAAATGGCTTGGAAATTAGCCTAGAATTTGTCCACACAAGTAGACACACGGGCATGTGTCTAGGCCGTGTGTGACACACGGTCTTCCCTATGGGCGTGTGATCCAGTCGTGTGTCCCCTGCACTCTAATTAGGAAAAACAACATGCCCAGTAGTAAGCACACAGGCAGAGACACGACCGTGTGTGTAACATCCCAAATTAGGGTCTAGGCAAAATAGTGGTTTCGAGACCACAAATTCAAAATAAAAATAATTATTTTATGAGTAATTGACGGTCCATGATATGATTGCATGGTTGTGTGAAATTTTCATCAAGAAATTCTATGCCTAAAGTGTCCAATTTGAAGTTAGGGCTAATTTCAATAAGTTACAAAACTTGTGTTCTAGAAGCTTCAAGCATGAAATTGCATTGAATTATTAATTAGAGGTCCTTAAATAGCAATTTGACCAAGTTCTAAAAATTTGGACAAAAATGGGCATAAATAGGAAAAAATTTAAAGAAAGGCTTAAAGGGTATTTTTGTCATTTGGTAAATAAAAGAATAAAAAGGGAAAATAAGTAAAAAAATTGCTCTTCTTCTCCAAGTGCTAGTCGAAATTTCCAAGAGCCATAGCTAGGGTTTTGTTCAACTTTTCAAGCTTGATTGTAAGTGCTCCCAAGCCCCGTTTTTGATATTCTTTACATTTTTTAGATCCTTGAAACATGATCTATCCATTTCTAGCCATATTTTGAAGTAGGGTTCATATATGAAACTTGACCCATGTGTGACATGTTTGTATTTTGATGTTTAATGGAAGAATAAGAAAGTTTGATGTGTGATGAACATCTTTTACTAAGTGATTTTTAGTGAAAACACCTAAAAGGGACTTATTTTGTAAAAGATGTAGAAATGGGAGTAGAAATGTGATTTAATGAGAAATGTGGGCTGATATGAGTTAGAATATGAATCGGCTATGCTTGGGTAACCAAGAAAATGCATGTATTTCATTTTACGAGCCTAGGGACTAAAGTGTAAATAAATAAAAAGTTAGGGTTAAAAAGGTAATTTTACTGAAGTATGTGTTATGAGTCTATTTGAAAAATATATGTATTAAATAAGTTAAATTTGGTATTATAAATCAAGAAAAATGAGATTCGAGTCTTGATCAGGGGAAAAACAAGGTTTACAATGATTAGGCTCATTCCTATCATTTTGTATTGAGGTAAGTTCATATGTGAATAATGCAATATGTATTATGTTCAATGCTTTTTTAATTTTTAAATTTAAATGCTTTATTGTTGTTGTGAGTATGCCTTGATCCTACCATAAACAAAAGACTGATACAATGTACATTGAGGTCAATATTACAAGCGAGTCTGACAATGATGCGATAAGTATGGAAATCCCGTTTGAACCTTAGAAATATTTTAGGATACAAGTGACATGTCACTAGGAACTATGTGATCTGAGCTCATGAGTTCTGGTTTGAGTTCATGATATATGTGACACATGTTATGGGGTTCCGGTTACCGATCTTGTATGTTCTAGCGATGGCTGGGTAATCTGACATGTGTTGCGGAAACCTGACAGCTTGTGTGAGTAGCCCGTGTAGCTACATCTTGACCAATAGCTTGTGTGAGCAAACCCATGAGTAGCTCGAAAGCGATCAACATGTGATATATTATATGAGGCAGCTTTTGCTACATATAGGGCACTTAAGTCGAGATTTCGATGTATCCGATGGTATCCCAAGTGTTCAACGAGTAGTCAAAAAAGAAGTTCAGTGAATAAATTTGATGAATACGTTGAAGACGAGAAAGTAAGTTGTTATGTGCAAGTGGGCACAAGTATGTATATCGAACTCATGAGAACATCATGGATATGATGGATTTGTGGTAAGAATATATACATAAATATGAAGAATAAGTTTAAGTGATTTGATATAAAATGCAAGATTGTGTACATTATGTTAAATGTATGATTAATGCTTGTTTAAATTGCATTTTATTTATATGTGGACTTACTTAGCTTTAAAGCTTACTTCCCTTTTCTTTCCTTTCCTTATAGTGTCGCCAAGCTAGCTCGGGGATCGGAGGACGTCGGGGTTTTCGATCACACTATCAATTGGAAAATTTGGTATAGTTAGATTCAACATTTTGAATATGGCATGTATAGGGACTTGGTCCTTTTGTTATGTGTCATATTGATTAGCCAAATGTGTTGGCTTATGATGATGTTATGATTCATTTTGTATATGGCCATGAGAGGTGACTCATATTGATTATTTGGGTTGTAACCCTAATCAATTATGCATGCATGCAAATGTGTTTAAGCTTGTTGTGGCTACTTGATGGATATTTGATGCGGCTTGTGATTATTTATGATAATGAGTGTGATGGATGAAATTTGATTAATGTGTATGGCAATAAATGTGGTACAAATGTATAACTTGGAAGTAGGATAGCAAAGATGATTATTCATGAAATTGGTGTGGAATACCTAGGGTAAACCTACTAACTTGAATATGTTATATGTTGGCTATTAAAAACATAAAATGTCTATGATTCATATGATGGAAATGCTATGTTGTATGCCATGAAGTAGGTTTAAGTGTGTGAGTGCTTAAGGGTGGCAAATGGCTTGGAAAATAGCCCAGAAATTGTCCACATGGTTAGACACACAAGCATGTGTCTAGGCCATGTGTGACACAAGGTCTACCCTATGGGCGTGTAATCCGGCTGTGTGTCCCCTGTCCCCTAATTAATGCAAAACAGAATGTCCAGTAGTAAACACAAGGGCAGAGACACGGTCGTGTGTCTCAGCCATGTGGAGGACACGGCCGTAGGGCATGGGCGTGTACCCAGGCCATGTGAAGTTTGAACTTAATTTCGAGAATTTAATTTGCCACATAACCTAAGCACATGGGCGTGTGATATGGCCGTGTGACCTAATTTTGCTGATGACGTCATAGTCAGAGAATTACACGGTCTGAGGACACGGGCGTGTCCCAAGCCACACGGCCGTGTGTGACCACACGGCCTACCCATATGGGCTTGTGACTCTCCAAAACAAGAAAATTTTCTAAGTGTTGAAAAGGTTTCGAAAGTTCTTGGTTTAGTCTCGAACCACTTCTGATGTATGTTTTGGGCCTCGTAGGCCCTTATAAGGGACAATTTGCATGTGATTGAAATGTTTTAAATTTGGACAAATTTTTATGGCTCGGTTTTGTATGTTTGCTAGTGTTTAAGTCCGATAATGCTTCGTATCTTGTTTCGGTGTCAGACACGGGTAAGAGGTGTTACTGTGTGTCTCAGCCATGTGATAGACACGGCCTTAGGACATGGGCTTGTGCCCAGTTTGTGTGAAGTCTGCACTTAATATTTGGAATTTAATTCGCGACACAACCTAAGCACACGGGCTTGTGACTTGGCTATGTGACCCTAATTGTGTTGATGATGTCATAAACAGAAAGTTACACGAGCTAAGCACCCAGGCGTGTCCCAAGCCACACGGCCGTGTGGTCGTGTGACCCTGTTTCATGAAAATTTCTCTAAGTGTTCCCAAAGTTTTCTAAAGTTCTTGGATTAGTCCCAAACTACTCCTGATCCGTGTTTTGGGCCGTAGGCCCATATAAGCAACAATTTGCATATGTATGAATGAATTTAATTTAAACGAAATTTTATGGCCTAGTTTTGTATGTTTGCTTCTGTATAAGTCTAGTAATGCCTCATATCTTGTCCCGGTGTCGGACACGAGTAAGGGGTGTTACATTTAAAGTCCAAGACTAATCAGTTCTTCAAGGAAGCTCATTCAATCACTTTGGCCCAACCTAATTAAGGCCATTCAGTTTATTTCAGCTCCTTATTTATTGACAATAATTCAGCTCATTAAAAACCCCTAAAAGGGTGTCCATTGGCGTTACCACGGTGTAGAATACTTCAAGAGATGTGTTGAAGAGCTCAATAGTTATTTTTAGCTTAATTAAGCTAAATTAAAAGGTAACCATTTAGTTCCTTTTGTGTCCATTTGGCTGGAACATGTTCAGTCTATAAATAGTTGTTTTGTAAACATTTTGAAGGTTAGACAATATACCTTGACATATTTATGAATGTTAATTCATTTGTGAGTTTATTCAACTCTCTAATTCGTTTAAGACTCAAGTAGACTTATCTAGCTTGCTAGTGGTGTCTTTCTTGTTTCTTTGAACTTATCACTCAATCCCGAATGTGGCGTTCAACCATTTGATACCTTTGGTTCGTAACTCTTTATAGTTAGCACGTCAAGGTCCTTTCTAGCACCTTAAGTGACTAATAAGTTTTGGGTCAATACTCTCCATAGTATTGGTTCACTCTTGTCCTTATGCTCAACTTTTCGGTCAATCCAACATTCTGATTTGTTTGCTTCAAACCTTAGCCAAATCTTCATCCTCATTCACCTACACATTTCTATCATCATTTCACTTAACCAATTTTAGCCCTTCTCTTTATTCCCTTTTATTTCAACATCTAGCCGATCCTATCCTTAATCCATCTTAAAACTCTTTGAAACCTTCCATTTAAGCCTACATTTAGCCAAATTCAACTAAACTCTAAATTGAACGAAACTTCTCCATTTTACGATCGAGTATCTAAGCAACTCGAATCAGTTCACCGAGGCAAGATCGTATCAATTTGCCATTAGAGTTGGAGAATATAGCTCACTAGGCTTTGAAGCAGTTGAACTTTGATCTTAAGCAAGCCAATGAGAGAAGGATGTTACAACTTGATGAGTTGGAAGAGCTGAGGTTGTTTTCCTATGAGAATGCCAAAACGTGTAAAGAAAGATCAAAGAGATGGCATGATAGTCATATACAACCTCGCGAGTTTAAAGAAGGTCAGAAGGTTTTGTTGTTTAATTCAAGGTTGAAGTTATTTCCTAGGAAGCTTAAATATCGATGGAAAGGACCCTGTACCATCTTCCGAGTTTATCCTTATGGATGTATTGAATTATACGACAATTACAGAGGTACGTTTAAAGTTAATGGTCAACGTCTCAAACACTACTAAGATGGTGAAGTTGAGCGAGATGAATCCTCGTTCAAATTAACAGACCCTTGATTTTTCATGAACTCATTTTGTAAATAAATAAATAATTAGAACTTATTTTCTTAACTTATTACATTTAATTAATTTTGTCTAAGGAGATTGGAACTTAAGCAGGACCACTTGACACCTCCAACCTTTCTTGGGAATTAATTTAATATAATTTGTTAAGAAGAAATTTTTAAATTAAGATTTAAAATTTTTAAGTTTCATTTGTTTTGTTTAAATTTTAAATTTTTATGTTAATAAAGGGGGTCAAATTTGGCCCAAGTACTAATAAGTTTTTTTTTAGTAAGTTTGTAAATATAGTTTGAGTCTGAGGCCCAATACAACAAAAAGGAGGGGAAAATCCATACTTTGTCGCCACTCCCATTACTTGCCGGCCAAGTAACCCTAATGTAGCTAATTTTTTGCTAAATGTTGCCCTAATTCTTCCCTATATAGACTCCTCTTCATTCTACTATTTTTCATATCCCTTAAAGCAATTTTCTTAAACCTAAAAATCCCTAAATCTCCCTTTTGTTCCGCTAGCCTCAAATCCCGAAAGAAACCCTAGTTTCTCTTCCCTTTTTGCTGAAATCACCTATTGATGCCGCAAGAAGATTGCCGAAGCACCAACATTGCTACTGCACAAAGCTGTTGTCGTCACCGTACACTACCGTTACTGTTGTACACTGTTGTTGCCACCGCATCATCCTTCCTGTCACAAGATTTTCGTCGTAGCAAGTCCTTATCCACCTTGCCGATTTTTCTTTTCCCCCTTGTGCAGAAACTTTGCCAAATTCTCAAGAAAAGATGCCATGTCTTGCAAAAGAACTAGATCTTCAAAGACTACTCCTGAAAACCCAATTTTGATCGATGAAAAAGTGAAAGAGAGATTTGATTCAATTTTCAAGTATCAACTTATGATGCCAGAAAAAGGTTTTAACTTGAAGAGTCATGATTTGATGGTTGTCCTTATACTGATTAGAAAGAAAATCAATGCTCTCAAGTGGAAACAATTTTGGGATGCTCGTTCACTTCCCGATGATGAACTAGTTCAAGAATTCTATGCTAGTTTAACTATGCAAGATGCTACTAAGGTCATTGTTCAAAAGAAAAAGTTCTTGATGCTGTGACAAATCTGGGATCCCAATAGATTATAAGAAAGTTTGGGAGCCATTCTTGTTGAAGGGAATACCTAAAACCAGTAGCAAAGGTATGGTTTTATTTCGATCGCTACAGTTTTATGCCTATCTTACATAGTTCCACCATTTCGATGGAACGAATGCTCTTGTTATATGAAATTTTGACAGAAAAGTCCATTAATGTGGGAAAATTATTCTCAAGAAGATTCATGATTGTGCTAAAGAGAAGACAGGAAGTGCTTATTTCCCATCATTAATCACTTCATTTTGCTTAAGGGCCCATGTTAAAACACAAGCAAATCCGAAAGGGCAATATGTTCAAGGGTCCATTACAAATCATGATCTTGAAAGGTTAGTAGAGAAGGTGCATGAGTTGAATCAATACGAGTAAGAAGAGCCAACTGAGCCAGATACCGAGGAGTCAACAAAATAAACTGGAATTGAAGTTGATTCAGTTACAGACACTGAAAAGAATCTGATAAGGAACTGAGCAGTCCTAAACCAGTTGAAGGATCTGCAAACCTTGAACCAAAGGTTGAGCCAGAAAAGGAAATAGTCAAGCTAAGTGTTGAACCTGAATCTACAACTCCAATACTGACTTCTGGAAGTACTCCAAAGAAATCGGAGTTGTCAATTATGATGGATATGTGCAAGTTCATGCATAATCAACAACAAACTTACTGGAAATATACAAAAATTAGAGATGACTCAATTTGAAATACTTTTAAGAATATCTCTAATACTTTTGTTTCTGAGTTCCCAAATGCTATCTTTGAGACATGGACGAAAGATACTGACTATGCAAGAGGAGATGGAGCTGTAGAAGACAAGAGGAATGAGTCAGAAAAATAAAAGGCGGGATTCTTGTCTTGTTATTTATTAATTATTTTTGGGTCTTTAGGAATTTGTTTCTTTCATAATTAGGATTTAATTTCTATAGAATATAACATAACAAGCATAAATAAACTTAACACTTCTTTAGAAAGAAAAAAGACTAAGTGATATGGTAATGGGAATGAACATGTCTAGGATTAGGTTATTAGGAAAGACTTGGTATTTAAGCAGTCTTAATGACTTACCTCTCTTTCTTTACAACCTTACCTGGTGTTCAGTTTTCATTCATTACTTTGTTCTTGCAATGAGAACATTGCTTCTTTTTAAAGGAGGCAAGGCAAATAAATTGCTCATATTTTTAAAATTTTCAAGTATGTTTCAATCATTTCTTTCATAAGTATGTTTTAATAAATGAATGTTTAGAGACATTTTTTTAATGAGATAGTTTGTATGCAAGTATGAATGATGATTCTATCTAAGTGAACGTATGTTATCATAAAGAATGGAATGCTTGTATGATCTTTGTCTTAGTAATGTTTGCCATGAAAACTTAGTTTCTCTTGAGATTAGACATGCATGAAGGTTTATATCTTTAGAATTGACTTAGTAACTTTCTTGAGGCGAAATCCTAGGAGACATAAAAATCTAAATTGATATAGGCACTATTTCTTTTGATCGTTTGTGCCTTTTTGAGCTAACCTTATGATATTAGACCCTTGAAACTATAATTTTTAGCTTAAAGGCTTGTTTATTGCAATAATCTACATTATAAGCCACATTACCATCTTTTTAAGTTATCCTAATTTGTGCACTCATCTTAACTAAAGTTGTCTTGGTAATCAATATTTGAGGAAATTTTTAAAAAGATGTATGTGATCATGCTTCAAAAAAACAAAGAGAGATAAAGAAAGAGCGAAGAAAAGTTTGCTCAGTCTCTAAAAAAAAATGTATTAGCATGAGTTCAAAATAAGTTTGGGGGTGTTCCAAAGGTTCACTTAAAGAAAAAGACTGTACTTCAAGAAATCCAAGACAAAGTTAAAGGTTAAGATTTTGAAACCGAAACGTCTTGTCTCTTTAAATCCCTACCTTTAACCGAGCCCCATTACAACCTTATAAAAGACCTATTGATTTGATGATTATGATACCTACATTAGTGCAGAGGAAGTACTATGTAACGACCCGATTTTTGGGCCTAGGAGTAATGGGCCTTGAGTCTAGGTTCGGGTAGAAGACGGCCCGAACAATTTGGATGTTTTAATTATTATTATTATTATTATTATTATTATTATTATTATTTAGCATCTAATTAAATAAATTACGAAGGGTTATGGTGTGGGAAAAAGGCCCAAGAGTAAATTTAATTCGAGGCAATTCCTGAATTTTTAATTTTAGAGAAAGAGGGTTCTGGTGATATGGACTTTTAAGATTGAGGTGGTAAATTATAATGCAAACAAGGCCTTGGTAAAGTGGAGAGGTGGCGCCACTAAGTTCCTAAAAAAAAAGGCACCTGGGAAGGAATTAAAGGTCTAGGGCTCAAGTTGCAAGGTAGGCATACTGTTACTTTTTAATTTTAGGCATGTGCCGGGCATGTGATCACTTAAGTGAATTTCGGCAAGGGCCTTAGGGAGGTTGGGCCGATTGTTTTAGTTGATATTAGGGTTAGGTTCTTTTCTTTTTCTGTCTTACAGAATTAGGGTTAGCCCCCTGAAAGCTTTCACTATCATTCATCCCTTCTGAGTTCTTATAAAAGCCGAAAATGCAAATTTCTTCTCCTTGGTGCCGAGTTCTTCTTCCTCTCTTTTTCTTCCATTTTCTTTCTTTCTTTTTGCTATTTCTTCTAGCCGAAACCTTCTGATCACCTTACTCACCTCCTCTATCGATTCCATCCTCCACAAAACCTTCATAGCCGATCGCCATAAAAGCCAAAATCCCGAAAACTCACTTCTTGTGCCGATTTCTCCAAGCCAAAATCCTTCAGTTATTTTGTTCCTTTTGATTAAATTTCATCTTCTCTAAACCCTTAGTATCTATCGGCAACATTACTTCAAAGTTATAGCCACAAATCGTCATCTTCTTCATCACTTAAAAAGCCGAAGTACCATAGATTTAGGGACTTATAGTCGAAAATTTAGATCTCCTGGATTCGAATTATACTATCCTTTAGAGGATAGATATGCATCAGATCTACGTAGAAATCAAAGGGGAATAAGTGGTAAGTGCTCATCACCTCAGATCTAGTCTTATTTTACAATTTAGAAAAAGTCGAAGACCCTAAAATCTGGGGAGGCTGTCGATTTGGGCATAGGGCTTTAAGGGTCTTTAACCAATGATTTATTTTGGTGTTTAGTGTCTTCTAGAGGTTCGGTCGAAGGCTTGGATCTTTGGAACAACTAGACTTAGATCTAGTCATCGATTTTCGTCGAAAAGGTAAGATTCTAAAAGCTTTAGGGGCATGGTTCGAATATGGTAGGTGAATATTGGGATTGGTTATTGTGGTTTGCAATCTAAGAATTGTGGTAATCAATTGTAGGATATTGTAAGGGATCTCAGTGGCAGTCGTCACAAAACAGGTGTGTAACAAACCTCGTAGTAGCTTAGGCTAATATTCGCAGAAAAGCCGAAATGCCAAAATTTTGACATTTCGAGAACATGAGATTTTGCATGCAGTTTTAGATGCGATAAAAACAATATGATCGGTGTTTGGATCGATGGAACAGGTAAGAGCACAATTCTATGCACGATGGTAAGTTGGGCCTCAATGGGCTGAAATTGGGCCCAATGGGCTTTCGGGCCTAATTGGGTAAAATTGATAGAAAATGGAATTTGGAAAGGTTGCATGTTAACACGGTTAGTACTGTTGTAAAATTTGGATTATGTGTGCTTAATGGGCTAAATCGGCATTTGTAGGACCTATTAGGGGTTTTGGGCCCAAAAGCCCGAATCTGATAAAGTGGGTTAAAGATCATTATTTACACACTCGAAAATATTGATAATTGATTAATGAACATGGAAAACCCTGATATTTGGTAAAATTATGAAATTACCCTTATAATATGAAAAATGTCTATTTTGCCCCTAGGTAAAAATGACCATTATACCCCTAGGGTTTAAATATGAATATGATGCATGAGATTTTGATATACATGATATGACATGATATGCACATGATATGTTATGAGATGCACATGATATACTCATTATATGCATGGGTTGGGTTTGATATAAATGGAGGAAGTGCAAAAAGGCCTTTGCCCCAGTTTCAAAAGGGCTTTGCCCGATTTATCAAAAAAGGGCTTTGCCCAGTTATTAAAAAAGAGGCTAGGCCTGGGTTGTATGATAAAGTAGCTATCTTTGCCGGTGGAGAGTTTGGTTGGGTGGGTTGAGTTATTCCCACATGGAGAGCTTGGTTGGTACGGGTAGAGAGTAGCGGATGGTGGGTTGAGTAGTCTCCCCAAATGGGCTTGCATACATTCATTGGTATTACATGTGATATTGAAATAGGCCTTTGGGCCATACCTTTTACAGTAAAGGCTTCGGCCCAGTGATATGATTTATGAGAAGGCTTCGGCCTAGTAACTTAGATTAAACGAAGGCTTTACCAAATATACTGGTATTAGTTTGGGCTCTGAAAGGGGCTTGTTGCACACTGAGTTTCCCAAACCCACCCCCTTTCTCTTCCATCCTTGCAGGTGAGCCCTAGTTGGTGGACTTGGAGTTGGGCGGGATTCAGAGTGGCCACGAAGATTAAATTCCTTGTTTTTAAATAAGTTTCAATTAGCTTCCTTTTAAATTTCGCATTTATTTTTGATTATTTCTATTTTGGTTAAAGTTGTAATAAGGCCGCTCTATTATTTTTATTTTGGGTTTTTAAATTACTTAAATTGTTTTCAACTTGATATTCACATCACTTAAATTGATTCCTTAAAATTGGTTAGCTCTAGGGCGTGTTTTATAAAAATTACTTATTTTCAAAATATCACGATAACCGAGCAAAGCTTTCGCAACGTAAATGTTTCTAAAGAAAATAAAAATTTTAAATAGACTTAAACTTAATTTGTTGTTCGTGGACAAGTAATAAGCTTAAAGTGTGGCAATGAATGTGTGCATGTCTAGGATTTGATCCTGGAAGAGCTAGGTACTTAAGCAGTCTAATTGACTCACCTCCTCTTTTCTTGAATCCTACCTGGTGCGTAGTATCCATTCACTCTAAGCCATAACAAAGAAGGTTTGCTTATTTGATACTTAACTATTTTTAAAATAACATGCTTCTGCCACTACAAAGGTTTACAAGTTTAAACGGTAAAAGTTTCTAAACATCAAGAAGGGTTTTCAATGAAAACATGGTTTTCGAAAAACACTTCAATGTGACACACCAAACTTGGCCATAATGTCTGGGCTGGGTTTGGGGTGTTACATTTAGTAGTATCAAAGCCTGGTTGCAACAACTTGGCTGTGGGTTTCTAAACGGGTTTAAAACCAGTAATTTCAAAATAAGGGTATTTTAAATCAATTTTTTCTTAAGAATTTCTATTCTCTGTGACCAAATACATGTTTTTGTTTTAAATGGTTTGAAGAAAGAAGTGACACCCTGAATCCCCGGCACCAAGTCTGTAAGTATTTTCTCCTTAAATACTGTATTGTACTAAAACCTTACTGTAGATAGGATTGAGATTGTAGCTAGGCTATGATTCTGTAAAGAAAAAAAACTCTAAAATACTATCTCTACATAAGACATAGGAATGTATAGTAAAATTTCTGAGATCTTTGTAGTTAGTTGATATGTGTACTGGTAATGTAGAGTATTGATATGGATTCTGAGGGTAAGCAAAGTCTGCCAACTTCGGGTAGCGGTAACTCGGAGCTTGGGACTGAGGCACTGACCGAGTTAGTAAGGAAAGTGGTAGAATAAGTATTGGAGACCAAGGTTAAGGAAATTAGGGAAACGCTTCAAGTAGGGTGCTTGGAGTGTAAGAAGAGGAAGGATTCTAGTTCTCAGAAGACTAAGCCTCGTTCTGTGAAACATGTTAAGACATGACCAAACTTTCTAACCTGCAAGAACTGCAACGGGCGTCATCCAGGTGAATGCCATAGGAAGATAGGAGCATGCTTTAGATGTGGGTCCAAGGAGCATCGAGCTCAGGATTGCCAAGCTTATTCTATTTAAGTGTGTGTTATGAATTGTATGCGCGCTTGATAAATGTTTCTTTACTTTGGTAATTAGATGTTCTGGGTCATACTAAGAATTATATATATTTTTTAAAATTTTAAATTAAATTAGAGTGCGCAGCGGAAGCACAATGGTTTGACTTAAGTAATACGGTTAGTTGGTAGTTTGAAATTTTGAGGATGAAATTTCTTTAAGGGGAGTAGAGTTGTAACGACCCGATTTTTGGGCCTAGGAGTAATGGGCCTTGAGTCTAGGTTCGGGTAGAAGACGGCCCAAACAATTTGGATGTTTTAATTATTATTATTCTTATTATTATTATTTAGTATGTAATTAAATAAATTACGAAGGGTTATGGTGTGGGAAAAAGGCCCAAGAGTAAATTTAATTTGAGGCAATTCCTAAATTTTTAATTTTGGAGAAAGAGGGTTCTAGCGATATGGGCTTTTAAAATTGAGGTGGTAAATTATGATGCAAATAAGGCCTTGGTAAAGTGGCAAGGTGGCGCCACTAAGTTCCTAAAAAAAATGGCGCCTGGGAAGGAATTAAAGGTCCAGGGTTCAAGTTGCAAGGTAGGCATCTTGTTACTTTTTAATTTTAGGCATGTGTGGGCATGTGATCACTTAAGTGAATTTCGGCAAGGGCCTTAGGGAGGTTGGGCCGATTGTTTTAGTTGATATTAGGGTTAGGTTCTTTTCTTTTTCTGTCTTGGAGAATTAGGGTTAGCCACCTGAAAGCTTTCACTGTCATTCATCCCTTCTGAGTTCTCATAAAAGCAGAAAATGCAAATTCCTTCTCCTTGGTGCTGAGTTCTTCTTCCTCTCTTTTTCTTCCATTTTCTTTCTTCCTTTTTGCTTTTTCTTCTAGCCGAAACCTTCTGATCACCTTACTCACCTCCTCTATCGATTCCATCCTCCACAAAACCTTCATAGCCGATCGCCATAAAAGCCAAAATCCCAAAAACTCACTTCTTGTGCCGATTTCTCCAAGCCAAAATCCTTCAGTTATTTTGTTCCTTTTGATTAAATTTTATCTTCTCTAAACCCTTAGTATCTGTCAACAACATTACATCAAAGTTATAGCCACAAATCGTCATCTTCTTCATCACTTAAAAAGCCGAAGTACCATAGATTTAGGGACTTATAGTCGAAACTTCAGATCTCCTGGATTCGAGTTCTACTATCGTTTAGAGGATAGATCTACATCAGATCTACATAGAAATCAAAGAGGAATAAGTGGTAACTGCTCATCACCTCAGATCTAGTCTTATTTTACAATTTAGAAAAAGCCGAAGTCCTAAAATCTAGGGAGGCTGTCGATTTGGGCATAG
Organism: Gossypium longicalyx; assembly: GCA_025698465.1. NCBI lineage: Eukaryota > Viridiplantae > Streptophyta > Magnoliopsida > Malvales > Malvaceae > Gossypium > Gossypium longicalyx. Next base: position 61,197,259 of record CM047003.1, read on the forward strand.
GGCTTTAAGGGTCTTTAACTGATGATTTATTTTGGTGTTTAGTGTCTTCTAGAGATTGGACCGAAGGCTTGGATCTTTGGAACAACTAGACTTAGATCTAGTCATCAGTTTTCGGCAAAAAGGTAAGATTCTAAAGGCTTTAGGGGCATGGTTCGAATATGGTAGGTGAATATTAGGATTGGTTATTGTGGTTTGCAATATAAGAATTGTGGTAATCAATTGTAGGACATTGTAAGGGATCTCAGTGGCAATCGTCACAGAACAGGTGTGTAACAAACCTCGTAGTAGCTTAGGCTAATATTGGCAAAAAAGCCGAAATACCAAAATTTTGATATTTCGGGAACTTGAGATTTTGCATGGGGTTTTAGATGCGATAAAAATGATATGATCGGTGTTTGGATCGATGGAACAGGTAAGAACGCAATTCTGTGCACGATGGTAAGTTGGGCCTCAATGGGCTGAAATTGGGCCCAATGGGCTTTCGGGCCCAATTGGGTAAAATTGATAGAAAATAGAATTTGGAAAGGTTGCATGTTAACTCGGTTAGTACTGTTGTAAAATTTGGATTATGTGGGCTTAATGGGCTAAATCGGCATTCGTAGGACCTATTAGGGGTTTTGGGCCCAAAAGCCCGAATCTGATAAAGTGGGTTAAAGATCATTGTTTAAACACTCAGAAATATTGATAATTGATTAATGAACATGGAAAACCTTGATATTTGGTAAAATTATGAAATTACCCTTATAATATGAAAAATGTCTATTTTGCCCCTAGGTAAAAATGACCATTATACCCCTAGGGTTTAAATATGAATATGATGCATGAGATTTTGATATACATGATATGACATGATATGTACATGATATGTTATGAGATGCACATGATATACTCATTATATGCATGGGTTGGGTTTGATATAAATGGAGGAAGTGCAAAAAGGCCTTTGCCCCAGTTTACCGAAAAGGGCTTTGCCCCAGTTTATCAAAAAAAGGGCTTTGCCGCAGTTATTAAAAGAGGCTAGGCCTCTAGTTATATGATAAAGCAGCTATGCTGCCAGTGGAGAGTTTGGTTGGGTGGGTTGAGTTATTCCCCACATGGAGAGCTTGGTTGGTACGGGTAGAGAGTAGCGGATGGTGGGTTGAGTAGTCTCCCCAAATGGGCTTGCATACATTCATTGGTATTACATGTGATATTGAAATGGGCCTTTGGGCCATACCGTTTACAGTAAAGGCTTCGGCTCAGTGATATGATTTATGAGAAGGCTTCAACCTAGTAACCGTTAAACGAAAGGCTTCGGCCCAGTATGCTGGTATTAGTTTGGGCTCTGAACGGGGCCTGTTGCACACTGAGTTTCCCAAACTCACCCGCTTTCTCTTCCATCCTTGAAAGTGAGCCCTAGTTGGTGGACTTGGAGCTGGGCGGGATTCAGAGTGGCCACGAAGATTAAATTCCAGGTTTTTAAATAAGTTTCAATTAGCTTCCTTTTAAATTTCACATTTATTTTTGGTTATTTCTATTTTGGTTAAAGTTGTAATAAGACCGCTCTATTATTTTTATTTTGGGTTTTCAAATTACTTAAATCGTTTTCAACTTGAGATTCACATCACTTAAATTGATTCCTTAAAATTGGTTAGCTGTAGGGCGCGTTTTATAAAAATTACTTATTTTCAAAATATCACGATAACCGAGCAAAACTTTCGGAACGTAAATGTTTTCAAAGGAAATAAAAATTTTAAATAGACTTAAACTTAATTTGTTGCTTGTGGACAAGTAATAAGCTTAAAGTGTGGCAATGGATGTGTCCATGTCTAGGATTGGATCCTGGAAGAGCTAGGTACTTAAGCAGTCTAATTGACTCACCTCTTCTTTTCTTGAATCCTACCTGGTGCGTAGTATCCATTCACTCTAAGCCATAACAAAGAAGGTTTGTTTTTTTTGTACTTAACTATTTTTAAAATAATATGCTTCTGCCACTACAAAGGTTTACAAGTTTAAACGGTAAAAGTTTCTAAACATTAAGAAGGGTTTTCAATAAAAACATGGTTTTCGAAAAACACTTCAATGTGACACACCAGACTTGGCCATAATGTCTGGGCCGGGTTTGGGGTGTTACATACTAAGTTCAACATATGAAGATCATATGTCTGGGCCGGGTTTGGGGTGTTACATACTAAGTTCAACATATGAAGATCATAAATAAACCTCATGATTATTTGCTTGATTGATAAGAAATTATGTTGAATGAAGAATGTTATCTGTGGCTGTGACATACATACAAACTATGATTCATGCTGGCATATTTTGAAACTTAGTATAAGATTCTAAAAATGTTTTCCTATGAATTACTTGTTAATAAATGAGTTCTATGAACATGAAGTTATTAATGCATGATTATGGGACAAAGATTGGTACTACTTACACAGTTAGCAAATTTGCCTTAGCAAGACCTGTAACAACCCGTTTTTGGGTCAAATCGAAACAGTGGTTTTGGAACCACAAATTTGAAGTAGAAATATTTATTTTATTATTTCTTTAAGGTCTACAGCATGATAGAATAATTGTGTGAAAATTTCGTTAAGAAATTTTATCGATTGAGTGCTTAATTTGACTAGAAGGACTAAATTGCAATAAGTGCAAAATTTGAGCTCTATAAGTTAAAGGTAGTAAATTGTTATGATTTTTTTCTTAGAGGTCCTCAAATGGCAATTAGACCATTATACTTTAGGGTGGACAAAAATCGTCATAGAGTAAGTGAATTTATAAAGTTTAAGTGAAGGGTAAATTGGTAATTTAGTAAATAAAGACAAATAAACTAAATAAACGATGTCCATTTTCTTCAATTTAGTCCCCCTAGCCGAATTTTTTGAGGAGAATACATAGTTAGGGTTAGCCAACTTTCAAGCTTGATTATAAGTCCGTTCTTGTCATGTTTTTAATGATTTCTATATTTTTGAGATCGTGGTAACTCGATCTAACTATTTCAAGGAATAATTTGAAAGAACGTTAAAGTCTAAAATTTTACCAATGTTGGATGTGTTTGTATTTTGATGTTTGATGATAGAAAATGCATGTTTGTTGTTGGATAAATGACATTTTTAAAGTGATTTTTCGATAAAAATGTAAAATAAGGACTTATTTGTAAAAGATTATAAAATGTGTATAAAAGTGTGAATAAATGAAAAATATGGGTTGTTATGTGTACAAGTAATATTCGGCTAGGCTTGGATTGTGATGAAATTAAATAAAATTCATTTTACGAGCCAAGGGACTAAATCGTAAAATGTTGAAATGTTAGGGGCAAAAATGTAATTTTTTCCATAATGTAGTTTTGGACTATATTTAATAATGTGATGATTAAATAAGTTAAACTTGACATTATAGATAAAGAAAAATGATGTTTGGATTTAGATCGGGGGAAAAACAAAATAATTGACGAATAGATCTCTTTTGTTGTTTTTACATTCGAGGTAAGTTCGTATGTACAAAGCTTTATTGTAATTGTATTTTAAATGTTTGAATTTTGTATGAATTGTGTAAACGACTCCACGAGCATGTTCAACGACATTTTGGCAAGTGAGAAATCCCAATCGAACCTTAGGAATAGATTAGGATACAAGTGACATGTCACTAGGGTATTATGTTATGTAATGCAAGTGCTACTCCTGTACGTCCTACCGATGGCTGATTATACTGGCATATGTTCCGATTACTTGACAGCTTGTATGTGCAGCACTGTGTAGCTACGTCTTGACTGACAGCTTGTGTGAGTAGGTCCGTTGATGGCTCAAGAGCGAGCATATATGTGTTATGAGATAGAGGTAGCAATGGCTACATATGTGACACCTTGTGTGCAAGGTTTACCGAGTATCCGATATTATTATTCCGAGTGGTTCATTGGGTATGCCAACGATGAGAATAAGTATGAAATTATTACGAGATGGTACAGGTTTGTACATAAAGCTTATGATTATTAAATTTGTGGAATGATGATTTCAAGGTAAGTTTGTTAAGGAATGAATTATGGTCATGAGATTATGGTAAATTACGTTATCTTATATTATATTACTTGAATGTAAAATGTATGGTAAGGTTTGCTTATTTCTTTCATACGAGCTTACTAAGCTATATAGCTTACTCCATTTTGTTTTCCCATGTTTTATAGTGTTACCAAGCTAGCTCGGATTGGAGATCATCGAAGATTGCATCACACTATCAAACTATCATTTTGGGTATCGATGATTTTAAACATTTTGAGTATATGGCATGTATAGGGACTGGTCATTTTGGTATATGTGTCATTATGAATTCGGCCAAATGTGTTGGCTTATATTTGTTTAAGGTGATTTGGTATTTAGCCATATAATTGGCTTATTTGACTAAAATAGTTGTAAGCCTATTTATATAAGTATATGTGCCAATGCCTTTTGTTTATGTGTTTTGTAATGGTTCGATTTATGCTTATTTACGACTATATAGCTTTGTTGTTAAATGATTGAGTTTGGTTCATTGGTATGCTAGAATATTTGTATGATACAATACATATTAATGGTAGTCATATTTAAGCTTGGAGAATGAGAGTTTGGTATGATTTGGTTTGGTAAAATATGATGTTGTTGTAATTATGTTAGGTATTCAAATGACATGTTTTAGCCTTGATTGTGGATGTTTTGGTTGTCTAAGTATGCTATAAATTGTGCCATTTTTTGTTGTGTATGTGTTTGAAATAAGGATGGGAAATTGGCTTGGTAGATAGCCTTTATTTTGTTCCACACGGGTAGACACACGGACGTGTGTCTAGACTGTGTGTGACACATAGCCTGCCCCCATGGGCTTGTGTTTTGGCCATTTGTCCCCTACACCTTAATTTTGAAAAAAAGAATGCTCAGAATTGAGCACACGGGCGGAGGCACGAGCATGTGTTTCAGTCGTGTGCGGGACATGACCCCAGACATGGGCATGTGTCCTAGCCATGTGAAGCCTGCACCTATTTTATAAAAATTAATTAATCACACGGCCTAGCACACAGGTGTGTGGCTTGGCAGTGTGACTTCAATTTGTTCATGCCTTAAAAAATAGAGAATTACACAGGTTAGGGACATAGGCGTGTGTAACCACACGGCCTGCCCACACGGGCGTGTTACCCTTGTGCATGACAAAAATCTTCTAAGTTCTGTAAAAAAATTCCTAAGTTCTCGGTTTAATCCTGGACCACTTCCAACGCATGTTTTGGCCCTCGTAGGCTCGTATTAGGGACTTTATGACTGGAAGCAAATGGTTTTAAATTTGGTTGAAATTTATGACTCGGAATTGTATGATTGTTTGCGATGTAAGTTTGGTAATGCCTCGTAACCCTATTTTGACGTCGAATACGGTGAAAGGTGTTACATTTGTGGTGTCAGAGCTACGGTTTCATTGATTCTCGGATTAATGTAGCATGTGTGAGAGTCTAGCTATACATGCCATATATATAAATGGTGATAGTGTGACGACTCCTGACAATTTAAATTGCATTTTCATATAGTAAATGGAACTCGGCCGAGATGTAGCTGATGATGTTAAAAGTAATGCGCTGGCTCCAGCCGAAGGGACAGTGCCATCTAAAAGTAGACCAGTAACAGTTAGTCAGGGATGAGAGGCTAGGGAAGCCTTCTTCCAAAGGATGAATGAGTGGTTTGTCAAGTTTGTTCAAACAAATCTGACTGTTTAACATCCTCTGCCCCTACTTAATCCCCAACTAGTTGTCGTAGCTCCTCAAGTTGTGGAATTGTTAAGACTGAACAAGCCTTTAGTTGATAAGATTAGAAAATAAGGGGCTGAAGAATTTAGAGATAATGTTGACGATGATCCCTAGAGAGCGGAGTTTTGGCTTGAGAACTCTATCAAGGTATTTGATGAGCTTTCTTGCACATCGAATGAGTGCTTGAAATGTGTTATATCACTTCTGAGGGACTCGGCATATCAGTGGTGGAATACTCTTATATCCATGGTATCGAAAGAAAGAGTTACCTGGGAATTCTTTCTAGATGAGTTCAGAAAGAAATATATCAGTCAACGGTTCATTGATCAGAAGCACAGAGAGTTTTTAGAACTGAAATAGGGCCGTATGTTTGTGATTGAATATGAGCAAGAGTTTGTTAGGCTCAGTAAGTACGCTCGGGAATGTGTTTTCACCGAGGCCATCATGTGTAAAAGATTTGAAGATGGGTTGAATGAGGATACCAAACTGTTAGTTGGGATTTTAGAGTTGAAAGAATTTGTTGTGCTAGTCGACCGAGCTTACAAAGTGAAAGAGTTGAGCAAAGAAAAGAGAAAAGCTGAGTTTGAGAAAAGAGAAAAAGACCGCTGAATAAATCATTTCAATCTTCGTCAAAGAAATTGAGGGATTTGTATACTCGTTCGAATGTTTTAGCTAGGTATCCCAACAGAGATAGTGGGAAGCAATATTCGGGTTCTAAGGCCCAAACTACGTTAATAGCGAGCGTCGATAATATTTGGTCTAATAAACCTGAATGTCAACACTGTGGTAGACAACATCCTGGTGAATGCAAAATGAATAACCGGGCTTGCTTTAAATGTGACTTCCCAGATCACTTCATTCGAGATTGCCCTGGGATGGTTGAGAAAGATAATTTTCAGAATGTAAGACCGATCAATATTGCCATTAGAAGGAGGCCACCGAGAAATACGGGAAATGGGAATAGTAGCAAAGGTGTAACAAAAGATTTAACTGTGAGATCAGAGGTTAGAGCACCTGCTAAAACCTACACTATTCACGCTCATGAAGATGTGTCATCCCCTGATGTTATCATTGGTACATTTTCTCTCTATGAAGCTAATGTAGTTGCATTGATTGATCCTGGATCGACTCATTCTTATATTTGTATGAATTTGGTATCCAGTAAGAATTTGTCTGTTGAGTCTACTGAGTATGTGATTAAAGTGTCGAACCCCTTAGGCAAATATGTTTTAGTTGATCAAATTCATTTATATAAAGCATATAATCAATTAAAATCAAACATGCATTATTAATTATGTTACATATACGAATCATGCTTCAAAATTCAACTATATCAATATCATGCATATAATCAAATTTTTGAACCAATTATACTTGCGTCAAAACCATACTACATATGCTTTATAAATATATAATTTGAACCTTATGAATATCAAATTTTATAGCATGTGAATGACTGAATTATTAACCAACATTTTTCATCTCATGTACCAAACATGCATTAATACTTCCTTTAGTACAATTTCATTACTTTAACTAAATTGTAAACATATCATTATACTTATCTATACACATCCGCATTTTAATCCATACCAACCATATCAATTCATTTATCATACACTTTCGCATATTAATCTAAGTTAAACTATACACACGTCTTTATGGTCATACATATATATATAACACATAAACATGCAGTACTTAATAACCGAATACAATTATAATTATTGCCAACTTATGCGCATTTCACTATAGCCACATTTAAACTTTTGAGCACAATTAACATATCAGTGTTTATCTAATTCGCATATAATAATAAGCTTAAACTTCATACTTAAACCTACTAACTAATCCTTTATTCGATTATCAAGTATAACCTCAAACGGTCACACCATTATCGAATCACATGCTTACCAAAACAAACCACATACCAAAGCCAAATAAAGTACCACATATACATAACACATATAGTAATCAATCATTTCACTAGCAACCTAACATTTAAACACCAAACCACAAACAAATATGTCATAGGCATTTGTATAAGTTTCACCTATCACTAACCAAATATAAAGACATGTCATTTACTACTTCCAAGCCAATTTGCATGGCTTTATATAGATACACATCCAAAATAAACTAAATCCAAGGCTAGCATATACATGCCATAAGATCGAGTTCAACTTATAAAATACCGAAACCATAGATAGTGTGATGGACTGTGCTGACGATCCCTGAGCTCATAACTTGATCCAAAATCTATAAAACGGAAATGAACATACACACAGAGTAAGCTTTTATAGCTTAGTAAGTCATAAGCAGATAAATAATTCAATGTTAACATTAACTCAATTTAATCAAACTAAATTATACTATCATATTCACATTAATTATCAAAATCATAATCACATATAAAACATAAATTTCCATATACAATTTCACATTGGCTGAATATACATAATCCTATATACACATATTCGAGTATCATTTCAAAAATATTCACATTATACATTTCAAAGGCCGAATACACATTCCATATTCACATACATTCTTTATTTACATCATAAATGATTTTTAACAAATATCAAGTACTTACCTACCTTATTTCAAATTAGTATAAGCTAACACATAACTTGTAACACCCCAAACCCAGCCTAGACATTATGACCGGATCTGACGTGCCACATCGAAATGTAAACAAAAACATTTTCTATTTTTAGTCCAAGAAATCGTACTTAGTGTTCAAAGGATGATTTTACTATAGGTTAAAGTGAATGGAAGCTGTGCACCAGGTAGGAAATCGGAAAAGAGGAGGTGAGTCCATCGAACTGCTTAAGTACCAACCTCCCTTCGGATCCAATCCTAGACATGCACACCACCATTGCCACACCTTAACTTAGTGTATGTTCTTAGAAAACCAATTCATTTAAGTCCAGTTTAAGAAAAAGTGATTAACTTTGGAAAACGTTTTTTTGCTTTGTTGTCGTGATATTTTAAAATTAATTAATTTTTTTTGAAAACACGCCCTAAAACTAATCAGTTTCAGTGATTAAGATAATATTATACCTATTCTAGTAAAACATATTAAAAACAATCAAAATCATTAAAGCGGCCTTATTACAACTTAAACCCAAAATAATTGATGTAAATAAAAACTAATTAAATTATAAGAAGAGAATCAAGTTTGCAGTACCTGCGGCCACTCCGAATCCCTCACAGCTCCAAGTCCACTATGGTTGAGGGTTACCTGCAAGGATAAAGTTAAGGGGGTGAGTTTGGAAAACTCAGTGTGTAAAATAGCCCAACCATAGTCCAGATTAGTTCAAACCATAGAAACAGATTAAATCGGGCCTTAGCCTTATACAAAGTTTAGAATGACGCCCATAGGCCCATAACAGATACAGAACAGATATATCATGTATGCAGAAAACCCAACCCATATCCATTCGTATACACCCCCGTGCGAACCTTACACCATGCGGGGAGACTACTCGACCCACCCATTCGTCTACACGTAACAAGTATTTGCAAGCATGGTCGCTGTAAGCAGAATAGTATGACAGAGTCACCAGATCTGATATATTTGTGGACGAAACACTGAATAGATATTTGTGGCGAGAGCCACCGTAACGCTTCCTCCATCAATATAACCCATATCCCATGCAATGATATACATGTCATAGCATATAACAAAGCAGAACTGTAATATCATGCATTTTTGGTCAAAATCAACCCTAGGGGTATAATGGTAATTTTGCACCTAGGGGTATAATGGTAAATTTCATACTTAGGGGTATTTCGGTAAAACTTTCTATTTTAAGGTTTACATACACATTAAAACCATTAACGCATTAATAGAAACACTTACCGAGCATTTTTATCGAATTGGGCCCGTTGGCCCATTAACCCATTTTTGGCCCATTAAGCCCAAATATACCGAAGTGCACGAAATTGCGCACTCTGCAATCATATCATTTGAGATTACTAGGATTAACAATCCAAACCATCTCACAAGCGCTCGCACGCTCGCAAGTCCACAAAATGCTGGCTTTTTGGCATTTCAGCTTTTCGGCTTTTACCGATCTAGTCTATGAGTGGGTGTCGCTTACACACCTGATTTGTAGTGGTTCAATGGCGAGTTCCACACACGAGCTACCTACAATTGGATTACTAACACATCAATCTAAATATCAAAAATGAACTACAAACTATCCCCTACCATATTCGGCCAACCAAGTCTCAGACCCTAGAGTTCATACCTTTTTCCAAAACTAGCGACTAGGTTTAGATCCTGTCGTTTCACTTGTCCAAGCCTTCGATCAGTAGCCTCTAGATCACACTAACATCATAATAAAACAATTGTCACAACCCTTAGAGCCATAGGGCCCAATCGATAGCCTTCATAAGCCTTTAGAGATTTCAGCTTTTCTAATACCCGAAATAAAGAATAGATTCGAAAACTTACCACCGGTTCCTTCAATCAACGATTCCATTTTAGTTCCTTTTTGGTTCTGATATAGATCTATCCCCTCAAATGTTAGCAGAAATCAAATCTTTAAAGGTCTAAAGATTTGGCTATGCCCCAATGACTATGGTGTTTTCGGCTTTTGAAACTCGTGAAATAAAAGATGATTTGATAAGAAGGTTTTTGCAAAGTTGAAGTCGATAGAGGTCGGGGTTTAGAGAGTGTGAAATTCGGCCAGGAAAGATGAAGGAAAAATCAAAGAAGTTGGCTAGGAGAAATCGACACAGAAGAAAAATAAGCTTCCGGGATTTCGGCTTTTATGGCAATCAACTATAAAGGCTTAGAAACGAATGGAATGGAAGAGTAGAATGGTAGGAAGGGTTCGGCTATGTAAGAAAAAGAAATGAAGAAGAAAAGAGAGTAGGAGAAGAGAAAAAAAGAGAAAAGAATTGTCAGAAACGGCACCCCCCTCCAAAACCCGAAATTCCCCTCACTAAATGACCTAGCCGAATTTCCCATGCTAAAGTCCCTTGACCGGCCAACTCTTGCTTCTTGATCAGCTCCTAAATTTCCTACCTTATCTTATCTTTACTCAATCCCCTTACTAGCTTAAACTCCCCCTAACAGAGTTCCCCCTTGAGTTCCATCACCTCCCTTTTTTGTTCATAAAAATAAATACCCTATTTGCATACCTTGTGGCTCGAAACTTGGCTCCCCGTAGACATCTACACGCCACTCGCCCTATACCTTATGTGGCATCACATGCCAATTTACCATAGGTCCCTTGTGCCCTATTTTTACCATCTTTAATTTAAAAGCCCTCAACGCTAGTACCCTCTCTTTCTAAAATCCGAAATTCATAAATTGCCTCGAATTGGATATAATCTTGGGCCTTTTTAAGGGCCCAGTAGCATACTCAGACCCACAACAGACAGTTAAAACAAAGAATTTCTAAAATTCATTGGAAATCACAAAAATCCCGAAAATCCAAAAAATTGGGGCGTTACAATTAAAGAAATTTCGTCCTCGAAATTTTACCTGATTCAAACAGATGAGGGTATTGTTGCCGCATCGCCTCTTCTGGCTCCCAAGTAGCTTCCTCTCTGCCATGATTACGCCAAAGAACTTTTACCAAGGGAACTGACTTTCTTCTCAGAACCTTAACATCTCGATCCAGTACCTGCACGGGCTCTTCCTCAAAAGTCAGATCTGGCCGCACCTCAATCTCTGCAACCGGCACGACATGAGTAGGGTCAGAATGATATCGCCTTAACATGGAGACGTGGAAAACATCATGAATCCTGTCTAACTCTGGAGGTAATTCCAGTTGATAAGCCACTGTACCCATTCGCTTAAGAACTCGATCAGGCCCAATGAATCGCGGACTCAACTTGCCCTTCTTACCAAACCTTAATATCTTCTTCCAAGGTGAAACCTTCAAGAAGACCATATCACCCACTGAGTACTCAATCTCCTTACGCTTCAATTGATCTTTGATTATCCTGACCTTATCTTCAGCATTTGCTACCAACCCAGGTCCAAGAACCTGTCATTCTCCCAACTCAGTCCAACAACTAGGTGTACGACACCTACGTCCATACAGCACTTCGTATGGTGCCATTCGGATACTCGCCTGATAACTGTTATTATATGCAAATTCTGCCAATGGTAAGTAATCCTCCTAACTACCTCGGAAGTCAATAATGCATCCCCTCAACATATCTTCCAAAATGTGAATAACCCTTTCCGACTGACCATCCGTCTGAGGATGAAAAGCCGTGCAAAAGTTCAATTGCATCCCTAATGCCTCATGCAACTTTTTCCAGAACCGAGATGTGAACCTAGGATCTCGATTAGAAATAATCGATACTGGCACTCCATGGAGTCGCACAATCTCTGCCACGTACAATTTGGCTAATTTCTGAAGTGAATAGTCAGTGCGGACATGTATGAAATGAGCAGACTTGGTTAACCTATCCACGATCACCCAAACCGTGTCCTTCTTCATTGGTGTCAAGGGTAGCCCACTCACAAAGTCCATGGTTACCCTCTTCCACTTCCAGAGTGATATCTTAACTGGCTGTAAAAGTTCGGAAGGTAGTTGATGCTCAGCTTTCACTTGCTGGCACGTCAGACACTTCCCCACAAACTCCGTTACTTCTTGTTTAAGCCCAGGCCACCAATACAATTCTCGTAAGTCGCGATACAACTTATTCCCTCCAGGATGCATAGCACAAAGTCCTCCATGAGCTTTTTTCAGTATTGACTGCCTTAAGTCAGAGTCCTTCGGGATGCAAACTCTTCCTCGAAAACATAGAATTCCTTCACTATTTAACCCAAACTCAGAAGTTTGCGCTTTCTTAACTTGTTGAAATCGAGAAACTAAAGACTCATCCTTCAACTGCTTTTCCTTAATCTGATCCACCCAGGCTGCCCTTACTTGAAACTCAGCCAACAGACTACCATCATCATATAGACTCAAACGAGCAAACATTGCTCTCAGATCAGATATAGCTCTACGACTTAGAGCATCGGCTACCACATTAACCTTCCCTGGGTGATACTCAATCGAACAATCATAGTCCTTAAGCAATTCTATCCATCTTCACTGCCTCAGACTCAACTCCTTCTGAGTCAGCAAGTACTTGAGACTTTTATGATCCGTGTATATGACACACTTTTCCCCGTACAGATAGTGTCTCCAGATCTTTAGTGCAAAGATTACTGTTTCCAATTCAAGGTCGTGGGTAAGATAGTTCCCTTCGTGAGGCTTAAGCTGTAGCGATGCGTAGGCCACCACCTTACCCTCTTGCATCAAGACACAGCCCAAACCCACATGTGATGCGTAACTATACACGATAAAATCCTTCCCAGACTCCGACTAAATCAATACAGGTGCTTCGGTCAGAACTTCCTTCAATTTCTCAAAAGCTTCCTGCTGCTTCTCGGTCCAAACAAACGGTGCTCCTTTCCTTATAAGTTTTGTCAATGGTGCTGCCAACACAGAAAATCCTTCCACAAACCTTCTATAGTACCCTGCCAAACCCAAGAAACTACGAATTTCAGACACTGACCTCGGCGGCTTCCACTCCAGAGTCGCTTCAGCCTTTTGAGGGTCCACCTTGATCCCCTCAGCAGAGACAACATGACCTAAAGGTTACCTCCCTCAACCAAAATTCACACTTACTGAACTTCGCATAAAGTTCCTTCTCCTTCAACACTTGCAGCACAATGCGGAGATGCTCATCATGCTTATCTTCAGTTTCAGAATAAACCAAAATATCGTCAATAAAAACGACTACTAATCGATCCAAAAATGGTTGGAATACCCGATTCATCAGATCCATAAATGCTGCAGGAGCATTCGTCAACCCAAATGGCACGACCAAAAACTCGTAATGACCATACCGAATCCTGAATGCCGTCTTATGAACATCCACCTCATTGACCCTTAATTGATGATATCCAGATCGAAGATTAATCTTGGAAAATACCGAAGCTCCTTTAAGTTGATCGAACAAGTCGTCGATTCTTGGCAAAGGGTACTTATTCTTAATCGTCAGTTTGTTGAACTGCCGATAATTGATGCACATTCGCATCGTCCCATCCTTCTTTTTCACAAACAACACCAGTGCTCCCCACGGAGACATACTCAGCCTAATAAAGCCTCTATCCAACAACTCTTGAATCTGTGCTTTCAGCTCTACCAACTCCTTCGGTGCCATCCTGTATGGTGCGATGGATACTGGTGCTGTTTCAGGCAATAAATCAATTCCAAACTCGACTTCCCGGTTCAGAGGCAATCCCAGGAGCTCTTCTAAACAAACATCTTGGAATTCCTTAACGGTTCTAACTTTATCCACCGTCAAGCCCCCAGTCTCCGACTGACTTATAAATGTCAAATACGCCTCACAGCCCTTACTAATCCACTTCTCGGCTCTTAACGCCGACACCACATTGGACAAATAATTCCTTCGTTCACCTATCATCATAACCTCCTCACCCTCCGCGGTTCTTAACACCATTCGCTTAGCTGCACAGTCCAAAGTTGCCCTATGCTTAACAAGCCAATCCATCTCTAGGATGAGATCGAATTCCCCAAACGGTAATTCCATCAAGTCACTAGCGAATATCCTACCTTGAGTTTCTAAAGGTACGTCTTTATATAGTTTGTCTACCCTAACCGAGTTACCCAAAGGACTTAGTACTGATACCCCACTCACAGCCTCCTCAGAGTGCACACCCAATGACCCAGATATGGCACATGCAATATACGAATAAGTAGATCTAATATCTATCAAAGTAGTGTACGGCATGCTAGAAATAAAAAACGTACCAGTTATGACGTTGGGTGCATCACCCTCCTCTCGACGACGGGCTGCATACACCAATGTTGGCTGTCGAGCCTCAGCATTTCCGGCACCCCTACCAGGTGCTCCTCGTCCCCGACCATTTCTGTTACCACCCCTACCTTGACCACGTCCTCTCGGTGGTTGTGGTCCACCTCTCGCTGGTTGAGCAACCCTCCATTTCGTAACCTAAACCTGATCTATTTTCTGAGGACGGTCTTTGACTTTATGCTTCATAGACCCACACAAAACAAGCACCAGAGCGTTTCTTACACTCACCCAGATGTACCTTACCATAGTCCCTACAAACTTGTGCCCTAACAGCATTCATCGGAACCGCTCAAACTGGCTCTTCCACTCTTTCCCTTTTAGCATTCCTATTTGCACCACCCAAGGGTCCTGAATCTCTCCGGAAACAATTTCAATCCTTTTCACGATTCTGTTTTTTGGTGCGCTTCACCTCCTCCGCTATTTTAGTTTTCTCTACCAAAGCAGCAAAGTCACGCTCCCTCTGCGGAGCAATTAGCACCCGAAGTTCATCTCTAAGACCATCTTCAAAGAACACACTACGTTCAGTACTCGTGAGCGACTATCCCACGGCACAGATACCGACTCCTCGAAACTCGGCCTCGCACTCAACTGTGATTGTCTTACCTCCTTGTACCAGATTCAAAAATTCCTTCCTGCAAGCGTCCACATAACTCGCCCCAACATACTTTCCCTTGAAGACCATCTTAAACAGATCCCAAGTCACCTTGTCAGCTGGGGTCCCATCTCTCACGGTGAGCCACCACTGATAAGCCTCATCCCGTAGCAATGATATGGCTCCCTTCAGCTTCTGCTCTACGGAACAATCCAAATCATCCATAATCTGTTCCGTAGCCTCTAACCAATACTCAGCTACATTTGGGGCTACACCAGACACACCCCTAAATATCTCCGTTCCATTAGCCCGGAGTCGCTCGGAAATAGATCCTTAAATTCCGTTACCCGTGCTTACCCCAGCAACCCTTTCCAGAACACGAAGCATTGCCTGGGATAGGGCATCATCCCCTGTACCTCGATCATGAGATTACACTTCCGTTGCCGGTGGTACCGGTGCATCTGCCGCCGGCATATGCCCTGAGGACGAAGATTCAGCCTGTGTACTACCTCGGCCACGTCCACGACCCCTTTCACGTGTTGCCCTCGTACTCATGTCATATTATCTGATTACGAATTTTATGCATCCATTCAGTATTTATTACAGATGTTTTATGAACTGACAATAATTCAGTGTTTGTTTTTTCGCGGAAACGTAACCTAGCTACAATCTTTAGTCCACTTATCAAAAGTTCCTATAGTTCACATATTACCCCTACTAGAGCATCATAGGGTTTCAGTACAGATATATAGCTAATAATTCAGGAATATTCAAAAAAATTTAGAGTAATACTTACAGACTTGGGCCGGAGATTCAGAGTGCCACCTCTTTGGTTATCAATTTTTAAAAACCCAAAAACTTAAATCTAGATTGAACCTTAAGACATGCATACCTTGTATAATATCTTTGAAAGAACTTTCCAAAACCATTTCAAAAACCATTTCCAAAAATACCCTTCTTAAGACCCGATCCACAGTCAAGCTATTGCAACTTGACTCTGATACCACTAAATGTAACACCCTAAACCCAGCCTAGACGTTATGATCGGATCTAACGTGCCACATCGGAACGTAAACAAAACATTTTCTATTTTTAGTCTAGGAAATCGTACTTAGTGTTCAAAGGATGATTTTACTATAGGTTAAAGTGAATGGAAGCTGTGCACCAGGTAGGAAATCGAAAAAGAGGAGGTGAGTCCATCAAACTGCTTAAGTACCAAGCTCCCTTCGGATCCAGTCCTAGACATGCACACCACCATTGCCACACCTTAACTTAGTGTATGTTGTTAGGAAACCAATTCATTTAAGTCCAGTTTAAGAAAAAGTGATTAACTTTGGAAAACGTTTTTGCTTTGTTGTCGTGATATTTTAAAATTAATTACTGTTTTTGAAAACACGCCCTAAAACTAATCAGTTTCAGTGATTAAGATAATATTATACCTAATCTAGTAAAACATATTAAAAATAATCAAAAATCATTAAAGCGACCTTATTACAACTTAAACCCAAAATAATTGATGTAAATAAAAACTAATTAAATTACAAGAAGAGAATCAAGTTTGCATTACGTGCAGCCACTCCGAATCCCTCACAGCTCTAAGTCCACTATAGTTGAGGGTTACTTGCAAGGATAAAGTTAAGGGGGTGAGTTTGGAAAACTCAGTGTGTAAAATAGCCCAACCATAGTCCATATTAGTTCAAACCACAGAAACAGATTAAATCGGGCCTTAGCCCTATACAGAGTTCAGAATGAAGCCCATAGGCCCATAACAGATACAGAACAGATATATCATGTCTGCAGAAAACCCAACCCATATCCATCCGTATACACCCCCGTGCCAACCTTACACCATGCGGGGAGACTACTCGACCCACCCATCCGTCTACACGTCACAAGTATTTGCAACATGGCTGCCAGAATAGATAGTGTGACAGAGTCACCAAATACAGATATTTGTGGACAGAGCCACCAGAACAGATATTTGTGGCAGAGCCACCAGAACGCTTCCTCCATCAATATAACGCATATCCCATGCAACATATATACATATCATAGCATATAACAAACAGAACCAGAATTTCATGCATTTCAGTCAAAATCAACCCTAGGGGTATAATGGTAATTTTAAACCTAGGGGTATAATGGTAACTTTCACATTTAAGGTTATTTCGGTAAAACTTTCTATTTTAGGGTTTACATCTATATTACAACCATTAACGCATTAACAGAAACACTTACCGAGCGTTTTTACCAAATTGGCCTGTTGGCCCATTAACCCATTTTCGGCCCATTAAGCCCAAATATACCAAAGTGCACGAAATTGCGCACTCTGCAATCATATCATTTGAGATTATTAGGATTAACAATCCAAACCATCTCACAAGCGCTCGCACGCTCGCAAGTCCACAAAATGTCGGCTTTTCGGCATTTCAGCTTTTCGACTTTTACCGATCTAGTCTAATAGTGGGTGTCGTTTACGCACCTGATTTGTAGTGGTTCGATGGCGAGTTCCATACACGAGATGCCTACAATTGGATTACTAACACTTCAATCTAAATATCGAAAACAAACTACAAACTATCCCCCTACCATATTCAACCAACCAAGTCTTAGACCCTAGAGTTCTTACCTTTTTCCGAAACTAGCGACTAGGTTTAGATCCAGTCGTTTCACTTGTCCAAGCTTTCGATCAGCAGCCTCTAGATCACACTAACATCATAATAAAACAATTGTCACAACCCTTAGAGCCATAGGGCCCAATCGATAGCCTCCTAAGTTTTTTTAGAGATTTCGGCTTTCTAAAACCCGAAATAAAGAATAGATTCGAAAAATTACCACCGGTTCCTTCAATCAACGATTCCACTTTAGTTCCTATTCAGTTCTGATGCAGATCTATCCCCTCAAATGTTAGCAGAAATCAAATCTTTAAAGGTCTAAAGATTTGGCTAAGCCCCAATGACTATGGTGTTTTCGGCTTTTGAAACTCATGAAATAAAAGATGATTTGATAAGAAGGTTTTTGCAAAGTTGAAGTTGATAGAGGTTGGGGTTTAGAGAGTGTGAAATTCGGCCAGGAAAGATGAAGGAAAAATCAAAGAAGTTGTCTAGGAGAAATCGGTGCATGAAGAAGAAAACAAAGCTTAGGGATTTTGACTTTTTTATGGCAATCGGCTATAAAGGCTTAGAAACGAATGGAATGGAAGAGTAGAATGGTAGGAAGGGTTCGGCTATGTAAGAAAAGGAAAAGAAGAAGAAAAGAGAGTAGGAGAAGAGAGAAAAAGAGAAAAGAATTGTCAGAAATGGCACCCTCTCCAAAAGCCCAAATTCTCTTCACTAAATGACCTAGCCGAATTTCCCATGCTAAAGTCCCTTGACCGTCCAACTCTCGCTCCTTGATTAGCTCCTAAATTTCCTCCCTTGTCTTATCTTTACTCAATCCCCTTACTAGCTTAAACTTCCCCTAACAGAGTTCCCTCTTGAGTTCCATTACCTCCCTTTTTTGTTCACAAAAATAAATACCCTATTTGCATACCTTGTGGCTCGTACCTTGGCTCCCCCTAGACATCTACACGCCACTCCCCCTATACCTTATGTGGCATCACATGCTAATTTACCACAGGTCCCTTGTGCCCTATTTTTACCTTCTTTAATTTAAAAGCCCTCAACGTCAGTACCCTCTCTTTCTAAAATCTGAAATTCATAAATTGCCTCGAATTGGATATACTCTTGGGCCTTTTTAAGGGCCCGAGAACATACTCGGACCACAATGAGATAGCTTAAAACACAGAATTTCTAAAATTCATTGGAAATCACAAAAATCCTGAAAATCCCAAAAATTGGGGCATTACATAATTGGTCATTTTAGCTCATTTTACACATTCGATCATAACTTATCGTTGCCCGATGAACCATTCAGAATTGGATAGGACACTCAGATAATCACAGATATCGTACAATGCCAACATCCCAAACGTGGTCTTACATGTAATCACATATCGATGCCATTGTCCCAGACAGGGTCTTACTCGCACACATTGTAACACCCCTAACCAGTATCTGTCACCGGATTAAGGTTACAAGGCATTAGTTAACTAAAAATACATTTCCGAATAACCTCACATTTATATAATTCATAATTACATGTATAAAGCATAAATTCAATTAAACAAATAACATGATTTTATTTATCATATTATAATGTACATATCATAATAAAAAAGAACATTTCAATAATATTCGAATATCTAGAAGAAATCAAGTCATTATATCTTGTTTTACACTATCACATTTTAAACACTTTATGATATTTACATAGTACTTTATTCAATAGCATAAACATATAGTATTTTAAACTTTACCAAATGGTTATATAAATAAGCCATATATATATTCAACTATAAATCAATAATGAACCTCAACCAAAATACATCAAATAACCACGTTTATTCACTTAAACCAACTTCATACATTCAACATCAAATTTATATACTTACACCATTAGCATACACAAAAAACCACTTCTGCACATACTTTTAATAAAGTCAATCGAAAACTTGTTACATATTTTAACAAGCAGTTACACATGCAACCTAATACGTTATAACATGACCAAACATGTTATTAAAGTTTAATTATATAATATATATACTTGCCCTAGGTTTCAAAGCCACACTTAACCATTGTATTCATGCTAAATAATTGACCAAAACAATCTTGGAACATTTTTATAACTTAATACCTTGCATAGCCAAATCACATTATTTAAACCACATACACATCCAAACATTTCATCAAATGTAAATTGTTTATACAAACATGTGCCAAAACACAAACTGTAGTATATTCAAAAAAAATTCTTGCATTACATGTTAAAAACGTATTAAAACATTTTTATAATAAGTTCGGATATAGCTTAACAACCTTAGATTCCAAATCACTTATAACACATTGACTAGATACAACAACCTAATGTACATATATTTTTATCTATGCATATCATAGCCAAACCAACCACACATTTAACCAAAACCATTAATCATTTCCAAAACATATAACACCAATCTCACACACCATTCATTCATAGCACATAGCATTATAATCAAAATGGTTTCAAACCACAATCAAACATAACTGCATTATCAAAACCAGACTCATTAAACATTATAACTAAGCACACATAAAACTAAGACTAAGCATAATTAGCTAGCCATTTTCGCATGGCTTCAAATACATAGCAAAATTCAACATTTAAGAAGTATGTTCCAGCCTATACATGCCATAGTTCAAGTTCAACTATATAAATATCGAAACAGTGGATAGTCTGATGAACTTTTCCGACGATCCCCGAGCTCGTAACTTGATCCAAAATCTATAAAACAGACACACACATATTCGCAGGGTAAGCTTTTATAGCTTAGTAAGTCATAAGCAAATAAACAATCCAAATATATATAATCAATTCATTTTAACCTAACCAAATTATAATAACATTCTCATTCCTTAGTCTCAAACTACAAATTTCATATATATATAATACATTTTATACTCAATTTTCCATATTGACCGAAAGCTCATGTAATCAATTTACCAAATGTTATTAAATTTTCATAGCCAAAATGTCATTAAATGACCAAATATACATATGCTCAAATACACAAACTCAAGAGTCATAATATAACATCTTGTACATATATCCCTTATTTGGCCGAATATACATACTATAATCACATATGTCTTTCATTTGCATCAAATGCAATTTGTAACAAATAATCAAGTTACTCACTTACCTTAATTCAAATAAGTAACAAGTTAGTTCATAGTTGGCCGTTTAGCTTGTTTACACATTCGATCACAGTAATCATTGCCCGATTAACCATTCGAATTGGATAGGACACTCGGATAATCACACATATCGTACAATGCCAACGTCCTAGACGTGGTCTTACATGTAATCACATATCGATGCCACTGTCCCAGACAGGGTCTTACTCGCACACATATATCGAAGTCACATATCGATGCCAACATATAGACGTGGTCTTACTCGCACACATATAACGAAGTCACATATTGAAGCCATGGTCTTACTCGCACATCACATATCGGAATCCTATGTAATGACATATGTATCCTAGCTATTCCTATTGTTCATGCAGGACTTTTAGATGTCGTATCTCGATCGAAACAAATGCTTAAACATGGTTACCAAACTTATACACATTCGAAAATGGCATATATAAATTCATATATTTCATTTCAGCATATATATATATTTAACATTTACATAAAATTACATACGTATATTTGCTTATAAACTTCCCTCAGACAATGAAAAACCAGAACGGATCGGTTAGTCGACAACTTTAGTTTTCTCCCGATCTAAATTTGATTTTCTCTTTTCTTAATCTAAATTAATATAAATTAAACTTATTAAATCAAATATTCAATCAAATTCATCCAAAAACACACAAATGAGTAAATTATACTTTTACCCCTAATATTTCACAATTTTTACAATTTAGTCCTTATTGCATAAAACACAAAATAAGCAAAATCTCACAACAACATAGCTAGGCTGAATCTTCCTTATATTAATACTAGTCCATATATTTAATTTATTTCACATTTTAGTCCCTCAATTTATTATTTTTTCAATTTAGTCCTAATTACTCAAAATTATCAAAAACTCCAATACAAAACATGTTAATCTAAAACATATCTTTCATATTTCATTATCAAACAACAAAAATCACAAGATCTAATCAATGACCTAACTCAAAATATTCATCAAAATAAAAAATTCAAGCATGGGTCGGATAGTATTCGAAGCAATGATCTCAAAAATGTAAAAATTTTCAAAAATCGAAACCAAACTAAACTTGAATTTGAATCAACAATGGCCGAATACCTAACTTGTCTTTCTTCTCTTTTATTTTCGAAAAAAAATTATAAACATTAATATATGGCTTTGTTTTATGATATGTTTATAATATAATAACTTATTAACTAATTTACCTAATTAACCTTTGATTTAAAATATAAAATCATGTTATAATAAGGCCATTACCGTCCATTGCATGTTATCATGGGCTAATTACCACATAAATACCTCCATTTACAAAGAGAAACACATTTCAGCCCTTACACATTAAACCATTAAATTTTCACTTTACGCGATTAAGTCCTTTTATTTAATTGAGCACCTAAACGAAAAAATTAAATCACGAAAATTTCATGAATATAAATTCACACAAAATAAACATAGAAAATAATTTTTAATTATTTTTTTAACTTAGATTCGTGATCTCGAAATCATCGTTCCTATTAGGGTCTAAATCGGGCTGTTACACATATATCGGAGTCACATATCGATGCCAACATATGAAACATGGTCTTACTCGCACACGTATATCAGAGTCACATATTGACGCCAACGTATAAAATGTGGTCTTACTCACACACATATATTGATGCCATGGTCTTACTCGCACATTACATATCAGAATCCTGTGTCATGACATATATATCCTAGCTATTCCTAAGGTTCATACGGGGCTTTCAGACGTCGTAACTCGGTCGAAACGAATTCATAAACATTTCTGCCAAGCTTATTCACATTCAGCTTATACATAAATATATTTACATATTTCAATTTAGCATATATAATTCACATTTAATTAAAATTAATTACGTCTATTTGCTTATAAACTTACCTTGGACGATGAAAAACAGAACGGGACGACTAGTCGACAACTTTAGTTTTCCCCCGATCCAAATCTAATTTCTTTGGTTCTTGATCTAAACACATTCAAATTAAACTCATTCAAACATATTTTCATTCAATTTAGTCCAAAAACAAATAAATGGGCAAATTACCATTTTACCCTGGCATTTTACTTTTTTTACAATTTAGTCCCTATTGCACAAAACACAAAATATGCAAAATTTCAATACACCCATGTCAGGAAAAATGTTCCTAGTGTTCATACAAGTCCATATCTTTCATTTATTTCACATTTTAGTCCTTCAATTTATTATTTTTGCAATTTAGTCCTAATTACTCAAAATCATCAAAAACTCCAATACAAAGCATGTTAATCTAAAACATATCTTTCATATTTCATCATCAAATAACAAAAAACACAAGCTTTAAATAATGGCATAACTCAAAATATTCACCAAAATAAAAAATTCAAGCATGGGTCTTGTAGATAACTTAGCAACGATCTCAAAAATATAAAAATCATCAAAAATCGAGCTAGTTGCATACCTTGATTGAGCTTTACTACCGCCGAACCCTAGCTTTATTTTTATTTTCTTTCTTATTTATGTTTCGGTCATGAGAACAAAGTATGAACACTAGTGTATTTTATTATATGTTTTATATTATTATTATATTTTAATTAATTACAATTATAACATTTATAATTAAATAACTAAAACATATATTCCAAGGGTACAACCGGCATCACTAAATTCAATGGTCTATTTGCAACTTAAATGCTTCAATTTAAAAAAGCCAATAGCAATTTGGCCCTTATACATTAAACTATCAAGTTTTCAATTTACGCGATTAAGTCCTTTTATTTAATCGGACACTTAAACGACAAAATTAAATCACAAAAATTTCACATATATATATTCACACGTAATAAACACAGAAAATAATTTTTAAATATTTTTCTGACTCGAATTTAGGGTCCTAAAACCACCGTTCCGATTAGGGTCTAAATCGGGGTAGTTACAAGTTGCCTACTGTGATTTCATTGATATCGGCTCAGAGGTATGTAAGAAAAGGGTGTGAAGCTTATATTGCTTATTACTGAATACAAAAGTGTCTGAATTAAAGATTGAATCTATGCCAGTAGTTTGTGAATACCCAAATGTGTTTCCTGAAGAGTTGTCTGGGTTACCACCGATTAGAGAAGTCGAGCTTGCTATTGATATAGTACTTGGGACTTCACCGATATCGATAACTCTGTATAGAATGGCTTCTCGCAAACTGAAAGAATTAAAATCTGAGTTGTAAGAGTTTACAGATAAGGGTTTCACGAGATCGAGTTTTTTTCCCTGGGGTGCACCAGTGTTATTCATCAAGAAGAAAGACAGATCCATGAGACTTTGTATTGATTATCGTCAACTTAACAAGGTTATGATAAAGAACAAGTATCCCTTAACGAGAATTTATGAGTTGTTCTATCATTTGAAATGGGCAACATTGTTCTCGAAGATAGATTTTAGATCAGGCTATTACCAGTTGAAAGTTAAAGATTCGGATGTGCCGAAGACTGTGTTCAGAACAAGGTACAGGCATTATGAATTCCTTGTTATGCCATTTTCATGGACTTGAAGAATCGAATCTTTCAGCTATATTTAGATAAGTTTGTGGTTGTATTTATTTATGACATCCTGATTTATTCTCGAGATGAGGCTGAGCATGCCGAACATTTAAAAATTGTATTGCAGACCTTGAGAGTTAAGAAATTGTTTGCTAAATTCAGCAAAAGTGAGTTTTGGCTTTGAGATGTAATGCCCCAAAAATCCTTAATATTTATTTTCGTTTGTGATTAGGTTACACAAATCAGTATTTGCTTCAGTGGTTAAGTGTTCTAGGTGTGTGTGTGAGGTCCTAAGTTTAAGCTTCAGCTTGGGAAAATTTTTGTTTCTTAATTGAATAAACCCCTAACTCTAATTAGTGGGCTTATTATTAAATATTGGAAAAACATGACAGAATGGGCCTACTGGTCTGGTGGTTAAAAGAAGTGTTAATGAGCAGGGGGTCTAAAGTTCGAGTACTGGCGCAAGCAGGGAATTTATTTTTACTGCTGGCCATGGGAGATTTGTGGTTGACTAAAAATATGTGAGTTTGTGGGGTATGGGAATGTGTGGCCAACTCTTTGGGAGAGTTTGAGGGAATTTGGGTTGTTAAGGGATGTGGATAAGTGAGGATTTGGTTGAGTGATTTTAGAAGTGATTTTGGGTGGTAGAATTTGGGTAGAACCGAATTGTATAGGGGGGATTTCGGCTATAATTCTATTTTGTTATTTCTCTCTGAAAATTGGCTGAGAACTTTTCTCTCTTAGCCGAATTTTTCTTCGAGGGTGCCTTACGTTTCTTTTCGTCTTTTGCTCCCTTTTTGCAAGTCAGTTTTGGGTTTTGTTCTCTGCTCTGGAGCCGGTCATCTTCTTTTTTCTTCTTCTATTCTTACCGAATTTCTGTGAAGTGTTGGTTGGGCTAGACCGTTGTTCTTTTGGTTTTGCCATTTCTTTTTCACGTTAGGCAATTCTTCTCTGCCGAATACTTATTCAGTTTTTCTACTGTGATTGTGTTGTGGGCGAGCGTTCTCTACTTTGTTCTAGGTCGAATCTTTTCCTTTTTTCCATCCGTCTCTTCCTCTTCTTCATTGTCGAACCTTTTCCTTCTTTTGGGGGCCATCTGTGTTCCCCTTCAGTTTCTAGTAAGTATTCGAAACTTGCTGTTAATCTGGCTCTTCATCGTTGGTAAGTGCTTTTGGTATATGGCTATCTTATTGCTTGGAATCAATGCCTATCTGATTGCAATTGATGCTTAGGAACTATTCGAGGAGTGAAAGATATTTCATTGGCATTGAAGTGAACGAAACCTCCCTCTTTACTCGATCAAAGGTAACATTGTCATTAGTTTAACACGTGTTCAACTTTTGTGTTTCGATTAAGTAAAAGATTAGGAGATTAATTGGTAATGGTTCGGTCAAATGTAGGTTTGGAGTGCTCGTGGGCTATTTGCGCACTTTCGCAAACAAGGTGTGCATGAACACGACTTTGATTATAGAAAATGGCAAAAGCCGAAATAAGTGAACGTCGACGCCACACGGGTGTGCGCGCTCCCATGTAGGTAGGCCACGTAATTAAACATGGGCGTATGAGCGACAAGGCCGACCATGAGTGATTTCATGGGTTGGGCCGTATTGAGCCGTATTGGGCCATGTGGGCCCACGGGTAATTGGGTCCCACACGAGCAAGCCGCACGGGCATGTGGAAATTATTGGGCCAGGCCGTGTAAACTACACAACCAACACCATTTTGGGCCGTGTGGGGCACACGGGCATGTGGGCGTACATGGTCCCGCAATATGGGCTATGAGCCCATTTTCACTGTTTGACTGTTACGGTTACACGGGTCGTCCGAGACGGATGTGGACCCACTGTAGGGTCGGTAAGCTTACCTAGACCCCCTAATTAATTGAATGACTGTTATGCCCCTATGTGATGTATGGACCTATATTCATGTATGATTATATTTTAGCATGCTATTTTTAATTGTATGGAGTACATGTATAATATTATGATATGACATGACATGTTTGCATGATGCATTGCATGGGGTTGGGTATATTATGATTAGAGGAAGTGTATTATACTGGCAGCTTTGTTGCATATCACTGATATGACTTGACATGTTTGCATGATGCATTGCATGGGGTTGGGTATATTATGATTGGAGGAAGTGTATTGTACTAGCAGCTCTGCTGCATATCACTAACGGCTTTAAGCTGATTATGTTACTGGCAGAGCTGCAAATACTATTTAGTGCCGCAACCGGTGCTAATTTGTAAGTGTAGGGATGGGTGGGTTGATTTATTCCCCGCAAGAGTACAGGGTTGGACAGGTGATGGTGAACGGTGGTTGGTTGGGTAGGACTTGCATACTATACACTGCATACTGATTTCTGATACTGTAATGGGCTTAGGCCCTACTGCTATTGTTGCTGATACTACTATACTGTAATGGGCTAAGGCCCAACTGATTACTGTTATGAGAAGGGCTCAGGCCCAAATTGTTATTTGTTTGCATATTGTCTATTTGGCTGCTTGGGGGTTACACACTGAGTTTTTGTAAACTCACCCCTTTTGTTCACTATGCAGGTAATTCCCAAGCATAGGCGAATCGGTGCAGCGAGGGACTCAGAGTTGGCCACACGACTGCGTATTTATACATTTTCGTAATGATTTTTAAGTATGGTTATTTGGGGTTTTACTTCTGTAATATGGCCTTTTTGGATTTTTATTTTTAATTTAGGGGTTTTTATTATTTTGGTTTTTAACTATTAGCAGTAGGGATAATCGAGTTTTAAAAAAATCAAAATATTTTAACAAATTGCACATGAATACACAAACTATTTTAAAAGCTTCCGCGAAAGGAGACATTTTGAAAATTAATAACGTTTTGAAAGTAAACAAATTTTTAATAATGATCCACGTTTTGGAAATGAACGACACATCTTAGAATCAATGAAAGGTGATAAAAAGAGGACTAATAGAAAAGAGGGTTTTACTTTAATGACGACTTGTTTTATGAAAAACACTTCAATGTGACATCGCCAGATTCGACCATAACGTCTAGGCCAGGTTTGGGGTGTTACATTTAGCGGTGCCAAAGCCAGGTTGCAAAACTCAACTGTGGATTTGGGTTTTAAAACTTGAATTTTTCGAGAATTACTTTTAAATGATTTGAAATGTGTTTCTGAATATGTGGTACACTGAGTCTCCAACGTCGATCCTGTAAGTTTTTTATAACTTTTATGTGTTTTGGTTAAAATGCTATAGATAGTAAATACTGAGCCTATTATAGACAGCATATTGTACTGAAAATACTTTAGTAGTGAACACTGAGACAATAGAAAAACTGTAGAGAGACTGCGGTCTAAGAAAATGAACTTTGAATTACCAAATACCGTTTTCCATAAAATATCTGTTAATAAACACTAGAACTATAAATTGATGCATAAAATTGTTAATAGAGATAAAATGCAATAGATAATGACCACTAGAAGTACTCGGGGAGGGGTTTCAAGAGGCCGCGGTAGAGGCCGTGGAGGTGCTCGAGCTGGGTCTTCGTCATCTGGCCACATGCCTAATGTAAAAACTAGGGAGGCACCGACTTCACCTCTGACTGAGACTGGGTCTCATGATCGTGCGGCTGGGGATGATGCGCTATCCCAAGCCATGTTACAGATTCTGAAGAGGGTCACTGGGCCTAATACTGGTGCTGTGGGCCAAGGGTCGGTTATGGAACGACTCCGGTCTAATGGAGCTGAGATTTTCAGGGGTGTTGCTGGAGTTGCCCCTAATGTGGCTGAGTATTGGATTGAGACCACAGAAAGGATCATGGATGATCTCGACTGCACCCCCGAGCAGAAACTAAAGGGTGCAGTGTCACTGCTGAGAGATAAGGATTACCAGTGGTGGATTACGATTAAGGAGGGCGCTCAGCCTGATCGACCGTCCTGGGAGTTTTTCAAGACTACTTTTCAGGGAAAGTATGTAGGTGCTAGTTATGTGGATGCCCGGAGGATGGAGTTCCTAAATCTAACCTAGGGGGATAGATCAGTGGCCGAATATAAGGCTGAATTTTTGCGACTAAGCCGCTATACGCATGGGATGGTGGCAACTGAGTACGAGTGATGTGTTCATTTTGAGGATGATCTCAGGGATAGTTTACGGATTCTGATAGCTCCACAGAGGGACCGAGATTTTGCTGCATTAGTTGAAAAGGCGAAGATCACCGAAGAAGTGAAGCGCGCTGAGCTTCTGAACTATAAGAAGGAGAGAGGAAGGAACAAGAGGGATTCAGAGCCCTCGAGTTCCTTTCTGAGGCCTAAGAAAAAGGCCAGAGTTGATGGGCCGGTTAGTTGGGGCCCCTGTTGCTGCTACTGGACCGCAGCCCTGTACTGATTGTGGAAGACGCCATCAGGGTGAGTGCTGGAAAAAGAGTTAGGCATGTTTGAGGTGTATTTCATTGGAGCACCAAATCAGAGAGTGTCCACGAAGGCCCGATCAGATGCGAGCCATAGGTTTGGGTACTACACAACCGCTGAGGGGTGTTCAGCAACCACTGAGAGGCCGTGGTTAGGCAAGAGGTGGAAATGGTTTAGGCCGTGGTCAGAGAGCACTGGGCAGAGGTGTTGGGCATATTGAGGCGAGGCAGCCAGCTCTAATTTATGCTGTATATCACCGAGAGGATGGAGATGCTCTGGATGTTATGCCGGGTACGTTCTTTATCTATGATGTACCTTATATTGCATTGATAGATATAGGATCCACTCACTCCTATATAGCTTGTATTGTGTCTGAGACTTTGGGTATTTTGGTGGAGAGCACTATGAGTGAGGTTACTGTACTGAGTCCATTAAGACAGTCGGTGAGGGTAAATAAACTATTTAGATATGTTCTTCTAGAGGTTTAAGGGATTATCTTTGTGGTGGATTTGATAGAACGTCCTTTTGGATAATTTGATTTAATACTGGAAATGGACTGGCTGTTTAAACATCGAGTGAGCTTGGATTATGCTACGAAGTGGATGGTACTAAGAACTGTAGAAGACGACGAGGTAGTTGTTGTTGGGGAATGTCGAAACTACTTGTCGAATGCGATTCCTACATTAAGGGTCGAGAAGTTGGTTCGTAAGGGATGTGAGGCATTTCTGGCCTACATTAGAGTTCCGAATTTTGGGGTTTCTTCTATTGAAGATATCAGAATGGTTAAAGACTTTCCAGATTTCTTTCTTGATAAGCTACCTGGGTTACCTCCAAATCGTGAAGTTGAGTTTGGGATCGAGCTCTTGCCTGGTACAGCTCCAGTGTCCATCGCTCCTTATAGAATGGCATCGAAGGAGCTTGTGGAGCTTAAAGCTCAGATTCTAGAATTGTTAGATCGTGGGTTCATCCAACCTAGTGTATCTCTGTAGGGAGCACCAGTTTTGTTTGTGAAAAAGAAGGATGGATCTATGCGTATGTGCATCGATTACCAGTAATTGAATAAATTGACCATTAAGAGCAAGTACCCCCTATCGAGGATACATGATCTGTTCGACCAATTTCGAGGAGCTTCAATTTTCTCTAAGATTGATCTTCGATCTGGGTACCATCAACTGAGGGTCAAAGAGATTGATGTATACAAGATAGCTTTTAGGACTCGTTATGGTCATTACGAGTTCTTAGTGATGCCATTTGGACTGACGAATGCACTAACGAATTTTATGGATCTGATGAACTGAGTGTTCCAGCCCTATCTGGATTAGTTCGTAGTGGTTTTTATTGACGACATCCTGGTGTATTTGAGGATTGAGGATGAACATGATGAACATCTCCGAGTGGTTCTGCAGATTTTGAGGGAGAAATAATTGTACGCCAAGTTCAGTAAATGTGAGCTCTAGTTACGAGAGGTAACATTTTTGGGCCATGTGGTATCTGCTGAAGGGATTAGGGTTGATCCTCGAAAGATTAAGGTTGTGTTGGATTGGAAGCCGCCTAAGACTGTATCTGAGATCTGCAATTTTCTGGGACTGGCAAGGTATTATCGACGATTTCTAGAGGGGTTTTCACTGATTGCAACACCTTTGACTAAGCTGTTACGTAAGGGTGTGCCGTTTAACTGGACTGATGTGTAGCGGGAGAGCTTCGAGAAGCTCAAGAAGGTACTGACTGAGGCCCCTATCTTGATACAGCCAGAGTCAAGGAAAAAGTTCACTGTCTACAGTGATGTATCACATGTTGGTTTGGGATGTGTGTTGCTGCAAGAGGGTAAAGTTGTAGCATATGCATCTCATCAGCTTAAGACTCATTAGATGAATTATCTGACACACGACTTGGAGTTGGCCGCAGTGGTATTCGCACTGAAAATTTAGAGGCATTACTTGTACGGTGAGAAGTGTATCATTTACACTCACCAAAAGAGTCTCAAATATCTCCTCACTCAGAAGGAGCTAAATCTTAGGCAGCGTAGATGGATTGAGCTGCTTAAAGATTATAACTGTAAGATCGAATACCATCCTGGGAAGGCCAATGTGGTAGCGGATGCACTGAGCCGTAGGGCTATGATTGATCTTAGGGCGATGTTTGCTGATCTCAGTTTATTTGATGATGGTAGTCTGTTGGCCAAACTTCAGGTTAAACAGACGTGGATTGAGCATATTAAGGGTAAACAGTTGGAGGATGAGTCACTGGGTCTTCGTTTCTGACATGTTGAGAATTGGGATACTGTGGATTTTGGACTGAATAGCAAAGAGGTGCTCTGTTTCTGTGGGAGAATCTATGTACCAGAGGATACTAATTTGAGGCAGTCTATACTGCGAGAGGAACATAGTAGCCCTTATGCTATGCATCCTGGTGGAAATAAGATGTACCGAGACCTTCGTGAGTTATATTGGTGACCGGGTCTTAAACGTGAAGTTACCGACTTCGTGGGTAAATGTCTGACTTGCTAGCAGGTTAAGGCTGAACATCAGTTATCTTCTGGGTTGTTTCAGCCAGTTAAAATTCCACTTCAGAAGTAGGAGGGAGTTACTATAGACTTCGTTAGTGGGCTACCCCTAACGTCTACTAAGAAGGATTCAGTATGGGTCATCGTGGATCGATTAACCAAATCTTCCCATTTCATACTAGTTCATACTTATTACTCTTTGCAGAAGCTGGCTAAACTGTTTGTGTCGGAGATAGTGAGACTGCATGGGGTACCAGTTTTAATAATATCTGATAGGGATCCTCGCTTAACGTATCGATTCTGGAAGAAGTTACATGAAGCTCTGGGTACGAGATTGGACTTCAGTACTGATTTCCATCCTTAAAAAGATGGTCAGTCAGAGAGGGTGATTCAGATACTAGAGAACATGTTAAGGAGTTGCGTGATTGATTTCTAAGGTAGTTGGGAGGATTACTTGTAGCTAGCAGAGTTTGCTTATAACAATAGCTATCAGTCTAGCATACAGATTGCACCTTACGAGGCATTATATGGTCGTAGGTGTCGCACTCCTTCATGTTGGACTGAGTTGGGTAAGCAGCATATTCTGGGCCCTAAATTAGTTTCTGATACTGAGGATAAAGTTAGACTGATTTGGGATCGACTGAAAGCGGCATTAGACAGACAGAAGTCATATGCGGATCTGAAGTGTAGAGAGATTTAGTATTCTTTGGGGAGTTCGTTTTTCTCAAGGACTCGCTATGGAAGAAGGTATTGAGGTTTGGACATAAGGGCAAGTTGAGTCCTAGGTTTATTAGGACTTACCACATATTGAAACATGTGGGACCGGTTGCCTATCAGTTGGAGTTACCTTTGGAGTTAGATCATAGTCACGATGTGTTCCACGTCTTTATGTTGAGGCGCTATTACTCTGATCTCGCGCATATTATTTCGGCAGAGGAAATTGAGGTAAGGCCAAATTTGACCTTTTAAGAAGAGCCAATTCAGATATTAGAACATGATGTCAAGATTTTAAGGAGGAAGTCTATTCCACCAGTGAAGGTTCTGTGACGTAATTATAGCTCGAAGGAGGCCATGTGGGAACTGAGGAGGCGATGCGACAACAACACCCTCATCTGTTATGATATGGTAAAATTTCAAGGCTGAACTTTTCTTTTAGGGGGTAGAGTTATAATGCCCCAAAAATCCTTAATATTTATTTTCGTATCTTTGGGTTACACAAATCTGTATCTACTTCAGTGGTTAAGTGTTCTAGGTGTGTGTGAGAGGTCCCAAGTTCAAGCTTCAGCTTGGGCAAATTTTTGTTTCTTAATTGAATAAACCCCTAACTCTAATTAGTGGGCTTATTATTAAAAATTGGA
This sequence comes from Gossypium longicalyx, assembly GCA_025698465.1. Lineage (NCBI taxonomy): Eukaryota > Viridiplantae > Streptophyta > Magnoliopsida > Malvales > Malvaceae > Gossypium > Gossypium longicalyx. The sequence continues at coordinate 61,230,046 of CM047003.1, forward strand.
AAAATATGACAAAATGGGCCTACTGGTCTAGTTGTTAAAATAAGTGTTAATGAGCAGGAGGTCTGGAGTTCGAATACTGGCACAAGCAGGGAATTTATTTTTATTGTTGGCCATGAGAGAGTTGTAGTTGACTGAAACTCTGGGAGTTTGAGGGGTGTGGGAATGTGTGGTCGATTCTTTATGAGAGTTTGGGGGGAATTTGGGTTGTTAAGGGATATGGATAAGTGGGAATTTGGTTGAGTGAGTTTAGGAGTAATTTTAGAAGTGATTTTGGGTAATAGAATTTGGGTAGAACCGAATTGTGTAGGGGGATTTCGACTGTAATTCTATTTTGTTATTTCTCTTTGAAATTTGGCTAAAAACTTTTCTCTCTTAGCCGAATTTTTCTTCTAAGGTGCCTTACATTTCTTTTCGTCTTTTGCTTCCTTTTTGCAAGTTGGTTTTGGGTTTTGTTCTCTGCTCTAGAACAGGTCATCTTCCTTTTTCTTCTTCTATTCTTACTGAATTTTTGGGAAGTGTGTGCTGGGCTAGACCATTATTCTTTCAGTTTTGCCATTTCTTTTTCATGTTAGGCAATTCTTCTCTGCCGAATACTTATTCAGTTTTTCTACTGCGATTGTGTTGTGGACGAGCGTTCTCTACTTTGCTCCAGGTCAAATCTTTTCCTTTTCTCCATCTGTCTCTTCCTCTTCTTCAACGCTAAACCTTTTCCTCCTTTTTGAAGGCCATCTGTGTTCCCCCTCGGTTTCTAGTAAGTATTCTAGACTTGCTGTTAATCTGGCTCTTCACCGTTGGTAAGTGCTTTTGGTATATGGTTATCTTGTTGCTTGGAATCAATGCCTATTTGATTGTGGTTGATGCCTAGGAACTATTCGAGGAGTGAAAGATATTTCATTGGCATTGAAGTGAACGAAACCTCCCTCTGTACTCGATCGAAGGTAACATTGTCATTAGTTTAACACGTGTTCAACTCGTGTGTTTTGATTAAGTAAAAGTTTAGGAGATTAATTGGTAATGGTTCGGTCAAATATAGGTTTGGAGTGCTCGTGGGCTATTTGCGCACTTTCGCAAACAAGGTGTGAATGAACACCACTTCGATTATAGAAAACGACAAAAGCTGGAATAAGTGAATATCAACGCCACACGGGCGTACTCGCTCTCGTGTAGGTAGGCCACGTGATTAAACATGGGCGTATGATCAGCGAGGCCGACCATGAGTGATTTCATGGGCTGGGTCGTACTAAGTCGTATTGGGTCGTGTGGGCCCTACGGGCAAGTGGGCCCCACATGAGCAAGCCAGACGAGCGTGTGGAAATTATTGGTTCACACGGCCAAGGCCATTTTGGGCCGTGTAGGGCACACAGGCGTGTGGGCCCACATGGGCCCGCAATATGGGCTATGAGCCCATTTTCACTGTTTGACTGTTACGGTTGCAGGGGTCGCCCGAGACGACTACGGACCTACTATAGGGTCGGTAGCTTACCTAGACCGCCTAATTAATTGAATGACTGTTATGCCCTTACGTGATGCATGGATCGATATTCATGTATGATTATATTTTAGCATGTTATTTTTAACTGTATGGAGTGCATGTATAATATTATGATATGACATGACATGTTTGCATGATTCATTGCATGGGGTTGGGTATATTATGATTAGAGGAAGTGTATTATACTGGCAGTTTTGCTACATATCACTGACGGCTTTAAGCAGATTATATTACTGACAGCTCGACTACAAATACTGTTTAGTGCCGCAACCGGTGCTAATTTGTATATGTAGGGATAGGTGGGTTGATTTATTCCCCACAGAAGTGCAGGGTTGGATAGGAGATGGTGTATGGTGATTGGTTGGGTAGGACTTGCATACTATACACTACTTATTGATTTCTGATACTGTAATGGGCTTAGGCCCTATTGCTACTGTTACTGAGAAGGGCCCAGGCCTAGATTGTTATTTGTTTGCATATTGTCTGTTTGACTGCTTATGGATTACACACTGAGTTTTTGTAAACTCACTCCTTTTGTTCACTATACAGGTAATCCCCAGACATAGGCGGATCGGTGTAGCGAGGGAATCAGAGGTGGGCACACGACCGCGTATTTATACATTTTCGTACCTATTTATGATTTTTATGTATGGTTATTTGGGGTTTTACTTCTATAATATGGCCTTTTTGGATTTTTATTTTTAATTTGGTGGTTTTTACTATTTTGGATTATTACTATTAGCAGTAGGGACAATCGAGTTTAAAAAAAATCAAAATATTTTAACAAATTGCACACGAATACACAAACTATTTTAAAAGCTTCCGCGAACAGAGACGTTTTTAAAATTAACAACGTTCTGAAAGTAAACAACTTTTTGATAATGATCAACGTTTTGGAAATGAATGACACATCTTAGAATCAATGAAAGGTGATAAAAAGTGGACTAATAGAAAAAAAAAGGTTTTACTTTAATGACGACTTGTTTTATGAAAAACACTTCAATGTGACATCGCCAGATTCGGCCATAACGTCTAGGTTGGGTTTGGGGTGTTACATAATAAGTCAGATTTTTAGGACACATTGTTTCAGCGGAAGGTATACGAGTTGATTTGAGTAAGATTTCAGCAGTTGTTGATTGGAAGCCATCGAGAAATGTATTCGAATTTAGAAGCTTTTTGGGCTTGGTCGGTTATTATTGACATTTCGTTAAGGGATTTTCGATGATTGCTACACCTATGACCAAATTGTTACAAAAAGATGTGAAATTCGAGTGGTCTAAGAAATGTCAACAGAGTTTTGAACAGTTGAAAGCGTTGTTGACTTAGGCACCATTGTTAGTGCAACCTGAGTCGGGAAAAGAGTTCTTAATTTTCAGTGACAAGTTATTGAACGGTTTAGGTTGTGTGTTGATGTAAGAAGGTAAAGTGATAGCTTATGCCTCGAGGCAGTACCGCACAAAAAGAACTATCCAACGTACGGCTTGGAACTAGCCGCTATTGTGTTCGCTTTAAAAATTTGGAGACACCATTTATTCAGTGAGAAGTGTCACATCTTTACCGATCACAATAGTTTAAGGTATTTAATGACTTAGACAAATTTGAATTTACGACAACGGATATGGCTCAAACTATTGAAAGATTATGAGTTAGTGATCAAATATCACCCGGGGAAAGTTAACGTAGCTACAGATGTTTTAAGTAGAAAGTCTTTGTTTGCTTTGAGGGCGATGAATACACGGTTAACCTTATCTGATGATGGATCAATTTTAGCCGAGTTGAAAGCAAGACTGGTATTTCTTTAGCAAAATTTGCAAAGCTCTGGAAAAGTGATAACGAGTTACAAGCTAAAAAAGTTCAATGCAAATCGAACAGTGATTCAAAATATCAGATTGGATTTGATGATTGTTTGAGGTCCCGAGGTAGGATTTGTGTACCGAAAGATACTAAAATGCTTCAGAAAATTCTTCATGAGGCAGATAATGGTTGTATATATGTTCATTTTGGGAGTACAAAGATGTATAACGATTTGAAGAAATTGTATTGGTGGGCAGGCATGAAACGAGACATTTCAAAGTTTGTAACGAGATGCTTGATTGGTCAACAAGTGAAAGCCGAACACCAAGTGCCTTCGGGCTTACTTCAGCCTGTGATGATACTTGAGTGGAAATGGGATAGAGTTACGATGGATTTTGTATCGAGGTTACCTCTGACTCCGAAAAAGAAAGATGTTGTTTGGGTCGTTATTGATAGGTTGATGAAATTGGTTCATTTCATTCCGGTATGTACCGATTATTCACTTGATAAACTAGCTGAATTATACATTACTAAGATTGTTAGATTGCACGGGGTGCCTACTTTTATTATTTCGAATAGAGACCTGAGGTTTACGTCACGATTTTGGAAGAAATTGCAAGATGCATTGGGTACAAACTTGAATTTTAGTAGCGTATTTCATCTGCAAACTGACGGTCAATCTGAGAGGGTAACCTAAATTCTAGAAAATATGTTTCACTGTTGTATTTTAGAGTTTGAAGGTAGTTTGGAGAAATATCTATCGTTGGTCAAATTTTCTTATAACAACAATTTTCAATTGAGTATAAAAATGGCACCATATGAAGCATTGTATGGTCGCAAATGCTGAACACCATTATATTAGACTAAGCTTAGGGAGAAATAGATTCACCGGGTTGATTTGATAGAGAAACTGAAGAGAAAGTGAAAGTAATTCGTGATTATTTGAAAGCAGCTTCAGATAGACAGAAATCGTACGCGAATTTGAAACGGAAGGATATTGAATTCCAGGTTGGTGATAAAGTGTTTCTGAAGGTGTCTCCGTGGAAGAAAATTCATAGATTTGGTCGCAAAGGCAAGTTGAGTCCGCGTTTCATTGGGCCATATGAGATTATTGAAAGAATAGGACTAGTGGCATATCGACTAGCTTTGCCGTCGGAGTTATAAATGATCCACAATGTATTTCATGTGTCGATGTTGCGACGATATTGATCAGATCCATCGCATGTAATCTCACTGTCAGAGATTGAGATTCAACCCGATATGACATATGGTGAAGAACCAATCAAAGTGTTATTTCGAGAGGTTAAATAATTGAGAAATAAAAGCATAGCTTGTAACACCCCGAACTCGGCCCAGACGTTATGGCCGAATCTGGTGTGTCACATTGAAGTGTTTTAGGAAAAACCTTGTTTTCATTGGAAACACTTCCTTAAAATGAAAAACCTTAATTACTTTGTAAAATCTCTTTTTATTTGCAGAAGCTTTATTTAGAACATATGATTTTATGAAAACTCGTCGTTTAAAAATTGAGTTGCGGAAACGTAGTATTTAAAAACAGTTATGCTTTAGGAAACTATGTTCTACTTCTAATTAATAGAAAGCTTAAAAATGATAATAATCCTAATAATTTTAAACAATATCCAGAGGAAAGGCCTTGTTACAACCCAAATCAAATAGAAATAATTTAAAGTCAATATATTAAAAAATTACGTAAAGACTAAGTCTAAACTTTTTATGCTAGTTGGCCACCTCTGAGTCTCTCCATTCGTCAAACTGCCTATTGAGGATCACCTGAAAAGTTTAAAATGAGGGGGTGAGTTTCGAAAAACTCAGTGTTTACAACCCTCAACGAGTATAAAGTAATCATTAGTCATTTTTCGGCCAGAGCCTACTTCAATAACGGTGGTCTTTGGGCCTTAGCCCAGATTAGCCTCAGTTGGGCCGAAGCCCACATCGCAATAATATCACAACAATATCATGCATGCAATGCAATCCCATCCCAATAATCCATCTGCTACACACTGGCTCCGTCCCCCGTCACACCATTTGGGGATATAAATATCGACCCACCTAACCCACACATAATGGTAGCCCGGTTGCAGAACTACCTTCATTTACATATTAGGCTTTAAAAGCCATCGGTGGATCCACAATTGTCTAGAAACCATGCGATCCTCATATACTTCCTCCGTTCCATAATTCCCAACCCATATGCAACCTAAGCAGAATATCATATGTATGCATGTCACATCCATAAAACTTACATTCAACACCTAGGGGTAATTCGGTCATTTTTGCCATTAAGGGCGTTTCGATAATTTTCCCTTAAGTACGGTTTTCACTTGCCTTGGCCCGTTAATAAGTTCCGCGAGCTAAGATGAACGAATACTATGCACCAGGTAGGATTCCAGAGAAGAGGAGGTGAGTCATTAAGACCGCTTAAGTACCAAGCTCTCCCGAGATCCAATCCTAGACATGCATATACCCGTTGCCACATCTTAACCCTATGGCTTTTCCACGGTCTTTAATAATTTAATTAAGTCTTATGTAGTCATCATATACTAGGCCCGAAACCCCTTACAAAGCCCAAACAAATTCACATACCTGTATCTGGCCCATTAAGCCCAATCATATTTATATGGCCCATTAGGCCCAAATCACCTGTATATGGCCCATTAGGCCCAAATCACATTTATATGGCCCGTTAGGCCCAATCACATCCATATTCATGCTCACATACAAACTTTCTATCACATAGCATCAATTATCAAATTTTGCCTATTATGGGCCCAATAGCCCATCGGGCCCATTTTAGCCCATTTCGGCCCATTTGGCCAGATCACAACCCAAGTCCACAAAATTGCTCGTGGGCCTCAGCAAACCTACCGGTTTCCTCCTCACGAGTGTTCGCGCACTCGTAAGACTACTGTAGCCAAACTTTCGGCTTTTCGGCATTTCAGCATTTCGGCTTTTCAGCTTTTGCCGATCTACTTGTATGTGCAATATATGTACACACCTTCGGCTTTATATCAAGTTATCATAGGGTAGAAGTACACACCTTATCACCGGGAGTATTAAGTATTCATAATCGCCCGAACCTATATTCAACGTTATACTTCATCAGTCACATCTCATTAATTCAAAATAAATCCACTACTTACCGAAGAACAACCTATACCTGCCTTGACTAGATTGATCGACTGCGATCTACCTATGTAACTCGAAATCTAACGTAGTCCCCCTTCCGCATCCAGAAAGAAAGTCCCTAACGGTTGACACCTTACGTTGCTTAAACTTGGGAGCCTCTATCCCAACCTCTCTGCTAGAACCCCCTTTTTCCATCATTGATCACACTCTTGAATGAGAGGAAAAAAAAGAAATAAATGGAGAAACCGTAGGTTAATGAAAGTTTTGGAAAGAATAAATAAAAATTGGCTTTTAAGAGTGTAGAAAGGAAAGAACTTAGAAATATTTAACAAAAGCCGAAGAAGATCTAATTCACTTACCGATTGCGAGATCGCTTGCCAACAGGAAATCAAACCCCCAAAGTGTATGACTCGTCTTTTAAATGAAAAAGAAATAGTCGGCTAAGTTGCAGAGGGAAGAGGTTGATTCAATTAAAATAGGAAAGAAAAGATCAAGAGTTTGGCTTAAAGAAAAGAGGAGGTGATATGCGACTGAAACACACAAAATAACAAATGCCCTTAGTTGCCCATACGACACACATATTTATACTAAAAATAAATAAATAAATAAATAAATAAAAATACACCTACACTTCTCAATCGATGTAAACTCGTCAAGATAATTCTCTTTAAATTCTCCAATTTTATCACCATCATATCTACACTTAATCCTCATCATAATCCCCTTGATTTTAGCCAAAAATTCCAATTTGAATTTCATTAAAATGCTTCCACCGTACAACACTTGAGTAGCAAAAATTAAATTCTCCCTTTACATGTGCCACCACTCGAACTCTAGGCCTCAAGGTTACTCTACCTCCCAACACGCTGCTGGCCACTGCACCACATCCTTTCTTATGCTACCATTCGGTCACAATTAATTATAATGCTTATATGCCTAAGCCTCAGTTTAAAGAATAAAAATTTAAACCTTTGCCAGGCCTGAGATCTGAACCTACTCCCTAACATAACCATAGCACACTTCACGCCACTGCACTGCAGGCACTCTTGTGCCATATTCCATCCCTAATTATTTTTAAGGCCTATTAACCCGCAACCAGGTTATCCTAAAAATATTTGCTACCATTCACATTCAAACCCCTGATCTCTTGGCTTCACTATACGTCCCTTGCCACCAAGCCACAAGCTCCTTTGTGTCATTTCTCCTCTTCAATTAATTATAAAGCCTTTCTGTCGACCTCCAGGTTGTCTAAAAAAAACCCACAACTTTTGCTCATGCTGCGACTTGAACCCAGCACCTCTCCTTACTCCTAACGCCATCATGCCATTGGGCCAAGTGCATCCTTGTGTCGAATTTCCACCAAACATATTTATAAAGCCTAAACGCTAGCTTCCCTACAAATCTTATGCGCAATAAATTTTTTTTGCCAAGGCCAAGACTTGAACCCTAGACCTCCTACTTACTACACACGCCTTTTGCCACTAGGCCACATGCTTCCTTGTGTCAAACTTTACTAGGCCTTATTAATAAGCCTTCCACTTAATGTTCAGGGTTGTTTAGAAAAAAATGCAAAATTTTGCTAAAGCCTTGGATTGAACCCAAGACTTTTCCTACACTTCCTACCCTTGCTAAATTACTTAAAAATTAAACTAAACACACAATTATAAAATATTTAAACACATTTCTTTTATTCCAGCCACCTTCTAACCGATCCCAAACCCAAGGCCCATTACTTCTAGGCCCAAATTCAGGGTGCTACATAGCTCTAGTGAAAGTTTTGTGGCATCGACACAGGTTCGAAGAGGCTACGTGGGAACCCAAGCAAGCTATGAGAAAATAGTACCCTAACCTCTTTTCTGGTAAGATTTTTGGGGACGAAAATCCCTAAGGGGGAGAGTTATAATAGCCTGTTTTTGGGTTAAATTCGAACAGTGGTTTCGGAAACACAAATCTGAAGTAGAAATATTTATTTTATTATTTTTTAAGGTCTACAACATGATAAAATAATTGTGTGAAAATTTCGTTAAGAAATTTTATTGATTGAGTGCTCAATTTTACTAGAAGGACTAAATTGCAATAAGTGCAAAATTTGTGTAACAGCTTATTTTTAGTCAAATCAGAATAGTGGTTTCAAGACCACAAATCTGAGATCAAAATATTTATTTTATTATTATTTTAAGGTTTATAGTATGAGATTTTGTAGGTGTGAAAATTTCGTTAAGAAATTTTATAGTTTGATTAGTCAATTTGATAAAAAAGACTAAATCGCGTAATGTGTAAAATGCATGTTCTATTAGTTAAAGGTGTTAAATAGTTATGGATTATCAAAGTGGAGGTCATTATGTGGTAAATATACCATTTTTAATGTTAATGGACTTTTATGGACATGTATTAAGTGTTTTTAATGGTTTAATGTTAAGGTTAATTTGGTAATTGTTAAATACATGTTAATTAAATAAAACAAAACATAAAAATTTAGGCTATCATCTTTGCCATAGCTGAATATTGAAGAGAAGAAAAGTCATAAGTTAGGTTTTACATTCAGCCAAGCTTCCTATCTCAATTGTTAGTCCATTTTTGTCCCCTTTTTAATGATTTCAATGTTTTTGTGATCGTTGCAGCTTAGTCTAGCTAACCCAGGGACTAATTTACAAAACTGTTAAAGATTTTGAATGATGCCATTGTTGAATACATGTGTATTTTGAAGTTTCTTTATAGATTATGAATGTTTGTTAATAGATATACAAGTTTTGTTAAGTGATTTTTAGTGAAAATGCAAAATAGGGATTGAATTAAGAAATGTGTATAGTTAGTGGTTAAAATGTGAAATAAATAAAAAATATGGGCTGCTAGGGGCATATTAGTAATTTGGCTATGTAACACCCCTACCCGTATCCATCGCCAGATTAGGGTTACGAGGCATTACCGAACAAGACATAGTCATACACATTTTCAAACTCTTAAACCAACCATATTTTAAATCAAAAAGGTAATATAACTATTAGTTTTTCATTTCATATCATAAACCATTTTAAAAACTCGGCCAAGCACAAGGTTCACAAACAATATTGCCACATATATCAATTACACATAGTATGAGTGCATGTTAAATTTAATACAAATAATTCAATCAAAGATTTCATCCATGAGGCCTATTAAACATAAAAATTCATATACATGACATTTTAAATAACTCAAATCAGCATGTTAATTACTATTTGCGGAATGCAATTAACCATTTAAAAATAAGCAAAACTACTATTCAAAAGGTCATTTTGAATTGCTTTAGCTGAATATGCAATTACTTCTTACCATATAACTTCCAACTTTATTTTATTACTAACAAATATACAATTACACATGGAAGCATACATAAACATAATATAATTTGCACTTTATAAAAAAAAAATGCATCATTCATATATATATCATATCCAATATGGATAACTTCAAAGCTAAATCAAATGGCCTATCAAAAATCATATCACCAAATCTCAACTCATTTTATAATCATATAAATCAACCAATCCATCTTAATATACATTACAAGTGCCGAATCAATACATGTTTATTTCACCTATTTGTAATGTACCGAAATGTCATACCCAAAACCAATCTATTCAATACATGTTTGGCTATAATAATTAAATCAATACATTACCACAAGTAGCTCTCATCAACCAAGTTTATGAAGTTAAAATCCATCTTCAAAATATATTTAATATATCATCTCATTACATTTTATAAATAATACTTGCAAACATAACATAAACCATAATTTAATAAACACATACACAACCATTAACTTAGCCATTTCAAACCATACTTCATATAAACATATCAAATGGATTTTTTTTATAAATAAGTTCAAATTATCTATCTCTAGCCATACCTATTGGTCAAATTTTTAACAATGATACAGGCATCACTTAAACCCATTTAACGCATTCCAAAAATCTAACATACATCCAAATTTTAACTCATTTCCAAGCCAAATTATAAATCTATACATAACACCAAGCATAGCTTTATAATCATCTGTTCAACTAAGTTATATTCAAAACCAAACATCACAAGCATGATCATTATAAAACATACCTTTAAAATGAGTTAAAACACAACCAAATATACTCAACATTAATTTCATAATTAAGCCATTTTCCCATGGCTATCATATATATATATATTTCAAAATCAAACATAACACAAACCAGCCTATACATGCCATAGGTTAAAGTTCAACTTTATATAAGTATTGAAAACAAACGGTAGTGTGATAGACTTCGCTGACGATCCCTGAGCCTGTAACTAGCTTCAAAAATCTATAAAATAGAAAATAAACATACACACAGTAAGCTATCAAAGCTTAGTAAGTCATAAGCAATTAAAACATTTAATAACATAATCAACTCGATTAACCAAACCAATTTATGCAAATATAATCACTTATAATTTCAAGCTTATAATTTTATATATAACATATACTTTCATAAACAACTTAACCTAGCCGAATATACACTTGAATATACATTACTAATACATTCTCCAATTTCATAGTCATGTTGGCATATATATCCGATTATTTATTTGTATTCATTTAAACATACTCATAGATCAAGCTTTCAAATCACACTTATACCTATCATAAAGCCGAATATGTATATCATATTCAGACATATACTTATAATAGCATTTTGAATTATTTTTATTACATATAAATTAACTAACTTACCTTATTGTCAAATAGGTAACCAAATATCACATACCTGATCGTTTTAGCTCGTTAAACTCAATTGTTCATAATTTATCATTACCCGTTGAACCGTTCAGAATTGAATAGGATACTCGGATAATCACACATATCGTACAATGCCAACGTCTCAAATGTGGTCTTACATGTAATCACATATCGATGCCACTGTCCCAGACAAGGTCTTACACGAATCACATATACGATGCCGATGTCCTAGACATCGTCTTACACGCAATCACATATCGTAAATCCTATGTCATGACATGTGTATCCTAGCTATTCCTAAGGTTCGTACGGGGCTTTTCGAAAGTCGCAACTCGATCAAATCGAACTTAAATACATTATTTCTATGCATAATCACATTCGGTAATCTCAATTATAAATCCATAATTTCAAATCAGCATATCAAGTTAATTTATATTCAAAATTAACAATGTTTATTTGCTTATAGACTTACCTCGGATATCGGTGAACGGTATAAAATGACTATTCAACTATTTTTGTTTTCCCCTGATCCAAGTCTGATTTCTTTTGTTCTTGACCTAAATATGTTCAAAATAAAAGAATTCAATATAATTTCATTCAATTTAGTCCAAAAACACATAAATGGGAAAATTACCATTTTGCCCCTAACATTTTACACTTTTTACAATTTAGTCCAAATTGCACAAAACATAAAATATACAAAATTTGACCACACTATGCCTAGGCCGAATCTTCCTTATGCTCATCAAAGTCCATACATTTAATTTATTTCACATTTTAGTCCCTCAATTTTTAATTTTTGCAATTTAGCCCTAATTACTCAAATTCATCAAAAATTATAATACAAAACTTATTAATCCAAGACATATATTTCATAATACATCATCAAACATCATAAAACACAAATATTCATCAATGGCATAACTCAAAATATTCATCAAAATCAGAAATTCTAGCATGGGTCGGATAGTATTCGAAGCAACGATCTCAAAAACGTAAAAATTAGCAAAAATCGAAAGCAAACTAACCTTGAATTTGAATCAACAATGGCCGAATATCAATTGCTTTCTCTTTTTATTTTCTTTACTAGTTTCGGTCAAGTAAAGATGAACACATGCATGTTTTCTTTTTATGTTTTATTATATTATAACTTATATTGTTTTATTAAATTACCTAAATAACCTTTATAAACAAATATTCAACCATTATAAAACATGGCCACCAACGTCCATCTAATTAAATATGGTCAAATTGCCACTTAAATACTCTATATTAAAAAGACATATTCAATTAAGCCATTTTCTATTAAACTGTTAAATTTTCATTTTACGCAATTGAGCCCTTTTTTTTTTAAATCGGGCATCCAAACGATAAAATTTTAAAAAGAAAATTTAGCACACATAAATTCACACATTATAAACACTAAAAAAAATTTAAAAATATTTTTCTAACTCAGATTCGTGGTCCCGAAACCACCGTTCTGAGTAGGGTCAAAATTTGGTTGTTACAGGCGAGTATGGGTATATTTTAAATTTCACTAATTTGTGATTTTATGAAATAAGGACTAAACTATGAACAATGTGAAATATGTGGAGCAAAAGTGTACTTTTTTTAAAGTGTGTTTTGGACTAAATTGAATGAATAGATGTTTAAATAAGTTAATTTTAAAATATATTTAGATCAATAAAGGAGAAATACGGATTTGGATCTGGGAAAAGATAAAGTTATCGACTAATTGACTCGATTCACCAATTTAACATCCGAGGTAAGTTCGTATGTTATAATTTTATTTCAAATGTATTTTATGTGCTTTGATATAGCATGAATTGTGATTATGTGATTACGGACAAGTTTGAAAATGATTCGATGAAGATTCGACAGTTGGAATCCCGGTTGAACCTTAAGAATAGTTTAGGATGCTAGTGACATGTCATTAGGGATACCTTGAGTTGGCTTCGAGCCATGATTTAGCACTTCGAGTGTGAGATAAATCGATTTGGCTTCGAGCCATGCATATCGGCTAATTTGGCTTTGGGCCGTGATATTAGTATTTCAGATAAGATACCTTGATTTGGCTTCGAGCCATGGTATAGGTACTTATCGTGTGAGACCCTTGAGTATCCGACTTCTATTCTGAATGTTTCAACGGGTAAATGAAAGACGAGAACGTATATAAGATTGGTACGAGATGGTGCAGGTATGTGAATAAACCTTTTTAGCTTTGAATCGAAGAAATGATGATGAGAGTATATAGTTTTGTGAATGAGTACTTGAAAGGTTTGAGAGTTAATGAATGTTACATATTAATTTATGTTTATATGATTACATTAAGTTTATTTCATACGAGCTTACTAAGATTTATAGCTTACTTTATTTATTTTTTCCCGATATCGAGCTAGCTTGGATTCAGGGATCGTTGGAGATCACATCACACTATCTATCTAACACTTGTTATATTTGAACTTTAGTATATTATGTATATGGCATGTATAGGGACTTTGAGTCATGTTGATTATGTTTGGTAATGATGTTGGCCAAATGAATTGGCATTGTAAATGTTTATATTTTGGTTTGTATATATAGCCATGAGTGATGGCTTAATTTTAGTATACTTGGTATGTTTGAATCATGTGCATATATAAATGTTTATGCCTTTTGTATATTGAGTTGGTTCTGATGATTGATGGTAATAGGTACCATGAGTGTTAATTGATTGATTAGTGAATTTTAGTATGTTTTGAATGACTAAAACATGAGTTTATAAGTATGTTTGTGGTTGATATTGAAATGGTACATTTAGACTTAATTTGGTTGATTTGGATGGTATGTTATGCTATGGTTTGATGTCATTTGTATAGGTGAAGGTGTATACCAAATGAGGTGGCAAAATGGCTTGGTAAATAGCCTATTTTTATCCACACGGGCAGAGACACGGGCGTGTGTCTCAACCGTGTGTGAAACACAGTTATGTTGCACGACTGTGTGTTCCCTGGTGTGGTTTTAGAAATAAAGTCAGTATGCTCCACACGGTCTCACACACGGGTGTGTGATCGGCCGTGTGGCATAAGTCAGTATACCCCCTAAATTGCACATGACATAGCACACATGCGTGTGACTTGGCCATATTGCATAAGTCAATGTACCTTACAGGTTTAGCATGGCCTAGAACACGACCTGGCACATAAGCGTGTGTGGCCACTTCGAAGGGCGGTTGGCCATGTGACCCAAGGCAGTATGTATGCCATATTTCCACATGGCCAAAGACATGGGCGTGTCTGGAGCCGTGTGCGTTCACACGGGCGTGTGACCCCTGTATGGTTGAAATTGTTCTAAGTTTCCAAAAATTTATGTATGGTATCAGTTTAGTCCCGAACCACTTCTAAAGCATGTTTAAGGCCTTGTAGGATCTTATAAGAGACAATGTAGTTACGTTGAATGATTTATGAGAACGAATGCTTTATGTTTGATAAATGCATGCTATATGTTGTGAATTGATCGGTAATACCTCGTAACCCTACTCGAGCGACAAATACGGGTTAAGGGTGTTACAATTTGAGTTCTACAAGTTAGAGGTAGTAAATTGTTATGAATTTTTAATTAGAGGTCCTTAAACGAAAATTAGACCATTATACTTTAGGGTGGACAAAAAGGGCATAGAGTAAGTGAATTTATAAAGTTTAAGTGAAGGGTAATTTGGTAATTTGGTAAACAAAGACAAATTAACTAAATGAAAGATGTCCATCTTCTTCAATTTAGTCCCCTTAGACGAAATTTTTGTGGAGAAGACATAGCTAGGGTTTGGCCAACTTTCAAGCTCAATTGTAAGTCCATTCTTGTCCCATTTTTAATGATTTCTATATTTTTGAGATCGTGGTAACTCAATCTAACTATTTCAAGGACTAATTTGAAATAAAGTTAAAGTCTAAAATTTTACCCATGTTGGCTGTGCTTGTATTTTGATGTTTGATGATAGAAAATGCATGTTTGTTGTTGGATAAACAACATTTGTAAAGTGATTTTCGATAAAAATATCAAATAGGGACTTATTTGTAAAAGATTATAAAATGTGTAGAAAAGTGTGAATAAATGAAAATTGTGGGCAGTTATGTGTACAAATAATATTCGGCTAGGCTTGGGTTGTGATGAAATTGAATGAAATTCATTTTACGAGCCTAATGACTAAATCATTAAATGTTGAAATGTTAGGGGGCAAAAGGTGATTTTTTCCATAATGTGTTTTTGGACTATATTGAATAATGTGATGATTAAATGAGTTAAATTTGAAATTATAGATCAAGAAAAAAAAAGTTCGGATCTAGATCGAGGGAAAAACAAAATAATTGACGAATAGATCCTTTTTCATTTTTTTGCATTTGAGCTAAGTTCGTATGTAAAAAGCTCTATTATAATTGTATTTTAAATGCTTTAATTTTGTATGAATTGTGTAAATGGCTCTACGGGCACGTTCGACGACGTTTTGGCAAGTGAGAAATCCCAATCGAACCTTAGGAATAGATTAGGATACAAGTGACATGTCACTAGAGTATTGTGTTATGTGATTCGAGTGCTGGTCCTGTACGTCCTTCCGGTGGCTGAGTATAGCGGCATATGTTGCGGTTACTTGACAACTTGTGTGAGAAGCACTGTGTAGTATGTCTTGACTGGCAACTTGTGTGAGCAGACCCGTTGATGGCTCGAGAGCGAGCATATATGTGTTATGAGATAGAGGTAGCAATGGCTACATATGTGACACCTTGTGTGCAAGGTTTCCCGAGTATCTGATATTATTATTTTGAGTGGTTCATTAGGTATGCTAACGATGAGAATAAGTATGAAATTATTACAAGATGGTACAGGTATGTACATAAAGCTTATGATTACTAAATTCGTGAAATGATGATTTCAAGGTAAGCTTGTGAAGGAATGAATTATGGTCATGAGATTATGGTAAATTATGTTATCTTATATTATATTACTTGAATGTAAAATGTATGGTAAGATTTGCTTATTTCTTTCATACGAGCTCCCTAAGCTATATAGCTTACACCATTTTATTTTCCCATGTTTTATAGTGTTACCAAGCTAGCTCGGATTGGAGATCGTCGGAGATCGCAACACACTATCAAACTGCCATTTCGGGTATCAATGATTTTAAACATTTTGATTATATGGCATGTATAGGGACTTGGTCATTTTGGTATATGTGTCATTATGAATTTGGCCAAATGTGTTGGCTTATATTTGTTTAAGGTGGTGTGGTATTTAGCCATGTAATTAGCTTATTTTGACTAAAATGGTTGTGAGCCTATTTGTAACAGCCCATTTTTCAGTGAAATGGTAATTATGTTAATTGAATGTTGTGTTTGTATGTAATGTGATTTATAGTGATGTGCTTTACTGGTTGTAACAGCCCGATTTAGACCCTATTCAAAACAGTCATTTTGGGACACGAATCTGAGTCAGAAAAATATTTAAAAATTATTTTCTATTTTTATTGTGTGTGAATTTATATCCGTGAAATTTTCGTGTTTTAATTTTGTCGTTTGAGTGCCTGATTTAATACAATGGCTTAATCGCGTAAAACGAAAATTTGATGGTTAAATTTGAAAGGGCCAAATTATTGTTGTCTTTTTAATTTGAGGTATTTATAATGCAATATTACCATATTTAAAGTGATGTACGGTTTAAGACATGGTTTATAATGGTTTATTA
The DNA here is from genome assembly GCA_025698465.1 of Gossypium longicalyx. Classification (NCBI taxonomy): domain Eukaryota; kingdom Viridiplantae; phylum Streptophyta; class Magnoliopsida; order Malvales; family Malvaceae; genus Gossypium; species Gossypium longicalyx. The sequence goes on from CM047003.1 coordinate 61,246,929, forward strand.
TTTTATAACAAAGGTTAAATAGGTAAAATGATAATAATGTTATAATAATAAAACATAAAAAAATAAAAAGCATGTGTTCATCTTTCCTACTTGACCGAATATGAAAAATAAAGAAAGAAAAATAAAGCTTTAAGGTTCGACCATTGTTGAAGCTTGATTAAGGTATATAACTAGCTCGGTTTTTAATAATTTTTACGTTTTTGAGATCGTTGTAGTGTAATGTACAAAGCCCATGCTTGAATTTCTGATTTTGATGAATATTTTGAGTTATGGCATTGATGATTAATTGAGCTTTGTGATGTTAGATGATGAATTATGAAAGATACGTTTTGGATTAACATATTTTGTATTGGAATTTTTGATGAATTTGAGTAATTAGGGCTAAATTGCAAAAATAATAAATTGAGGGACTAAAATGTGATATAAATGAAATGTATGGACTTGTATGAGCATGGGTAACATTCGGCCTAAGCATGGTGTGTGCAAATTTTGCATGTTTTGTGTTTTGTGCAATTTGGACTAAATTATAAAAAGTGTAAAATGTCAGGAGCAAAATGGTAATTTTCCCATTTATGTGTTTTTGGACTAAATTGAATGAAATTATGTTTGAATGAGTTTAAATTGAATATGTTTAGATTAAGAACCAAAGAAATCGGATTTGGATCGGGGGAAAACCAAAGTTGTTGAATAATTGTTATATTCCGATTATCGTTGTCTGAGGTAAGTTTATAAGCAAATAGATGTTGTAAATTTTAAATAAATATGAGTTATATATGATGAAATGAATTATGTGAAAGTATACATGTGGTAGCCAAATATGTATATGCTTGGGAGCTATGTTTACGAACTTGATTTGACCGAGATACAACGTCTGAAAGCCCCGTACGAACCTTAGGAATATCTAGGATACATATGTCATGACATAGGATTTTCGATATGTGATTACGTGTAAGACCATGTCTGGGACATCGGCATCATATTTGATTCGTGTAACACCATGTCTAGGACGTTGGCATCGATATGTGATTACGTGTAAGACCATGTTTGGGACATCGACATCGTATTTGATTCATATGAGACCACATCTGGTATGTTGGTATCAGTATGTGGTTACGTGTAAGACCATGTCTGGGACATTGGCATCGTATTTGATTCGTGTAAGACCCTATCTAGGACAGTGGCATCAATATGTGATTACATATAAGACCACGTCTGGGATGTTGGCATTGTACGATATATGTGTGCAAGTAAAACCACGTTTAATACATTGGAATTGCTATGTGATTCCAAAATGTGTGTGCGAGTAAGACAACGTTTAATACGTTGGTATCAATACGGGATTCCGATATGTGTTTAAGAGTAAGACCCTATTTAGGACAGTGGGATCGATATGTAATTTCATGTAAGACCACGTCTGGGACGTTGGCATTGTACGATATGTGTGACTATTCGAGTATCCTATTTAATTCTGAATGATTCAACGGGCAATGTTAAGTAAAGGCCGAAATCAAAATCGAATTAAAAGGTTCAGGTATGTGTTAGCTAATGTATTGAAATTAATATAAGTTTTGGTATTTGAAGTGGTGATACAAATCATATTATAAAGTTGGTTATATGTATATTGAATGCAAATCTATATTCGGCAAAATGATATAAGTATGTGATATTAAAGTGTGAAACATGTGTATACATATATGAATGTGTATATATATTTGTCTATATGATGATATTATGACCTTGGAAGTAAATGATAACTCTGATAATGGATATATATGTATATTCGGCCAAGATAAAGTTTATATATGAAAGTATATGTTGTATATGAAACTGTAAGCTTGAAATTAAATGTGATTATGATAGCATAAATTGGTTTGGTTAAATTGAGTTGATTATGTCATTGAGTTGTTTATTTGTTTATGATTTACTAAGCTGTGATAGCTTACTGTGTGTGTATGTTTACTTCTGTTGTATAGATTTTGGAGACTAGTTACGGGCTTAGGGATCATCAGCGATGTCTATCATACTATCGCCTGTTTATCGGTATTTTTAAAAGCTAAATTTTGAACCTATGGCAAGTATAGGCTATACTACTTTTCGAATATGTTTGAAGTGTTGTATATAATATGCCATGCGAAAATGGCTAATTTGATATATAAGTATTTGCTATCTTGATCATGGTTCTTGTGTGTGCTAAGTTTGTATGCTATGCTCAAATGATGATTTTATTTTGTTTGGTTGAATCGACTATGGTATATATATGTATGAACTATGTCTGATATGTTACCTATTGTTTAATGATTCGCCTATGTCTTGTATTTGATAGTAATGATTTAATTTGGTTGATGAGTGTATTCAGTTAAATGTTGAATTTGGGTAATGAAATTATTAAATTGATGATTCGGCAATGTTATGTATATACATATATGTGAAACATGTTGTATTTAGTTTTGCCATGTATTTGGTAAAAAGGTGATTCGGTTATGGTATGTGATAAAAGTGAGTTTAATAAATGCTTTCATTAAGTGAAGAAATGAATATGAATTATGTTAGTAAATTAATCATGATTCGACACTTATTTACATAAGCATATGATGTGTTGGTTTGATATATATATTTATATGTGCTTATCCAAACATGTAATCATTGAATTGGTATTGAATATGACCTTTTTTATTTTGCAAGATAAGTGATATTAACATGTTTAGATTCAGTTTTGGTATTTGAAAATATTAAACAAGTGCTTGCTATGTTATATGTATATATATACATAATTGTAATGTGTTTGATGTGAAATGAAAATTATGGTTAATATATGGATTTGATTCTATGTGAGATTACATGCACGTAATGTGATTGAGTAAAGTTGAAAGTGGACATTAAAATAAACATAAGTGATAAGCATGATTACATTCGGCTAAGGCTTTGTAAAATGACCAAATGAATGGTAATTTAAGTTATAAGGAATCATGATTGTTTTTATGCAAAATAGGTGAATGTGAATGGTTATATGTACTTTGATGATTAGATCATTCGGTGTTCTTTAATATATGTCTAAATTGATACAGGACCTTTTAGTCTTACGCAATCTACTTAGATGAACTTATAAGTAGACTTGTTTATGATTTAGCCATTTGAAACCATATATATAGTAATGTACTTATGCCATGAATGATTTGGTTAAATTTATTATATTTTTATTGTGCCAAATAGAGTTTTGCTAAAAATGATATGTACTTAAATATGTTTACTTTATGGAATTCATGTTTGTAATAATTGATTGAATTATTTATAATATCTTTGATATGCGCTTATGCTATGTGGTAAAATGATATATTTTGCACTATTTTCTTATGAATTATAACTGGATATATGTTTGAAAAATGTTATGATATGATTCGTAAAGAATTTAAACTAGTTATATATGTTAATATTTGATTGTTTTAAGAGTTTGAGCAAGTGTACGCATACGATTGTTTGAAATTTGTGTCTTGTCTAATAATACCTCGTAACCTCATTCCGACGATAGATACGGGTTAGGGGTGTTACACTGGTATACTATGATGGAAAATTTGATATAATGCTTGAAATTGTGATAAAGGGTTAAGCTCCGATTGATTGTTGAAATCCAGTGATTATATGTGCTTCCCCGAAACTAATAAGGTTCTACATTTGTAGCGGACAGGATTTCGCTCGGACGAGTAATCTCATTGACCTTGATATATAAAGGATTTATCCCGGATAGGTAATCCCGATATAATACCTCTCGAGCATACGTTATGATTAGGGTTTTGCCTGGACTGGTAATCCTAATTAAGCTCCTCTAAGCTTACATTATATTAAGAATTTAGCCTAGACTAGTAATCTTGTTATACAATATGTGGCTCAAGAGAGTGTTTCTTGGTTAAGTGCCCTAATGGGTACCCTTGAAAAAGAAATTGATGGATTATTGAATCGTACACTTTGAGTGTACTACTTAAGCATCCATCAGAATTCAATGATTCAATGGACATATAACTCTAGACATTGCATGAGAATTATGAGATAAAATGATAATGTCTTGAAAGTAAATTGCATGATGAGCTCAGCTATTCTTATTTGATGTATGTGTAAACTTTGTGACTAACATGTTTGATTGGATACATGTGTTTAGGAATTTTAGCCAAATGGATGGAAAACTTATTATTGTATGCATAGATTTAATAAACAGGATTGGTAAGTTTAGTTTCTGTTATACAAACTTACTAAGCATGTAATGCTTACTCCGTTTCATTTTTCCCTGTTTTATAGTGCTCGGAAGCTCGTGAAGGTTGGAGGTCACTGGGGCATCGTCACACTATCAACTAGTTATTTTGGGTATACTTAGTAAAATCATTTTGGTATAATGGCATGTATATGACAACTTAACCATTAGTGGCTTGAGAATGATGCTTTGTAACCTAGCCATTGGAATGGCTAGTAATGGTTCATTTTGGTATTTCTATGTAGGTTATTATGATATATATATATATACATGTGTGATGTTAAGAATATGTGATCAATGTTGTAAGCCTAAGTTAAACTAAGGTAATTTTATAAATACTTGTGCTTACAATGATATGTCATGTTAAATGATGAAATTGATTATTTTGAATGCTTGGAATGACTTGTATTGGTTGTGTGTTTCAAGTACAGGTCTTGGGTGAAATTTTGGGTGAGAAATAAAGCTAGAAATCGCTTCATTTTGTCCACACGGGTAGACACACGAGCGTGTGTCTAGACCGTGTGTGACACACAGCCTGGTAACATGGGCATGTGGTTAGGCCGTGTGTCCCCTGCACCTTAATTGTGAGAAATAGAATGCTCAGAGAGCACATGGGCAGAGAAATGAGCGTGTCTCTTAGCCGTGTGTGCCACATGGCCTAGAACACAGATGTGTGTCTTGGCCATGTGAAACCTACACCTAATTACGAATTGAATTAATTAACCACACGGCCTAGCACACGGGCGTGTGGCATGGCTGTGTGTGCAAGTCAGAGAGTTACACGAGGTCGAACACAACCTCCAACATGGGCGTGTCCTAGGGTCACACGGGCATGTGAGCCCTACACCTTGGAAATATTTTGTAATTTCGCGAAAAATTCTTAGAGGTTCTGATTAAGTCCCGATTCAATTCTAATGCTTGTATTGGGGCTCGAGGGCCCGATCAAGGGATGTTATGGATAATCTCGATAAATGAATAGTAGTTTACATTGATTAATGGAAAAATGTTCTGAATGTTCTGGTAATGCTCCAAAACCCTGTTTCAGCGACATGTACAAGTTAGGGGTGTTACACTATTTATATAAGTATATGTGCCAATGCCTTTTGTTTATGTGTTTTGTAACGGTTCGTTTTATGCTTATTTATGGCTATATAGCTTTGTTGTTAAATGATTTAGTTTGGTTCATTGGCATGCTAGAAGATCTATATGATATAATGCATATTATTGGTAGTTATATTGAAGCTTGAAGAATGTGAGTTTGGTTTGATTTGGTTTGGTAAAATATGATGTTGTAATTATGTTAGGTATTGAAATGACATGTTTTAGCCTTGATTGTGGATGTTTTGGTTGTCTAAGTATGCTATAAATTGTGCCATTTGTTGTTGTGTATATGTGTGGAATGAGGGTGGCAAATTGGCTTGGTAGATAGCCTTTATTTTTGTCCACACAGGTAGACACACGGGCATGTGTCTAGATCGTGTGTGAGACACGGCCTGCCCCCATGGGCATATGTTTTGGCCGTGTGTCACCTGCACCTTAATTTTGAGAAACAGAATGCTCAGAATTGAGCACACGGGCAGAGAAACGGGTGTGTGTCTCAACCGTGTGCGGGACACGGCCCTGGGCATGGGCATGTGTCCAAGCCATGTGAAGTCTGCACCTATTTTATGAAAATTAATTAATCACAAGGCCTAGCATATGGGCATGTGGCTTGGCCATGTGACTTCAATTTGTTCATGCCTTGCAAAACAGAGAGTTACACGAGTTAGGGACATGGGTATGTGTGACCACACGGCCTGCCCACATGGGCATGTGACCCCTTTACATGACAAAAATCTTTTAAGTTTTGAAAAAAAAACCCTAAGTTCAAGGTTTAATCCCGGACCACTTCCAATGCAAGTTTTGGCCCTTGTAGGCTCGTATTAGGGACTTTATGACTGGAAGCAAATGGTTTTAAATTTGGTTGAAATTTATGACTCGGAATTGTATGATTGTTTGTGATGTAAGTCTGGTAATGCTTCGTAACCCTATTTCGACGTGGAATACAGTGAGGGGTGTTACAAGACCTTTTGCTGTGCATAAATATTACTCAAGACGAACAATGATTTAAGTTTGGGCTTGTATAAACTGAAAAATATATAGGATTTTTCCTATGCAATTTATCATCGTTGTACTTAAATTCATTGTTAAAACTAAGTAATTGTTTAATAAATTAATGAAATATGTGAAAATATGAAATTAGGACATAGAAATTATTAAAATGTGATTTTATGCTTTATTATATAGTTTTCATGCATAAAATTGTTTATTTTATATTTATTTGAATATATTATATTTTTAAGACATAAAATGGGCCATGCGTGATTAAATTAAATAATAAAATATAAATTTATATTTAATAATTCATTTTAAAATATTTCATTAATAATTTGGGTTTTAATTAATTATTTATTTTATTCTTTGGTCCTTTAATTTATTGATTTATTTTGAACAGGTTTGATAGCTTTGTTGGATTACCAAAACCGTCCAAGTTGAATACCAAGTCAACCCAATTTCGGCTACACATGGCTGTCTACATAAACCACTTTTGGTTTAATTACACAAGGTCCTTGCAAATGTGAAGAAATTAAATATTTGCTCGAAGATTTACATTTGACCGAGTCTCAGTCCTGAGTTGTTATGACATTTAAATTACTTAAGAATCAAGCAAAATTCAACTTAAAATCCACTAATCATGGTCAGCCACTCATTGGAAAAGCTTGAAGAGACTAAACCTCTCTAGTTTTAGCAAACTACTCTCCTCTCTTCACCTATAAATAAGACTTCATTTCACCATTCCTAATCATCCCTCATCCCTCATCATTCTCTCTTTTCTCTCAATCCTCTTTAGCATTTTACATTCCCCACGCCTAGCATCATCTATTCACAGAGATTTTAGCAATTAAGCCTCTTAAAGAGCCCTTGGTCGGCCACCTTGTAGAGCCATCAGCAAAGGAGTAAAGTGAAGGAGCGAAGGAGCCTCGTCGATCAGTCTTGGGTGATAGCCACTTTGATTTAGGTTTAATCTTTCTTTTCTTTGATTTAATCTGAAAATGTTTGCTATGTGTTCTTTGTTCTTGTTACAAAAATGTTAGCTTAATTTTATTTAAGATAGGATGATTGCTTTGATTAAATAATATTTATTTGATTCATGCTTATAATGTTTGTGCCTCAATCAATCATGTTTTTAATTAAAATCAAGTCTGTATTTCGTTCATACGTGATTGAAATGTACCTGAATTAGTTGAGCGATCCTAACCAGATGACGGCTGGTGGACACATAATTGAAATGTGTATGCTCAATTTAGATCCTAACCCGATTAAATTGCAAGTTGCATAAAAACTCTAACCAAGCTCTGTTATCTGCATAGTTGTTAGATTTGTGTGATTAAACTATTTCAAACCTAACACATCCCTATTACCTAGCACAAATGCTAAGAAACCCTTAGTAAATAAGGATCAGTAAAACACATATTTACTAAGTAAAGGATTCCGAAAGGACCTAATGTGGTTTCCAAACTCATGAAAGATCGAGTTTCCATGGAATTTTTTTTGAATGTTATTAAGCATGTTGATAATAATTTGAGTTTAATTGAAGTAATTGTCCTAGTTTATTTATGTTCTAGTTGTTGCAAATTGTGTTTAATTTTGCTAAAATCTATTTCATTCATATAGTTTGCATATTTAGGATAATTTTCATTGGGGATCATTACATTATTTAAATATATTAGTTTTAATAATCACTTCTCAATCATATTGTGTTTTTATTTACCATGTTTTTAATATAATTTTACAATTAAGTGATTTAACACAAATACAATCCCTGTGGAGACGATAACTCGATACTTACTTATTAGTTGACAACGACTGTGTACACTTGCACAAACCTACGCGTTACAGCCAACTCGTGATCGTGAGTAGGATAATTTCTTTCATGTGGCTTTAACTATTGAGACGCATAAGCTACTACTTTCTCTAATTGCATTAACACGCAACCCAAACCGTTGAGAAACACATCATTGCAAACAATATATGCTGTCCTAGATTCAGGCTGAGTCAAAATTGGAGCTTCTGTTAACATGTTTTTCAGCTGATCAAAACTCTGTTGGCACTTATTAGACCAAACAAATTCGACATTTTTCTATAGTAACCTGGTCATAGGTGAAGTAATGATTGAGAAGTTTTTAACAAATCGTTGATAGTATTCAACTAATCCCAATTAACTGTGAACTTCAGAAACATTCTTTGGCATTTTCCAATCAACAATCGTAGATACTTTATTCAGATCAACACTGATTCCATTAACAGATATAACATGTCCCAGAAAATCAACTTCCCGTAGCTAGAATTCGCAGTTACTGAATTTTGCATATAATTGTTTTTTATACAAAGTTTATATCAACACTCTTAAATGTTCGGCATGATCTGACTCGTTCAGTGAATAAATCAGGATGTTATCAATGAGTACCAGAATAAATCAATCTAAATATGGCTGAAATACCTAATTCATCAAGTTTATGAATTCCACAGGAGCATTAGTCAAACCAAATGGCATCACCAGAAATTCGTAGTGACCATATCTAGTTTTGAATGCAGTTCTTGATACATCTTGCTCTTTAACTCATAGCTAATAATATCAAGATCTCAAGTCGATCTTTGAAAACATTGTAGCTCTTTTCAATTATTCTTAATGGTAACATGTATTTATTCTTAATGGTGGCTCTATTCAATTATCGATAATCTATAGATAGTCTCATTGACCCATCTTTCTTATTCAGGAACAAAACTGGAACACCCCAAGGTGACACACTTGATCGAATAAATCTGCAACCTAACAACCCTTGCAACTGTACTTTTAACTCTGTCAATTCTGTAGGGGCTATCCTATATGGCGTTATCGAAATTGGATCTATTCCAGGAACAAGTTCAATCACAAATTCTACTTCTCGAGTCGGTGGCAACCCATACAGTTCTTTAGGAAAAACATCAGCATATTCTTTGACTATCAGCACTTGTTCAATTTTTGATTCAGCCACTTTCTAGTCAAGAATGTAGGCTAAATAAGCTTCACATCCCTTTTTAATCAATTTTTGAGCTGACAGTGCTGAAACTACATTTGTAATACAATCGACCCTATTTGCCCTAACACAAATAAATTCACCATTCAGATGCTTCAAACTAACTTGTTTCCTTAGGCAATTCACTATTGAATCATTCTCAGACAACCAATCCATTCCCAGAATGAGATCAAAATCATCAAAAGATAACAACTTCAAACTAGCGGGAAAATCATAACCCCTAACTTTCAATGGACACGATTTATTGATATAATTAACTAAAAGAAACTGACCCAATGGATTCATTACTTTGACAGTATATTCAGTGGACTCAACAGGCAAATTCTTTTTGTCTACTAATGCAATGCATATATACGAATGAGTTGATCCAAGATCAATCAATGTATATACATTAATATTAAAGAGAGAAAAAGTACCAACAATAACATGTAGGGTAGTAGCTCCCTCACGAGCTCCGATTGCATAGGCTCTAGCTGGTTTTCTTGCTTCAGAGTGTTCACTTATATCGCTATTTTTCCCTTGAACAAAAGTAGTATTTCTACCATTTCTAAATCTTCTACCTCTTTGTGAGGTTGCTTCAGGCTTGTTTATTTGATTGCCAAAATCATTTTGCCTATTTAGACAACCTCGAGGAAATGATCAGTAGATCCACAATAGAAACAAGCTCCTAACTTTGATCGACACACACCAAAATGCCTTTTGTTACAATCATCATAAACAGGAACTGCTCTCTCAACATTTCTTACACATCTGACACTAGCCGCTAGAGAATTAACAGACTTAAAAGTCTTTTACCTTGGTTTATCTCTGCCAATGAACTCTAAATGAGCAGTCAATCGACTTGTGTCATTTCTAAATTTCTTTGATGGAGACGTTTGAGCAGGCTTAAATGACCCTCTTTTGTTAAAATCTTGAAATTTCAAATCTGACTGTCGTTTACTCTTGCAAATTTATTCAATTTTCTGGGCTCGTTCAGAAAGTTCTATAAATTCTCGTAACTTTAATGCTACTATAGACATACGGATATCATCATTCAACCCGTCTTCAAATCTAATACACATTTCTTTTTCTTTTGACACTATATTACGAGCATACTTGCTTAATTGTACAAATTCCTATTCATACTTAGCTACAGACAAATTCCCTTGTTTTAATTCAAGAAATTCTTTATTTTTCTTGTCAATAAACAACCGACTAACATACTTCTTCTTGACTTTAATCTGAAAGAAATCCGAATTAATGTGATCATTTGATGTCATAGTGCTCAAAGTGTCCCACCATAAGTACACTTCATCTTTTAACAATGACACAACACATCTCAAACAATTTTTAAGAGTACACATCAATTCCGCGAAGGCTCTCTTCATATTAATTAATCAGTACTCATATTTTGCAGGATCATCATCAACATTGCCTCTAAATTCTTCTGCTTCATATTTCTAGATTTTGTCTACGGATACTCGAGTAATTGTCATAGGCATAGGATTTTGAGGACCTAGGGGTGCTAGAGGAGGCACAGTAAGGGGTGGAGGTGGCGGAGTTGCAAGATTTGTTTGCTTAAATTCATTGAACCACTGGTTCATCATCCCGAGAAACACATTTCTCATTTCATTACCAAAGGACTATGGAATTGACGCACTATTACTTACTTTAGGATTCGAAGCTTGAACATTACTTTCAGCTTTGTTAACTACTGCTCAATTCGACTCAGCCGACATCTTGAATCAACAAGAAAATACAATATTAGAATAGAACAAAAGCATCACACTATTATAGGGTATATGTGGCATGAATATCTAAAATATTCTCCACTATGTTAGTCTTAGAATCAACTAAACTGTAGCTCTGATACCACTAAATAAAATATCCTAAACCCATCTCCGTTATGGATTAGGGTTTCAGAGTATTACCAAGCAATTCCAAACAATTTATATCAAAATTTTTTATTCATTATTAATTAACAAGACTCATTAAGAACCTATCAAAAATATGCAATTTGGGCCATAAATTAGGCCTTTGAAGCCCTAAAAATAGTTTAGAATAATTTGTGACTAATTTGAAATAAATCTTAGGTTTTAAGAAAAAAGTTACAAAAATGAGAAAACAGGGGTCACACGGCCCTGTAACAATCAAACAAGGGACTCACGGCTATGTCTCAGCCCCTGTCCTCACCCATGTAACTCACTGAGAAAGGTCACACGGCCTTGTGCTAGACCCTATGTGTCACACAACCGTGTGCACCAAATTTGACCCAAAATTATTTTATTTTAAGACCAAACCATACCTATTCCACCACCCCAAATTATCCACACATTCAATGGACTTAAGCACTACTTTTACACACCTAAATATACCACATCAATCAATCTATTTCATCCAACCAATATGCCATTCAGAGGGACCACATATATGTACTAAACATTTAGTCTCAAAAATGCTCAAAAGACCTTTAAATGAATTTAAACAAATAAGCATTGCACTATGATTAATACCACTTCATTTAACAACTAAACCTAAAGGTGTTCATTTAGGCATCATTTATGTATACTTGTTCCATCAATACGAAACATACCCTAAGCAAAACACACATCTCATTCATAAACTACATCTATCAAAATTTCAAAACTACATATTTATCTATATATACATGCCATTACCCAAAAGATACAAAAGCTACCAACGCTGATGGATAGTGTGAGCTGGTTGGTTGATCCTTTCAAAGAGTCAGCAATGATTATCTACAAAATAATCCACAAAAACCCGTAAGCTTACATAGCTCAGTAAGGACATAGTATAACGTTTAATCTAAATAAAATTTGACATGATTCACATATTATTTGATTACTAAAATTTCAAGAATACAAATGATGAGATTATGTAATGATATAATGTTCTCAAATATACCAAAATAAAATCAGGAGCATGAATATGCCTTCAAGAGTGCCGAAGTACTAATAGGGGCACGTATGTGCATTCAAAGGTACCGAAGTACAAACAAGGTGGTTGAGTCGAAGTCACGTAGTTGCCCAATCATAGTCGAGAGAGTCGTTTGTGCCTCAAATTTTAGTAATAAAAGTAATGAATAGAATAGGATAAGCGGAAGGTTTCAAAGAAGGGTAAGTTTAGTAATAGGTTTGGCTATGGGTAGCAAAGATGGATGTTGGATAGATGACTTGGTTCGGTGATAACAAGAAAGAAATTTGAAAGATAGGGATGGAAAATAAACTTAACGTCAGGAATGATTCAACACTAACAAGTGTCACCCCGGTTCCTATATTGTTAAGGTGGATAGATGGAATAGTAGGATAGGTGAATGCCACACCAAGAATGGTGATAAGTTCAAACAAGGTCGATTGACGCCACTAGCACAAACTAGATAAGTCTTTCAAAACTTGTACGAGATATGAGAGGAAGCAACCTCACAAGAACAATGTTCATTAACAAATTTGGCAAAAGTCCTTCTACAATGAAATAAACAAACTATTTATAGACTATCATGTAGTAACCGAATGGACAAACTAGCTAGCTTAAAGACTAAGAAAATTTGGTCATGAATTAACTAGAATGTTCTAGAATGAAAACATTAATTAACTAGTATTGATTCGGCTGATGGGAATGTGTTTGGACAGCTTCATGTATGAGCTTTAATCACTTGAATGAATGTGCACCTTTGGGAGCTCAATGGGTTGTCTAGGTTCGGCCAAGGTGTGCATGAAACTTCCAAGAGGTGTCTCTTGGCCGAATAGGTGCTTAGAAAACTCCAAGGGTCCTCCCACATGCATCAGCTATACATGGAACTTGGAAGGAGGCTTGAACCTAGCCGTACATGCACTTGCATGAATTGTCCTCCATGCATGCATGTGTATCGTCCAAGGAAGATGTATTTTTCAATATTCATTAACCCTCCATGTACCTGAATTTAAGGCTTCCAAACATTGAACCGAACCATGCATGTATCTTCCCGTTCAATGAACATTCCCGTACATGCACCTTGTCTTGAATGAACCTCTACATTCGGCTAACCAACATAATTAAATAACATAATTAAATAAAATAACTATTCATATGATCATAATTAAAAATATTAACTAAACAACTTAATGACACTAACTAAATTCAGACAAATTAATTATAAGTCAACTATCAAATTACATTCGGCTAGCTCAAATAGTCAAAAACACTTTATGAGCTAAGTTGAGCTAGGGAATTCGGCATGAGCTGTAGCAAACTTAATTAAGAATAAAGTTTAAACTTAGTTTATTGTAATGTAAAAGAAATGAGCTGAAACAAGCTAAATTCAAGCTCAAACGAGCTAAAATGAGCTCAAGTGTGCTGATTGGAGCTAAATGGCGCATGGGGAGCTAGAGAGGAGCTGAGATCGGATTGCAAAAGAATGCATTGAGTCTTCAAGGAGTTGTCCTTAGCTCCTCCAACGTCATGGTCCTTGTTATCATCCCAAATGCGCAACACCAAGGCTGATAAAGCATCTTGAATTTGCTTGGTTCGAGCTCGAGTCATGGGGCCTTTTGGAAGCTCGATTAATTTATGAATTACATTCGAGGTTGCCCCAGGCGTGCTTACATCATTCCCCCGTCTTCAAAGTGACTTGTCCTCAAGTCGAGTCGCTGGTTGATTTTGAAACAGGAATGCCTACTTGTTCGATCTTGTGTAAATATGTTTAATTGTCGCATCATGCCTTGCTGCAAAAACGTCTTAGAACTTGCAATCAATTTAGAATCAACATAGAGCACAAACGGATTCAAATAGTCATTGAAACAAGTCATCTTACACTTAAGACTGTCACAACAAGACAGTGGCAATATCTCATTTTCACTATCAAATAGACATGTTTCATTACAACTAAAAAATTTAACGAACAAAGGGTTTAAGAACATAATGTTCGTAATTCGCTTCGGCACCTCAAATTGTATTCGCAAAGCATAGTGATTTTGATAGGAATTCATGCAACAGTTCAAAAATTGCAAATGTCCATCATAAATAAACAATGGAAAATATAGATTTAATTCATGTTTTTGTTTACTTAAACAACACAATTTGGACAACAAATATCCATCAAACTCGACAATATCACTCGTACCAAGAATCTTTTGTCCATCAACCAAAACAGTTATTTCTTCATCGTTATTGTCTTTTTCATCAATCAAATTGGACAAAGACGTGATAGAAATTCTAGAAGCCATACTTTGAGTAGGTAAACAAGGATTAGTTTTACCTTTTTTTACCATTACAAACCTTCGTCCTTCGAAAATGTATTGCAACCGCAACAAAGGATTTGAATCAACCTGAAAAGAATTAGAAACAAAAAAACTTTGGTTAATCAAAACTCTTTTCTTTTCTTCGCTCATGTTTCTTTATATTTCCTTTTCTCTCACTTTGGTCTTATTTTTATCACAACTCTTATTCTTTTCTCTCTCATGTTCTTTTCTTTCTTCTTCATTCTCTTTTCTTTCTTTTTCATTTTCACTTTCTTTGTCCACTCTCATTCACTTCAAAGATTGTTTTAATCGTTGTTGATCCTCCACAACTTGTTTCGGTGTCAAGGGTGCCAAAGTAAAATTTTGACCTTGATACTTAAAGGTATATCGATTTGCGAACCCGTCGTGATTCACTCTTTGGTCAAATAGCCATGGCCTCCCAAGTAGTATATGGCCCGCATGCATGGGCACCACATCACAAAGGACTTCATCTTTATATTTTCCAATTGAAAATGGAACAAGGACTTGCTTGGTTACCTTTAGCTCAACTCCATCATTAAGCCATTATAGCTTGTATGGACTCGGATGAACACTTGTCGGCAGGTCAAGCTTTTCAACTAGGAGGGTACTCGCAACATTTGTACAACTTCCTCCATCAATCACTAAGCTACATACCTTTCCATGGACAAAACAACGGGTATGAAAAAGGTTCTCTCGTTGCGGATTGATTTTGGTACCTTGCGTACCTAAACTCCTCTTAATAACAAGCATCTCACCTTCGACCGCATACTCCAATTCTTCCTCGGCATCAGAAGGGTTTTCGACATCGTTTTAAACTTTTTCATCTTCCTCCTCCTCCGATTCAATATCGCCATTGGGTCGAATCACCATGGCGCTCTGATTCGGACATTGACTTGCAATATGCCCTCTTCCAAGGCATTTAAAACATTTAATGTCCCTCATCTGATTTTGGGTTCCTTCCACAGCCTTGCCTTTGCTATTTTCAACCATAGGCTTAGTAGCTTTGGCGGATGCCATAGGATCTTTCATTTGGCTCATCGTAGCACACTTGCTAGTGCCTTGGTTCCATCGGGACACGTTGGTGGTTGAATAACCTCGGGCAGCACCTTTCTTCTTGAGTTGTTTCTCAATCTTGATGGCCATGTGGACCATATCAACTATCTCCACATAGTGTTGTAGTTCCACAATGTTGGCAATCTCACGATTAAGTCCGGATAGAAATCTAGCCATAGTTCCTTCTCGATCCTCGTCCACGTTTGCACGGATCATAGCAACTTCCATTTCTTTGTAATAGTCCTCGACACTCCTCATACCTTGGGAAAGGGTTTGGAGCTTTTGGTAGAGTTCTCGGTGGTAGTACGTTGGAATGAACCTCCGGGGCATGATAGCCTTCATTTCTGTCCAAGTGCTAATAGGTCGCTTGCTATTTCACCTTTGGGTCGTCGTAAGTTGGTCCCACCAAATCATTGCATAGTCGGTGAATTCTATGCCAGCCAACTTAACTTTCTTTGCCTCCGAGTAGTTATGACACTCGAAAATGAGTTTGATCTTTTTCTCCCACTCCAAATATGCCTCGGGGTCTGAACGGCCTTGAAATGGGGGAATTGATAACTTAATGCTTTTCAAGTCATCATCAAATTTTTCTCGCTCTCGTTGGCCACGATGACGTTGGCCTCTTCGTCGGTCACTAACATTCGAGCCAGCTTCACTTTCGGCTTCACTTGGTTCGGAAACCTCGTCATCTCGAACATGCCTTCGGCCACGGTCTCTAGGTGGACTTATTAGGGTCATTGCTCGTCGGCCTCTTCCCTCCACTTGATCGAGTCAGTCTTGTATTGGTTCCAACTTTCGGTCAAACAATTGTTCAACTTCTTAAAGTAGGGCTTGCATGTTCAAATCCGGCACATTCAGAACGGGTTGCCTTTCCTCCACATTTCATTCCATGTTGACTTTTAATAATTTTTAAATCCTCACCACAAATCTCACTATTTCACTCGCAAAGAAATATTGATGAACACTCCACTCGTGTTTGCACTCGTTTTAGGCTTTTCAACTCTCGAATGCTCTCATACTCTCTAGCCTTTTACCACTCAAGCTTACTCTCGTAACCTTGTAGTTTGTTTCTCTTGACTCGTCTTGGTGCTTTGGGGTCGACTTCAAATATGGTTACAAAGGTTAAAAAGATATGGTGTACGGGTAGGCTAAAAGAAAGTTCTTCATATAGTGTGGCGTTTTGGGAATAGGGGGTACAAAGTTTGATAAAAAGATTATTTTGAAGATTGAGACAATGATATCAACAACAGAGAATAAATTTGAACACTTCACTTCTTTTACCATTTTTTTTAATTTCATTTTTTTTTCAACTTCAATATAGCACTTTTACAATGATAAACGAAAATACAACTTGAACTTTTCTTTTAATTCGATTTTTTTTACAACGAACCTATTTTGATCTTGATACGAACGTTGGCGCCTCTTGTTTTACAAGCTATGATACCAAATGATGTGATTCGGCTCAGATGGTTGAGTCTAAGTCACGTAGTTGCTCGATCATAGTCGAGAGAGTCATTCGTGTCTCGAATTTTAGTAATAAAAGTAATGAATAGAATAGGATAAGCGGAAGGTTTCAAAGAAGGGTAAGCTTAGTAATAGGTTTGGCTATGGGTAGCAAAGATGGATGTTGGATAGATGGCTTGGATCGGTGATAACAAGAAAGAAATTCGAAAGATGGGGATGGAAAACGAACTTAATGTCAGGAATGACTCAACACTATAAAGTGTCACCCCGGTTCCTATATTGTTAAGATGGGTAGATGGGATAGTAGGATAGGTGAACGCCACACCAAGAATGGTGATAAGTTCAAACAAGGTCGATTGACGCCACTAGCACAAACTAGATAAGTCTTCCGAAACTTGTATGAGATATGAGAGGAAGCAACCTCACAAGAACAATGTTCATTAACAAATTTGGCAAAAGTCCTTTTACAATGAAATAAACAATCTATTTATAGACTATCATGTAGTAACCGAATGGACAAACTAGCTAGCTTAAAGACTAAGCAAATTCAGTCATGAATTAACTAGAATATTCTAGAATGAAAACATTAATTAACTAGTCTTGATTCGGCTGATGGGAATGTGTTTGGATAGCTTCATGTATGAGCTTTAATCACTTGAATGAATGTGCACCTTTAGGAGCTCAACGGGTTGTCTAGGTTCGGCCAAGGTGTGCATGAAACTTCCAAGAGGTGTCTCTTGGCTGAATAGGTGCTTAGAAAATTCCAAGGGTCCTCCCACATGCATCGGCTGTACATGGAACTTGGAAGGAGGCTTGAACCTAGCCGTACATGCACTTGCATTAATTGTCCTCCATACATGCATGTGTACCGTCCAAGGAAGATGTATCTTTCAATATTCATTAACCCTCCATGTACATGAATGTAAGGCTTCCAAACATTGAACCGAACCATGCATGTATCTTCCCGTTCAATGAACATTCCCGTACATGCACCTTGTCTTGAATGAACCTCCACATTCGGCTAACCTACATAAGTAAATAACATAATTAAATAAAATAATTATTCATATGATCATAATTAAAAATATTAACTAAACAACTTAATGACACTAACTAAATTCAGACACATTAATTATAAGTCAACTATCAAATTAAATTCGGCTAGCTCAAATAGTCAAAAACACTTTATGAGCTAAGTTGAGGTAGGGAATAAGGTTTAAACTTAGCTTATTGTAATGTAAAAGAAATGAGCTGAAACGAGCTAAATTCAAGCTCAAACGAGCTAAAACAAGCTCAAGTGAGCAGATTGGAGCTGAATAGCGCATGGGGAGCTGGAGAGGAGCTGAGATCGGATTGCAAAAGAATGTATTGAGTCTTCAAGGAGTTGTCTTTAGCTCCTCCAACATCGTGGTCCTTGTTATCATCCCAAATGCACAACACCAAGGCTGATAAAACGTCTTGAATTTGCTTGGTTCAAGCTCCAGTCATGGGGCGTTTTGGAAGCTCGATTGATTTATGAATTACATTCGAGATTGCCTCAGGCGTGCTTACATCACAAGGGCACATATGTGCATTTAAGGGTACCGACGTACAAACTGGGGCACGTATGTGCATTTAGACAATAATTAGCTATAATTATATAAACCAAAGAACAATAATATGATATTACAAGTAGAATTTCATTTACTTATTGAAATACTATGTAGTTACGTACGATTTAATTCCCGGTCAACACGTAAGGACTAATTCGCTATTTTCCCTTTTCCTCGATTATTGTCTTTTTTATTCAAGTCTTGATATGCACAAGGAAAGATGAAATCGAAGCTTGGAGCTTCCTGCAATGGCGTTTCGGCATCAACATGAAGAATTGAAGAAGAAAATGTTTTCTTTCATAATTATTTTGTTTTAATTTTAAGGTTATTACAAATTTGCCATTTAAAATACATGTTACTTTATCATTTTCTTTACATAATGTTGTCCAACATTAATAACTAGGGACTAATTGCTACATAGGTCCTTCCTTATTTAGTAATTAAGTTACTGAATCACTTAAATGCAATAATTACTAAGTTATACATATTTTTCAATTTAGTCCTTTTTCTTAAATTAACTATCTAAACGTTAAAATCTCTTAACCAAATTTTAATATGACTCTAATGACTCCATAAATATTCTATAAATAATATTTATGAGTTGACATAATGGAAATTTGTGGTCTCAAAACTACTATTCCATCATCACTGAAAATGGGCTGATACAACTAGACTTAAATGGAAATATTCTATAATGGGTTGAATGCACATACGAGGATGGTAGTTGATGCATCTGGTAATGGTACATTGTTAGATAAATCTACAACAAAGCATATGAGATTTTGGAAAAGATTGCCAACAATGACTATCAGTACCCTACCATAAGAGTTGGGACATACAAGAGAGCTACTGGTACCATGGAGCTCGATACAATTACTTTGTTAAAAACCCAAGTATTTTCTTTAGCTAACATGATTAAAACAATGAAAATTCCAACTATGGCCTAGGAGATGAAATCAGTCAAGCTGTCATGTGTTTACTGTGGCAAAGATCATGTGTTTGATGAATACCTATCAAACCTAGCATCGGTATATTACATGGGTAATATTAACAGAAATAATAATCCCTATTCCAACACTTACAATCTAGGGTGGAATTAGCATTCAAATTTTAGTTGGAATAATCAAGGTGCGTGGAGTTCACACAATGTTGTAAGGTAAAATATCCACAATGCACCGCTCAGTTATAATCATCTTATGCCGAGACAAAATGAACAACAAGGTCAGGTATCATATTCTAATTCTACTTAATCTTTGTTAAAGGAATATATGGCCAAAAATGATGCTGTGATTCATAGTCAGTCTACATCTCTCCGAGTTCTTGAAAATCAAGTGGGGTAAATAGTGAATGCTCTAAATTCAGGGCATAAAGAGCATTGCCAAGTGATACGAAAAATTCAAGAACATAAGGGAAGGAGTAGTGCAAGGCCATCACTATTAGAAGTGGGACTTAGTTGGATGACGTTGTTCAAGATGCCACGGTAGAAGAAGACAAATCCAACCGCAATCAAGAAAGTATCTCAAAACCTACTGAATGGTAGACAACATCTGGAAGGGGTACACAAAGAAATGTTGTGACAAAATCAGATAATGTTGCCGATAGGAATGCCACAACAAAATAATATTAGCAACCTGAAGGATGACCACCTTTACCTTTCTTCTATGAGTTCACAATTCCAAGTAGGATATTCAGTCTAAAAGGTTTTTGGAGGTCTTGAAGTAACTCCATATCAACATACCACTAGTAGAAGCTTTGGAGAAAATGCCCAATTACATGAAATTTATGAAAGATATATTGTCAAAGAAGCACGGATTGGGAGAATTTAAGACTGTTGCTTTCACTAAAGGATGCACAACAATTTTGATGAATAAATTACCTCTAAAGTTGAAGGATCTAGAGAGTTTCACTATCCCGTTTTCAATTGGAAATCATTATGTTGGTAAGACGTTATGTGACTTAGGAGCAAGCATAAATCTAATGCTTATGTCTATTTTCAGGAAGCTAGGAATTGAGAAAGTAATACCTACTACAGTGACTTTGCAATTAGCTGATTGATCTTACGTCCATTTAGAAGGTAAAATTGAGGATATACTGGTAAGAGTGGATAAATTTATCTTTCTTGTCGATTTCCATATTTTAGAATTTGAAGCTGATCAAAATGTGCCAATTATCTTTGGAAGACCTTTTCTAGCTATAGGCAGAACTCAAATTTTCGTATAGAATGGTGAACTGATCATGAAAGTAAATGATCAACTGGTTAATTTTAATGTTTTTAATGCTTTGAAATGCGTAGATGAACATTAAGAATGCCACAACATTTGTTTGATAGAAACAACAGTGGAGGAAGAATTTAACAGACTTTGCCATAGTGATTATGATAATAACATAGACTTATTAGAAAGGATTGATGAAATATGTTTCAAAGAACTCAGTGAATTAATGGAGGCCAAACAAATATTGGAAAGGCTAGGGAAAAATTTTGACTTCTTGGATTTATTGAGTCATTCATTCAAACCTCCTAGACCTTCTATAGATGAACCTCTTACATTGGAGTTGAAACCTTTGTCGCAACATTTAAAATATAAATACTTAGGAGATAACAACACCTTGTAAGTTGTGATTTTTACGAAATTGACATTCGAACAAGAGGTCAAGTTGTTGGAAGTCCTGCGACGATTTAAGAAAGAGGATTACCACAACAAGTCTATTGAGAAGTAGAGAAGATTGAATCTGAAAATGAAAGAAGTTGTCAAGAAAGAGATTATTAAGTGGCTTGAAGCTAGCATTATTTACCTAATCTCAGGCAGCTTATGGATAAGCCTTGTACAATGTGTCCCTAAGAAAGGAGGTATCATAGTGGTTAGCAATGACAATAATGAGCTCATACCAACTCGCACGATCATAGGATAGAGAGTGTACATGGATTATTAAAAGCTTAACAAGGAAACTAGGAAGGACCACTCCCCTTGTCGTTTATTGATCAGATATTGGACAGGTTAGCAGGGAAAGCTTTCTACTATTTCTTGGACGATTATTCAAGGTATACTCAGATCTCCATAGGCCTCAATGACCAAGAAAAGGCAACTTTCACATGTCCATATGGTACTTTTGCGTTTAGACAGATGCCGTTTGGATTATGTAATGCTTCGACAACATTTTAGCATTATATGATGGCTATATTCTTGGATATGGTGGAGAAATTCCTTGAAGTTTTCATGGATAATTTCTCTGTATTTGGCAACAATTTTGAAGATTGTTTGAAAAATTTGGAATTGGTTCTGTGCCGTTGTAAAGAAACAAATCTTGTCTTAAACTGGGAAAAATTCCACTTCATGGTTCATGAAGGAATTGTCTTAGGAAATAAGATATCACAACAAGGAATTGAAGTAGATAGGGCAAAATTTGAAATAATAGAGAAATTGCAACCTCCCACCAGTATTAAGGGTGTTAGAAATTTTCTAGTTCATGCAAGATTTTATAGAAGATTTATTAAAGATTTCTTGAAGCTATCTAAACCCTTGTGCACACTGCTGAAGCAAAATAGACTCTTTGATTTTGATGAACACTACTTGGGTTTTTTTTTTAGGAATTAGTAGCAACACCAATTGTAGTAGCTCCAGAATGGACCTTGCCATTCGAACTCATGTACGATGTTAGCGATTATGTCGTGGGAGCAGTGTTTGCAGATGAGAGACAAAATACTACATGCAATAAATAATGCTAGCGATATAGTGAATTTTTTAGTGAGTGGTGTGATACCACTTGATTTAAACACCCACAAAAGGTGGTAATTGCTTCATGATTCTAAACACTATTATTGGGATGAACCCTTCTTATTTAAACGTTGTGCCGATCAAACCATTCGAAAGTATGTCCCTCACGATGAAATCCACTGTATTTTGGATCATTGTCATTCAGCTTCTTATAGAGGACATTTTGGAGGAATAAGAACTATTGGTAAAGTGCTTTAGTTAGAATTCTATTGGCCAGGTTTGCTTAAAGATGCTCATGAATATTATTAATCGTGTGATCATTGTCAGAGAACAGGGAATCTCTCTATGAGACATAAAATGCCACTGTAGAGTGTACTGGAGGTTGAGTTATTTGATGTATGGGGAATAGAATTTATGGGTCCATTTCCACCACCAGTAGGCAAATCGTACATATTTTTAGCTGTAGATTACGTTTCTAAATGGGTATAAGTGATAGCCCTAGCCACTAATGAGGCTAAGTCAGTACTGAAGTTCTTGCATAAGAACATTTTTACAGGATTTGGTACACCTAGAGCCATTATCGGTGGTGAATGATCCCATTTTTATTGTAAACTGGTGGCCATTGCCTTGCGCAGGTATGAGGTGAATCATAAGATTGCTACGGAATATCATTCCCAGATGAATGGACAAGCTAAAAATTCTAATAGAGAAATTAAATAGATTTTGGAATAAGTGGTGAATCCATCTCGTAAGGATCGGTCCACCAGACTAGATGAAGCTTTCTGGGCCTATAGAACTACGTTTAAAATAGCATTAGGGATGTCGCCTTTTCAACTTGTTTATGGGAAGACATGTTATTTACCAGTTGAGCTTGAGCACAAAGCATTTTGGGCTACCAAGAGACTGAACATGGACTGGGTTGCTGCTGGCAATAAAAGGTCGTTAGAGTTAAACAAAATGGAAGAGTTTTGAGCGCAAGCATATGAGAATGCTATACTATACAAGGAAAAGACCAAGCGATGGCATGATAACAAAATTATGCCAAGGCAATTTGAACTAGGGCAGTAGGTATTACTGTTCAATTCTAGACTTAAATTGTTCCTTGGTAAATTGAAATCTCGTTGGTCAGGTCCTTTTGAAGTAGTTCAAGTATTCTCACACGGAGTTGTTGATATCAAAGACATGAAAATGGGTGTTACTTTCAAAGTGAATGGACAACTCTTGAAGCACTACTGGGGTGCTCATGTGGAGCATGACAAGTAGAGCATTGACCTTTAGAATGCTTGGATTAGAAATTTTGGATTTTATTTTGTTTATTTACTTTTTTAAAATTTAAATCCTATTTTTTTAGTTATTTTTTTTGTTGGTTGTGATAAATTTTTATATCATTTCTGATTCTTATAAATTAGTGCACCATTTCAAAGGCAAGATAAAAGATCAAACTCAATACTGAGTATTGGGAGGGCGATTGTCGTGGCATTATGGAGGAGCATTATGTCGTGACAAACTGGGTGATGAGGTGTTAAATTATCAAGGGTAGAAAAGTCCAAAAGAGAGTCCTTGAGTAGATTAACCTAATAATTATTTTATAGAGCCTTAGGAAGTCAACCCACATTGTAGGGCTAAGTAAATTTCTTTTCCCCCAAGGTTATCTTTCTTTTTTTCTCACCACGTCACCAACTTCCCTAGCACATTTCATCATCCCTAAAAACTATCATCATTAACCCCCTTATTTCTTTCTCCACGGCTGTTCACATTACCTTTATGGTTTCTTTGTCTTCAACCTTTACTGCATTTTTTTACACTGCATTTCTCAAAAAAAATCCTTTTTGTTCTTTCTTAATGGCTCGAGCTAAGAATGCTTCTAAAATAGTAGATTCATTGCACACTGACGCTGCTCAACCAAAGATCTTCTTCAACTCTGTTGCGGCTACAAGATACTCAAGTAAGATTTTAAAGCGTCCCTGTTGTTTTGAGTAGGGATTTTTATTTAAGGATAAGCTCTATATATGGTATGACGAGTCTGTTTCATCGATAGTAGAGCAGCATGGGTGGGGCAATTTCTGCTTGCACCCAGAGGATGTTTTGGGCAGAGTAGTTCGGGAGTTCTATGCCCATTTGAGCTTCGATGATTCTTCTTTCATTTATGTGAGGGGCACTTCTGTACCATTTGATGAGGACCATATAAATGCCTAGTTTGGCTTTAAAAAGGTACAAGATGAGCATACCAAGTTTGTGGATAACATCACAACTAAGGGTTTGACACAAGTTTTGAAAGATTTGTGTGTCGAGGACACACAATGGATTATCTCTAGTCAGGAATGTTGCACTGTTGAAAGGGCTTCCTTAAAACCGATTGGGAAAGTGTGGTATCATTTCTTGACAAGTCGACTTATGCCATCCGCGCACAATACCACCATTTCCAAGAAAAAGGATGTTGTTATTGCATTCAATTATTAAAGCAAGAATGATAAATGTGGGATGGATCATTTTTTAGTAAGTCCATTGTTGTGCTAAGAAGAATGTCTAAAATTTGAATTCTCCTTCTCTCATTACTGCATTATGCAAGACTGCTAATGTTCCACTTACTGATGCTGAGGATATTACCCTAATAAGGGGGGACTAACAAGGGCAATTTTTTTCAAGATCCAAGGCACTAATGCTGACTCGACAACTCAAAAAATTCAGGCTTCTACTGCCACACGTGTTCCCCCAACAACACCTTCGGTCACTTGGGGCTCATTTGATCAACAAATATTGAATTCCTTAATGCAGTTAGAACAAAGGATGTCCTTCTTTGAAAGTCAGCAGTACCAACTAGCTGAAGAGTTGATCTAGGCTAAAGAGCAGCAGACTCAGTATTGGTCATATGTGAGGGATAGGGATTTGGCAGTTAAGCGATTTTTGCAAAAAAAAATTTCGAAACCAATGCTAGAATTCCCTATCTTCCCTGTAGTTTTGCTCTCATCTGCTGAGAATGAACCAGAACTTGCTCCACCTACTGTCGAACCTGACTTAGAAAATGAAAAGACCAATGATGATGGCCAAGATGCTGAGGAAATCAAGAAGTCAACATCTGTTGAGCCTAGGAAAGATAATGAATAAGGAAAGGAAGGACAAAATGACCCTACTACGGCTACAACTTCTGCCACCACAAAAAGGTAAAACTCCTGTACCACCATCTTCTCCAGCCTCTATGACTGCACAAGATCGTGCAAGTGATCAGTTGATTGATCATGAAAACCAACAAGGAAGGTGTAATAGCTTGTTTTTAGTGAAAACAGAATACTGGTTTTGGGACCATAAATCTAACAAATGAATTATTACTTTATTATTTATTTAAAATCTTTGGAATGATAGTAAGGTCGTATTAAAATTTCGCTAAGAAATTATGATGTTTGGATGATTAATTAAGTGAAAAAGACTAAATCGTAAAAAGTGTAAAAGTAGAGTTCTGTTAGCTAAACGGGTCTAATGGCTATAAAATTTTAAAGTGAAAGAATTTAGATGGTAATTAAACCATTTGAGTAGTTAGTGGGAATTCATGGCAAGGTTTTCTGGAAATTTTGATAGTTTTAAAAGGGTAAAATGGTAATTTAGAAATTAAGTTAAAATGTTAAGTAAAATAAAAACATAAGATATCATCTTCTTTATTCTTAACCCTATAAACACTAAATTTTCATTGTTAAAAGAAGGGAGCTTTCGACTATGGAAAATTCTTCATATAAGGTAGGTTTTCAAGCCTATTTTTAATGATTTCTATGTTTTTGAAGTCGTTTTAACTTAATCTAGCTGGCCCGGGGATCAATTTGTAAAACTGTTAAATATTGAGGGCTATGCCATGAATGCTTTTTTATGATTCTAGATGTTTAATGATAGATTATGAGTCCTTGTTGATAAATAAACAAGGTTTGTAAAGTGATTTTTGATGAAAATGGCATTTAGGGACTTGTTTGTAAAAATGGTAAAAGTTCATGTTAAATTTATGGAATGATGATTGGTATGGATTGTTTTAAGTCCCTAGAGAAATCAGTTAGCTTGAAAGGAGGATTAAAATGCTTAGATTTCAATTTATAAGCTTAAGGACTAAATTGTGAAAAGTTAAAATGTTAGGGGAAAAATAGTAATTTTGCATAAATATCAAATTTAGGGATATGAAATGGATTGAATTTGTCTATTTAGATCAAGATAGATCATGTACGGATTTAGATCGGAGAAAAGTTAAAGCCTCGGATTAGTACGACTTTGTTTCTACGCCTCTAGTTGTCGAGGTAAGTTCGTATGTACGGATTATTATATTCATGTACATGAATTGCATGTTATTATGTATTTGTAATACTATTGAATGATGTATATCCAAAGCAATGCTATGACGGTTATTAAGTCCCAGTTGAACCTTAGGCATTCGTAGGATACAAATGATATGTCATTCGGGATTTCATGTTTTGGCTGTTGGTCTTGAATGTCCTACTGATGGCTAAGGTCCTACATTTATTGCAGATACTCCACAGCTCATGTGAGCAGCATCGTATAGATTACATTTCAACCCACAGCTCATGTAAGCAGGCCCATTTCACAGTTCATCTGAGAAACGATGTAAAGGAAAGGTTACGATTATATGTTTAAGCACAATCCGTGTGAGCTTTCCTGAGTATCTGCTGATATTCTAAGTGGTCCAATGGGCATGAGAAAGAATTGAAAAGGTAAGTTTCCAAATGGAATAATGCATATGCACATGAAATGGTGAATGAATCAAATGAAGTATGTTCATGTAGAAATGGCTTACCTTATGTCTAATTTAAGTAAGTTATGTAATAATGCACTAACTTGAGTATTGTTGATGATGATGCTTAGGCTTGTGCCAAGCTTGTGGTTGGATTACATTATGCTTATACTTAATGTTATTTATATGAAATGGTAAGTTATGTTTCATGTATAATGAACTTACTAAGCATTATGTGCTTACGTAGTTTTCTTTCCTATGTTTTATAGATTATTGGAAGCTTGATCGGTTTGGAAGCTTGTTGGAGATCTACCACACTACCCAGCATAAATATCGGTAGTTTTTGATGTTTTGGCCAAGGTTATAATGGCATGTATAGGCAGACTTATAATGATGTTTAGTTAAATGTTGGGTTGATGATTTGGTTTGTATAAGTTACTTTGTTTTGTACTTTTGATGCCTTGTTAGTATGTGTTAATTTAGCTATGTTATGTTCCATGTTGAATGGCTAAAATGGTATGCTTTGAATTGGTTTTAATATGGTCAAGATATTGTATGTCTTGGGAAGGTATTGATCTAAATGTGTATGATTGAAATGTAGTAAATATACATGTTTTGGTAAGATTTAAATGAATGTATTTGAGGTGCCTTGAATGGCATATTGGTTGGTTGATTTAGGACTATTGAATTGGTCATTATATGCATGTTTTGGTAAGGTTTTGAGGTATTGATTATGAGTACAAAATACCTATAGGTGTATACATGAGTTGGTGTTGGAAATGGCTTGATTTTTGGCAAATTCATGTCTACATGGCCTGAGGCACGAGCACGTGACTCAACCATGTGTGACACATAAATTGGTGACATGGTCGTGTGTCCCCTGTAGGTTTCTTTACATGCAAGTCAGTTGCATGGCCTAGCGCATGCCCTGGCACATGGGCAAAGATGTAAACCCTTCGAAAAGGAAGATGAGGCACAAGGTTAGTGCCTGTAAGTCCACACAAAAAATTGAATAAAGTACCCATAATACAACCCAAGCCACATAAGTCTTTTTTCTTTTCTTTTTATGATCATGCATTTCATTTCATTTTGCGATGAAATTTCTTTATTCATAACATAATTTTTTGTTGGATGCACATGCATTGAGGACAATGCATCCCTTAGGTTTGGGTGTGTATTGTGCATTTAGGTTGCACTTTATATAATATGGATGTTTTGCCACTGCATTGTAACCACCAAAGTACAGTTAGTGTATAAGAAGTACATTTTATAGTTATGATGTTCGATGATGAATTTATATTTTTAATATACCTAGAGCATGTGAGATGGATTGGGTGAATTTAGCTTAGGTTAAGATGCTTGAAAATTAATTCCTAAAAAGAGGATGTCTTCTTAGTGTTTTTTTTGGGGATATAGTAGGCATCTTTTAATGAACTTAGGTATTTTTAAAGATGAGCATTAGTTATATTTAAAGCTGAGCATTAGTTATATTGCCACAACATTATTTAATAAAGGACAGTAGACACTCCACTGTTTAGAATTGCCAAGTAGGTCAGCATCACTTTGTTTGCTCCATCGTGTTGTTGATTAGAAAGATGAGTCTAAGAAAGAGTGTGTTTCATGAAAATAAAATTAGGGGGCACTCCGCTGTAGCAAAAAGGACTAAGTAGCTAAGGAGGTAGTTGTATACTCCATCCATCTTTTTAGCAACAAAAGTTTAAGTTTCATGGGTGACTTTCGGTTTAAAATGTGACATGATTGAGTACTCAAAAATTTAGTGTATGCTCAATTGTGATTGTCAAGTCAAAGAATTTCGTGACATGCTAGATCCCTTAATAGTAACAATAATAATTTTACCCATTCAAAAGAAAAAAACACGAACACCAGAAAAATGATTAATATATTCTGAGTAGGCTTGAAGCAAGTAACTTATGTTTAGGTAATAAAGGAACTAAGAAAATTAGAATATGGTTGCTATAGGCCAAAAGGAGAAAATACATGAGTACTTAGGAGATTCTATGTTTAGGGAAAAAAATTTTACTACCTTTGTTAAGCAAGCCTTTGACACTCGAATAAGTTTTAGGAAAAAGGAAGATTACTGAGAACTAATGTACTTGTTTTTCTTTGAATAGATTGGCAATACGAATTGGTCTAGTGCATTGGCAAAATGTTGGCATTTATGCATATTTTGCTTGAGGATAAGCAATAACTTAGGTTTGGGGGTGTGATAACTCTTGGAAAGAGTTATATTTTATGCCTTTGGACCTAGTTAGTTGCTTGTACTTAAGTACATCTAGTTGCATGTTAGGATATTTTATTAGTATTTACTAAAACTTGGGTTGCGTTTAAATATTAGGTGCTTTTAATTGGTCGTGAAAAGGATGTGTTTTGTGGTATTGACAAGTGCAGGATGAGGAACAAGAAATAAAGGACTGAAGTTTTTTTGAGGCAAAAAGGGTGGTCAAATTGCCAGCCAGTATGTCGAGGCAATGCCGGGAAGGTGTCTAGTCAGCATTCAACGCATATAATTTTTAGCCCAACTCTATTTGTACCAGATAAATCTGCTTAGAAAAGAGGAGAAGATAAATCTTAAGGCTATTTAAAAAGAAAAATAAAGCAATTTAAAAAGAGGCAAAGGAGGAAACTCTAGACGACAGAACTGCGGCTAGAGATCCTTAGCAAAATTAGAAGGTAGCAGTTGAATAGAGACCGACAGAGGAAAGACAACGGCAACCCCTCTCAACCACCTTAGGACATTGTGTAGCTGGAGTAGATTGGACAAGCAAATGCTGTCTTCCCGACATTCTTCCATTATTTCAAATCTATTCCTTCATGAACTACAGTGATGAAAATGATGTTTGAGTTGAACTTTATTTGCCAACCTATAAGTTAAATCTCATAGGGTTGGGATTACTTTGATGAAAGTTTAACTCTCGTTAATGGCTGCAGTATAAATCTTAGTTATTTTACTATTTCATTAAATTATTTTATTCTTTACAATGTATGTGAGCAATCCCTAGACATAGTCAACTGTACACATACCTTTAAATTAATTTAATTCTGAAAAGGTTAGATTAGTTGAAATGTGGTTGAATGATATGAGCAAGTATTCGACATATACTTGTAATAGACTCTAGATATAGAGAAACAATCATACAGAAGGTAACAATGCAAGGTACCATAGTAAATGTTTATAGACACAGGCAAGGTAACTTGAGGTTATTGCTCTTGAAAAAGGTAGACCACTTAAGAACTCTTTTGAACAGTAGGTTAAGAATGATTTTGCTGAGGCATTGCTGACGGGAAAAGTAGATTCTTAGTAATCTCGGCCTCCCCACTCAACATCGTATAACCCCTTTCTTTGTCGAAGTATCTTTACCATAACATTCTTAGTCATTTATTTATTCGTTGCATATTATTCTCATAATTGTCATTGCATTTCCAAGTATTCATTAGTTCCTCATATTCCATACATCATTGTTCCTATTAATTTCAACTCCATACTTACCACAGCTTTTCCATAGCTTAAATTGCATTTTATTATAATAACTTGACCTCTTTAGTACCTTAATCCAATCCTCGTGGGAACGATACCCACTCATCACTTTATTACCTTAATCCAATCCTCGTTGGAACGATACTTACTCATCACTTTATTACTTGATTTGACATGTATACTTGCACAAATTAGCATATCACTTTCACACGTGACACTCACCTCAAAATCTGATAAGGCCCAATGAACCTAGGACTCAACTTGCCCTTATGACCAAACATTAGAACCTTCTTCCATGGAGATTACTTGAGAAAAACTTGATCCCCCACACAATACTCAATATCTTTCCTCTTTAGATCCACATATGATTTTTGTTTGTCCAATGCTGCCTTTAACCAATCCTGAACCTACCTAACCTTGCCCTCAGTCTCAAGAACCATATCTGGACCCAAAAATTTCCTTTTTCTCAACTCAGTCTGACACAATGGTGTACGACACTTACGACCATATAAAACCACATAAGATGCCATTTGGATGCTGGATTGGAAGTTATTATTATAAGCAAACTCAGCTAGAGGCAAAAACCCCTCCCGACTACCACAAAATCAAGAACACAACTCCACAGCATATCTTCCAAAACTTGAATAACCCTCTCGAGTTGTCCATTAGTCTACGAATGGTATGTTGTACTGAATTTCAATTGAGTATCTAGAGCCTCATGCAATTTCTTCTAAAACTGTGACATAAAATGAGGGTTTGATCTGAGATTATTGATACAAGAACCCCATGAAGTCTTACAATATCAGATATCTACAATTTAGCTATTCTTTGCAAAGAATAATCAGTCCAGATCGAAAGAAAATAGGAAGATTTGATCAACTGATCCATAATTATCCAAATCGAATCTTTCTCAGTGGGTGTCCAAGACAACCCATTAACAAAATCCATAGTTGCCCGCTCTCATTTCCATTGCAGAATCTTAATAGGCTACAATAGACCAAAAGAAAGTTGGTACTCAGCCTTAACCTGTTGGCACGTCAAACACCTAGCTACAAAATTGTTTACTTCCCATTTCAAATCAGGCCACTAGTACAATTCCTGAAGATCGTTATACATCTTATTCCCTCTAGGGTGCATATCATATAGGCTACTACGCACTTCCCACAATATAGGCTGTCTCAGCTTTGTATCATTCTGTACATAAAGTTAGCCTCGGAAACACAGAATACCCTCTGTATTAACCTAAAATCCAAAGTCTTATCTTCCTCAATCTGCTTAACTCAAAGAACGAAGGACTCATCCAGAAGCTACTTTTCTCTAATCCGATCAATCCAATTAAGCTTTAACTATAACTCTGCCCTCAACCCACCATCCTCAGAAAGACTTAATCGAGCAAACATCTCTCTCAACTCAGCCATCGACCTCCTACTAAAAGCATCGACCAACACATTGGCCTTACCATAATGATACTCAATACTACAATCATAGTCCTAAAGTAATTCAATCCATCTTTATTGCCTTAGATTCAATTCCTACTAAGTTGGGAGATACTTAAGGCTCTTGTGATCTTTGTAAATAATACACTTCTCACTGTATAAATAATGCCTCAGATTTTCAAAGCGAAGACAACTATTGCTAGCTTTAGATCATGCGCTGGATAATTACAATCATGTGGCTTGAGCTGCTTAGTAGCATAAGCCAATACTTTACCTTCTTGCATTAGAAAATAGCCAAGACTGGTGCATGATGCGTCATTGTACATAAGATACTCCTTTCCTAACGTATCAAAACTGCTACCTCAGTCAACACCGACTTAAGCTTTCCAAAGCTCGCCTTCTTATCATCTGTCCACATGAAAGGAGCATTCTTATGCAATAACTTCGTCAAAGGAGATGTGATCAACAAGAACCCTTCCATAATATTCGATAATACCCTTCCAGACCAAGGAAACTTCAAATATGTGAGAAAGTTTTAGGTGGTTTCCATTTAAGAATAGTTTGGATCCATATAGATACCCTCAGCAGATACCATATGTCCCAAAAACATGATTTCCCTCAACCAGAACTCACACTTGCTCAATTTAGCATAGAGCTTCTTCTATCGAAGAATCTACAGAACTACCCTTACATGCTCATCATGCTCAGCCTCAGTCTTAGAGTATAGAAAAATATTGTCGATGAACACACTATCACGAACTAATCCAGAAATGGTTGAAACACTCTATTCATAAGATCCATGAATATGGTTGGAGCATTGGTCAAACCGAAAGGTATAACTAAGAACTTGTAATGACCATAATGAGACCTAAGTGTAGTCTTAGGCATGTCAGATCCTTTTAGTCCCAACTGATGGTACCCAGGTCTCGAATTGATCTTAGAAAATACCGACATCCCTCGAAACTGATCGAACAAATTGTCAATCCCCGGCAATGAATATTTATTATTTACTGTTAACTTATTTAGTTGCATGTAGTTGATCTACCGTAATTCAGTGTAGCAAATTAAACTAGCTTTTGCATTTAAGAAGATTAACAAGAATTTTCGTTATGTTTTAGTTAAGTTTTATTAGTTTTAATTACATTTAATAAAATGTGCAAATTGAGTCTTTTATTGACCTTAGGGGTCAGATAGGGCCTAAAGGTGAGCTAAAGGAGCATTCTTACGTAATAACTTCATTAAATGAGATACGATCAACGAGAACCCTTCCACAAATATTTCATAATACCCTTCTAGACCAATGAAACTTGAAATCTATGAGGCACTTTTAGGTTGTTTCCGCTTAAGAATAGTTTGGATCCATACGGATACCTTCAGCAGATACCATATGTCCCAAAAATATGACTTCCCTTAACCAGAACTCATACTTTCTCAATTTATCATAGAGGCTTCTTCACTCCGAGAATCTACAGAACCACCCTTAGATGGTCATCATGCTCAGCCTCAGTCTTAGAGTTTATAAATATATGGTCGATGAACAATATGACGAACTGATCCAGAAACGGTTGAAACACTCTATTCATAAGATCTATGAATGCGGTTGGAATATTGTTCAAATCAAAAGGCATAACTAGGAACTTGTAATGACCGTAACGAGACCTCAATGCAGTCTTAGGCACGTAAATCCTTTCACTTTCAATTGATGGTACACAAATCTCAAATTGATTTTAGAAAACACTAACATCCCTCGAAACTTATCAAACAAATCGTCAATCCTTGGCAATGAATATTTATTATTTACCGTTAACTTATTCAATTGCCTGTAGTTGATCTGTCGTAATTTGGTGTAGTAGATTAAACTATTTTCGCATTTAAAGAGCTTGAAGACAAGCATTCTCATTATGTTTTAGTTAAGTTTTCTTAGTTTTAATTATATTTAATAAAATGTGCAAATTGAGTCTTTT
This sequence comes from Gossypium longicalyx, assembly GCA_025698465.1. Taxonomy (NCBI): domain Eukaryota; kingdom Viridiplantae; phylum Streptophyta; class Magnoliopsida; order Malvales; family Malvaceae; genus Gossypium; species Gossypium longicalyx. The sequence continues at coordinate 61,280,964 of CM047003.1, forward strand.
ATTGACCTTAGGGGCTAGATAAGGCCTAAGGGTGAGCTAAAGGAGCATTCTTATGCAATAACTTCGTCAAATGAGATGTGATCAACAAGAACCCTTCCACAATAGAGCTCTTGCCTGGTATAGCTTCAATGTTTATCGCCCCTTATAGAATGGCACTGAAAGAGCTCGTAGAGCTTAAGGCTCAAATTCAATAGTTGCTAGATCGAGGGTTTATCTGCCCTAGCGTGTCTCTATGGGGAGCACCGATTTTGTTTGTGAAGAAGAAGGATGGAACCGTGCGTATGTGGATTGACTATCGGTAACTAAACAAATTGACTATTAAGAATAAGTATCCCTTACCGAGGATTGACGATCTATTCGACTAGTTTTGAGGAGCCTCGGTCTTTTCTAAGATTGATCTCCGATCAGGGTATCATTAGCTGAGGGTCAAGGAGATTGATGTTTACAAAACAGCATTTAAAACTCGTTACAGTCATTACGAGTTCCTAGTGATGTCGTTTGGACTGACGAATGTACTAGCAGCTTTTATGTATTTGATGAACCGAGTGTTCTAGCCCTATCTGGATTGGTTCGTAGTGGTGTTTATAGATGACATTTTGGTGTATTCGAAGACTGAGGAGGAACACGATGCACATCTTTTGGTTGTTCTGCAGATTTTGAGGGAGAAGCAGTTGTATGCTAAATTCAGCAAGTGTGAATTCTGGCTATGTGAGGTAACTTTTCTGGGTCACGTGGTATCTACTGAGGGGATTAGGATTGATCCTCGAAAAATTGAAGTGTTCTAGATTGGAAACAACCTAAGTCAGTATTTGAGATTCGAAGTTTTCTGGGATTGGTAGGGTATTATAGATGGTTTGTTGAGGGGTTTCCGTTGATTGCTGCACCTTTGACTAAGTTGTTGCGTAAAGGAGTATATTTTAACTGGATTGATAAGCAGTAGGAAAGTTTTGAGAAACTTAAGAAAGTTCTGACTAAGGCCCCTGTTTTAATACAGCTAGAGTCTGCGAAGGAATTCACTGTCTATAGTGATGCATCACTTATTGGCTTAGGATGTGATGCAAGAGGGTTAGGTAGTGGCATATGCATCTCATCAGCTTAAGACGCATGAAATGAACTACCCGACGCATGACTTGGAGTTGGAAGCGGTAGTATTCGCACTGAAGATTTGGAGGCATTATCTATATGATGAGAAGTGTATCATTTACACGGATCACAAGAGCCTCAAGTATCTCCTCACTCAGAAGGAGTTAAACCTTAGGCAGCGTAAATGGATAGAGTTGCTTAAGGATTATAACTGTTCGATTGAATACCATCCTGGTAAGGCTAATGTGGTAGGCGATGCATTGAGCCTTAGAGTTGTTACTGATTTAAGGGTGATGTTTACTCGTCTTAGCTTATTTGATGATGGTAGTTTACTGGCCAAACTTCAAGTTAAACCGACGTGGATTGAGCAGATTAAAGGTAAGCAGTTAGAGGATGAGTCACTGGGTTCTCATTTCTGACAGATTGAGAATGGGGAAACTTCAAATTTTGGGCTAAATAGCGAAGGGGTATTTGTTTCTGTGGCAGAGCCTCTGTACCAAGGGATACTAATTTGAGGCAATCTATACTGCAAAAGGTGCATAGTAGTCCTTACGCCATGCATCCTAGTGGGAATAAGATGTACTGAGACCTTCGGGAGTTATATTGGTGGCCAGGAATTAAGCGTGAAATTACTGATTTTGTGAGTAAGTGCCTGACTTGCCAGTATGTTAAGGCGGAGCATCAGTTGCCTTCAGGGTTGCTTCAGCCAGTTAAGATTCTGCTTCGGAAATGGGAGAGGGTAACTGTGGACTTTGTTAGTGGGCTACCTCTAACACCTTCTAAAAAGGAATCGATGTGGGTCATCGTAGATCGATTGACCAAGTCTACTCACTTCATACCTATCCGTACTAATTACTCGTTGCAGAAACTGGCTAAGCTGTATGTGTTTAAAATAGTGCGACTGCATGGGGTACAAATTTCTATAATATCTAATAGAGATCCTCGCTTCACGTCTCAGTTTTGGAAGCAGTTACACGATGCATTAGGTACAAGGTTGGACTTCAGTACTGCATTCCATCCTTAGACAGACGGTCAGTCGGAGAGGGTGATTCAGATACTGGAGAACATGTTAAGGAGTTGTGTGATAGACTTCCGAGGGAGTTGAAAGGATTACTTACCTTGGCAAAGTTTTTATACAACAATAGCTACCATCGAGCATACAGATGGCACCTTACGAGACATTATATGGTCGTAGGTGTTGTACTCCTTCTTATTGGACTGAGTTGGGTGAGCAGCGTGTTCTGGGCCCTAAGTTGATTTCTGATACCAAAGATAAAGTGAGGTTGATTTGGGATCGGTTGAAGGGGGCACCCGACAGGCAAAAGTCATATGCGGATTTAAAGCGTAAAGAGATTGAGTTTTTGGTGGGGGACTTAGTGTTTCTTAAGGTCTCGCCATTGAAGAAAGTATTGAGGTTTGGTCGGAAGGGCAAGTTAAGCCCTAGGTTCAATGGGCCACATCGTGAAATGTGTGGGACCGGTTGCTTATCAACTTGAGTTACCTCCAGAGTTGGACCGGATTCATGATGTGTTCCACGTCTCTATGTTGAGGCGATATCGCTTTGATCCTTCACACATTGTTTCGACTGAGGAGATTGAGGTTAGAACAGATCTAACCTTTTTCGAAGAGCCAGTTCAAATATTAGACCGCGATGTGAAACTTCTAAAGAGGAAGCCACATTGGAACCCGAGGAGGCGATGCGACAACAATACCCTAATTTGTTTTGATCAGGTAAATTTCGAGGCTGAAATTTTCTTTTAGGGGGTAGAGTTATAACGCCCCGAATCTTTAATAATTTAATTGTGTGTTATGTCGCATGATGGCTTACTTGCTGTGATGGTTAAGGGTCCTAAGTAGTGCAAGAAGCCCTGGGTTCAAACCTAGGCGTTAGCAAAATTTTAGTCTTCTTGTTGAATAAACCATTGCATGTTGGTAATGGACTTTTAAATTAAAATGAGTAAAACATGGCAATGTAACGCCTGTTAGCTTAATGGTAAGTGGTGTGTGGGTGTGCCTAGGGGTCTTGAGTTTGAGCTACCCTATGCGCAAGGGAGTTATATTTTGTTGCTCACGCAAGGTAGATGGCTAGGGTTGACCGAAACTCTGATGGTTGGAGTGTTTAAGGGAGAGTGGTGTGTGTGGCCGGTTGTTAGGGGGAGTTTGAAAGGAGTTTGAATAGATGTTTGAGGAATTTGGGGAGAGACAAGGGGAGGGATTTTAGGAGAGATTAAGGGAGATGAGGGGTGAGGTAGTTGTCTGCCAAAAGTGGAACTCTCTAGTGCCAAAATCGGTCATAGGCAAGTAAGTGCCGAAATTGGTTGTGGTTGTTTTTCTTTTCAGTTTCTGCCAAAGTTTGCTCTTTTGTTTTTTTGCACTTTCTGGTAGAGGCCGAATATTGCTTGTTTTTTTGGGTAACTTTGCTTTGTTCTTCAATTGTTGGTACTCTTTTTGACCATTTGGTTTTTCTTGCAACTAACTTCTTTTCCTTCCTCTTGGGTCTTCCTTTCTTGATCGATATCTCCTAACATCTCTTTTCCTTCAACCCTTTTCTCTGGCTGAATATCTTGTCTCTTCTCCCCCTCTATTTCTTTTCTCTCTTTACCCTTCTATTACATTTGGTACAATAGTTGAATAGTGTTAAGTAAGTCTCTGTTATGTTCCTTCATCCTTGGATTCTCTCTTTTTGCCCCTCATTCATGGTGCTCTTGCATTTTAGAACTTCTTGAGGAGTGAAGGGGTTCTCAAAGGATTGCTGAAGCATTCAAAACCTTGTGCTCTTCACTCAACTAAAGGTAACTTAACCCTTAGATATCATGTGGTGAACTTGGTGAAAGATGGGTGTTAGATAGTGTTGGCTGAATGTCTTATTTCCTGTATTTGATCTAGTATTTTCTATAAGTCTGTTTTTGATTCAAGCCGTGTGTGATATGAATCATCTTTAATAGACTATTTTGGTAGTGCAGATCTTTGTCAAGGAGTGCTTGATCGCTAGCTTAAGGGAGGAGTAAACCCTTCTTGCTTAATTAAGGTAAGTGAATGGTACGATTGGATTTCTAAGTGTTAATAAAGTGGTGTTAACCCTAACAATTGAAGGACTAACATTGGATCATACTTGGATCTAGGTTGGGGCGCGTGGTGATTGGCATTCTTCTCTCCAAAAGGTGTGTAATCACACTACTTCTATTATTAGACGGCAAAAGCCAAAAAATTAGTATCATCGATGCCACAAGGGCGTGTGCTCGCTTATGTGGTCATCTAAATGAAAAAGCGCGAGCATATGATTGTGGAAACCACGACGAGTGATTTTGTGGGCTTAGGTCATTTTGGGCCACATGGGTCGTATTATGGGCTTGGGCCCATTTTCGCTATTTAATTGTTAAGGTTGCATGGGTCACACGAGACGATTGTGGACCTACTGTTGGTTCAGTAAGTACACCTAGACCTTAATTTATGTTATGTCTGTTATACCCCTATGAGGTAAATGATAGAAATACCCCTATGTGATATATGAATGTGTGAGCATGCCATCTTATTTATATACGTACATTTATATTATGTTGCATTGCATGGGGTGGGACATATGATATTGGAGGAAGTGTATTGAACGGCTATAAGCCTATTACTGGCAGCTCCACTGCAAATGCTGTTAGTGTCACAACCGGTACCGTATTCTGGAGTGTAGGGATGGGTGGGTCGATTTTATCCCCACATGGAGTGTAGGGCTGGACGGAGTGGAGTGTAGAGGATGGATGGGTAGGATCTTTGTATGCATTTCTGATACTGTTACTGTATTAGGCTAAAGCCCACACTGATATTGCGACTGATACGGGCTTAGGCCCAGACTGTTCCACACTGTATGTTTGACTATTTGATAAATAGGGATTACACACTGAGTTTTCATAAACTTACCTTTTCAGCCTATCTGTGCAGGTAATCCTTAGGCGGGACGATGTTGGGAGGGACTCGGAGATGCCCACACCACTAATCATGTTATCGTTTTGAATTTAGTAATAGTTGTTTTATATGGGTAAATTTTATGTAATAAGGCCATTTTAGAGTTTCATTCTATTTGGGGATTTATTTAAACTGACTTATATCTACTAGGAGTAGGACTCAGGTTTTTAGAAAGGTAAATGGTTTTCAACTGCTATGCCACTTAACTAGTTTGAAGATGGGCTGAATGAAGACATTAAACTGTTAGTTGGCATACTTGAGATAAAAGAGTTCGTAGTACTGGTTGAGCGAGCCTACAAAGCTGAAGAGCTTGAGAAAGAGATGAGGAAAGCTGATTCCAAAGCTAGAGACTCGTATAAGAGATCGTTCAGTAAGTCAGTCCAGTCAACACCAAAGAATTTCTGAGATGATTTCAGTCATTCTGGAGCCACTTCGGGTTACTCCAGATGGGATCAAAATAGACCACCTATGAGCTCGAGAGCTACCTCAATAGCTAGTGTGGGAAATGTCAGATCGAATCAACTTGAATGTAAACACTGTGGTAAATGACATCCCGGTAGTTGCAAATTGCATGATTGGGCCTATTTTAAATGTGGATCGACAGATCATTATATTCGAGATTGCCCAGGGTTAACTGAAGAAAATCCAGTGAGAATACGAGATCGGGTGATACTGCGGCTTGGGGTAGACTACAGAGAAATGCGGGTAATGCGAGTGGCAATCAAAGAGGAATTAAAGATACAACAGTTAGATCTGAGGCTCGTGCACCTACCAGAGCCTATGCTATTCATGCGCGAGAGGAGGCTTCATCCCTAAATGTTATTACTGGTACATTCACTCTTTATGATACTAATTTAATTGCATTAATTGATCCTGGTTCTACTCATTCTTATGTGTGTGAGACATTAGTATTCAGCAAGACTCTGCCTGTTGAGTCTACTGAGTTTGTGATTAGAGTTTCAGACCCCTTGGGCCGGTGTGTTATGGTTGACAAAGTGTGTAAGAATTGCCCCTTGATAGTTTGAGATTCATGCTTTTCGGCTGATTTGATGCTATTTCCATTTAATAAGTTCGACATAATTTTGGGTATGGACTGGTTGACTTTGCATGATGCTGTTGTAAACTGCAAAAGAAAGACTATTGATTTACGGTGCCAGAATGATGAGATTATTCAGATTGGATCTAATGATTTGAATGGGTTACCAGCAGTAATCTCTTCGATGCTAGCTCAGAAATATGTGAGAAAATGGTGTGAAGCTTATTTTGCCTACGTGCTTGACAGTAAAGTGGCTGAAAGAAACATTGAATCAGTACCAGTTGTATGTGAGTATCCAGATGTATTTCCTGAAGAATTACCGCATTTGCCACCTATCCAAGAGGTAGAGTTTGGTATTGAGTTAATGCCTGGGACAACTTCGATATCCATAGCTCTATACAGAATGCCACCAACAAAATTAAAAGAATTGAAAGTTCAGTTGCAAGAGTTGACAGATAGAGGTTTTACGCGACTGACTTTCCCTACTTGGGGTGCACCAGTACTGTTTGTGTAAAAGAAAGATGGAACTATGAGAATGTGCATTGATTATAGACAACTCAATAAGGTGACTATAAAGAATAAGTATCCGTTGCCATGGATTGATGATCTGTTTGATCAATTGAAAGGGGCTACCGTTGTAATATCCTGATTTTGGGCCTAGTCGGAATAGTGGTTTTGTGACCAAAAAAATCCGAGATAGAAATAATTATTTTATAATTATTTTGATATTTTATGATATGATTGCATGATTGTGTGAAAATTTCGTGAAGAAATTTTATGCATAAAGTGCTTAAATTGAAATTAGGGACTAAATCGAATAATTTGCAAAAAATTATTTTGAAATATTAATTAGGAGGTCTTAAATAGCAATTTGACCAATTTTAAGTTCATAGACAAAATTAGGACATGGAAGGAATTTTTGAAAGTTTAGTAGTAAGGGCATTTTGGTCATTTAGGGGTAAAATGAATTAAAATACAAAATTAAAAGCCAATTTTGCTCATCTTCAACCCCATGGCCGAATATAGCAAGGAGAAACCATGGCTAGGGTTTTTCAAGCTTCCAAGCTCGATTGTAAGTCCATTCTAGCCCCGTTTTTCAAGTTCTTTACGTTTTTGGAGTCTCGGTAGCTCGATTTAGCTTATGCTAGCAATAATTTAACCTAGGGTTCATATTTGGAAAAATACCCATAGGTAAAATTTGTGTATTTTGGTGTTTTATGGTAGAATATGAGGTTTTAAATTATGTTAGACAACTTGTGCTACTCGGTTTTAAGTGAAAACGAGCAAAAGGGCTTAATTGGTAAAAATACCTAATAGTCATAAGTACATGTTAGAGTGAGAATTTGATGTTTCCATAGAAGAGAAAAATGATCAGCATGTCATAAAACATAAGAAAACAGGCGAAGTTTAATTTACGAGCTCTAGGGCAAAAGTGTAAATATGCAAAAGTTTAGGGACAAAATTGTAATTTTTCCAAAATATGATTTTGGTCAATTTGAATAATGTGAGTCCTAATTAGACTATATTTTAAATGATAGAGCAAGGAAAACTAAAATTCGGGCTAAAATGGGGAAAATACCAAGTTGTGGACGAAATGGTAAAAGTAGCCATTTTCGCATACTAGGTAAGTTCATATGTAAATGTTGGTAACATAGTTATTATTTTAAATGTTTTTATGTTATATAAATGATATGATAATTATTATGAAATATTATACTCGTGATAATTGTTTGATAATATGTCAAATTATGTGATATACTTGGAAAATGTGAAATACTATCGAGTATCGGTATCGGTATTCCGTAGAAGATGGTTGAGACACATGATTGGAAACAGGTCCCGTTGAACCTTAGGAATGGACTAGGACACAAGTGACATGTCACTGGGATATTTGGGCATCCGAACTCGTTGAGTTGAGTCTGAGTTCACTTATGGATGCGAATGTCCGAACTCGTTGAGTTGAGTCCGAGTTCGTGAAATGTAACTAGGCATCCGAGCTCGTTGAGTTGAGTCCGAGTTCACTTATGGATGCGAACGCTCGAGCTCGTTGAGTTGAGTCCGAGTTCGCTTATGGGCGGGTTACATAGTAGCTTGGCTACATATGTGGCACTTATGTGCAAACTTTCCATGTATCTGAATTATATTCTGATGTGTTCAACGGGTAAAGTTCTACTCAAATGGAGAAATACTCAAGATGAAAGGGACGTATTGGTAAGTGTTGTGAAATGGATACTTTGAAGAGGTATGTACTTAACCCTCGGGTTGAAAAATCGATATAACAACAATATGGTAAGATGATAAATGAAAATATGATATGAATATCTTGGTGATGAATATGCAAATGATGTTTTATGTTTGCTTATATGGTTATGTTACTTGCTATTTGCATGTGAACTTACTAAGCATATATGATTACTCCCTCTTTTTCATTCCTTGTAGTGTTGACAAGCCAGCTCGGAAATCGGGAACGGTCGGAGGCAAGCTCACACTATCCGTATACTATCTTGGCATAATGGCTTGTAACTTTTGAGTATGGCATGTATAGCATTATAATCATTTTGTATATATGGTCTTATGATATGATTATTGAGTAGTATAAAAATGCTTGGTAATGATTAGCCATTGGAATGGCTAATTATGATCATTTTTGGTATTATGTATGTCAAATTGCTAGTTAATCCATGGAAACCATGAAATAGGTAAAATTTACCATAAAATAGATTCAGACAGCAGCAGTGATGTAAATTTGAAAAATCATTAAAAATAGTAGAGATATAATTAGATGATGAATAAAATATGGAATTGAATAATTATGAGTCTACTTTCATATGGAAGAAACGAAACAGGTATATGAGTTATATTTTATGAGATGTTTAAATTTTTGTGAAATAGTACCAGAGTGATTTCTGGATCCCCTGTTCTGATTTTGAAAATTCACCATAAATTTTACAACGATAATTAGAAGTCATGTTTTATATGTACAGAATCCTTATTGAGTCTAGTTTTATTAGAGACAAACGGCATAGTGATTGAAGCTCTGTATAGGTAGATATATGATTTGTAATACACAGAGTTCAGAGTAGTCAAACCCTAAAATAGGGGAAATTTAATTAATAAACTGTACTAATTGGCTCAACCAAAAATTCTAGAAAAAAGTTTGTAAATAGATATATGAGTCTAGTTTCAGATAAAATTTACAGAATTAGATTTTGAGTTTTATAACTTAAGATATGAATTTTTAAGTGACTGTAACGCAGTTAGCCAGCTTGTCTGGAAGTTCTAAAATTAAATTGTTTGAGCTGTTTAAGTAATGAATTAAGTCTGTTAACACCTCGTGTTCGACTCCGGCAACGGTCTCGGGTACGGGGTGTTACATTTGGTGGTATCAGAGCAGGTTTAGTCAGTTCTCGGACTAACCTAGCATGTGTAAAAGTTTAGCTATACATGCCACTGATCTGTGATAGTGTGATGTCTTCCAACGCGTATGAGTACCGTCTTATTTAGATAGGGTACTCTCCAACCGAGCTGCGCCGACCATGTTCAATGTTATGTGAAGGTATTTGAGTAAAATTATGATTATGATAAGTATCGGTTCAGAAAAGTATGAATAAAGGTTTATGATACATATGTGATAAATATTCATATTTGCTTAATGCTCATATGATGTAGTGTATATGGCTTACTTGATAAGATGAACGGAATAAATAGAAAGTAGTAGAGGTATGAATAAAAGTCATAATATTATGATACGAATGAAAATGTCCTTGTTTTGATTTGGACGTCGAATGTTGATGAATGCTAATGATATATAATTTTTATGAGATAAAGGATTATAATGAAATGAACTTATCTATGTTAAATTGTTGGACTGAATTATATGATTGTAATGATATGTACATGATGATGCACGAAATGAAAGTTATGATTGTGGTGCAAATATCTATGTTTGTTTGGCCTTATATGATGTCATGAGCATGACTTAATTTAATTAAATGAATGGATAAGTAAAGCTATCTAGAAAACACAGAATGTATGCATAAGTATATTGTCTAAATGGGACAATAGGAAAATTGGTGTAAGCCAACATGAATGAATGACATGATTTTGATGATGTTGTTATGATGATGGAAGTTGTGTCATATGTGTATGTATAAGAAAGTCGAGTCAGAGGTCCTACAACCCCTCCCCCTTACCGAAATGGTACTTATAATGGAATTTCATGAGATTTGTATTGAATAAGTTTCGGTTGAGAACCCAAAGAGTTGATGATAGAATAATTATAAGTATGATCAGAGATTGAAAATGAGCTGATAAGTAAAGTCGAGCCGATAAAGTATCGGATTGACGTAAAGATTATTGGAATTATGCACTATTCCAGTTAGAAAAGGAATTCTCCTTTGTAAACTGAATTACTCAGGTGTAAGGTCGAGAAAAGTGTAAATCGAAATTTATTCAGAACTGGCCTTCTTTAGTGAATGGTTTAATATGAAATTTGTGACGGCAGAACTAGTTGGGGAAATGATATTTTAAATGTGAACTATCCGAGTGTGATAGTTATGATTGGGACAGATTAGCTTGATCTCTTTAGAGATGTTCTATGTGTTTACCCGTTCTCGTAAATATTTCTATGGCTATTGATCTTACTCAAGAAATTCTTGTTATATGGGAATGTCTTTTAATCTCGGTGTTGGATGAAAGCATTGGTAGTCTGACTGGTTTATAATTTATATTGCTCTATTTCATCGGGTATTCTATTTCATTTCATCTGATAAAAATTGATGAGAGAATACATATGATATTATGATTCTGTTTCTTCTACTTGATGCTTCATCTGATATATACGTATAGGAAGATATATTATTCTTGTTATATTTGGTTCTAGTGGGATTAAATGACGTTTTCTTTTGGACTTTCTTTCTTTGAAGAATTATCGGGGTATTCTATATTTTCTCTATGAGTTTGGTTTTCGATTCTCCAGCTGGGTTTTCGATTTTCCAGCATAGTATCGTATCTTGGGTTTCTTTATTCTGGATTTCTTTATTCTGGATTTCTTTATTCGGTTTTTTTGTTATCTTTGTTCCATAATTTGTCAATTATGACTCGTGTTCGAAGTGCGTTCTTCAGCTCGTGATAATCATGTCAAATATGACTATACTTCTAATTTGATCTCGGTAATGTGGTGATTTTAGTATTGGGGTTTTTTTTTTCTAATTTCTGTGTAAGGATTTGACATCAGAAAAGGCATAAGTGATAAAAGCGCGAGTTTCAGTCGGTATGGTGAATTATCTATTTGAAAGATTTCATGCGACAATTATTTCGGATTATTTTTCCCAAGTTTGATAATAGAATTTCATTTTGTACGGATAAAAGAGTAAATAGTCTGAACGAGAAGTGTATATTTATTAGAAAAAGTTTGATATTAGTTAAAGTCACTACGAATGATAAGGTTTTCATTTTGTAAAAGCTGAAAAGTTTATTACATGTTGACAAAGTTCGGATAGATGAGAATATTGGTAACCGAAGCGTCTGAACTAGACTAGTCTACATTGAGTAAAGAATTCCTGACTTTCAGTAATGTATTGTTGTATGAATTGTGATGTGTTTCAAGATAGTGAGGTAATGTGATAGTTTAGAGCATTCGATGTTATATAAAATCGAAGTTGTTAAAGGGGTTAAAGCCGAGCATTGGGATCTATCAAAATTATCCTTGTCAGTGTTGATATTGGGATGGAAATGAGAAGGATTATTCTTGAGGCCATATCAGAATTATTTCCATGGCAGAAAGAGGAAAATGTGATGTATCCTATTGTTAAATGTTTGGCGAGATCTATAAATCATACCTATATTGAATGAATTCCTACTCATCAGATTCATGGAAATTCAGGTCTGTTTGATTGTTGGAATTCTTGGAATTCCGGTCTCCATTAATCAAGTTAAGATCCGGGTTTTATGTCATGATATCATGGGAAACTGAGAAGGGTTGAAAATTTAAGAACAGTTGAGAGTTGAGACTGTAAGCTTTCAGATCATATGAGAAATTAAAGATATGTATTGGAGGTACAGTCTAAGTGAAAGTTCTTCAGCACCGAATATGAGATTAAAAGTGAAGACCACTTTTCTGGTAAGATTTTCGGGGACGAAAATCCCTAAAGGGGGGAGAGTTGTAATATCCTGATTTTGGGCCTAGTCAGAATAGTGGTTTTGTGACCAAAAAAATCCGAGATAGAAATAATTATTTTATAATTATTTTGATGTTTATGATATGATTGCATGATTGTGTGAAAATTTCATGAAGAAATTTTATGCATAAAGTGCTTAAATTGAAATTAGGGACTAAATCGAATAATTTGCAAAACTTGCATTCTAGAAGTTTCTAGTATGAAATTGTTTTGAAATATTAATTAGGAGGTCTTATATAGCAATTTGACCAATTTTAAGTTCATGGACAAAATTAGGACATGGAAGTTATTTTTGAAAGTTTAGTAGTAAGGGCATTTTGGTCATTTAGGGGTAAAATGAATTAAAATACAAAATTAAAAGCCAATTTTTCTCATCTTCAACCCCATGGCCGAATATAGCAAGGAGAAACCATGGCTAGGGTTTTTCAAGCTTCCAAGCTCGATTGTAAGTCCATTCTAGCCCCGTTTTTCAAGTTCTTTACGTTTTTGGAGTCTCGGTAGCTCGACTTAGCTTATGCTAACAATAATTTAACCTAGGGTTCATATTTGGAAAAATACCCATAGGTGAAATTTGTGTATTTTGGTGTTTTATGATAGAATATGAGGTTTTAAATTATGTTAGACAACTTGTGCTACTCGGTTTTAAGTGAAAACGAGCAAAAGGGCTTAATCGGTAAAAATATCTAATAGTCATAAGTACATGTTAGAGTGAGAATTTGATGTTGCCATAGAAGGGAAAAATGATCAGCATGTCATAAAACATAAGGAAACATGCTGAAGTTTAATTTACGAGCTCTTGGGCAAAAGTGTAAATATGCAAAAGTTTAGGGGCAAAATTGTAATTTTTCCAAAATATGATTTTGGGTCAACTTGAATAATGTGAGTCCTAATTAGACTATATTTTAAATGATAGAGGAAGGAAAACTGAAATTCGGGCTAAAATGGGGAAAATACCAAGTTGTGGACGAAATGGTAAAAGTAGCCATTTTCGCATACTAGGTAAGTTCATATGTAAATGTTGGTAACATAGTTATTATTTTAAATGTTTTTATGTTATATAAATGATATGATAATTATTATGAAATATTATACTCGTGATAATTGTTTGATAATATGTCAAATTATATGATATACTTGGAAAATGTGAAATACTACCGAGTATCGGTATCGGTATTCCGTAGAAGATGGTTGAGACACATGATTGGGAAAAAGGTCCCGTTGAACCTTAGGAATGGATTAGGATACAAGTGACATGTCACTGGGATATTTGGGCATCCGAACTCGTTGAGTTGAGTCCGAGTTCACTTATGGATGCGAATGTCCGAACTCGTTGAGTTGAGTCCGAGTTCACTTATGGATGCGAATGTCCGAACTCGTTGAGTTGAGTCCGAGTTCGTGAAATGTAACTAGGCGTCCGAGCTCGTTGAGTTGAGTCCGAGTTCACTTATGGATGCGAACGCCCGAGATCGGTGAGCTGAGTCCGAGTTCGCTTATGGGCGGGTTACATAGTAGCTTGGCTACATATGTGGCACTTATGTGAAAACTTTCCATGTATCCGAATTATATTCCGATGTGTTCAACGGGTAAAGTTCTACTAAAATGGAGAAATACTCAAGATGAAAGGGACGTATTGGTAAGTGTTGTGAAATGGATACTTTGAAGAGGTATGTACTTAACCCTCGGGTTGAAAAATCGATATAACAACAATATGGTAAGATGATAAATGAAAATATGATATGAATATCTTGGTAATGAATATGCAAATGATGTTTTATGTTTGCTTATATGGTTATGTTACTTGCTATTTGCATATGAACTTACTAAGCATTTATGCTTACTCCCTCTTTTTCATTCCTTGTTGTGTTGACAAGCCAGCTCGGAAATCGGGAACGGTCGGAGGCAAGCTCACACTATCCGTATACTATCTTGGCATAATGGCTTGTAAATTTTGAGTATGGCATGTATAGCATTATAATCATTTTGTATATATGGTCTTATGATATGGTTATTGAGTAGTATAAAAATGCTTGGTAATGATTAGCCATTGGAATGGCTAATTATGATCATTTTTGGTGTTATGTATATCAAATTGCTAGTTAATCCATGGAAACCATGAAATAGGTAAAATTTACCATAAAATAGATTCAGACAGCAGCAGTGATGTAAATTTGAAAAATCATTAAAAATAGTAGAGATATAATTAGATGATGAATAAAATATGGAATTGAAGAATTATGAGTCTATTTTCATATGGAAGAAACGAAACAGGTATATGAGTTATATTTTATGAGATGTTTAAATTTTTGTGAAATAGGGCCAGAGCGATTTCTGGATCCCCTGTTCTGATTTTGGAAATTCACCATAAATTTTACAAAGATAATTAGAAGTCATGCTTTATATGTACAGAATCCTTATTGAGTCTAGTTTTATTATAGACAATGGCATAGTCATTGAAGCTCTGTACAGGTAGATATATGATTCGTAATACACAGAGGTCAGAGTAGTCAAACCCTGAAATAGGGGAAACTTTAATTAATAAACTGTACTAATTGTCTCAACCAAAAATTCTAGAAAAAAATTAGTAAATAGATATATGATTCTAGTTTCAGGGAAAATCTACGGAATTGGATTTTGAGTTTCATAACTCTAGATATGAATTTTTAAGCGACTATAACGCAGTTAGCCAGCTTGTCTGGAAGTTCTAAAATTAAATTGTTTGAGCTGTTTAAGTAATGAATTAAGTCTGTTAACACCTCGTGTTCGACTCCGGCAACGGTCTCGGGTACGGGGCATTACAACCGTGTTTTCGAATATAGATTTGAGATTAGGCTACTATCAATTGCGAGTTAAAGACTCCGACGTGCCAAAGATGCTTTTTGAATGAGGTACGGGCATTATGAGTTTTTAGTTATGCCTTTCAGACTTACAAATGCACCTGCTATTTTCATGGATTTGATGAATCAGATCTTCAGACCGTATCTGGATCGGTTTGTGGTTGTGTTTACAGATGACATTTTAATCTACTCCCATAATGAAGCTGAACATGCCAAACATTTGAGACTTGTGTTACAAACTTTGCGAGACAAGCAGTTATATGCGAAGTTTAGTAAATGTGAATTCTGGTTAAATGAAGTCAATTTTCTGGGCCATGTCGTATCAGCATCGGGTATTTGGGTTGATCCGAGAAAAATTTTAGCTAACATGATTGGAAACCTCCAAATAATGTTTCTGAAGTTCAAAGTTTTCAAGGACTTGCTGGTTATTATAGACGATTCGTGAAAGGCTTCTCTATGATTACAGCCCCGGTGATGAAGCTATTACAGAAAGATGCTAAGTTCGAGTGGTCAGAGAAGTGTCAGAAAAGCTTTGATCAATTGAAAGCCCTTTTAACCGAAGCTCCAATACTAGTTCAGCCAAAATCGGGTAAAGAATTTGTTATCTATAGTGATGCATCTTTTAATGGTTTGGGCTGTGTTTTGATGCATGAAGGAAAAGTTATAGCTTATGCCTCGAGACAGTTAAAGCCACATGAAAGGAACTATCTGAGACATGACTTAGAATTGGCAGCTATTGTGTTCGCGTTGAAAATATGGCACCATTATCTGTTCGGTGAGAAATGTCATGTTTACTCAGATCACATGTAACATCCCGAAATAGGGCCTAAACGGAACAGCGGTTACGAAACCACAAATCTGAGGTAGAAAAAAATTTATTTTATTATTATTTTGAGGTTCATGATATGATTACATGATTGTGCGAAAATTTCGTGATGAAATTCTATGCATAAAATGCTTAATTTGAAGTTAGGGACTAAATCGAATAAGTTGCAAAACTTACATTCTAGAAGTTTTTAGTATGAAATTGTTTTGGAATATTAATTAGGAGGTCTTAAATAGAAATTTGACCAATTTTAAGTTCATGGACAAAATTAGGACATGGAAGGAATTTTTAAAAGTCTAGTAAGGAGGGGTATTTTGGTCATTTGGATATTAAATGAAATAAAATGGGAAAAATAACACAAAATGATCATCTTCTCCATAAGTCGCTGCCGAAATTTGCTCTCTCCATATCTAGGGTTTCTTCAATTCTCAAGCTCCATAGTAAGTGAGTCCAAGCCCCGTTTTTAATGATTTTTACGTTTTTGAGATCCCGGTAGCTCGATAAAACTTATGCTAGCAATAATTTAAGTTAGGGTTCATATTTG
Organism: Gossypium longicalyx; assembly: GCA_025698465.1. Classification (NCBI taxonomy): domain Eukaryota; kingdom Viridiplantae; phylum Streptophyta; class Magnoliopsida; order Malvales; family Malvaceae; genus Gossypium; species Gossypium longicalyx. The sequence continues at coordinate 61,297,420 of CM047003.1, forward strand.
GAAATATACCCATAGGTGAAAAGTGTTTATTTTGATGTTTTATGATAGAATATGAGGTCTTAGATTATGTTAGACAACTTGTGCTACTCGGTTTCAGGTAAAAACGAGTAAAAGGGCTTAATCGGTAAAATACCTAATAGTCATAAGTGCATGTTAGAGTATGAATTTGATGCTGCCATAGAAGGGAAAAATGACCAGCATGTCATAAAACATAAGAATAAGGGATGAAGTTTAATTCCCGAGCCTAGGGGCAAAAGTGTAATTATGCAAAAGTTTAGGGGCAAAAATGTAATTTTGCCAAAGTTCGTATAAAATGCTGTTTTAATGAATGTATGTATTAAATAAGTTAAATTTACTATTATAGATCAAGAAGAACGGAATTCAGTAGTAGATCGGGAAAAAGAAAAAGTAAAGGACTAAATTGTAAAGTTTAGTCACATTTTGTATCGAGGTAAGTTTACAGTAAATAAATGCAATATTCTTATATTTTACATTATTATTGTTAATTTCCAGCATTTATATACTTATTTTTTTAGAATATTTAAAGTCGAATTAAAAGTAAGTGTGAGAGAAAAAGCATTAGGAAGCCCCGTTTGAACCTTAGGAATATTAGGATATTGGGGTTGACAGGACAAGATAGTAATGAGCCATGTAAGTCCATATCAGATATATGGCTTTGGAGACAGGAATGAGCCATGTAAGCCCATATTGTATATATAAATATGGCATTGGAGACAGAATAATTCATGTAAGTCCATGTCGAAGACATGGCATTGGCGAGACATTGATAGACAGGAGCGACCCTAATATCCTTAGTATTACGAGTGGTTCATCGGATCATTGTATATGTTAAATCATAGTGAATTATCAGCAAAAGGGAAGGTAGATTATATTTATGAATAGTGAAAGGTCGAGTAAGAAAGAAGGTAAGTGAGTAAAGAAGAAGGTAGAAAATGAGAAGTAAAGAATGTTTATGAGGCTAGGTGACTTGATGTATATTTATTCATTATGTTGAATGTTGTAATTTATTTGCTTGTAAGCTTACCAAGCCTAGTGCTTACTCTCTTATTTTCTTTTTCTTATAGTTTTTATCAAGCCACTCAGGGATCGAAGGAAACGTCGGAGACCCGATCACACTATCGAAGAAATTACATTGGTATAGTTAGGCGTTTTCGTTTTTTGTGTATGGCATGTATAGGAACTTGGTTTCTTTTGATATGATATGATCAATGAATGATGTGTAAATATTTGCTAGTGATTAGTTAATAGAATGGCTGATGATATACATGTTTAATAGTATGTATGATTAAGTAGTAACTATCACATAAAAATTATGAAAAATGTGGAAGTAACTTAAAAACAGATTCAAGTATCAGAAATAATGTGATTTTGAAAAATCACAAAAAATTGTAGAGACATGTTTTTATAGTGAATAATATATGAAATTAAATCTAATTGTGTCTATTTTCATTTGGAACAAGAAAAGTAGGTAAAGATTTTTGTATTTTATAAGATATCTGAGTTTTAGTGAAATAGGACCAGAGCGATTTCTGGATCCCCTGTTTCAACTTTAGAAATTCACCATAAATTTTATAAAAATAATATGGTGATGTAATTTATATGGTTAGAATTCTTATTGAGTTTAGTTTTAATAGAAACAAACTTCATAGTAATTGAAATTCTGTACAGAGAGATATCTGATTCGTAATACACAGAGGTCAGAGCAGTCAAACCCTGAAATAGGGGAGACTTTAACTAATAAACTGTACTAATTGGACCAGCCAAAAATTCTAGAAAAAAAATTAATAAATAGATATATGATTCTATTTTAGGGAAAATTTACGAAATTTGATTTTGAGTTTCGTAACTCGAGATATGAATTTTTAAGCAACCATGACGCAGAAAAATAGTTTATTCCGAAAATTAATATAAGTAGTTAGAATTGTTTAAAAAGGTAAAATAAGATTAGTAACACCTCAAGCTTGACTCCGATGATGGTTTGGGCATGGGGCATTACATTTATTGGTATCGAGCAGGTTTAGTCGGTTCTCGTAACAGTTAGTGTGAGTAAAAGTCTAGCTATACATGCCATACCTGTATTTTGATAGTGTGACGACTCTTGACGATTTTTAAATATTTTGTTTTATAGTAATGGATCCCAAGCAAGCTGGTAATGATGATGTAGAAAGTAATGCGCCTGCTCCCACGAAAGGGGCAGCGCCATCTGAAAATAGGCCAGTAACAGTTAATCAGGGAGGAGTGACTCGAGAAGCTCTCTTCCAAGCTTTGAATGATTTGTTTGCCGAGTTCATTCGTACGAATCCAGCAGTTAGACCTCCACCCCTTCATGATTCTCAAGCTACCCATGCAACTCAAGCTTCCTCAGTTACAGGTACAGTGATAAGAGAAAAGCCACCAGTTGATAGAATCAGGAAACAAGGTGCAGAAGAGTTCCGAGCAACAAAGGATGATGATGCAGAAAGAGCAGAATTTTGGTTAGAAAATACTATCAGAGTCTTTGACGAATTATCTTGTACACCCGAGGAATGTATGAAATGTGTAGTATCACTTCTTAGAGACTCAGCCTATCACTGGTGGCAAACACTTGTATCAATTGTACCAAAGGAGAGGGTCACTTGGGATTTCTTTCACGAGGAATTTCGTAAAAAGTACATCAGTCAGAGGTTTATTGATCAGAAGAGAAAGGAATTCCAGGAGTTGAAACAAGGTAATATGACGGTGACCGATTATGAGCATGAATTTGTCAGGTTTAGTAAATATGCTAGAGAATGTGTGTCCATAGAGGCTACCATGTGTAAAATGTTTGAGGATGGGTTAAATGATGATATCCGACTGTCAGTGGGTGTCCTAGAAATAAAAGAGTTCGTTATTTTAGTTGAGAGAGCCTGTAAGGCAGAGGAGCTGTTAAAAAGAAAAGGCAAAGTGGAGACAGAGACACAAGATACAAAGAAGAGACAGATGAGCAGGTCATTCCAAGCTACATCCAAAAGGCCAAAGGAGTTTTCTACCAGATCTAGTTTCTCAGCCAGGTATTCTAGTCAGAATAGAGGCAGCAGATTTAAGGATTCGAAGGCTCAGACCACCTCGACTGCGAGCGTAGGTAATGTTGGACAGGGTAGATCAGGTGTCCACGGTGTGGTAAACTTCATTATGGTCCTTGTCGGGCAGGCAAAAATGCTTGTTATAAATGCGGTGCTCTAGATCATTTTGTACGAGAATGTCTAGAAGTAGCTAATCGAGAGATAACATAGAGTGCTAGATCCGGAAATGCTCCTACTAGAGGCAGATTACCGAGGCACCTGGGAGTAGGAGCAAGTAACAGAGGTACCTCAAGAGATTCAGTTGTGAGACCAGATGCTAGAGCCCCTGCAAGGACTTATGCTATTCGTACATGCGAAGAGGCATCCTTCCCCGATGTGATTACGGGTACATTTTCTCTACATAATATTAATGTTATTCCTTTGATTGATCCGGGTTCAACTCATTCATATGTTTGCAAGAAATTAATGCCTAGTATAAGTATGCCTATAGAATCTACAGAATTTGTGATTAAAGTATCGAATCCATTAGGCAATCATGTATTAGTAGATAAAGTATGTAGAAATTGTCCTTTGATGATTAGAGGTTACTGTTTTCCGGCCGATCTCATGCTATTGCCATTTGATGAGTTTGATGTGATTTTTGGTATGGATTGGTTGACTACACATGATGTGATAGTGAATTGTGGGAAGAAATTCATTGAGTTGAAGTGTGAAAATGGTGAAATTATTCGGGTTAATTCAGAAGAGTTAGATAGTTCATTTTCCATGATTTCTGTTATGTTTGCTCAGAAATGTTTGAGAAAAGGGTTGAAGCTTATCTTGCTTTTGTGTTGAACACTAAAGATCTAGAATTGAAAATTGAATCAATGCCTGTGGTATGTGAGTTTCCCGATGTGTTTCCGGAAGAACTACCAGGTTTGCCTCCTGTTAGAGAAGTTGAGTTTGGTATTGAGTCGATTCCAGGTACCACGCCAATTTCTATTGCTCCTTATAGAATGGCTCCGTTGGAATTGAAAGAATTGAAAGCTCAGTTGCAGGAATTAACAGATAAAGGCTTTGTAAGACCGAGTAGTTCACCATGGGGTGCACCAGTGCTATTTGTGAAAAAGAAAGACGGATCGATGAGATTGTGCATAGATTATCGGCAACTTAACAAGGTAACAGCAAAGAACAAGTATCCATTGCCTAGAATTGATGATCTATTTGATCAATTGAAGGGAGCTACTGTGTTTTCCAAGATAGATTTGAGATCCGGATATTATTAGTTGTGAGTTAAAGAGTCAAATGTCCTGAAGACTGCTTTTCGGACTAGGTATGGTCATTATGAGTTCCTTGTGATGCCATTTGGCTTGACTAATGCTCCTGCCAGTTTCATGGACTTAATGAACCGAATTTTCGTGATGCACTGGATAAGTTTGTAGTTGTGTTCATTGATGATATTTTGATTTATTCTCATGATGAGACTGAGCATGCAGAGCATTTGAGAATAGTTTTACAGATTCTGAGAGATAATCAGTTGTATGCCAAGTTCAGGAAAAGTGAGTTCTGGTTACGAGAAGTTGGTTTTCTTGGACATACTGTCTCAGGTGAAGGTATTAAGTTTGATTCGAGCAAGATTTCAGCCATTGTTAATTGGAAGCCTCCTAGAAATGTATCAGAAGTTAGAAGTTTTCTTGGTCTTGCCGGATATTATAGACGATTTGTAGAGGGATTTTCTATGATAGCTACCCCGCTGACAAGATTGCTGCGAAAGGATGTCAAGTTTGAATGGACTGGGAAGTGTCAACAGAGTTTTGATAAGTTAAAAGCATTGTTGACTAAAGCTCTGCTTTAGTACAACGAGAACAGTGTAAGGATTTTGTGATTTCTGAGTGATGCGTCCATGGATGGACTTGGTTGTGTACTTATGCAGGAAGGGAAGGTAATCGCTTATGCCTCTAGACAGCTAAAGCCACATGAGAAAAACTATCTGACACATGATTTAGAGCTACCTGCCGTTGTTTTTGCACTGAAAATTTGGAGACATCATTTGTACGGTGAGAAGTGCTACATATTTACTGATCACAAAAGTTTGAAATATTTGATGACTCAAAAGATTTGAATTTGAGACAAAGAAGATGGTTAGAGTTGATTAAAGATTATGAGCTAGTGATCGATTATCACTGTGTAAGGCAAACGTTATTCTCGATGCTTTGAGTAGGAAATCTTTATTTCCATTAAGAGCTTTGAACACTAGTCTAGCCTTATCAAATGATGGTTATATCTTAGCTGAGTTGAGAGCCAAACCGATGTTTCTTGAAGAAATTTGTGAAGCTCAGAAAAATGACAATGAGTTGTTAGCCAAAAGAGATCGGTGTGAGTCGGATATAGAGTCGATTTTCAGATCGATTCGGCGGTTGTTTGATGTTCAGAGAGGGTATGCGCATTAGAAGAATGATGAGCTTATTCGAAAGATCTTACAGGAAGAACATAGTAGTTCTTTGTCTATTCATCCAGGTAGTACAAAGATGTATAATGATTTGAAGAAAATGTATTGGTGGGTAGGAATGAAAAAGGACATTTCAGAGTTTGTTTCTAGATGCTTGATCCATCGGCACAGTAAAGGCCGAACATGTACCTTCGAGTTTATTGCAGCCCGTGCTAGTCCCTGAGTGGAAATGGGATCGAATTACTATGGATTTTGTGACAAGATTACCGTTTACACCGAGAAAGAAAGATGCAGTATGGGTTGTGATTGATAAATTAACGAAGTCGACTCATTTTATCCCATTTCATATGGATTATTCACTTGACAAGTTGGCCGAGTTGTATATTTCAGAGAGAGTCAGACTACACGGGGTACCATTATCGATCATTTCAGACAGAGATCCAAGATTTACTTCACAGTTTTGGAAGAAATTATAGAAAGCTTTGGGCACAAAGTTGAGTTTTAGTACAGCTTTCCATCCTCAAACCGACGGTCAGTCAGAGAGAGTTATTCAAGTACTTGAAGATATGCTTAGATGCTATGTATTGGAATTTCAAGGCAGTTGGGAAAAATATTTACCATTAGTAGAGTTTGCCTATAATAATAGTTCTCAGTCGAGTTTGAAGATGGCACCTTATGAAGCTTTGTATGGACGTAAATGTCACACACCTTTGTATTGGACAGAGCTTAAGGAAGATCAAATTTACGGGGTTGATCTAGTTAAGGAAACAAAAGAGAAAGTAAAAATCATCAGAGATTGCTTGAAAGCAGCTTCAAACAGACAAAAGTCGTATACAGATTTGAAGAGAAAAGAGATTGAATATCAAGTTGGTGACAAAGTTTTTTTTTGAAAGTATCCCCGTGGAAGAAAGTTCTTAGATTTGGCAAGAAAGGCAAACTAAGTCCACGTTTTATTGGACCGTTTGAAGTGATTGAGAGAGTCAGACCATTAGCATATCGGTTAGCTTTGCCGATTGAGTTAGAGAAGAATCATAATGTATTTCATGTGTCTATGCTACGTCATTATCGTTTAGATCCGTCACATGTGATTTCTCAGATAGAGGTTGAGATTCAGCCAGACATGACTTACGATGAAGAACCAGTAAAGATTCTAGCTCGAGAGGTAAAGCAATTAAGGAACAAAAGTATTGTACTTGTGAAAGTACTATGGAATAGACATGGGGTAGACGAGGCTACATGGGAACCTGAAGACGCTATGTGAAAACAGTACCCAAATCTCTTCACAGGTAAGATTTTCGGGGACGAAAATCCCTAAAGGGGGAGAAATGTAACATCCCAAAATAGGGCCTAAACGGAATAGTGGTTACGAAACCACAAATTCGAGGTAGAAAAAAATTTATTTTATTATTATTTTGAGGTTCATGATATGATTACATGATTGTGCGAAAATTTCGTGATGAAATTCTATGCATAAAATGCTTAATTTGAAGTTAGGGACTAAATCGAATAAGTTGCAAAACTTACATTCTAGAAGTTTTTAGTATGAAATTGTTTTGGAATATTAATTAGGAGGTTTTAAATAGCAATTTGACCAAGTTTAAGTTCATGGACAAAATTAGGACATGGAAGGAATTTTTAAAAGTTTAGTAAGAAGGGGTATTTTGGTCATTTGGATATTAAATGAAATAAAATGGGAAAAATAACACAAAATGGTCATCTTCTCCATAAGTTGCTGCCGAAATTTGCTCTCTCCATAGCTAGGGTTTCTTCAATTTTCAAGCTCCATAGTAAGTGAGTCCAAGCCCCGTTTTTAATGATTTTTACGTTTTTGAGATCCCAGTAGCTCGATAAAGCTTATGCTAGCAATAATTTAAGTTAGGGTTCATATTTGGAAAAATACCCATAGGTGAAAAGTGTTTACTTTTATGTTTTATGATAGAATATGAGGTCTTAGATTATGTTAGACAACTTGTGCTACTCAGTTTTAGGTAAAAACAAGTAAAAGGGCTTAATCGGTAAAATACCTAATAGTCATAAGTGCATGTTAGAGTATGAATTTGATGCTGCCATAGAGGGAAAAATGATCAGCATGTCATAAAACATAAGAATAAGGGATGAAGTTTAATTCAGAGCCCGGGGCAAAAGTGTAATTATGCAAAAGTTTAGGGGCAAAAATGTAATTTTGCCAAAGTTCGTATTAAATGCTGTTTTAATGAATGTATGTATTAAATAAGTTAAATTTGCTATTATAGATCAAGAAGAACGGAATTCAGGAGTAGATCGGGGAAAAGAAAAAGTAAAGGACTAAATTGTAAAGTTTAGTCACATTTTGTATCGAGGTAAGTTTACTGATGAAATAAATGCAATATTCTTATATTTTACATTATTATTGTTAATTTCTAGCATTTATATACTCATTTTTTTAGAATATTTAAAGTCGAATTAAAGGCGAAGTAGCAGAGAAAAAGCATTAGGAAGCCCCGTTTGAACCTTAGGAATATTAGGATATTGGGGTTGACAGGACAAGATAGTAATGAGCCATGTAAGTCCATATCAGATATATGGCTTTGGAGATAGGAATGAGCCATGTAAGCCCATATTGTATATATAAATATGGCATTGGAGACAGGAATAATTGATGTAAGTCCATGTCGAAGATATGGCATTGGCAGGACATTGATAGATAGGAACGACCCTAATATCCTTAGTATTCCGAGTGGTTCATCGGATCATTGTATATGTTAAATCATAGTGAATTATCAACAAAAAGGGAAGGTTGATTATATTTATGAATAGTGAAAGGTCAGGTAAGAAAGAAGGTAAGTGAGTAAAGAAGAAGGTAGAAAATGAGAAGTAAAGAATGTTTATGAGGCTAGGTGACTTGATGTATATTTATTCATTATGTTGAATGTTGTAATTTATTTGCTTGTAAACTTACTAAGCCTAGTGCTTACTCTCTTATTTTCTTTTTCTTATAGTTTCTATCATGTCACTCAGGGATCGAAGGAAACGTCGGAGACCCGATCACACTATCGAAGAAATTACATTGGTATAGTTATACGTTTCGTTTTGTGTATGGCATGTATAGGAACTTGGTTTCTTTGGATATGATATGATCAATGAATGATGTGTAAATATTTGCTAGTGATTAGTTAATAGAATGGCTGATGATATACATGTTTAATAGTATGTATGATTAAGTAGTAACTATCACATGAAAATTATGAAAAAAGTGGAAGTAACTTAAAAACAGATTCAAGTATCAGAAATAACGTGATTTTGAAAAATCAAAAAAATTTGTAGAGACATGGTTTGATAGTGAATAATATATTAAATTAAATCTCATTGTGTCTATTTTCATATGGAACAAGCAAAGCAGGTAAAGGTTTTTTATTTTATAAGATATCTGAGTTTTAGTGAAATAGGGCCAGAGCAATTTCTGGATCCCCTATTTCAAATTTATAAATTCACCATAAATGTTATAAAAATAATTATGTGGTGTACTTTATATGTTTAGAATCATTATTGATTCTAGTTTTAAGAGAAACAAACGTCATAGTCATTGAAATTCTGTACAGAGAGATATCTGATTCATAATACACAGAGGTCAGAGCAGTCGAACCCTGAAATAGGGGAGACTTTAACTAATAAACTGTACTAATTGGCCCAGAAAAAATTCTAGAAAAAAATTAGTAAATAGATATATGATTATATTTTCAGGGAAAATTTACGGAATTGGATTTCGAGTTTCGTAACTCGAGATATGAATTTTTAAGCAACCATGACGCAGAAAAATAGTTTATTCCGAAAATTAATATAAGTAGTTAGAATTGTTTAAAAAGGTAAAATAAGATTAGTAACACCTCAAGCTTGACTCCGATGATGGTTTCGGGTGTGGGGGCGTTACATCACAAAAGCCTGAAATACTTGATGACTTAGAAAGATCTGAATTTGAGGCAACATCGATTGTTAGAATTGCTAAAGGACTATGAGCTTGTGATTGACTATCACCCAGGGAAGGCTAATGTTGTTGCTGATGCTTTAAGCCGAAAATCACTGTTTACTTTGCGTGCAATGAATACGTATATGGCTATGTTTGATGATGGTTCAATAATAGTTGAATTGAAAGCAAGACCATTATTTGTTCAACAAATTTGTGATGCCCAGAAGGTTGATAACGAGTTGATAACAAAACGAGCTCAATGTGATTCAACTGCTGATTCAGAGTTTCGAGTTGATGCTGATGATTGTTTAAGATTCAGGAACCGAATATACGTTCTAAAGAATTTAGAGTTGATTCAGATGATTTTGAATGAAGCTCACAGTAGTCGATTATCTATTCACCCAGGTAGTATGAAGATGTATAATAATCTGAAACAGCTTTATTGGTGGCATGGTATGAAACGAGATATTTCTGACTTTGTTTCAAAATGCTTAATCTATCAACAAGTAAAAGCCGAACATCAGGTACCTTCTGGATTGCTTCAACTGATTGTGATACCAGAGTGGAAGTGGGATAGACTTACTATGGATTTTGCATCTGGTTTACCTTTAACACCGAGCAAGAAAGATGCAATCTGGGTTATTGTGGATAGATTGACTAAATCGGCTCATTTTGTTCTGATACGTACAGACTACTCACTTGATAAGTTGGCTGAATTGTATGTTTCTCAAATTGTAAGATTACATGGTGTACCTATATCTATTATTTTGGATAGAGATTCGAGGTTTACATTGCGGTTTTGGAAGAAACTGAAAGATTCATTAGGTACAAAATTAAATTTTAGCACTGCTTTCCATCCGAAAACAAATGGTCAGTCTGAGCGAATCATTCAGATACTTGAGAATATATTGAGATGTTGCATTCTCGAGTTCGAAGGTACATGGGAACGATACCTACCTCTGATTGAATTTGTGTATAATAACAACTTTCAATTGAGTATCAAAATGACACCTTATGAGGCTTTGTACGGTCATAAATGTCGTACACCATTGTATTGGACTGAGCTCAGTGAAAATAAGATACACGGGGTTGACTTGATCAGAGAAACTAAACAGAAGGTGAAAGTGATTCGTGAAAGTCTGAAAGCAGCATCAGACCATCAGAAATCATATGCGGACTTAAAATGTAAAGATATAGAGTTTTAGATCGGAGATAGTCTTTTTGAAAGTCTCACCATGGAAGGAGATACTCAGATTTGGTCGCAAAGGCAAATTGAGTCTGAGGTTTATTGGGTCGTATGAGATAATAGAACGCATCGAACCAGTTACTTATAGATTGTTGTTACCATCTGAGCTAGAAAAGATCCACAATGTATTCCATGTTTCGATGCTTTGTAGATATCGATCTGATCCTTCACATGTGATTAGTCCATCTAAGATTACAATTAAGCCCGATATGACGTACAAAGAAGAACCAATTCGCATTCTGGCTCGTGAAATTAAAGAGTTACAAAATAAGAAAATTCCGTTGGTTAAAGTACTGTGGCATAAACACGGAGTCGAGAAGGCAACGTGGGAGCCAGAAGTTGCAATGAGAGAACGTTATCCAAACCTATTCACTAGTAAGATTTTCGGGGACGAAAATCCCTAAAGGGGAGAGTTGTAACAGCCCGATTTAGGCCCTAATCAGAATGGTGGTTTTGGGATCACGAATCCGAGTAAGAAAAATATTTAAAAATTATTTTCTATGTTTATTATTGTGAATTAATATCTGTGAAATTTTTGTGATTTAATTTTATCGTTTGCGTGTCCGATTAAAAAAAAGGACTTAATTGCATAAAAGGAAAAGTTGGTGGTTAAATGTGAAAGTGCTTAATTGTTGTTGTTTTTATTAGTGGAGGCATTTATAATACAAATAAACCATTGGTTTTATAGGTGGATGGTAATAGGCATGTTATATATGTTTTCTAATTAAATTTGTTATGGTTATAATGGTAAAATATATAATAATATGTATATAATAAAACATAAATAAACAAGCCATAGTTTATATTTCTTCTTCCATGACCAAATAGCTAAATAAGAAAGAAAAGAATAAGGTTTCAAAGGTTCGGCCACCTTCTAAGCTTGATTCAAGGTTCGTTTTTACTCGGTTTTTGATAATTTCTACATTTTTGATATCGTTGCTTCGAGTACTACAAAACCCATGTTTGTATTTTTTTTATTTTGATGAATATTTTGAGTTGTGCCATTGTTGAGAGCTTGTGATTTTTGTTGTTTGATGGTGAAATATGAAAGATATGTTTTAGATTAACATGTTTTGTATTGGAGTTTTTGATGATTTTGAGTAATTAGGACTAAATTGCAAAAATAATAATTTGAGGGACTAAAATATGAAATAAATGAAATATATGGATTTTTTTGAGAGTGGGTAAAATTCAACTCATCATGGGTATGTTGGAATTTTGTGTATTTTGTGTTTTGTGCAATAGGGACTAAATTGTAAAAATTGTAAATGTTAGGGGTAAAATGGTAATTTGTCCATTTATGTGTTTTAGGACTAAATTGAATGAAAATATGTTTGAATGAGCTTAATTTGAATATGTTTAGATCAAGAACCAAAGAAATCAGATTTGGATCGAGGAAAAACGAAAGTTGTCGAATAGTCGCTCCGTTCCGTTTTACATCGTCCGAGGTAAGTTTATAAGCAAATAGAAGTGTTTAATGGTAGTTAAATGTTAAATTTATATGCTGTTATGAAATGTTAGAATTTATATTGGTTATGACTAAATAAGAAAAATCTTGATTACTACATTTTCGAATTCGTTTCGACCGAGTACGTCGTCCGAGAGCCCCATATGAACCTTAGGAATAGTTAGGATACATATGTAATGACATAGGATTCCAATATATGTGTGCGAGTAAGACCATGGCATCGATATGTGATTCCGATATGTGTTTACGAGTAAGACCCTGTCTGGGATAGCGGCATCGATGTGTGACTACATGTAAGATCACGTCTGGGACGTTGGCATTATATGATTTGTGTGATTATCCGAGTGTCCTATCCAATTCCGAATGGTTCATCAGGCAAAGATAAGTTATGTTTGAATATGTAAAACAGGTCAGATGGTCAGGTACGAATCGGTTTGTTGTTTGCTTAAAATATGGTAAGTGAGTAATTTGGTACTTATTACAAACTATGTGCAATGCAATTGAAGATTATATGTGAGCTAGATAAGTGTATTCGACTATGTGAATAGTAATAAAATGATTTTTAATTAATAGCATGTATGATTATATGTATTCGGTTACAAGTCTAATATATGTGTATGAAATTATTTTGTAACATATGAGCTTGTGTATTTATATGTATGTGAACTAGGTTAATAATAGTCATTTAGCTTTAGAAGTTTAATGATAATAAGTTAACTTGGATATGTGAGCATTTGGTCAAAGTGACTTTTATTAATGAATATTTAAATGTATGATATGAAATTTATATGCTTGGATCTATATGTATTATGATAAATTACTTTGGTTAGTTAATTAAGTTGATGATATTATTAAGTTACTCTTTTGCTTATGACTTACTAAGCTATAAAAAGCTTACTCTATGTATATGTGTGTTTCTATTTTATAGATTTTGGAGTCAAGCTACGAGCTCGGGAACTGTCAACAAAGTTCATCACACTATCAGCTATTTTGGGTACCTTTATAAATATACTATCAAAATTATGGCATGTATAGGCTAGCTTAGAGTTGGCTTATTTTGGAAAATGTATCTATAAAGGCCATGCGAAAATGGCTTACTTTCTATGCTCGAGTTTGGTATTGATGAAATCTTTGTTTAAGTCTATTTTGGTTATCATGTCGTATGTTTTGGTTGATTATAGTTTTTTGTTATTTGATTATATTTTAAGGTTGGTTGTTGAATTCAGATGTGGCATGAAGGAATCAGCTATGCTATATATATATGTGTTCGGTCTTGGTTTGAGTCTATATTGAAAGAGTAGCTAAATATATGATGTTTGTGAAAATGCTATGGGTTTCGATCATATGTATAAATGGATGTTAATTAAGTTAAGGTAGGTTATGTGTTGTTAGGTAAAAACCAAGACATATGCATGGTTTAGATTGGGTGTTCATTTATGGACTATATTAATGATATAAATGACACTTGAATTGTTGTTTTGGTAAGTAAGACATATTTGGATTTATATTTATATAAGGAATTTGGGTTAATGATAAAGGATATATGTGTACTTGGTAATCGGTCATGTTATGTTAGTTGAGTTTTTACATGTTTTACATGTATAAATATATGTGCTTATAATATGGTTGATATGTATATGTGCATGGCAATATAAATTCGTTAGATATTTGTAAGTAGTTAAATATGTATAAATGAATTGAGTTAGTCAAGTAGACATAGAAATGAAATGGGTTACTTATAACCAAATGCTTGTTATTAAATTGTGTTAATATGCAAACATATGAATTTCACATAGACTAACACATTAATGCCGCAAATATGAATGAAGGGGTTAGTAATGAAATTTAGTTCAATTGATACATAACTTGTGTATATGCATGACTTTAAAAAATAAAAATATAGGTTTAATATTCAATAATAAAATTATTGATGTGTTATACGTTCTGTATATGTTTTAAATTGTTTTGATATATGTTTTTTTTTGGATTATGTTTTATTTAAGCTATGTGGTGAATGATAGTAAATTTAAGATTAGATATTTGATAAATTTATAAGCATTGATGTGATCTAAATCTTGAATTGAAATGAACGTATGATTCGCATTTGTAATACGGTTGTTAAATATATATGATTATGACTTGAATTAATATGAAAATATTTGGAACTGTGCTTTCGTTTAGAAATGCCTCGTAACCCCATTCTGGCAACGGATATGGGTTCGGGGTGTTACATGACCACTGACCATGGCCCAAACCATTACCCCCTCTGGCTTGACCACGGCCTCTCGATGGCTATTGAACACCCATCGACGGCTGTACAGTACCCAAACCTGTAGCTTGCACCTAATCAGACCTTCGTGGAAACTTTCTGATATGGTGCTCCAACGATCCGCACCTCAAACATGCCCTAATCCTTTCCCAACACTCGCCCTAATGGCATCTCCCACAATCTGCATAGGACTGCGATCTAGCAACAGCAACAGGGGCCCCAACTCTGACTGGCCCATCCACTCTCGCCTTTTTCTTAGGCCTTAGAAAGGAACTTGAGGACTCTGAATCCCTCTTGTTCTTACCTCTTTCTTTCTCACGGTTTTGTCATTCGGTGCGCTTCACTTCCTCGGCGATCATCGCCTTATCAACAAATACAGCAAAATCTTACTCTCTCTGTGGGACTATCAGAACCCATAAACTATCCCTGAGGCCATCCAAGAAACGAACATACCGCTCATACTCAGTCGCCACCATCCCTCGCGCATAACGACTTAATCGCAAAAATTCAGCCTCATATTCAGCCACTAGTTTATCCCTCTGAGTTAGATTCAGAAACTCTCTCCTCCGAGCATCCACATAACTAGCACGCACATAATTTCTCTGAAAAGTAGTCTTGAAAAATTCCCAGGTCAATCGATCAGGCTAAGTGCCCTCTTTAACCGTAAGCCACCACTGGTAAGCTTCATCCCTCAGCAGTGACAGCACCCTTTAGTTTCTACTCGGGGGTGCAGTCAAGATCGTCCATGATCCTCTCTGTGGCCTCAATCTAATACTTAGCCACATTAGGGGCAACTTTAGCAACACCCTCAAAAATTTTAGCTCTATTAGATCAAAGTCGTTCCGTAATCGACCCTCGGCCCATAGAACTAGTATTGGGCCCAGCGCATCATCCCCAGCCGCACGATCATGAGACCCAGTCTTAGTCTCAGGTGAAACCGACGTCTCCTTAGTTTCTACATTAGACATGTGACCAGATGACGAGGACTCAGCTCGAGCACCTCCACGGCCTAGGCCACAGCCTCTTGTACCCCTTCCGCGAGTACCTCTGGTGCTCATTATCGAATTGTGTTTTATCTGTATTAACAGTTTTATGTATCAGTTTGTAGTTTCAGTGTTTATTAACAGATATTTTATGGACAACAGTATTAGTATTTTAGAGTTTGTTTTCGTAGATCGCAATCTTACTAAAGTTTTTAGTTTACCCTAAATAGAGTGTTTCAGTACAGTCTACTACCTACAGTAGTCTCAACATTTTAGTTTAAACAAACAATAGTTTCAGAAGACTTACAGAATCGGCGCTGGAGACTAGGTGTACCGCACATTTGATAAAACATTTCAAAATACTTTGAATCATTTGAAATAGTTCTTTTAGAATTTCCAAGTTTTTAAAAGAAACCCAAATCCATAACTGAGTTTTGCAACCTGGCTATGATACCACTGAATGTAACACCCCAAACCCAGACGTTATGGCTGAATCTGGCGATGTCACATTAAGTGTTATTCGTAAAGTGTCATGTCGATGAAAACCCTTAATATATTTAACCTCTTTATGTGATCCTAATGGTGATTTTGGTATGTGTCGTTCATTTCAAAACTTACGTCACTATCAAGAAGTATTTACTTTTAAAAATGTTATTAATTCCAAAATATCATTTTATAGCGGAAGCTTTTTAAAATAATTGTGTACTCGCGTTTACTTTGTAAAAACATTGTTTCATTTGAAAACTCGAGTTTTCCTAACACTAGCAGTTATAAACCAAAACAAATAAAAATCCCTAATTAAAGTTAAAATCCATAAAGGCCTTATTACAGTAAAAATACCCAAAATAAAATTTCTTAAAATCAAAATCAAATATGGAAATATATGCTTATGTGTGACCACCTTTAAGTCCCTCGCAGCACCGATCCGCCTAAGACTGGGGATTACCTGTACAGATAAATAGAAGGGTGAGTTTACGAAAACCCAGTGTGAAATCCCATATCAAACATCCATAAACTGAGCAATACAGTCTGGGCCTAAGCCATTTCAATAATGGTTCAGTTTTAGTTAAGGCCTTAGCCCATTATAATATCAATATCAGTTTGGGCCTAAGCCCATCTCAGTAATAATGATGGTACAGATATGCAATCAAGAATCCTACCCAACCAGCCTCTACACTCCATCTCCGTCCAACCCTATACTCCATGTAGGAATATAATCAACACACCCATCCCTACACTCTAAGTAGTACTGGTTGTGGCACTAAACAGTAGTTGCAGCAAAGCTGCTAGTACAGTACACTTCCTCCAATCATATTAAATCTCATCCCCATGCAACGCATCATGCAACATGTCATGTCATATCCTAATATTATACATGTGCTCAGTACAGATAAAAATGGCATGCTTAAAATATAGTCCTACATGAATATAGATCCATACATCACATAGGGCATAATAGTCTTTCAAGGGGTCTAGGTAAGCTTAACGACCCATCAGTAGGTCCACAGTCATCTCGGGCGACCCGTGCAACCTTTAGTAGTCAATTAGTAAAAATGGGCCCACAGTTCATATTACGGGCCCATGTGGGCCCCCACGCTCGTGTGGCCCACGTAGCCCAGAAATGGCCTTAGCCGTGTGTTTTATATAGCTTGGTCTAATAATTTACACACGTCCGTGTGGTTCACCCATGTGGGGCCCACAGGCCCGTGAGGCCCATACGGCCCGGTTTGACCCAAAGTGGCCCATTACTGCCTCAACCCATGAAATCGCTCATGGCCAACCATGTCGACTATACGCCCGTGTTTAATCACGTGGCCTACCTACACGGCCACAAGCACGCCCGTGTGGCGTCAACGTTCACTTATTTTGGCTTTTGCCATTTTTTTTATAGTTGGAGTTGTGTTTGTACAACACCTGGTTACGAAAAGTGTGCACACTGCTCTCGAGCACTCCCACCTATATTTAATCAAGACACACCATTAATCATTTAACAATGGAATGAACAACCCCTCTTATACAACTTATCTAAAAGATTAATTATCACTTGCCTTGATTGAACGATTGAGGCTTGCACACTTAACTCGCTGCAAGAGACTGATTACTAGGCCTTATAAATCACCTGCATTCCAGCTGAATCGTTTTAACCTTAACCATTAATGTTCACATAAATAGTTTGAACCAAACATATACCACTTACCGAAAATGCAAAACCAAATATATGGAAAAGAAGCGATCAGCCTACCCCTAAAATGAAGGCCAAAATCACACAACATGATAGAGGCAAAAGCTAGCACAACCACATCCCATGTGCACTCAAACCTGATGGTCAAAGAACAATTGCCAAAACTGAAAGAATAGAAGAATGAGGGATGGAGTATTCGGCCTAAATAACAAGATGAAGAGGGAGGATTGTTAAAACCAAAAGAATTGAGAGAGGGGGAGAAAGGTCATTCGGCCAAAGAGAAAAATCGATTGAGAGAGGGAGACAAGAAAATCGGTAAGCCAAAAAAATCGATAAGTAAAAGAAAATATAGGGAACCAAGTCGAAAAGAAAACAAAGATGAAAGATACCAACAAAAACCCCTAGCACAATTCGGCCTCTAAGGTGAAAAAAAGGGTTGACAAAAGCCGAAAAATAGAGAGAACAACCCACCAAAGCTAAAATCCTAAGAGGTAGGAGTTCACATTCGGCACCAACACTGCCACTCTTTTCAAAATTCTACATTTTCCTCCCCAAATCACTCAAAACTGTCCACTCCTCCCTCAACCACCTAATTCAAATTCCACTACAACTCTTCAGTAGCTCAGGTTGACTAAAACTCCTACACGACCCTATCAGCAAAATAAAAACACTCCATTGCGCATAGCAGGACTCGAACTTCACACCTTAAGTAACCATAACACGCCTCTTATCCCCCTAGACCAGTAGGCCCTTTCTGACATAAAATACCCACATTTATTTAAAAGTGTACTGATTAGAGACAGAGGTTTATCTATTTAAAACAAAACTTTTGCACAAGCCAAGGCTTGAACCCAAGACTTCTCAGACACTCCCAAAACACATAACCACTTAAGCAGATACACACTTGTGTAACATAAACATACGAAAATAAATATTAAGGATTTTTAGGGCGTTACAATATGTGTATGCAACTAAGACCATGTTTAATACGTTGGCATCGATATGTGATTCCTATATGTGTGTGTGAGTAAGACCACGTTTAATACGTTGGCACCGATATGTGATTCTAATATGTGTGTACGAGTAAGACCACGTTTAATACGTTGGTATCGATATGTGATTCTGATATGTGTTTACGAGTAAGACCCTGTCTAGGACAGTGGCATCGATGTGTAAATACATCTAAGACCACGTTTGGGACGTTGGCATTGTACGATATGTGCGACTATCCGAGTATCCTATTTAATTATGAATGATTCAATGGGCAATGTTAAGTAAAGACCGAATGCAAAATCAAATTAAAAGGTTCAGGTATGTGTTAGCTAATGTATTGAAATTGAGGTAAGTTTTGGTATTTGAAGTGATGGTATGAATCATGTTATAAAGTTGGTTATATGTATATTGAATGCAAATCTATATTTGGGAAAATGATATAAGTATGTGATATTAAAGTGTGAAACATGTGTATACATATACGAATGTGTATATATATATTCGTCTATATGATGATATTATGACAGTGGAAGTAAATGATAACTTTAATAATGGATATATATATATGTATTTTGGCCAAGTTAAAATTGATACATGAATGTATATGTTGTATATGAATTTGCAAGTTTGAGACCAAATGTGATTATGATAGCATGAATTGGTTTGGTTAGATTGAGTTAATAATGTCATTGATTCTTTAATTTGCTTATGACTTACTAAGCTATGTTAGCTTACTCTGTGTGTATGTTTGCCTCTATTTTATAGATTTTGAAGATTAGTTACAGGCTCGGGGATCATCGGTGAAGTCTATCACACTATCATCTGTTTGTTGGTTCTTTTAAAAGTTAAATTTCAAAACTATGGAATGTATAGGCTATTCTACTTTTCGAATATATTTCAAGTTGTGTATATAATATGCCATGCGAAAATGGCTTATTATTTTGTTGTGTTAGATTTTATGTCTTGATCAAATTATGAATATGTTTGGTTTTGATGTTTAGAATATGCTTCGTTATGTGATTTAGTACCAAGGTAAATTCGGTTGTGATATATAGATTAAGTGAAGTTGCTAATAATATATATATGTGATTGATCAATAAATTCAGCTATGACATTAAATATAGGTGAAAGATGTAAGTTGATTGAAATTTGGCATTTGAGTTTGAATCCAATGGTTGGTTATGCTTGGTTTTGGTTTTGGGTGATTTGGCTATGACTTGTATATAAGTGAATATAGGTGAAATCGGTTTGATAAGCTTGATAAAGCATGGATCTATGATTTGGTATTTTAGTGAATTTAGTATTGGTATATAGAAGAAATTGATATGAATCATATTAGTAATTCAAACATGATTCGGCACTTATATATATATAGGTATATGATGTATTGGTTTAATAATTATACATTAGTTGAGATATATTTGTAATATATTTGACATGACATAAATTTTGGTTATATGTATATTTATATACTTAGACGAATATGTGATCATTGAATTAGTCTTGAATATGACCTTTGTTACATTGGATGATAAGTAATATTCGCATGTTCAGATTCAGTTTTGGTATGTTAAAGTGTTGGGCAAATAGTTGTTATGTATTATGCACATATATTTATTTATGATGTGTTGATGTGAAAGACAAACTATGTTTGATATATTGGTTTAGTTCTTTGAAATGTTTAGGCATGTAAATTGATTGAATAAAGTTGAAAGTTGACATTTGTTAAAGCATAAATATTAAGCATATTTGCATTCGGCTAAAGCTTTAGAAATTGACCATATGAATAGTAACTTATGATTTTGTTAAACAAGATGGTTTGATACAAGTTTAGTAAGTGGCTTTGTTAATTGTGCTTTAATTATTAAGTATATGTTATATGACGTTTTTGTGTGCATTAATGGAATTGCAAATAAGTAAGCTTGGTTTAGTCAAAATTTATAATAAGGTTGCATATATATTTGGTCGTGAATAATAAGTAATGAGTTGTTTAATTCCTATGCTTATATTTGGCCAATTGATAATGATTTATGGTTGTATGTTTTTTGATTTCTGTGCAACCTATAATGTTTTGGTTTGGTTTGGTATACGTTCATATGTGGTGAATAAAATGATTAATTCCTATGTGTATCCATGAATATCTGGAAGTTATGTCTCATTCAGTAATACCTCGTAACCCCATTCTGGAGAAAGACATAGGTTAGGGGTGTACATATATCAGGTAGATACCATTACAGTTTTAATACACACATATACACCAATTATCGTACCCTTACACATCGATTCTTTCTTATCTGACTAACTGAAGATTCTTTTAGACATTTCTTAATTCTCTTTGTTACATATGTACTTCTTAGCAAAACATACCTTCAAAAACTATTCAATACAGACCACATTAATGGGCTGATATATACATTTTTTGGTGAATACATATACAAATTTGGGTACCATCAAACTAGTAATCAAATCATAATCTGAATTAATACCATACAACCCATATTGATAATAAACTACGTAATTCAATCAGATGGCTTCCATTCTATTTTACTTCAGAACCCCAGATGCTCAAAATAATCAATAATCAGATTTCATATGATTTCAAACAAACTCATTATACAACCCAGATATGATAGATTCCATATAACTCTGATTCAACCATTTCATAACACAAATGAACCTACAATGACAATTTCTTAGGTCACACATAGATACGAATATATCCATATCGAGCATTATCAGACCATTATGGCGGATACCTTTATTAACATACAAATACACAATTCTTTCAAAAAAATATTCAATTTTTTTCAAAGATCTTACTCAACCCTTAACTCTAAGCTTACCAATACCTTATCTTAGCTGTACTTATTACAGATTTAATAGAATTTATCCATAATTTACCATAAAAGAATATATACACAACTTACCAAACATACATGACAGATTACGCCACAAGTGCCAAATAGAACACTCCATAATGACATCATACCGGAGGACTTCATAGAAGATGACATGGGTTTCTTCCTCATGGACTTATAAAAAATTTCATGTATCGTGATATGTCATTTCAGTTTACATATTATCGAAGGCTACACCATTAACAATCCACAAAGACATATTATATCATGCCATGAATCTTAATGACATGGTCTTACACATATTCATGTATTGTGTTCTATCATTCCAGTTTCATCTTTGTAACGCCCCAAAAATCCCGAAACCCAAAAATCTCAAAATCCTGAATTTTCTTTTTTTTTTTCGGTTTTGATAAAAAAATGTGCTAGTATTTTCAGTTAAGTAGGTAATAGTAGGTCTTGGCTAAGGTTTAAGATCGAACTTAAGGGAAAAGAAAGTATGTGTTAATAATTAAAAGGACCTTGTTGGCAAGTAATTGGGCTTTTAAATAAAAATAGGGGGAAAATGGCATAAAAAAGCCTTGTGGAGGAGTGGCGAAGTGATGCCACTTAAGGAGTAAAGAGGTGGCGTTAGTAGCTAGCAAGGAGATCCAAGGTTTGAATCCTAGCTTAGTATTTCTAGAAGTTTAATTTTGGCCTACTAGAAGGATGGAAGTGGCGTGAAAATGGACTCCAAGGGAAGTGTTCAGGAGAGAAAATTGAGGAAAAGATCAAGGGGTTATCAGGGAGAAAAACGAGGAGATGAGAAGGGAGAAATGATGGAGCCGAATTGGGAATTGGGCATGGAAAATTCGGCTATAAGGGATATAAATAAGGGCAGAATACAAGGTTGCCAAGCTACTGTCGAAATTCTTCTTCACCTTGCTACTGAAAAACCTTTTCTTTTCAAGATCCAAAAAGCCGAAAACCCTTTTGTTTTTCTTTCTTTCTGCCAATTTCTATTCTTCTCTACACAATTTTCATTGTTTCACTTAGCTGATTTCTTCTTCTACTCTTCTTCTTTAATCTATGCCAAATAAACCTTATTCAGCATACTAGGTTGAAAGCTAAAAAACTGAATCTCCCAAGGGCCGAATATTCTTTGACCGAATCTAGTGTAAGTGTTTTACAATAAGTTTTCTTTGCTGAGTATCGATTATTGTCCCTTACTTTTTCTAAATAGTTTTGGTTAGGAATAGGTATCGAATATCCTTGGATCCCTGCCGATTTGCTCTTCAGAGACTTTGGTAAGTACTCTTAATCTTAGTTGGACGAATGGTCATAGTTAAGGTAAGAGGACTTGTGTTGGATGCTAGTTCCCTAGTATTTAGTTTTAATGAGTAAGACTAATGCAGATCTAGGGAGTACGTGATCAAGGAAATGCTATTAAGGATTGGTGCTCAAGGTAAGGTGAAAGGTGAGGTTTTGGTTTTAGTAAGGATATGTATTAAGCATGCGATTAATGGAAGGGTGATATCGTTTGTAGGTTGGTGACTAAAGGAATCGCAGCATGCTTGCTTACCAGGTGTGTACATACACTGCACACACACAATGAATCGGCAAAAGTCGAAAAGTCAAAAAGTCGAATAGCCGAAATGTCAAAAAGCCGAAAGTTTGGTTACGGTAGTCTTGCGAGTGCGCGAACACTCATAAGGGGGAAACCGATAGGTTGCCTGAGGCCCACGGGCGATTCCGTGGACTTGGGTTTTGATTTGGCCATATGGGCCGGAATATGCTAAATGGGCCTGGTGGGCTGTTGGGCCCATAATAGGCAAAAACTAAATATTGATGCTATGTGATAGGAATTTGTATGTGAGCATGAATATAAATGTGACTGGGCCTAATGGGCCATATAAATGTGATTTGGGCCTAATGGGCCATATGAATATGATTGGGCTTAATGGGCCAGATACAGGTATGTGAATTTGATTGGGCTTTGTAAGGGGTTTTGGGCCTAGAATATGATAACTACATAAAACTTAATAATTATTTGTGACCATGGACAAGTCATAGGGTTAAGGTGTGGCAACGGGTATATGCATGTCTAGGATTGGATCTATGGAGAGCTTGGTACTTAAGCGGTCTTAATGACCCACCTCCTCTTCTTTGGATCCTACCTGGTGCATAGTATTCATTGATCTTAGCTCACAGGACTTGTTAACAGGCCAAGGTAAGTGAAAACCGTAATTAAGGGAAAATTATCAAAATGCCTCTAAGGGCAAAAATGACCAAAATACCCCTAGGTGTTGAAAGTAAGTGACATGCATACATATGATATTCTGCTTAGGTTGCATATAGGTTGGGAATTATGGAACGAAGGAAATATATGAGGATCGCATGGTTGTTTGACAATTATGGATCCAACGGCGGCTTTTAAAGCCCAATATGTAAATTAAGGTAGTTTCGCAACCGGGCTACCCTTGGTGTGTCGGTTGGGTGGGTCGATATTTATATCCCCACATGGTGTGATGGGGGACAGAGCTGGTATGTAGCGGATGGATAATTTGGATGGGATTGCATTGCATGTTTGATGTATGATGGTATTTGGAATACTTGTTTTTTTTTTGTTGAGGGTTGTACACACTGAGTTTGCGAAAACTCACCCCCTCTTTTATTTTATTTTCAGGTGATGCTCAGTAGAAGGTTCGATGTTTGGAGGGACTCTAGGTGGCCAACTAGTAAGATAATTTGAAATTGTTTTTTTAAGCATATAAGTTTTTATTTTATTAAGTATGTTTCAGACCAGATTGTAACAAGGTTTTCATTATGTTATTATTACTTGAATTGTTATTATTATTTTCATTGTAAATATGAAAAGTTGAACATGGGTTTCCTAAATTATAGTATGTTTTCTACGTTTCCGCAACTAAATCTTTAAATGATAAGTTTTCTTAAATCAAATGTTTTAAACCAGGCTTTCGCAACTGAAAGGTGTGTTTTTTTCAAGTTAGTTAAGGGTTTCTTTTATTTTAAGAAGGGTTTTCAATGAAAATACGGTTTTCGCTAAAACACTTCAATGTGACACATCAGATTCGGCCATAGCGTTTGGGCCAGGTTTGGGGTGTTACAATCTTACTAAAGGCTACACTATGAATGGTTTCAAATAATACCAAACTTCCACGGGCTTTTACCTCATGGACTAACACTCATTTTCAATCCGTAATATGCCAGACTGGTTAGCATTATAACTACCCTACGAGAGGCTTCGCAATGGAACATTATCTTAACATTTACTTTCCCAGATAATCACCATCTTACTAACTCATATATCTCGTACACCAGGCATTACCTGTATGCGTATCAAACACCAATTATGTATGTGTAGGTATATATTTATAATTCTTATTTGAACAGTTCATACAGAAGAGTCGAGATGGAGACTCACCTGATTCTCACCTGCTACAGTTCTATGCTTCAAACTCATACATCCTGCTCGAGCTAGCAACAACCATTGCTTAGAGACATAAATGCACTATTACAACTCTTTTAGATACAATTTACTTATCACCTCAATTACTGAAAACCTGATGCAAAAACGTTGTACTCAAAGCTTTACTGTTCATATACTTCTTACAGTCTTACTCTTTCAGAACTTAACATGCAAAGTGAAATACTTACCTGAAGATGGAATAACCACTGATTAAACTCCAGCTTAAGAAGGAAGAGATACCATTTGATTTAAGAAAAAGAATCAAAGAACAACATGGAAGGAAGAAGAAGAACCTCCTTTTGAACCCATCTCACACATATAAATATGACCAAACTTACTTAGTTGAACTTAACAAGTGTCAAACATTTTAGAATTTTCCTTCTTAATGGTCTAAAATTTCTAAGAGAAACATAAATAATTATCCTGCATTCACAATTATTAGGCTAGGCTATCTAGTTGATTTCTAACCATATTACTTATAATCTAATCAGCACAATACTTTAGAAAAATAAGTTGTACTATATCTTTAGCGAAAACTCATATCATACATACCATTTTATTGCTTAACACAAACTTCTCCTTAATAGTATAATATCATGAAATAAAATCCTCACTTACTTATTTGGTAGTTAATATACGCCCATACATATACACTAAATTAAATATCTGGGCGGACTACACTTTGCCAAACAGACTATTTAACTACTATATGCCAAAACCTTAGACCCGCCAAATTTGGGGTGCTACATATTTTTTTAACAAATTATCAAAATGATAATCTCTTATTTTTTTTCACAATTCCATTATAAGTCTTCTTCAAAACTTTCTCTACATTATGTAAAAAAATGTTCCTATACACTTCTAACTTTGTTTAGAGATTCTAAAGAAAAAAAACCATATATGTAATGCCCCAAAAATGTAAAGTCTTTAATTTTGTATTATCTGACACAAATTTCATGTTTGCTTTACTGGCTTAGTGGTTTGGGTGTGTTTGGGAGTGCTAGAGAAGCCTGGGTTCAAGTCTTGGCTTTTGCAAAATTTTTAGTGCTGCTCTTAAAAGAATCTGGGCGCTGTAGCGCTTGCTTTATGACACAAGAGAGTGTGTGGTCTAGTGGCAAGGTGGCGTGTTGTTTCTGCTAGGGGACTTGGGTTCGAGTCCTGAGTTGCACAATGGAGAATTTATTTTGCTGATTGAGCTAGGTAAGTAATGGATTTAGACTGAGACTCTGAGGTTGAATTTTTCATGGGAGTTTGAATAGAGTTTGAATGGGATGTTGGAGTGTTTTGTGGAGAGGATCAGGCAGATATATTAGGAGAAAATCAAGGAGTTGTGGTGTGAGAGGGAGGAGTACCGAAATTGGACTTTAGGCACAAGGGAATCAGTTTGTATAGGGGAAAAGTCGGCTTGGGTGAGATTTGGAGACTGTGCACTTTTGGTTTTGTTCCTCTCTACTCATTTCGCTTTCCATTTACTTTCTTACGTCTTGGGTTTTTGGGGATTCTATTTCTACAAAGCTCTTTAGCTGATTCTTGCTTGGGGTTTTAATTCGGGCGGTATTTTTTACCTATTTCGGTTTCTGTCCATCTACTTTGCCACTTTCACAAATCGTTTTCCTTTTTTGTTCTTGTAGCCGAATACTATTCTTCTTTCAGTAATCCATTTTGTTGTTGCCGAACCTCATCCTTCTCCTTTCTCCAATCAGGTTAGTAGTGATCAATTGCTCCTTCCTCTCTTTCTTTTCTACTTGCTATCAATTTAAGTGGTAAGGCGTCTTCTCGGTTATACTCTTCTTCTCTATCCTTCTTTCTTTTTGTCTTCTCAATGTTTAGTTATCTCCTTATTCCGTCGACTTCTGATAGGGGGTTGTGGTGCCTTTTTCGCTTGTGTCAAAGGGGAGGCACGCTTGTAGATGTTCTTTTAGGTGTTGACCGGTTTGTCAATCCTTCGTGTTGGTTCTGTGTTTTCGGTAGGTTTTGGTTGGGTGCTATTCATTCAATTTTCTCTTAGTTTCTCCCTGTTATGCAAATGGTGTGACTAACACTTTCTCTACTAGTGATTTGTTAGGAGATTTAAGTGAGCAATATTACTCAGCAACTTTAGTTGTTTAAGCCAGTAGTGTTCTCTCAAGGCAAGTATCTAATGTTCTGGGATTAGGCTTTATGAGGGAGATGTTTTGTGTAATGGTTGAGAGGCTAATGTAATGGTTTATATGAATGTAGGTGTGTGCTTGGAGGCTTCTGCTTTTTTCGCTCGTTGTCAAAAAAGGTATGTAATCATACACCCAATTCTGCTACTGTCAAAACATTGGATAAAGGAATGTATTCACACCACTATGTCACTGTGAATCAGAAAAAGCCAAAAAGTCGAAACATCGGCATTTGAGGCCTTATGAGCGTGCAAATGCTCATGTGGTAAACTGAGCCCACAAATTGTGGGCGACAGACTGTAGAGGCCGCCACAAGCGTTCTTGTAATATCCCGAATTAGGGCCTAATCAGAATAGTGGTTTCGTGATCACAAATCTGAGATAGAAATAATTATTTTATAATTATTTTGAGGTTTATGATATGATTACATGATTGTGTGAAAATTTCGTGACGAAATTCTATGCATAAAGTGCTTAAGTTGAAATTAGGGACTAAATCGAATAATTTGCAAAACTTGCATTCTAGAAGTTTTTAGAATAAAATTAATTTGGAATATTAATGAGGAGGTCTTAAATATAAATTTGACCAATTTCTAAAATTTTGGACAAAAATGGCATGAAAATTTTCAAAGAAAGGTATTAAGGGTATTTTTGTCATTTGGTAATTAAAAGATTAAAAAAAGGAAAAAGATGGCAAAATATGTCCATCTTCTTCATTAGGATGAAAATTAAAGGGTTATCCATAGCTAGGGTTTGTTTCAAGCTTCCAAGCTCCATAGTAAATGATTCCAAGCCCCGTTTTTAATGTTCTTTACGTTTTTGGAGTCCCGGTAACTTGATTTAGCTTATGCTAGCAATAATTTAACCTAGGGTTCATATTTGGAAAAATACCCATAGGTGAAATTTGTGTATTTTGGTGTTTTATGATAGAATATGAGGTTTTAAATTATGCTAGACAACTTGTGCTACTCGGTTTTAAGTGAAAACGAGTAAAAGGGCTTAATAGGTAAAAATACCTAATATTCATAAGTACATGTTAGAGTGTGAATTTGATGTTTCTATAGAAGGGAAAAATGATCATCATGTCATAAAACATAAGAAAATAGGATGAGGTTTAATTTACGAGCCTTGGGACAAAGGTGTAAATATGTGAAAGTTTAGGGGCAAAATGGTAATTTTGCCAAAGTTAAATACTAAAAATTTGTTTTGATGAATGTATGTATTAAATAAATTAATTTGGTATTATAGATCAAGAGCAACAAGATTCAAATCGTGATCAAGGTAAAAACAAAGTTTACGAGGAATAGGCTCGATTGCTAATATTTTGTATCGAGGTAAGTTCATGTGTAAATAAGGTAACATAATTTTTATTTCAAGTGATTTAATGTTATTTATATGATACGATACTTATTATCATGAAATATTATGTTTTGTGAATTATTATTTTGTAATATGCAAATTATGTGAACAACTTGATAAGTATGAGATGCTAGTAAGTATCGGTTTCTACATTTCGAAGAAGGCGATCAAAATGTGTAATTGAGAAGAATCCCGTTTGAATCTTGGGAATAGATTAGGGTACAAGTGACATGTCACTAGGATGGTTGAGTTCCGAACTCATTGAGTTGAGTCCGAGTTCGTGAGATGTAACTAGGCATCCAAGCTCGTTGAGTTGAGTCCGAGTTCACTTATGGATGCGAACGCCCGAGCTCGTTGAGTTGAGTCCGAGTTCATTTATGGGCGGGTTACATGGTAGCTTGGCTACATAGATTTCAAAAGCTATTGAGCTTGTTCAGCTATGAGTATAGCACTTACGTGTACACTATCTGCGTATCCGAAATTATATTCCGATGTGTTCAAGAGGAGAATCCTAAGAGAATAAGGAGAGTACTTAAAATGAAAGTGATTGACGGTGAATGTGTTGAAGAAGTAAAAATGGACAAGTATGAGTTTAATCCTTGGTTGAGAATTTGGTAAGACAAAATTGTGGTAAGATAGTAAGTATTCTTATGACATGAGTGTCTTAATCATGTTTATGTTGGACTGCATGTGAACTTACTAAGCATTTATGCTTACTCCCTCCTTTTCATTCATTGTAGTTTTAACATGCCGGATTGAGAATCAGGATAGGTCGAAGGCTCACTCATACTATCCGAAGACCTAAATTGGTAAAATGGCTTGTATATTTTGAGTGTGGCATGTATAGCACTATACTCACTTTGTGTAAATAATCTTATGATATGGTTATGGTTTGGTAAGAAAAGGTTTGGAAATGATTAGCCATTGGAATGACCAATCTAGATCATATTTGATGTCATGTATGTTTAATGTGTTAGTCCATGGAAAACCATAAAATGGTGAAATTCGTTATAAAATAGAATCACATAGCAACAGTGATGTAAATTGGAAAAATCACTAAAAATAGTAGAAATAGAATTAGATGATGAATAAAATATGTAATTGAATCCTAATGAATCTATTTTCACGTGGAAGAAACAAAATAGGTAAAAGAGTTGTATTTTATAAGATATTTAAATTTTTGTGAAATAGGGCCAGAGCAATTTCTAAATCCCCTATTCTGACTTTGGAAATTCACCAAATATTTTACAAATATAATTAGAAGTTATTCTTTATATGTAAATATTCCTTATTGAGTCTAGTTTTAATAGATACAAACGGCATAGTCTTTTTGAGTTTTGTACGAAGATAAAAGTGGTTCGTAGTGAACAGATGTCAAAGCAGTCGAATACGGAAATAGGGTAAACTTTAACTAATAAAATGTACTAATTGGCTAAACCAAAAATTCTAGGAAAAAAGTTGTAGATAGATATATGAGTATAGTTTCAAGGAACACTTACGGATCTTAATTTAAAGCTTTGGAACTCGAGATATGAATTTTTAAGCGACTATGACGTAGTTAGCCAGCTTGTCTGGAATTTCTAAAATAAATTGTTTGAGTTGTTTAATTAATGAATTAAACCCATTAACACCTCGTGCTCGACTCCGGTGACGGTCTCGAATATGGGGGCATTACATTTGGTGGTATCATAGTAGGTTTAGTCGGTTCTTGGACTAACGTGTTGTATGTACGGGTTTTGCTATACATGCCATGCTAAATATATATATTGTGATAGTGCGACGACTTCTGACCTTTTAAATGATTTTTTTATAGTAAATGGATCCCGATCCAGCTGTGGCTGATGATGTAGAGAGTAATGCACCAGCTCCGGCTGAAGGGGCGGTGCCGACTGAAAATCCATCTCCTACTGTTGGTCAAGGAGGAGGAGAAGGGGCTCGGGAAACCTTTCTTCAAATGATGAATGCGTGGTATACAGAGTTCATTCGTACGTACCCAAATGCACAACCTCCCCCACCTCCCCCGATTCCTCAACCTATACCCCCAATGCTTCAAGGTATGGATCTGATGAAATTTCATAGAACTCCAGTTGATAGAATCCGCAAGCAAGAGGCCGAAGAATTCAGAGCAAATGTTGATGATGATGCTAAGAAAGTAGAGTTTTGGCTTGAGAATTCTATTCGAGTATTTGATGAATTGTCTTGTACACCTGAGGAATGCTTGAAATGTGTTATATCATTGTTGAGGGATTTAGCCTATCATTGGTGGAAGACAGTGATTTCAATGGTACCGAAAGAGAAAGTGACTTGGGAATTCTTTCAAGAAGAATTTCGGAAGAAATACATCAGTGAAAGATTTGTTGATTAGAAGCGTAAAGAGTTTCTTGAGTTGAAGCAGGGCAACATGACAGTTACTAAATACGAAAGGGAGTTCGTTAGGTTGAGTAAGTATGCTAGAGAATATATTCCTACAAAGGCTAAAATGTGCAGACGATTTGAAGACGGACTCAATGAAGACATCAAAGTATTTTTTGGGATTCTTGAATTAAAAGAAATGGTAGTACTTGTTGATCGAGCTTGCAAGGCTGAAGAACTACTTAAAGAGAAGAAAAAAGTAGGGGCTGAGACTAGAAGTTGGAAGAAAAGATCGACGAGTAGTTCATTCTCACAGTAATCTAGAAAATCTAGAAATATGAATCCTCGCTTTCAGGTTTCGGCCGGACAATCATATGGAAATTCTAAGAAACAAAATGTGGGTCTTAAATCTTAGACTACTTTCGTGGCTAGTGTGGGGAATTCAAGATTTGTTAAGCCCGAGTGCCAGCGGTGTGGTAAAAATCATTTTGGCCCATGTAGAGCGAATGAATGTTTTCGGTGTGGTTCTCCGGATTATTTTATTAGAGACTGCCCAGAAGGAGTTGAGAAAGAAAAATTTCAGAGTGTAAAAGCTAGTGGTGCAGACTCGAGGGGAAGATATTCGAGAAAAGCTGGAAATGAAGCAAGTAGCAAGAATGTAGTCAGAGGTTCAGCAGCTAAACGTGAAGCAAGGGCTCCAGCTAGAACTTATGCCGTAAAGGCACGTGAAGATGCTTCATCACCCGACGTGATTACTGGTATATTTTCTCTTTATGATGTTAATGTTACTGCTTTGATTGATCCTGGTTCTACTCATTTATATGTGTGCATGAAATTGGTGTCCAGTATGAATATACCTGTTGAGTACACAGAATTTATGATTAGAGTGTCGAATCCATTTGGCAAATGTGTGACAGTTGATAAAGTATGCAAGAAATATCCTTTAATGATTTGGGGTCATTACTTTCTGGCCGACCTGATGTTGTTGTCGTTTGATGAATTTGATGTTATCTTGGGTATGGATTGGTTGACATTGCATGATGCTATAGTAAATTGCAAAGAAAAGGTTATAGAACTAAAGTGTTAAAGTGGTAAAATTCTGCGGGTTGAATCAGGCAAATCAGAGGCATTATCTAGTGTAATTTCTTCGATGTCGGCTCAAAGATATTTGAGGAAGGGTTATGAAGCTTATTTGGCGTATGTACTTAATACAAAAGAAATTGAAAAAAAATTGAATCAGTGCCGATTGTGTGTGAGCTCCGATCTCGATTGCTCCGTATAGAATGGCACCAGCAGAGTTGAAAGAATTAAAGTCGCAGTTGCAAGAGTTGACTAACAAAGGCTTTGTGAGACCGAGTTTTTCACCTTGGGGTGCTCCCATATTATTTGTGAAAAAGAAGGATGGTTCTATAAGATTGTGTGTGGACTATCGGCAATTAAACAAGGTGACAATCAAGAACAAGTATCCGTTGCCAAGAATTGATGATTTGTTTGATCAGCTGAAAGGAGCAACATGGTTTTCAAAGATTTATTTGAGATCTGGGTACTACCAGCTGCAAGTAAAAGAGTCAAATGTGCCTAAAACTGCTTTTAGAATAAGGTACGATCATTATGAATTTTTAGTTATGCCATTCGGGTTAACAAATGCTCCTGCTGTGTTTATGGGTTTGATGAATCGCATATTTCGGCCATACTTGGACAAATTTGTTGTGGTTTTCATAGATGACATCTTAATTTTTTCGAAAGAAGAGACAGCGTATGCCGAGCACTTGAAGATAGTTTTGCAAACTTTGAGAAATA
The DNA here is from genome assembly GCA_025698465.1 of Gossypium longicalyx. Classification (NCBI taxonomy): domain Eukaryota; kingdom Viridiplantae; phylum Streptophyta; class Magnoliopsida; order Malvales; family Malvaceae; genus Gossypium; species Gossypium longicalyx. The sequence goes on from CM047003.1 coordinate 61,329,975, forward strand.
AGCAGTTATATGCCAAGTTTAGTAAAAGTGAATTTTGGCTTCGGGAAGTTGGATTTTTGGGTCATATTGTTTCAGGTGATGGTATACGGGTTGATCCTAGTAAAATTTCAGCTATTGTTGATTAGAAACCACTAAAAAATGTAACCGAGGTTAGAAGTTTCTTGGGGCTAGTTGGGTATTATTAGCGGTTTGTAAATGGATTTTCTATAATTGCTACTCTTATGACTAGACTACTTCGAAAGGATGTTAAATTCGAGTGGACGGAAGAATGTCAACAGAGTTTTGAGAAATTGAAAAAGTTATTAACTAAAGCACCAGTGTTAGTACAACCCGAATCAGGTAAAGAATTTGTGGTGTATAGTAATGCTTCTCGAAATGGCTTAGGATGTGTACTTATGCAAGAAGGAAAAGTGGTGGCTTATGCTTCGAGGCAGTTAAAATCTCACGAAAGAAATTATCCAACTCATGATTTGGAATTGGCTGCTATAGTATTTGCTTTGAAGATTTGGCGACATTATCTGTATGGTGAAAAATGTCGAGTATATACCGACCACAAAAGTCTTAAGTACTTGATGTCACAAAAAGATTTGAATTTGAGACAGTGAAGATGGTTGGAGTTATTGAAAGATTACGAGCTTGTTATTGACTACCCTCCGGGAAAAGCGAATATGGTTGGCGATGCTTTGAGCAGAAAGTTTCTATTTGCTTTGAGAGCTATGAATACTCAGTTAAAGGTATCAGATGATGGTTCGATTTTAGCAGAGTTAAGAGCAAGATCGATGTTTTTACAAGAGATTTGAAAAGCTCAGAAAAATAATGAAGATTTGCAAGCCAAAAGAAAACAATGTGAGGTTGATACAAGGTCAGATTTCAGAATCGGTTCTGATGGTTACTTGATGTTTAAAGATCGGATTTGTGTACCGAAAAATGATAGTTGATTCAAAAGATTTTGCATGAAGCACATAATGGTTGTTTGGCGGTTCACCCAGGCAGTACAAAAATGTATAATGACTTGAAGAAAATGTATTGGTGGAATGGAATGAAAAGAGATATCTCTGAGTTTGTATCAAAGTGCTTAATTTGTCAACAAGTGAAAGCTGAACACCAAGTACCTTCGAAACTACTCTAGCCTATCATGGTTCCTGAATGGAAATGGGATCGGATTACTATGGATTTTGTATCAGGGTTGCCGTTAACCCCGGGGAAGAAAGATGCCATCTGGGTAATAGTTGACAGACTGACTAAATCGGCTCATTTTATTCCGGTACGTACGGATTATTCTCTTAATAAGTTGGCCGAATTGTATATCAGTGAGATTGTTAGACTTTACGGAATACCTTTGTCAATCATTTCGGATAGAGATCTGAGATTTACTTTGCGATTTTGGCAAAAGTTGCAAGAGGCATTAGGTACGAAGTTAAATTTCAGCACTGGCTTTCATCCACAAACTGATGGATAATTAGAGAGAGTGATTCAGATTCTTGAAGACATGCTCAGATGTTGTGTATTGGAATTTCAAGGTAGTTGGGAAAGATACTTGCCGTTGGCAGAATTTGCTTATAACAATAGTTATCAGACGAGTTTGAAGATGGCACCTTATGAAGCATTGTATGGTCGTAAATGTCGGACGCCATTGTATTGGACTGAACTCAAGGAAAATCAAATTTATGAAGTTGATCTAATAAAAGAAACCGAAGAAAAAGTGAAAGTGATTCGAGATTGTTTGAAAGCTGCTTCGGATAGATAGAAATCTTATGGGAATTTGGAACGAAAGGAAATCGAGTTTGAAGTTGGTGATAAGGTATTTATAAAAGTGTCACTCTGGTGAAATCTTGTGGCAAAAGCACGGGGTAGAAGAGACTACATGGGAACGTGAGGAAACTATGAGAAATCAATACTCACACCTGTTTATCGGTAAGATTTTCGAGGACGAAAATCCTTAAAGGAGGGAGAGTTGTAATATCTCGAATTAGGGCCTAATCAGAATAGTGGTTTCGTGACCACAAATCCGAGATAGAAATAATTATTTTATAATTATTTTGAGGTTTATGATATGATTGCATGATTGTGTGAAAATTTCAAAGTGCTTAAATTGAAATTAGGGACTAAATCGAATAATTTGCAAAACTTGTATTCTAGAAGTTTTTAGTATGAAATTACTTTAGAATATTAATGAGGAGGTCTTAAATAGAAATTTGACCAATTTCTAAAATTTTGGACAAAAACGGGCTTGTACATGAAAATTTTCAAAGAAAGGTATTAAGGGTATTTTGGTCATTTGGTAATTAAAAGATTAAAAAAAGGAAAAAGATGGTAAAATATGTCCATCTTCTTCATTAGGACAAAAATTAAAGGGTTCTCCATAGCTAGGGTTTGTTTCAAGCTTCCAAGCTCCATAATAAGTGATTCCAAGCCCCGTTTTTAATGTTCTTTACGTTTTTGGAGTCCCGGTAACTTGATTTAGCTTATGCTAGCAATAATTTAACCTAGGGTTCATATTTGGAAAAATACCCATAGGTGAAATTTGTGTATTTTGGTGTTTTATGATAGAATATGAGGTTTTAAATTATGCTAGACAACTTGTGCTACTCGGTTTTAAGTGAAAACGAGTAAAAGGGCTTAATTAGTAAAAATACCTAATATTCATAAGTACATGTTAGAGTGTGAATTTGATGTTGCTATAGACGGGGAAAATGATCAGCATGTCATAAAACATAAGAAAATAGGATGAGGTTTAATTTACGAGCCTTGGGGCAAAAGTGTAAATATGTGAAAGTTTAGGGGCAAAATGGTAATTTTGCCAAAGTTCGTACTAAGGGCTGTTTTGATGAATGTATGTATTAAATAAATTAATTTGGTATCATAGATCAAGAGAAACAAGATTCAAATCGTGATCGAGGGAAAAACAAAGTTTACGAGGAATAGGCGCGATTACTAATATTTTGTATCGAGGTAAGTTCATGTGTAAATAAGGTAACATAATTTTTATTTTAAGTGATTTAATGTTATTTATATGATATGATACTTATTATCATGAAATATTATGTTCTGTGAATTATTATTTTGGAATATGCAAATTATGTGAACAACTTGATAAGTATGAGATGCTAGCAAGTATCGGTTTCTATATTTCGAAGAAGGCGATCAAAATGTGTAATTGAGAAGAATCCCATTTGAACCTTGGGAATAGATTAGGGTACAAGTGACATGTCACTATCTGCGTATCCGAAATTATATTCCGATGTGTTCAATGGGAGAATCCTAAGAGAATAAGGAGAGTACTTGAAACGAAAGTGATTGATGATGAATGTGTTGAAGAAGTGAAAATGGACAGGTATGAGTTTAATCCTTGGTTGAGAATTTGGTAAGACAAAATTTTGGTAAGATAGTAAGTATTCTTATGACATGAGTGTCTTAATGATGTTTATGTTGGATTGCATGATCAAGTTACTTGTTATTTGCATGTGAACTTACTAAGCATTTATGCTTACTCCTCCTTTTCATTCATTGTAGTTTTGACAAGCCGGCTTGAGAATTAGGATAGATCGAAGGCTCGCTCACACTATCCGAAGACCTAAATTGGTAAAATGGCTTGTATATTTTGAGTGTGGCATGTATAGCACTATACTCACTTTGTGTAAATAATCTTATGATATGGTTATGGTTTGGTAAGAAAAGGTTTGGAAATGATTAGCCATTGGAATAACCAATCTAGATCATATTTGATGTCATGTATGTTTAATGTGTTACTTAGTCCATGGAAAACCATAAAATGGTGAAATTCGTTATAAAACAGAATCACACAGCAGCAGTGACGTAAATTGGAAAATTCACTAAAAATAGTAGAAATAGAAGTAGATAATGAATAAAATATATAATTGAATCCTAATGAATCTATTTTCATGTGGAAGAAACAAAATATGTAAAAGAGCTGTATTTTATAAGATATTTAAATTTTTGTGAAATAGGGCCAGAGCAATTTCTGAATCCCCTGTTCTGACTTTGGAAATTCTCCAAAAATTGTACAAAAATAATTAGAAGTTATGCTTTATATTTACATGTTCCTTATTGATTCTATTTTTAAGAGATACAAACGGCATAGTCTTTTGAGTTCTGTAAAAAGATAAAAGTGGTTCGTAGTGAACAGATGTCAAAGTAGTTGAATGCGGAAACAGGGTAAACTTTAACTGTACTAATTGGCTTGACCAAAAATTCTAGGAAAAAATTAGTAGATAGATATATGAGTCTCGTTTCAAGGAAAATTTACGGATTTTAATTTTGAGTTTTGGAACTCGAGATATGAATTTTTAAGCGACTGTGACGCAGTTAGCCAACTTGTCTGGAATTTCTAAAATAAATTGTTTGAGTTGTTTAATTAATGAATGAAGCCCGTTAACACCTCGTGCTCGACTTCGGTTACGGTATCAGGTACGGGGGCGTTACAGTTCTTGTAGGCTTGGGCCGTTATGAGCCTCGTTGGGCTGGGATAGGCCGTATGGGCCCAATGGGCTCGTGGGCCCCACATGGACTAAATTTACGGTAAGTGACAAATAATGAAGTGAGCTATGGTGATCACATAGTCGTGACTGAATTTGGGCTAAATGGGCCACACGAGCGTGTGGGCACATTTACATTGTTTTGGCCATATGGGTTATCTGAGTCGTTAGAGATGACTGTAGACCTTTTGAAGGGTCGTTATCTGTACCGAGACCCCAAAATTGGTTAAATGATAGAAATACCCTTGAGGGGTAAAATTACCATTTTACCCCCAACCGATGAAATGACCATTATACCCCTAGTGGTAGGTTAATTGATGTGTGTATGTCATTTATATGACTGGTTTTGAGTATGACATACTGGATACATGTAATATTTATGACATGACATACTGCATAGGGTTAGGACTTTTATATGGAGGAAGTACTATACTGGTGACTATGTCACATTCACTGTTACTGGTGGCTACGCCACAATTACTAACACTGGTGGCTTTGCCACAGTTGCTGTTTCTGGCAGCTATGATGCATTATTATTACTGGCAGCTTTGCTGCGATATTGGTGTGCTGGGTGGGTGGGTCGATTTATATCCCTACGTGGTGTGTTGGTTGGTACGGGTGATGTGATGGCAAGATTTGGGTGGGATGCATAATTGTATTACAACATCATCATTCTTGTATAGGGCTAAGGCCCGCATCGCATCGACATTGTATAGGGCTAAAGCCGCATATTTTACATATTCTGATTTTTGTTGTCTATTAGGGGATTACACACTGAGTTTTCGTAAACTCGCCCTTTCTTTTTAACTCTATAGGTAATCCCCAGCCTTAGACGATTTGGTGCTACGTGGGACGTAGAGGTGGCCACACGACTGTCGTGTCTTGCATTTCGATTTATTTAAATTAAATTTCACTTTTGGGTTTTTAATTTTGTAACAACGCCGTTTGTGGGTTTTAATTTTTAATTGGGCTTTGGATTATATATTTTTAAACTGCTAGTCTAGGTAAAGACGAGGTTTTAAAGTAATTACTGTTTTCTAAAACACGCGTTTAAAACTTCATCGACTTAAAAAGCTTCCACGTCTTTAAATCAATTTAATATAAAACTGATGGTTAATAAGGTAAACATTTTGACGAGAAATTTTGTTAAATAATAATGAAAGGATTTAAACACAATAATGGATTTTTACCGAAAGGATCAATTTTTGAAAAACACTTCGATGTGACATGCTAGATTCGGTCATAACATCTAGGCCGGGTTTGGGGTGTTACATTTAGTGATACTAGAGCCAGGTTTGCAAAACTCGGCTATGGAATGGGTTTTTAAAATTTTGATTTTTAAACATTGTGATTTGAAATGTGGCACATCGAGTCTCCGGCACCAAATCTGTAAGTTTTCTGACACTGTTTATTGTTATAGCTGAAATGTATACTGAGGGACTACTTTAGTTAGAGTAAATTGAGACTTTAGAAGACAAAAAACTATAGTAAGATTCTGTTCTGCGGAAACAAACCCTAATTACTGTCATCAATAACACATTGTTAATAATCACTGAAATTATAAACTGATACATAAGACTTTTAAACAAAAAATTAGCTATCGAAATGAGCACAAGATGTACTTGCGGAAGGGGTACACAAGGCTACGGTAGAGGCCGAAGAAGTGCTAGAGCTAGGTCTTCAGCATCGGGTCACATGCCTGCTAGGGAGGCACCAGCCTCATCGCTAACTGAGATAGGTCTCATGACCGAGCAGTTGGGGATGATGCTCTATCCCAAGCAATGCTACGTGTTCTTGAAAGGGTTGCTGGAGCGAGTACTAGATTAGTGGGCCAAAAGTCAATTTCTGAGCGACTCCGGTCTAATGGGGTGGAAATCATCAGGTGTGTTTCTGGTGTAGCCCGAAATGTGGCAGAGTATTGGTTGAGGGCTACCAAGAAGATAATGGACGACCTAGACTGTACTGTGGAGCAAAAATTAAAAGGAGCAGTGTCTTTACTACGAGATAAGGCCTACCAATGGTGGCTCACCGTGAGAGAGGGTACGCAGGCCGACCGTTTGACATGGGATTTCATTAAAGTGACTTTTTCAGGGAAGTATGTGGGTGCAAGCTATGTGGACGCTCGAAGGAAGGAATTTCTGAACTTGACCCAAGGGAATAAGACTGTGGCAGAGTACGAGGCAGAGTTTCTACAGCTGAGTCGGTATGCTCGTGGGATAGTCGCACCTGAGTATGAACGCTGTGTGTGGTTAGAGGATGGCCTCCGAGATGAGTTTCCTATGGTGATATCTCCGCAAAGGGAGTGAGACTGTGCTAACCTTGTTGAGAAAGCAAAAATTGCTGAGGATGTGAAGCGCTCTGTGTAACATCCCGAAATATGGCCTAGTCGAAATAGTGGTTTCAAGACCACAAATCTGACATCAAAATATTTATTTTATGACTGTTATGAGGTTTAGAATATTAGTATATGCATGTGTTAAAGTTTCATGAAGACACTCTTTGAGTAAGGTGTCCAATTTTAAAATAGGGACCAAATTGAATAAATTATAAAACTTGGATTCTAGAAGCAATTTGTATGAAATTTCTTTAGATTATAAATTAGAAGCTCTTGGAGAGCATTTTTCCCAATTTCTAAGTTTTTGGACAAAAATGAGCTTGTATGGATGAAATCTAAAAGAATAAGGGCATTTTGGTCATTTGGCATTTTAACGAAATAAAATAGGAAAAATAAGCCAAAATCAGCTCATTTTCCTTCTTGTTGCTGCCGAAATTCTAGGGTTCTCCATAGCTAGGGTTTCCAAGCTTTTCAAGCTCAATAGTAAGTGCTCCCAAGCCCCGTTTTTAATGTTCTATGTATTTTTGAAATCCTGGTAGCTTACTCTCTCTATTTCTACCCATATTTCATGCTAGGGTTCATGTTTAGAAATTTACCCATTCATGATTTACTTGTATTTTGATGATTTATGGTGGGTTATGAAAGTTGGATGTGTGTTAAACATCTTTTCCAAGGTGATTTTCATGAAAAACACTTATAAGGATCTTTTTGTAAAAGGAATAAAATGTGTAGTAGAAATGAGAAATAATGGAAAAATGTGGGCTGCCATAGGAGGGAAAAATGTTTGGCCAGGCTTGGGTAAGGTAGAAATTGCATGTGTTTCATTATACGAGCCTAGGGACTAAATTGTAAAAATGTAAAAGGTTAGGGGCAAAATAGTCATTTGGACCGGGGGTAAAATTTAAGCTCAAAAAGGTACAATGTGAGTTATTAATGATTTATCTTTATTATTCTAGATCTCGAGGAACAAATTTCGGAGGTCGGTCGAGGAAAACAAAAGGTTTCAGAATAATAGAAACACAATACCCAGACTAGTAACAGGTAAGTTCGTATAACTTAAAGTAAACCCATAATATGCTTAATTGCATGATTTATGAATGTATGATAATTGCATTTGATGATGGAAGGAAAATCCATGAAATGCATCCTTAATAATGATATGTTGATAAATGTCCCGATTGAGGTTAAAAAGGGAAATTCGATGGGTAAACCATGATCTATATGTGACTTGGGATCCTGCATGTGTTGCAGAAAGGATTTCACCTAGACGGGTAGTCCATTAATCACAAATATAGAAAGGATCAAGCCCGGACGGGTGTAACGCCCCAAAAATCTCGAAATCCCAATTTTTTTCTTTTTTTTTTTTGGTTTTGATAAAAAAATGTGTGCTTAGTATTCCCAGTTAGGTGATAATTGTGTGATAGTAGGCCTCGATTAAGGTTTGAGTTTGAACCTAGGTGTAAAGAAAATTATGGGTTAATAATTAAAAGGACCTTTTTGGCAAATTGGTGGGCTTTTGAATAAATGAAGGAAGAATTGGACTCAAGGAAGCCCTATGGTGGAGTGGCAAGTGGCGTCACATGTAAGGCAGGGAGGTAAGGGCGTCAAAAGCGGGATTTATTTTTGCTTAGAAGTGAGACAGAGGTGGCGTTGGAATGAACTTTATAAAGAGTGATAAGAGGAGAAATTTGAGGAGGGGATTGGGGAGTTATCAGGGAGAAAAACTAGGAGATGAGGAGTGAAGAAGAGGTGGAGCCAAATTAGGAATTGGGGCATAGGAAATTCGGCTAAAAGGGCTATATATATGAGCCGAATGTAGGGTTACCAGGCTAATGTCGAATTCCCCTTCACTTGGTTGCCAGAAACCTTTCTTTTTTCTCTTTCTCTCCAAGATCCAAAAACCGAAAATCCCTTGTTCTTCTTCTGTTCTTTGTGCCGATTTTCCACTCTTCCTCAACTCAATTATTTTTTATTCACTTTTAATCTAGCTGATTTCTTCTTTTCTTTTCCCTTGGAGCCAAATAACCCTTTCTTTGCCATACAAATTGCATGGGCCGAACACCTCTTTGGCCAAATACCCTTGGTGCCGCAACTACCCTTTTCACTCAGACAATTCTAGTGTAAGTGTTTTGGTTCTCCCAATCGGTTTTGCTAAGTATCGATTATTCTATCGCTTACTTCTTCTAGTCGGTTTTGATAGGATTAAGTATTAAATCTTAGTTTTTGGATCTCTGCCGATTTGCTTCCTAGGTGTTGAAACGTTAGTAAGTGTTCTTCACTTCGGTAAGAGTTGGCTGAGTAGGCTTAGGTAAAAAGGGTGATATATGTCGGATACAAGTTACCCATTACGTTTTTAACGGTAGAGGTTAATGCAGATCTGAGGAGTACACGTGATTAGTGATCAAAGGAAGAGCTAGTAGGGTTTCGCGTTTCAGGTAAGGTTAAGGTGAGGTTTCAGTTTTTGGTAAAGTATTCGATAAGTGTATGAGATTAATCCTTGAGTGATATCGATTGTAGGTTTGTGGCTAGGAGGATCGCAGCACACTTTCTTACAAGGTGTGTACATACACTGCACACACACAAGTAAATCGTCAAGTGCCAAAAAGTCAAAAAGCCGAAGAGTCAAAAGTTTGGCTACGGTAGTCTTGCGAGTGTGCGAACACTCATGAGGGGAAACTGATAGGTTATTTGAGACCCCATGGGCGATTCCATGGACTTGGGCTGTGAATTGGTGAACCGAGCCAGAATGGGCTTAATGGGCCTGATGGGTTGTTGGGCCCATAATAGGCAAAAATTGATAATTGATGCTATGTGATGGAAAATTCGTATGTAAGCATGAATAAAGATGTGATTTGGGCCTAATGGGCTATATAAATGTGATTTGGGCCTAATCAGCCATATGAATATGATTGGGCCTAGTGAGTCATATATAGGTATGTGGATTTGTCTAGGCTTTGTAAGAGGTTTTGGGCCTAGTATATGATGACTGCGTAAAACTTAATTAATTTAATGAGACCGTGGACAAGTCATAGGGTTAAGGTGTGGCAACGGGTATATACATGTCTAGGATTGGATCTAGGGAGAGCTTGGTACTTAAGCAGTCTTAATGACTCACCTCCTCTTCTCTGGAATCCTACCTGGTGCATAATATTCGTTCATTTTAGCTCACGGGATTTGTTAACGGGCCAAGGTAAGTAAAAACCCGTAATAAAGGAAAAATTACCAAAATGCCCTTAAGGGCGAAAATGACCAAAATACCTTATGTGTTGAATGTAAGTTTTATGGATGTTCATGCATATTTGCTGCATACATATGATATTCTGCTTAGGTTGCATAAGGGTTGGGAATTATGGAATAGAGGAAGTATATGAGGATCGCAAGTTTTCTTGACAACTGTGGATCCATCGACGGCTTTTAAGCCCAATATGTGAATAAAGGTAGTTTCGCAACCGGGCTACCATCATCCAACAAACTTAAATGGGTAAGCATCGTCCTCAAGTTTGACTTAACCATTGAGTCGTAGAAAAATGCTTGGTTTATCAAAAGGTGAAGGCAGAACATCAGTTGCCTCCAGGATTGCTTCAGCCAGTAAAGATTCCACTCTGGAAGTGGGAAAGGATCACTATGGACTTTGTTAGTGGCCTACCCTTGACGCCTATGAAAAAAGACTCGATATGGGTTATAGTGGATCGGTTAACCAAGTCTGCTCATTTTGTACTGGTTCACACCGATTACTCGTTACAAAAGATGGCAAGGTTGTATGTGGCGGAAATTGTAAGATTGCATGGAGTGCCAGTCTCCATAATATCTGATAGGGACCCACGTTTCGTTTGCGATTTTGGAAGAAGTTGCATAAGGCATTGAGTACTAGGTTAAACTTCAGCACGGCATTCCACCCTCAAACTAATGGACAGTCGGAAAGGGTGATCCAAGTATCGGGAGATATGTTGAGAGGATGTGTGATTGAGTTTCGAGATAGCTGGGAGGACTATTTGTCGTTAGCCAAATTTTCGTACAATAATAGCTTCCAAGCAAGCATAGGGTTGGCTCTGTATGAAGCATTGTATGGGCGAAGGTGTCGAACTCTAACATAATGGACGGAGTTGGGCGAATGAAGAGTTTTGGGCCCTGAGTTAGTAACCGATACTAAGGATAAGGTGAAATTTATTAGGGATCGGATGAAGGAGGCCTCGGATAGGTAGAAGTCGTATGCTGACCTTAAACGACGAGTGATAGAGTATGTAGTGGGGGACTTAGTTTTTCTTAAGGTCTTCTCATGGAAGAAGGTATTAAGGTTTGGTTAGAAAGGTAAGCTAAGCCCAAGGTTCATTGGGCCATATTGGGTTGTGAGGTGGATTGGGCCAGTCGCTTATTAGCTGGAACTACCTTCTGAACTAAGCCAAATCCACATTTTGTTTCATGTTTCCATGCTGAGACGGTATCGCTCAGATCTTTCACATGTCATGGCAGTTGAGGAAATCGAGGTCAGGCCAGACCTAACTTTCGAGGTAAAGCCCATACAAATAATTGGTCGAGATGTCAAAGTACTGAGAAGGAAGTCCGTTCCATTATTGCGAAATCACAAGGCTGAGGAGGCTATTAGGAACCTAAGGAAGCGATGCGACGTCAATATCCTCAACTGTTTAAACAAGGTAAAATTTTAGGGACAAAATTTCTTTTAGGGGGTAGAGTTGTAACACCCCAAAAATCCCAAATATTTTTTTCGGTTTTGATGAAAAAAATGTGTGCTTAGTATTCCCTGTTAGGTGATAATTATGTGATAGTAGGCCTCGGTTAAGGTTTGAGTTTGAACCTAGGGATAAAAAAACTATGGGTTAATAATTAAAAGGACCTTGTTGGCAAATAGGTGGGCTTTTGAATAAATGAAGGAAGAATTGGGCTCAAGGAAGCCCTATGGTGGAGTGGCAAGTGGCGTCACATGCAAGGCAATGAGGTAAGGGGTTCCAATCCCTCCTTGCTCAAAAGAGGGATTTATTTTTGCTTAGGAGTGGAACAGAGGTGGCGTTGGAATGAACTCTGTAAAGAGTGATAAGAGGAGAAATTTGAGGAGGGGATTGAGGAGTTATCAGGGAGACAAACTAGGAGATGGGGACTGAAAAAGAGGTGGAGCCGAATTGGGAATTGGGGCGTAGGAAATTCGACTATAAGGGCTATATAGGAGGCGAATGTAGGTTTGCCAGGCTAATGCCGAATTCCCCTTCACTTGGTTGCCAGAAACTTTTCTTTTTTCTCTTTCTCTCCAAGACCCAAAAGCCGAAAATCCCTTGTTCTTCTTCTATTCTTTGTGTCGATTTTCCACTCTTCCTCTACTCAATTCTTTTTGATTCACTTTTAATCTAGTAGATTTCTTCTTTTCTTTTCCCTTGGAGCCGAGTAACCCCCTCTTTGCCATACAAATTGCAAGGGCCGAACACCTCTTTGGCCGAATACCCTTGGTGCCGCGACCATCATTTTCACTTAGACAATTCTAGTGTAAGTGTTTTGGTTCTCCCAATTGGTTTTGCTAAGTATCAATTATTCCGTCCCTTACTTCTTCTAATCGATTTTGGTAGGATTAAGTATCGAATCTCAGTTTTTGGATATCTGCCGATTTGCTTCCTAGGTGTTGAAACATTGGTAAGTGTTCTTCACTTCGGTAAGAGTTGGCCGAATAGGCTTAGGTAAAAAGGGTGATATATGTTGGATACAAGTCACCCATTATGTTTCTAATGATAGAGGTTAATGCAGATCTGAGGAGTACACATGATTAGTGATCAAAAGAAGAGCTAGTAGGGCTTCGCGTTTCAAGTAAGCTTAAGGTGAGGTTTCAGTTTTTGGTAAAGTATTCGATAAGTGTATGAGATTAATCCTTGAGTGATATCGATTGTAGGTTCGTGGCTAGGAGGATCGCAGTACGCTTTCTTACCAGGTGTGTACATACACTGCACACACACAAGTAGATCGGCAAGTGCCGAAAAGTCGAAAAGCCAAAAGTTTGGCTACGGTAGTCTTGCGAGTGTGCGAACACTCGTGAGGGGGAAACTGATAGGTTATTTGAGACCCCATGGGCGATTCCATGGACTTGGGCTGTGAATTGGTGAACCGAGCCAGAATGGGCTTAATGGGCCTGATGGGTTGTTGGGCCCATAATAGGCAAAAATTGATAATTGATGCTATGTGATGGAAAATTCGTATGTAAGCATGAATAAAGATGTGATTTGGGCCTAATGGGCTATATAAATGTGATTTGGGCCTAATCAGCCATATGAATATGATTGGGCCTAGTGAGTCATATATAGGTATGTGGATTTGTCTAGGCTTTGTAAGAGGTTTTGGGCCTAGTATATGATGACTGCGTAAAACTTAATTAATTTAATGAGACCGTGGACAAGTCATAGGGTTAAGGTGTGGCAACGGGTATATACATGTCTAGGATTGGATCTAGGGAGAGCTTGGTACTTAAGCAGTCTTAATGACTCACCTCCTCTTCTCTGGAATCCTACCTGGTGCATAATATTCGTTCATTTTAGCTCACGGGATTTGTTAACGGGCCAAGGTAAGTAAAAACCCGTAATAAAGGAAAAATTACCAAAATACCCTTAAGGGCGAAAATGACCAAAATACCTTATGTGTTGAATGTAAGTTTTATGGATGTTCATGCATATTTGCTGCATACATATGATATTCTGCTTAGGTTGCATAAGGGTTGGGAATTATGGAACGGAGGAAGTATATGAGGATCGCATGGTTGCTTGACAACCGTGGATCCACCGACGGCTTTTAAGCCCAATATGTGAATAAAGGTTGTTCCGCAACCGGGCTACCATGGATGTGTATCGATTGGGTGGGTCGATATTTATATCCCCACATGATGTGTATCAGGGGATGGAGATGATGTGTAGCGGTTGGATATTTGGGGTAGGATTGCACTGCATTGCATTGCATGTATGATTTTACGGTGGTTGATGTTTGCTTTATGTTTGTTGAGGGTAGTACACACTGAGTTTGCGAAAACTCACCCCCCTCTTTTATTTTTCTTAGGTGATGCTCAGTAGAAGGTTCAATGTTTGGAGGGACTCTAGGTGGCCAGCTAGCAAGATAACTTGGATTTGTTGTAAAAGCATATAAGTTCCTAGTTTATTAAGTAATTTTTAGTCTGGATTGTAATAAAGCCTCCCCTTTTTGTTATTACTTGGATTATTGTTTTCATACGTTGTAATTACGAGAAGTGGAATATGGGTTTCCTAAATCATTGTATGTTTTCTACGTTTTCGCAACTAAATTTTAAAATGACAAATTTTCACAAATCATAAGCTTAAACAAGTTTTTGCGTTTGAAAGGAGAGTTTTTATAAGTTTATAAGGTTTCAAATTTTAAAGAAGGTTTTTCAATGAAAATAAGGTTTTCGCTAAAACACTTCAATGTGATACGCCAGATTCGGCCATAACGTCTGGGCCAAATTTAGAGTGTTACAACGGGTGTTCCTTGAGTGATCTAACCTCTCGAAGAATATATGTGCATTGAGGATTTAGCCCAGACGGGTAATCTGATTAGGGTTTGAATTTAGCCTGGACTGGCAATTCGGATCCAAACTCAGTACGGGTGTTTGTCGCTATAAGGGATTTAGCCCGGACTGGTAATCCCGACATCACCTTATGAGTTTATGTTACGGGGGATTTAGCCTGGACTGGTAATCCCGCCGTAAAATGTGAGGTTCGCGGGAGTGCACACCTGAAATGATCATTCTTATGAATTAATGGTAAATGGATAATTCATCAAAAATTCCTAGAAACTCAACGGGATTAATATGGTGAATGTAGATGAAATGATGAATGATGAGCTCATTTAAGACAAATTAAATGGTACCTTATTATTGTGACTAACTTGTTAATTGAGTGCATGTGTTAGGAATATCATTCCCATGCTTGTTGATTCTAATGCATAATATGGCTTTACGCTAATTAACCGGTAAGTTTACTTTCTAGTTATTTGGGCTTACTAAGCATGTAAATGCTTACCCCTCTCTTTTCCCTATCTTACAGAGCTCGAGGACTCGTAAAGGTTGGAAGACGATTGGAGAATCAACACACTATCTACTAGCTCAGCTTTGGTATATAGATACTTATGTTTTGTTCAATGGCATGTATAAAACTTTTGAGTATTTGGTCATATGTGTCATTTGATTTGCCAAGATGAAGGCATGTAAAAATATACATATTTTTTGTATATGGCCATGGGAAGTGGCTCATTTATAAATAGGCCATGACCTACAAATCTATGCATGTTTATGTTATTATGCGATGGCTTGGTTTTTAATTAGCAATGAGTTGTAAGAATGAGCCAATCTCAAATATGTCAATGAGGCATGGAAATCCCTAAATGTAAAATAGGAATTAACCTAGCATGTATGAAACCAATGACACGAGGTGCAATAAGGTCAATCAAAGTTTTCTACAAGTTTATAATTTGGCCTTAACTTGTATTAAAGTAACCTATAAGTATGTTTGGTTGATAGAGGGTGATCAAAGGCTTGGAAAATATCGTAGCAAGGTCCACACGGGTAGACACACGAGTGTGTGTCTAGGTCATGTGTGACACACAGCTTGCCCCCATGGGTATGTGGTATGGCCTTGCGTCCCCTGTACCTAAAGATTTAAGTCAGTATAGAACACGGGCTAAACACACGGGCATGTGTCTTGGCCGTGTGTCCCTAGATGCATATTGATGTTATAAATAGAGAGCCACACGGGCTGAAGGCACGGGCATGTCCTAAGACATACGGGCGTGTGTGTCCACACGGCCTTACCCCTACGTGCTATGACTCTCTAAGACAAGACAATCATTAAGTCGTCTGAAATTTATCAAATGTTTTCGATTTTGTCCCGCATCTTTGCGACGCATGTTTTAGGCCTTGAGGGCCTGTATAAGGGACAGTACGCATGAGTGTGTGAAGTTTTAAACATTGGGCGAAATTTGGTAAACTGGATTCGTATGTTGTGAAAGTTTAAACCTGGTAGCGCCTCGAGCCCTATCCCGATGTCGGATACGGGTGAGGGGTGTTTCATTTAGTGGTATCAAAGCTACGATTTAGTCGATTCTAGGACTACCGTAGAGAGTATTGAGGTTTGCTATACATGCCATTATAAAAATGTTAATAGTGTGATATCTTTTAATTGTTTAAATTGTTTTTCAATATAGTAAATGTCTTCCAATCAAGCACAAGATCAGTTCGAGGGAGCTGAGAGCCATTCTCCAGCTTCTGTACAACAAGCTGTATCTAGTAATAGTAGAAGGTTTATGTCTGAAGGCCGAGAAGAGGCCCGAGCCTCCTTCTTTAACATGATGGATGAATGGTTTAGGGATTATCTAAGGAATCGCCCCAACATTCCACGACCTCCCTCGCCCCCTAACCAACCCAATGAGGAATTGCCACGAGGTATGGTATCGGTAAGAATCAGTAAGGCCCCCATAGATAAGCTTAGAAAGTATGGGGCTGAGGAATTCGGAGCTAAAATCGATGATGATGCTGAAAGAGCTGAGTTCTGGCTCGAGAATACTACACGGGTATTAGATGAATTGTCGTGCACACCTGAGGAGTGCTTAAAGTGTATCGTGTCCCTCCTGAAGGATACTGCATACCCCTGGTGGAAGACCGTATCTTCGGTGGTGCCAATGGAAAATATCACTTGGGAATTCTTCCAAGCAGAGTTTAGGAAGAAATACATCAGTCAAAGGTTCTTAGACTTGAAGTGAAAGGAGTTCTTCGAACTCAAACAAGGGAATAAGACTGTGGCAGAATACGAAAGGGAGTTTGTAAGGCTAAGTCAGTATGCAGCTGATTGGGTTCAAACCGAGTCAGAAATGTGTAAACACTTTGAGAAAGGTCTGAATGATAAAATCAAGTTGTTGATTGGGATTCTTGAAATACGAGAGTTCGCCGTACTAGCTGATCGGGCCAAGAAGGCCAAGGAGCTTAATAATGAAAGAAAGCAAGTAAAGAGAAAGGCTCGAGTTTCGAGCAAGAGATCCAGTGGTAAGACGCTCCCATTTCCTACAAAGAAATCAAGGAGCCAACACGAACGCTCCACTTCATTGGTAGGATATTCGGGTAAAGCGAGAGGCTCCAAACGACATAATTAGAAGTCTTCCTCCCCAATGGTGACTAGTGTGGGGAGTGTCGATGACCAAAAGTCAAAGTGTAAGAGCTGCAACAAATTTCACTTCAGAGAGTGCCGAATGAAGAGTGGTGCATGCTTTAGATGTGGTTCTCTTGACCACTTTCTCAGGGACTGCCCAGAGCAAATTGAAAAATAAGTGGAAGTAGCCTCGAGGTTAAGTGCTCCTGTTTCATGAGGTAGACCTCCGAGATACCCTGAAAGTGCTAGTGGTAGTCGAGTTACAGCTAAAGACACTGCAAAATTAGAGGCTCAAGCCCCGATAAGAACGTATGTAATATGCGTTCGAGAGGAACCCTCTACTCCTGACGCCATCACGGGTACTTTTGCTCTTTTCAATACGTGTGTTGTTGCCTTAATTGATCCGGGGTCGACACATTTATACATTTGCATGAGATTGGTGTCTAGTGTGAACATACCCATTGAACCTACGGAATTCATTATTAGAGTGTCGAACCCACTAGGAAAATCCATCCTAGTTGATAAAGTCTGTAAGAATTGTCCTTTGACAATTCATGGTCAATGCTTTTCAGCTAACCTTATGTTGTTACCTTTTGATGAGTTTGATGTAATACTTGGTATGGATTGGTTAGCCCTACATGATGTAATTGTAAATTATGGTAGCAAGTATGTTAAGTTGAAATGCCTGGATGGTAAGATTCTACGGGTTGATTTAAGAGAATGGGAACGCAGTCGGTCGTAATCACAGCGATGGTTGCTTAGAGATATATGAGAAAAGGGTACGAAGCCTACCTTGCTTTTGTATTGAACACTAAAGAAACAGAGTTAAAGATTGAGTCTGTGCCAATAGTATGTGAATATCTAGACGTATTCTCGGAAGAATTACCCAGATTACCTCCTGAAAGAGAGATCGAGTTTGGTATTAAACTAATACCAGGAACAGCTCCCATTTCTATTGCCCCGTACAGGATGGCGCCAACCGAGCTGAAAGAATTAAAAGCACAGTTGCAAGAGCTGACGGATAAAGGTTTTGCAAGGCCAAGCTTTTCACCTTGGGGTGCCCTCGTATTGTTTGTAAAGAAGAAAGATGGTTCAATGAGGTTATGTATAGATTATCGCCAAATAAACAAGGTGACTATCAAGAATAAGTATCCTTTGCCAAGGATCGATGATTTGTTCAACTAGTCGAGAGGAGCCACCGTATTTTCCAAGATAAATCTAAGGTCTGGCTATTATCAGCTACGAGTTAAAGAATTGAATGTACTTAAGACAACTTTCAGAACGAGGTACGGTCATTATGAATTTCTTGTCATGCTGTTTGGGTTAATTAATGCACCAAACGTATTTATGGACCTATTGAATAGGATCTTTCAACCATAGTTGGACAAGTTCATCATTTTGTTCATTGACGACATCTTGATTTATTCTAAAGATGAGACAGAACATGCGAAGCACCTGAGAACTGTGTTGCAAACCTTACAGGAAAAACAACTGTATGCTAAATTTAGCAAGAGTGAGTTTTGGCTCCAAGAAGTTGGGTTCTTGGGTCATATTGTTTTGGGTGAAGGTATCTGAGTGGGTCCAAGTAAGATTTCTGCCATTGTTGAATTGAAACCGCCTAAAAATGTAAACGAGGTTAGAAGCTTTTTGGGCTTAGCTAGTTACTATCGAAGATTTGTAAAAGGATTCTCCATGATAGCGACTCCAATGACGAGGTTTCTACAAAAAGACGTTAAGTTTGAGTGGACAGAGATGTGTCAGCATAGTTTCGAGAAGTTAAAGACATTGCTGACTGAAGCTCCTGTTTTAGTATTACCTGAGCCAGAAAAAGAGTTTGTGGTCTATAGTGATGCATCCTTGAATGGTCTGGGTTGTGTACTTATGCAAGATGGCAAGGTGATAGCCTATACTTCACGGCAATTGAAGTCACACGAGAAAACTATCTGACACAAGACTTAGAACTCGTCGCCATTGTTTTTACCTTGAAAATCTGGAGGCATTATTTATATGGTGAGACCTATCATGCATTTACCGATCATAAGAGTTTGAAGTATTTGATGACTCAAAAAGAATTGAATCTGAGACAACGGAGGTTGTTAGAATTCATTAAAGATTATGAGTTGATCATTGACTATCACCCGGGAAAGGCGAATGTGGTCATCGACGCGTTAAGCAGAAAATATTTGTTTGCACTTAGAGCCATGGACGTTTGATTAGCACCGTTTGATGATGGTTCAGTCTTGGTAGAGCTAGAGGCTAGGCCAACATTTCTTCAGGAAATCTATGATGTTCAAATTAACGATAGTGACCTGCAGGCTAAAAGAACTCAATGTGAGTCGGGCATTAAATCAGACTATCGGATCGTCCTGATGGATGTTTAATGTTCAGGAATAGGATTTGTGTACCCAAAGATGATGAGCTTATTCGAAAAATCTTGCAGGAAGCATATAATAGCCGTTTGTCTATTCATTTGGGAAGTACCAAGATGTACAACGATTTGAAAAAAATGTACTGGTGGAATAGTATGAAAAGAGACATCTCCAAATTTGTATCGAAGTGCCTAATATGTCAGCAAGTTAAAGCTGAACATCAAGTACCTTCAGGTTTGTTACAGCCTGTAATGGTCCCCAAATGGAAGTGGGACAAAGTTACTATGGATTTCGTGACAGGATTGCCGTTGTCTCCGAAAAAGAGAGATGCCATATGGGTTGTGGTGGATAAGTTAAAAAATTCGGCTCATTTTATTCTGGTAAGAATAGATTTCTCTCTTGATAAGTTGGCTGACTTGTACATATCTGAGATTGTGAGATTACATGGGGTACCGCTGCCGATTATTTCGGACAGAGACCCGAGGTTCACTTCGAGATTTTAGAAGAAGTTACAAGAAGCTTTGGGTACAAAGCTGAATTTTAGTACAGCTTTTCATCCACAAATCGATTGTCAGTCTGAGCAGATGATTCAGATTCTTGAGGATATGTTGTGATGTTGCACCCTCGAATTTCAGGGCAGCTGGGAAAAGTACTTGCCATTGGTAGAATTTGCCTACAACAATAGTTTTCAAACGAGTTTGAAGATGGTGCCTTATGAAGCCTTGTATGGTAGAAAGTGCCAAACTCCATTGTACTAGACAGAAATCAGAGAGAGTCAAATTCACGGGGTTGACCTAATCAAGGAGACTGAAGAAAAGGTTAAAGTAATACGAGAATGTTTAAAAGTGGCATTGGATAGGCAAAAGTCATATGCTAATCTGAAACGAAAAGAGATTGAGTTCCAAGTTGGAGATAAAGTATTGTTAAAAGTATCTCCATGGAATAAGGTGTTGAGATTTGGTCGAAAAGGCAAATTGAGTCTTCGATTTATCGGACCGTATGAGATCACCGAAAGAGTTAGACCATTAGCCTATCGACTGGCATGACCACCCAAACTGGAAAAGATTCATGGTGTGTTTCACGTATCTATGTTAAGACGTTATCAATCAGACCCCTCTCATGTGAATTCACCGGCTGATATTGAGATTAGACCAGACATGACCTATGGAGAGGAACCGGTCAAGATTTTGGCTCGTGAGGTTAAGCAGTAGAGAAGTAAAAATGTGGCTTTGGTAGAGGTTTTATGGTATCGACATGGTGTGGAAAAGGCTACTTGGGAGCCATAAGAAACCATGAGAAGCCAATATCCGAACCTGTTTACTGGTAAGACTTTCAAGGACGAAAGTCCTTAAAGGGGGGAAAATGTAACATCCTGAAATAGGGCCTAGTCGGAATAGTGGTTTTGGGACCACAAATCTGACATCAAAATATTTATTTTATGATTATTATGAGGTTTAGAATGTGAGTATATGCATGTGTTAAAGTTTCATGAAGAAACTCTTTGAGTAAGGTGTCCAATTGTAAAATAGGAACCAAATTGAATAAATTGTAAAACTTGGATTCTAGAAGAAATTTGTATGAAATTGCTTTAGATTATAAATTGCAAGGTCTTAGAGAGCATTTTTCCCAATTTCTAAGTTTTTGGACAAAAATAGGCTTGTATGGATGAAATCTAAAAGAAAGGGCTTAAGGGCATTTTGGTCATTCGGCATTTTAATGAAATAAAATGGGAAAAATAAGCCAAAATCAGCTCATTTTCCTTCCTGTTGCTGCCGAAATTATAGGGTTCTCCATAGCTAGGGTTTCCAAGCTTTTCAAGCTCAATAGTAAGTGCTCCCAAGCCTTGTTTTTAATGTTCTATGTATTTTTGAAATCATGATAGCTTACTCTCTCTATTTCTACCCATATTTCATGCTAGGGTTCCTGTTTAGAAATTTACCGATGCATGAGTTACTTGTATTTTGATGATTTATAGAGGGATATGAAAGTTGGATGTGTGTTAAACATCTTTTCCAAGGTGATTTTCATGAAAAACCCTTATAAGGACCTTTTTGTAAAAGGTGTAAAATGTGTAGTAGAAATGAGAAATAATGGAAAAATGTGGGATGCCATAGGAGGGAAAGATATTCGGCTAGGCTTGGGTAAGGTAGAAATTGCATGTGTTTCACTATACGAGCCTAGGGACTAAATCGTAAAAATGTGAAAGGTTAGGGGCAAAATGGTCATTTGGACCAGAGGTGAAATTTAAGTTCGAAAAGGTACAATGTGAGTTATTAATGATTTATCTTTATTGTTATAGACCTCGATGAACAAATTTTGGAGGTCGATCGAGGAAGACGAAAGGTTTCGAAACAACCGAAACACAATACCGAGACCAGTATCGGGTAAGTTCGGATAACTTAAAGTAAACTCATAATATGGCTAATTGCATGATTTATGAATGTATGATAATTGCTTTTGGTGATGGCAGGAAAATCCTTGAAATGCATCCTTAATAATGATATGTTGATAAATGTCCCGATTAAAGTTAAAAAGGGAAACTCGATGGGTAAACCGTGACCTATATGTGACTTGGGATCTTGCATGTGTTGTAGAAAGGATTTAGCCTGGATGGGTAGTCCATTAATCTCAAATATAGAAAGGATCTAGCCCAGACGGATGTTCCTTGAGTGATCTAGCCTCCCGAAGAATATATGTGTATTGAGGATTTAGCCCGGACGGGTAATCCGATTAGGGTGTGAATTTAGCCTAGACTGGGAATTCGGATCCAAACTCTGTAAGGGTGTTTGTCGCTATAAGGGATTTAGCCTAGACTAGTAATCCCAACATCACCTTATGAGTTTATGTTACGGGGGATTTAGCCTAGACTGGTAATCCCGCCGTAAAACGTGAGGTTCGCAGGAGTGCACACCTAAAATGATCATTCTTAAGAATTGACGGTAAATGGATAATCCATCAAAAATTCCTAGAAGCTCAATGGGATTAATATGGTGAACGTAGATGAAATGGTGAATGATGAGCTCATTTAAGACAAATTAAATGGTACCTTATTATTGTGACTAACTTGTTAATTGAGTGCATGTGTTAGGAATATCATTCCCATGCTTGTTGATTCTAATGCATAATATGGCTTTATGCTAATTAACTGGTAAGTTTACTTTCTAGTTATTCGGGCTTACTAAGCATGTAAATGATTACCCCTCTCTTTTCCCTATCTTACAGAGCTCGATGACTCGTAAAGGTTGGAAGACGGTTGGAGAATCAACACACTATCAACTAGCTCAGCTTTGGTATATAGATACTTATGTTTTGTTCAATGGCATGTACAAAACTTTTGAGTATTTGGTCATATGTGTCATTTGATTTGCCAAGATGAAGGCATGTAAAAATATACATATCTTTTTGTATATGGCCATGGGAAGTGGCTCATTTTGAAATAGGCCATGACCTACAAATCTATGTATGTTTATGTTATTATGCAATGGCTTGGTTTTTAATTGGCAATAATTTGTAAGAACAAGCCAATCTCAAATATGTGAGGCATGGAAATCCCTAAATTCAAAATGGGAATTAACCTAGCATGTATGAAACCAATGACACAAGGTTTACATGCAATAAGGTAAATCAAAGTTTTGTACAAGTTTATAATTTGGCCTTAACCTGTATTAAAGTAGCCTATAAGTACGTTTGGTTGATAGAGGGTGATCAAAAGCTTGGAAAATAGCCTAACAAAGTCCACACGGGTAGACACACGGGCATGTGTCTAGGCCGTGTGTGACACACGGCTTGCCCGCATGGGTGTGTGGTATGGTCGTGCGTCCCTTGCACCTAAAGATTTATGTCAGTATAGAACATAGGCTAAACACACGGGCGTGTGTCTTGGCCGTGTGTCCCTAGATGCATATTGATGTTATAAACAGAGAGCCACACGGGCTGAAGGCACGGCCGTGTGTGTCCGCACGGCCCTACCCCCACGGGCATGTGACTCTCCAAGACAAGACAATCATTAAGTCGTCCAGAATTTATCAAATGTTTTCAATTTTGTCCCGAACCTTTCCGACGTATATTTTAGGCCTCGAGGGCCTGTATAAGGGACAGTACACATGAGTGTGTGAAGTTTTAAATTTTGGGCGAAATTTGGTTAATCGGATTCATATGTCGTGAAAATTTAAACCCGATAACACCTCGAGCCCTGTCTTGATGTTGGATATGGGTGAGGTGTGTTACACTTTGAGCGCCAGAACAACAAGAAAGATAAGGGCAGAAATAAGAGGGATTTTGGACCCTTGGGTTTTTCTGGAAGGCCTATAAAGAGGGCCAGCTTTGATGGGCCAAAACCGAGCGATTCTTGTTATTGCTGCAAGACTGCAGCCTTGTGCTGATTGTGGAAGAGCTCACCAGGGTGAGTGTTCGAAACGAACTAGGCCGTGCTTTTGGTATGGGTCCATGGATCATCGGGTTAAAAACTGTACTGAAAGGCTTGTTCAGATGCAAGCTGTAGGTCAGGGCTATGTTCAGCCAGGGAGAGGTGGTCAACAGCCACCGAGAGGCCGTGGATAGGCTAGGGGTGGAAATAGATTGGGACGAGGTCGTGGAGCATCGTGCAGATGTGCTGGTAACATTGAGGCGAGACAGGCAGCCTTGGTCTATGTTGCTCGTCCCCGAGAGGATGGTGACACCCCTGACGTCATAACTGGTACGTTCCTGATTTATAATGTACTATACACTACTTTAATTGACATTAGGTCTACACACTAGTATGTTGCATGCACTGTGTCTGGGACATTGGGTAATCAGTTTGAAAATACTGTTAGTGAGATGACTGTGTTGAGTCCACTGGGACAGTCGGTTATGGTGAATAAGTTGTTCAGAGACGTGCCCCTAGAGGTCCTAGAGGTTGTCTTTCTGACGGATTTGATGGAACTGCTGTTTGGAGAATTTGATATTATATTGGGCATGGATTGGCTAGGGAAACACCGTGCGAAATTGGATTGTGTTGCTAAGTGTATGGTGTTGAAGTCTTCTAGGGGTGAGGAGGTGACTGTGATAGGGGAGCGAAGAGATTATCTGCCTACCTAATTTCAATGTTAAGGGCCGAGAAATTGGTTTGCAAGGGTTGCGAGACGTTTTTAGCTTATGTCGGTATTTTTGATTCTTATGGTCCTTCTGTTGGAGATGCCAGAACTGTTATGGAGTTTTCGGATGTATTTCTTGAGGAGCTTCCTGTGTTGCCTCCAGACCGTGAGGTCGAATTCGGTATTGAGCTCCTACCTGGAACAGCTCCGCTGTCCATCGCCCCTTATAGGATGGCACTAAAGGAGCTAGTGGAGTTAAGTGCTCAAACTTAAGAGCTACTGGACCGAGGATTCTGTAATGTCCTAAAATTTGGGGTATTTAGTTTTGTATGTTGCGTTGCATATATATGAGCTTATCTCAGTGGTTGGGTGTCCTTTGGAATGTGTTAGTGGTCTGATGTTTGAATCCCTACTTGTGCAGAATTTTGGTTTTTTGTCTTGAGTTAACCCTGTCATCTGTTGATATGGTTCTTAAATAAATGTGGTAGGGATATGTCATAAATAGGTTGCTAGTCAAGGGGTTAGAGGCTTATGTGCGCAAGGAGACTAATATTTTTGCCAAAGTGGGCAGCAAGAGGTTGTGTTTCAGTAAAAGTCTGAGTGATGGGAAGGTTGGAGAGATTTTAGGAGTGGTGGGAGGAGAAAAGTTAGGAGATATGGAAGGGATTGGGATTGGGATTGTGTTCAGTGGGAGTGATGTGGGGAGTGATTCAAGGAGAAATTTGAGGGAAGTTGGGGGAGGGTGATAGTACTGGCTGAATATGGGAGTCCCTTGGGTGCTAATTCAGTTTTAGCTAGGCGATTGCCGAATTTGAGAGGTTTTTGGGGTTTCATTTTGGTAAACTATTATTTTTTTTGAAACTTTTCTTTCTTATTCTCTCTTTCGGGTTATTTTTTACAATTAGGGTTCCCTTTCGTTAGTTTCTGTAGACAAGTGCGTTATTGATTGTGCCTTTTGGCTTTTCGATATTTGCATTTTCTTCATCTTCCCTCTCATCTCGACTCAAGTGGCTGGTTGGCCGAATATCTTGTACCTTCATAGTCTCCGAATCTCTTCCGTTTAGTTTGGGATAATCAGTTAATCCTTTCTCTTCTTCCCTCTCGTCTCAAGTGCACCGAATCTTGTTCTTGTACTTCCTTTTTTGAGTGTCGAGCCCTTCTTGTGTTCCTTTCCTGATCTTGGTGGTAAGTGTTGCAATTGTAACTTTGCTTTGTGCACTTCTTTCTCATACTGCCGAACCTTCAATTCTTTCTTTTAACACTCTCTCTTTTGGCCGGCGGTTATTAGGGAAGCGTTGCGCTTGTGTTGCCTTTTGGGGTTGGCATTTAGTTGGAGGGAAACCGTGTAACGATTGTTTCCTTTCACTCGTAGTTCTGCGCCTTGGTAAGTGATTCACTTGGTTAAGTGGTTAATTGTTAGGTTGTTACTTAACAAGATTAGATCCTTATGCAAATTCTTGACAATGAGTGGGTGGCTGCTAGCTTAAGGGAGGAGTAAACCCTACTTGCCATATTAAGGTAAGGGAATGGATCGATTAGGGATTTAAATGTTATTAAGAGGAGGTTAACTATATCGATTTAAGGGCTAACATTGTATCATACTTGGTTCTAGGTTGGCGTTGTAGAGATTGGTTCACTCATTATGAAAAGGTGTGTAATCACACTGCCTCAACTGTTATACGGCAAAAGTCAAAAATTGTTATCATCGGTTTCGCACGAGCGAAAGCACGCTTGGGTAGTCATCTAAAGCACTAAACACGAGTATGTGACTGCGGTGACCACCACGAGCGATCTCGTGGGCATGGGTCGTTATTAGGCCACGTTGAGCCAAGATGGGCCGTGTGGGCCCCACTCGGGCATACTGCACAGATGCATGGAGATAGTCAGGCTAGCTATGTAGTTGCACGGCCAAGGCCATTATTAGGGCTTGTTGGGCCACATAAGCGTGTGGGCCCATATGGGCCATATTATTGGGCTTAGGCCTATTTGTCACTGATGGATTTATAAGGTCGCACGTGTCACTCGAGATGATTGTAGGCCTATTGTAGGGTTGGTAAATATACCTAGGCTCTAATCTATTAAAAAGATAGATATACCCCTATGAGGTAAATGACTAATATACCCCTGTATGATATATGACTGTTTGAGCATGCCACGATTATTGTATGTACATTCATACTATGTTGCATTGCATGGAGTGGGATTTAAGATATTGGAGGAAGTGTACTGAGAGGCTATATGCCTATTACTGGCAGCACTGCTGCAAATACTGATAGTGCCGTAAACGGTACGTTATTCTGGAGTGTAGGGATGGGTGGGTTAATTTAGTCCCCACATGGAGTGTTGGGCTGGACGGAATGGAGTGTAGAGGATGGTTGGGTAGGATCTTTTATATGCATCTCTGATATTATACTGGACTGGGCCAAGGCCCACACTGATACTGTTACTATTAAAGGCCTAGGTCCAGGCTGTATTACACACTGAGCTTTCATAAACTCACTCTACTGTTTATCTGTGCAAGTAATCCGTAGGTGGGTCGGTGCTGCGAGGGACTCGAAAAAAGCCACACCACTATTACTTTACATGCTGGGCTTTTTAATAATGATAGTTTAACTGGGTTAAATTTTATGTAATTCGGTCGTTTTAAATTTTATCTTTAATTGGGATTTAAAATTTGGTTTATATCTGATAGTAGTAGTACTCGGGTTTTCAACGTAGAAATGATTTTTCAACCATCATCTTATGCACCTTGTTTTAAAAAAATAAAAAAAGCTTTCGCGACGATCAGTGTATTAAAATGAAATAATGATTTGATATGTGACATGCTTTGCTAAACAAACTGGTAACTTGGTTGTACACGAAATATAACTAGCTTTTCATAAAGACCTCAACGAGGCTTAACACAAGCGGATCTTTTTAATATCCAGGCCAGGTATAGAGTGTTACATTTAGTGGTATTAGAGCTAGGTTGTAAAACTCGACTGTAGATTTGGGTTTATCTAAAAATAAAAAAATTTAGAAGAAGTATTTCACATAGTGGGAAATATTTTTGAGATGTTGTTTTGGAAAGGTGTGGTCTGTCGAGTCCTCTGGTGCCGATTCTATAAGTCTTTTAAAACTACTGTTCTAACTGAAATATTGAGACTGTCATAGATGATAGACTATACTGAAAGCAATTACTAAGGTACCTAAAACTGTAGTAGGACTTCGATCTGTGAGAACAAATAACTCTAAATTATTAATATATATTCATAAAACATTTGTTAACAAACATTGAAACTATAAAACTAATGCATAAAACTGTTAATACAGATAATTTGCAAATCGTCTATGAGCATTAGAGGTACTCGTGGAAGAGGTAATAGAGACCGTGGCAGAGGCCGTGGAGGTGCTCGGGCTGGATCTTCGGCTTTGGGTCATTTGCCTAATGTTGAGGCAAGAGAGGCACTGACTTCACCGATGACTGAGACTGGGTCGCATGATCGTGTAGCTGGGGACGATGCACTATTTCAGGCTATGCTGTGAATCTTTGAAAGGGTCATTGGGCCTAATACTGGTATTGTGGGCCGGGGGTCGGTTATAGAACGACTCAGGTCTAATAGGGTTGAGATCTTTAAGGGTATCGCTGGAATTGCCCCAAATGTGGCAGAGTATTGGATCGAGGCCACAGAGAGGACCATGGATGACCTCGATTGCACCTCAGAGAAGAAGTTAAATGGTGCAGTGTTGTTATTGAGAGATGAAGCCTATCAGTGGTGGCTTACTTTGAAAGAGGGTACTAAGCCTAATCGATTAAATTGGGAGTTTTACAAGAATGCGTTCTAAGGGAAATATGTGGGCGCTAGTTTTGTGGATACCCGCAGAAAGGAATTTTTAAATCTGACCTAGGGGGATAAGACCGTAGCTGAGTATGAGGCAGAATTTTTGCGATTGAGCCGCTATGCACGAGGCATGGTGGCCACTGAGTATGAGCGCTGTGTTCATTTCGAAGACAGCCTTAAGGATAATCTGCGGGTTTTGATAGCTCCGCAGAGGGAGCGGGATTTTGCAGTTTTGGTTGAAAAGGCAAAGATTGCTGAGGATGTAAAGCGCACTGAGTGTCTAAATCATGAGAAGGATAAGGGGAGAAACAAGAGGGTTTGTGAGCCCTCAGGTTTGGGTATGAGGCCTGGGAAGAAGGCCAAAGTTGATGGACCTGTCAGAGTTGGGCCCCCTATTGCTACTTCTTAGTCGCATCCTTGTACAGTTTGTAGGAAACGCCATCAGGGCGAGTGCTGGGTTTAGAAGGGGGCATGCTTTAGATGCAGATCTATGGAGCACCGTATTAGGGATTGTCCACGGAGGCCTGTTCAGATGCACGCTACTGGTATGGGTACTGTTCAGCTGCAGAAAGGTTTTCAGCATCCATTGAGAGGCCGGGGATTGGCTAGAGGTGAAAAATGGTACGAGCCATGGTCGAGGGGCACCGGGAAAAGGTGCGGGTTATACTGAAGTGAGACAGCCGGCACTGGTTTATGCTGTACGTTGTTAAGAGGATAGTGACGCCCCAGATGTTATTACGGGTACATTCTTTATTCATCATGTACCTTACACTGCATTGATTGATGTTGGTTCTACGCACTCATATATAGCATGCTCTGTGTCTGAGAATTTGGGTGTGGTGTGTGAAAATACTATGAGTGAGGTTATTGTGTTAAGTCTATTAGGACAGTCAGTGCGAGTGAACAAATTGTTTAAAGATGTACCCTTGGAGGTTCAAGGAAAAATCTTTTTAGCTGACTTGATGGAACATCCTTTTAGGGAATTCAACGTAATTTTGGGCATGGACTAGCTGGCCAATCATCAGGAAAATTTGGACCGTGCTACAAAGCGGATGGTTCTGAAAAATGAAGAGGTGGATGAGGCAATTATAGTTGCGGAGCGTCGGGATTACCTTTTGAATGTGATTTCATCACTTAAAGTTGAGAAGTTGGTTCGTAAGGGTTACAAGGAATACTTAGCCTATGTCATTACTTCTGGAATTGTGGGTCTGTTAGGGATATCATAACAGTGAAGGATTTTCCAAATGTCTTTCCCGATGAGTTACCGGGGTTACCTCCTAATCGCGAAGTTGAGTTTGTGATAGAGCTCTTGCTTGGTACAGCTCCAGTGTCTATTTCCCCTTATAGAATGGCACCGAAGGAGCTTGTAGAGCTTAAGGCTCAAATGCAGGAGTTACTGGATTGAGGGTTCATTTGCCCAAGCATGTCTCCATGGGGAGCACCAGTGTTGTTTGTGAAGAAAAAAGAAGGAACCATGCACATGTGCATCGACTATTGGCAGCTGTATAAATTCACTATTAAGAATAAGTACCCTTTACCGGGGATTGATGATCTATTCGACTAGTTTCGAGGAGCTTCAGTCTTCTGTAAAATAGATCTCCGATCGGGGTATCATCAAATGAGGTCAAAGAGACTGATGTAAGCAAGACAGCATTTAGAACTCATTATGGTCATTACGAGTTTTTAGTGATGCCATTTGGATTGAAGAATGCACCAACAGTTTTTATGGATTTGATGAACTGAGTGTTCCAGCCCTATTTGGATCGGTTCGTTGTGGTATTTATAGATGACATTCTGGTGAATTCGAAGACTGAAGAGGATCATGATCCACATCTTCGGGTTGTTTTGCAGGTCTTGAGGGAAAAGCAATTGTATGCTAAATTTAGCAAGTGTGAATTCTGGCTACATGAGTTAACTTTTCTGGGTCATGTGGTGTCTGCTGATGGAATTAGGGTTGACCCTCGAAAAATAGAAGTGGTGTTGGATTGGAAGCAACCTAAGTCGGTATCTGAGATTCGAAGCTTTTTGGGTCTGGCAGGGTATTATAGACGGTTTGTTGAGGGGTTTTCGTTGATTGTCGCACCTCTGACTAACTTGTTGCATAAAGTGGTACCATTTAACTGGACTGATAAATAGCAGGAAAGTTTTGAAAAGCTCAAGAAGGTTCTGACTGAGACTCCGATTTTGATACAGCCAGAATCTGGGAAGGAATTCACTGTCTACAGTGATGTATCACATATTGGTTTGGGATGCGTGTTGATACAGGGGGTAAGGTAATGACTTATGCGTCTCGTCAGCTTCAGATGCATGAAGCGAATTATCTGACGCGTGACTTGGAGTTGGCTGCAGTAGTTTTCGCACTGAAGATTTGGAGATATTACCTCTATTGTGAGAGGTGTATCATCTACACGGATCACAAGAGTCTCAAGTATCTCCTCACTCAGAAGGAGTTAAACCTTAGGCAACATAGATGGATTGAGTTGTTTAAGGATTATGAATGTTCAATCGAATACCATCCTAGCAAGACTAATATGATAGCCGATGCACTGAGCAGTAGGGCTGTTACTAACTTGAGGGCAATGTTTGCTCGTCTCAGTTTGTTCAACGATGGTAGTCTACTTGCCGAGCTTCAAATTAAATCAAATTGGTTTGAGCAAATTAAAGTTAGGTTGTTTGAGGATGAGTCACTAGGTTTGTGGTTTCGACAGTTAGAAGATGGGGATACCTCAGATTTTGGGCTAAGTAGCGAAGGAGTACTGTGTTTTCGTGGGAGAGTCTGTGTACCGAAAGACGCCGATTTGAGGCAATCTATACTGCAAGAGGCCCATAGTAGTCCTTACGTTATGCATCATGGCAGAAATAAGATGTACCGGGACCTTCGGGAATTATATTGGTGGCCAGGACTTAAGCGGGAAATCACTGAGTTTGTGAGTAAGTGCCTGACTTGTCAACAGGTTAAGGCGGAGCACCAGTTGCCTTCAGGGTTGCTTCAGCCAGTTAAGATTCCATTGTAAAAGTAGGAGAGAGTGATTATGGATTTTGTTAGTGGGCTACCCTTAATGCCTACGAAGAAGGATTCAGTGTAGGTTATCGTAGATCGACTGACGAAATCTGCCCACTTCATACTTGTCCGTACTAATTACTCACTGTAGAAGTTGGATAAGCTGTATGTGTCCAAAATTGTGAGACTGCATAGGGTTCCGGTTTCTATCATATCCGATCGAGACCCTCGCTTTACATCTCGGTTCTGAAAGAAGTTACTTGAGGCATTGGGTACAAGGTTGGACTTCAGTAGTACGTTAAGAAGTTGGGAGGATTACTTACCATTGGCAGAGTTTGCGTACAAGAATAGTTACCAGTCTAGTATTCAGATGGCACCTTACGAGGCATTATATGGTTGTAGGTGTCGCACTCCTTCGTGTTGGACTGAGTTGGGTGAGCGGCGTGTGCTGGGCCCTAAATTGATTTCTGATACTGAAGATAAAGTTAGACTGATTTAAGACTGATTGAAGGCGGCATTTGACAGACAGAAGTCATATACAGATCTGAAGCGAAAGGAAATTGAGTATTTTGTGGGGGATTTGGTGTTTCTTAAGGTCTCGTCGTGGAAGAAAGTACTGAGGTTTGGTCGGAAGGGCAAGTTAAGCTCTAGATTTATTGGGCCTTCCCGTGTATTGAAGCGTGTGAGACCGGTCGCCTATCAGCTTAAGTTACCTCCAGAATTGGATCGGATACATGATGTGTTCCATGTCTCTATGTTGAGGTGATATCGCTCTGATTCCATGCACGTTGTCTCGACTGAGGAGATTGAGATTAGACCTGACCTGACATTCGAGAAGGAGCCGATTCAGATTTTAGACCGTGATGTGAAAGTTTTAAGGAGGAAGGCAATTTCACTTGCTAAGGTGCTATGACGTAATCACAGTTCTGAGGAAGCTACTTGGGAACCCGAGGAGGCGATGCGACAACAATACCCTCATGTATTTTGACCAGGTAAATTTTGAGGCCAAAATTTTCTTTTAGGGGGAAGAGTTGTAATGTCCCAAAATTTGGGGTATTTAGCTTTGTATGTTGCGTTGCATATTTATGAGCTTATCTTAGTGGTTGGGTGTCCTGTGGAGTGTGTTAGTGGTCTGAGGTTCGAATCCCTGCTTGTGCTGAATAGTGGTTTTTGTCTTAAGTTAACCCTATCACCTGTTGATATGGTTCTTAAATAAATGTGGTAGGGATGTGTCATAATAGGTTGCTGGTTAAGGGGTTAGAGGCGTGATTTCTTCTGTAAAGAGACTTGGGTTCGAGTGCTTATGTGCGCAAGAAGACTAATATTTTTGCCTAAATGGGAGGCAAGAGGTTGTGTTTCAGTAAAAGTCTGAGAGATGGGAAGGTTAGAGAGATTTTAGGAGCGGTGGGGGGAGAAAAGTTAGGAGATATGGAAGGGGTGGGATTATGTTCGGTGGGAGTGATGTGGGGAGTGATTCAAGGAGAAAATTGAGGGAAGTTGGGGGAGGGTGATAGTAGTGGCCGAATATGGGAGTCTCTTGGGTGTTAATTTGGTTTTAGCTAGGGGATTGTAGAATTTTAGAGGTTTTTGGGGTTTCATTTTGGTAAACTATATTTTTTGCAACTATTTTTTCTTATTCTCTCTTTCGGGTTTTCTTACAATTGGGGTTCTCTTTCGTTAGTTTTTGTAGACGAGTGCGTTATTGATTGTGCCTTTCGGGTTTTGGGTAGTTGCATTTTCTTCTTCCTCCCTCTCATCTCAAATAAAATGGCTGGTTGGCCGAATATCTTGTACCTTCATAGTCTCCAAATCTCTTCGGTTTAGTTTGGGATAATCGGTTAATCGCTTCTCCTCTTCCCTCTCCTCTCAAGTGCACTGAATCTTGTTCTTGTACTTATTTCTTTGAGTGCCGAACCCTTCTTGTGTTCCTCCACTGATCTTGGTGGTAAGTGTTGCAATTGTAACTTTGCTCTGTGCACTTCTTTCCTATATTGCCAAACCTTCGATTCTTTCTTTTAACACTCTCTCTTTTGGCCGACGGTTATTAGGGAAGCATTGCGCTTGTGTTGCCTTTTGGTGTTGGCGTTTGGTTGGAGGGAAACTGTGTAACGGTTGTTTTCTTTCACTCGTAGTTATGTGCCTTGGTAAGTGATTCACTTGGTTAAGTGGTTAATTGTTAGGTTGTTACTTAACAAGATTAGACCCATATGCAGATTCTTGACAAGGAGTGGGTGATCGCTAGCTTAAAGGTGGAGTAAACCTTACTTACCATATTGAGGTAAGGGAATGGATCGATTAGGGATTTAAATGTTATTAAGGGGAGGTTAACTCTATCGATTTAAGGGCTAACATTGTATCATACTTGGTTCTAGGTTGGCGTTGTGGAGATTGGTTCACTCATCGCGAAAAGATGTATACTCACACTGCCTCAACTATTATATGGCAAAAGCCAAAAATTGTTATCATCGGTGCCACACGAGTGAAGGCACGCTCGGGTAGTCATCTAAAGTGCATAAACACGAGTATGTGACTGCGGTGACCACCACGAGCGATCTCATGGGCATGGGTTATTATTGGGCCACGTTGGGCCGAGATGGGTCATGTGGACCCCACGGGCTCACGGGCCCCACTCGGGCATACTACACGGATGCATGGAGATAGTCGGTCCGGCTGTGTAGTTGCAAGGCCAAGGCCATCATTAAGGCTTGTTGGGCCACACGAGCGTGTGGGCCCACATGGGCCATATTATTGGGCTTAGGCTCATTTGTCACTGATGGGCTAATAAGGTCGCACATGTCACTCGAGACGACTGTGGGCCTATTGTAGGGTTGATAAATATACTTAGACTCTAATCTATTAAAAAGACAGGTATACCCCTATAAGGTAAATGACTTATATACCCCTGTTTGATATATGAGTGTTTGAGCATCCCACGATTATTGTATGTACATTCATGCTATGTTGCATTGCATGGGGTGGGATTTATGATATTAGAGGAAGTGTACTGAGTGGCTATACGCCTGTTACTGGCAACTATACTGCAAATACTGATAGTGCCATAAACGATACGTTATTCTGGAGTGTAGGGATGGGTGGGTCGATTTAGTCCCTACATGGAGTGTTGGGTTGGACGGAGTGGAGTGTAGGGGATGGTTGGGTAGGATCTTTTATATGCATGTCTAATACTGTACTGGATTGGGCCAAGGCCCACACTGATGCTGTTACTGTTAAGTGCCTAGGTCTAGGCTGTATTGCACACTGAGTTTTCATAAACTCACTCTACTGTTTGTCTGCACAAGTAATCCTTAGGTGGGTCGGTGCTGCGAGGGACTTGGGAAAGGCCACACCACTGCTACTTTACATTCTGGGCTTTTTAATAATGATAGTTTTAATTGGGTTAAATTTTATGTAATTCGGTCGTTTTAAATTTTATCTTTAATTGGGATTTAAAATTTGGTTTATCTCTGACAGTAGTACTCTGGTTTTCAACATAAAAATGATTTTTCAACCATCATTTTATGCACCTTGTTTTAGAAAAATAAAAAAAGTTTCTGCGATGATCAGTGTATTAAAATGAAATAATGATTTGATATGTGATATGCTTTGCTAAACAAACTGATAACTTGGCTGTTCACGAAATAGAACTAGCTTTTCATAAAGACCTCAACGAGGCTTAACGCAAACAGATCTTTTTAATAGCACCATGTTTTACAATGCCACACCAATGTGACATCACCAGATTCGGCCATAACATCCAGGCTGGGTTTGGGGTGTTACAGATTCATTCGACCGAGTGTGTCCCCTTGGCGAGCATCAGTGTTATTCGTGAAGAAGAAAGATGGATCCATGCGCGTGTGCATCGATTATCGTCAACTGAACAAACTGACTATCTAGAACAAGTACCCTTTATCGAGGATAGATGATCAGTTTGACCAGCTGCGAGGAGCTTTGGTTTTCTCCAAGATAGATCTTCGATCTGTGTACCATCAGCTAAAGGTTAATGGGGCTTATGTGTATAAGACTACGTTTAGGACTCGTTATGG
Organism: Gossypium longicalyx; assembly: GCA_025698465.1. NCBI lineage: Eukaryota > Viridiplantae > Streptophyta > Magnoliopsida > Malvales > Malvaceae > Gossypium > Gossypium longicalyx. Next base: position 61,365,251 of record CM047003.1, read on the forward strand.
TCACTACGAGTTTCTAGTGATGTCGTTTGGGTTGATGAATGCACTAGCTGCTTTCATGGATTTGATGAACCGAGTATTCCAGCCCTATTTGGACCGATTTGTAGTTGTCTTTATAGATGATATTCTAGTGTATTCGAGAATAGAGGAGGATCATGATGCACATCTTCGAATTATTTTGCAAATTCTGATAGAAAAGCAGCTATATGCAAAGTTCAACAAGTGTAAGTTATGGCTGCGAGAAGTGACATTTTTGGGTCACGTTGTGTCTACCGAGGGGATTAGGGTTGATCCTCGAAAAATTAAAGCCGTATTGGATTGGAAACCACCAAAGACGGTATTTGAGATTTGAAGCTTTCTAGGTTCGGCTAGGCATTACAGACGTTTTGTTGAGGGGTTTTCACTAATTGCTGCACCTCTGACTAAGTTACTGCGTAAAGGGGTCCCTTTTAATTGGACAGATAAGCAGCAAAAGAGTTTTGGGAAACTGAAGAAACTTCTGACCGAGGCCCTTATTTTAAAACAACCAGAGTCTGGGAAGAAATTCACTGTCTACAGTGATGCGTCACACATTGGATTGGGTTGTGTGTTGATGCAAGAGGGTAAGGTGGTTGCTTATGTGTCTCGTCAGCTTAAGCCTTATGATGCGAATTACCCCACTCATGACTTGGAGTTAGCTACAGTGGTTTTCGTATTGAAGATTTGGAGGCATTACTTATACGGTAAGAAGTCTATTATTTATAGAGATCATAAAAGCCTTAAGTACCTCCTTACTTAGAAAGAGTTGAACCTTAGGCAATGAAGGTGGATAGAGTTGCTTAAGGATTATGATTGTTCAATTGAGTACCACCCTAGTAAGGCTAACGTGGTAGCTGACGCACTGAGCCATAGTGTTGTATCTGATTTGAGAGCAATGTTTGCTCGTCTAAGCCTGTTTGATGATGGTAGCTTGGCTGAGCTTCAACTAAGACCGACTTGGACTGATCAAATTAAGGAGAAACAGTTGTTGGATGAGTTATTAGTTCCTCGTTTCTGGTTAGTTAAGAATGGAAAGACTACGAATTTTGGGTTGAATAGTAAGGGAGTACTATGTTTCCGTGGGAGAGTTTGTATACCGAAAGATTCTAATTTGAGGAAATCTATATACCAAGAAGCACATCGTAGTCTGTATGCTATGCATCCTAGCAGAAATAAGTTATATCGAGATCTTCGTGAGTTATACTGGTGGCCAAGGCTTAAGTGCGAGGTTATTGATTTTGTGGGTAAGTGTTTGACATGCCAACAAGTTAAGGCTGAGCATCAACTGCCTTCTGGGTTACTACAGCCAGTAAAGATTCCACTCTGGAAGTGGAAGAGGGTAACCATGGATTTTGCAAGTGGGCTACCCTTAACACCAACTAAGAAGGATTCAATATGGGTTTTTGTAGACCGATTGACTAAATCTGCCCACTTTATACCAGTCCACACTGATTATTCGCTGCAGAAGTTGGCTAAATTGTACGTGGCTGAGATTGTGAGACTGTATGGGGTACTAGTTTCTATCATTTCGGACAGAGATCCTAGATTCACATCTCGGTTCTGGAAGAAGTTACACGAGGCTCTGGGTACAAGGTTAGACTTCAGTACTGCGTTCCATCCTCACACAGATGGTCAGTCAGAGAGAGTGATTCAGATACTGGAAGACATGTTAAGATGTTGTGTAATGGATTTTCGAGGTAGCTGAGAGGACTACTTGCCGTTAGTAGAGTTTACATATAACAACAACTATCAGTCCAGTATTCAAATGGCACCGTACGAGGCATTCTATGGTCGTAGGTGTCGTACTCCTACATGTTGGACTGAGCTGGGTGAGCGGCGAGTTCTGGGGCCAGAGTTGGTTTCTGATACCGAAGAAAAGGTGAAGTTGATTCGAGGTCTGTTAAAGGAAGCATCTGATAGGCAAAAGTCTTATGCGGACTTAAAGCGTAAAGAGATCGAATACTTTGTAGGGGATTATGTCTTTCAGAAGGTCTCACCTAGATCGTGACGCTAAGGTATTAAGGAGGAAATCTGTCCCACTGGTCAAAGTGCTATGGCGTAATCATAGTTCAGAAGAAGCTATGTAGGAACCAGAGGAGGTAATGGGACAACAATACCGTCACTTATTCTGACCAGGTAAATTTTGAGGTTGAAATTTCTTTAAGGGGGTAGAGTTGTAACGCCCCAAAAATGTAGAGTCTTTAATTTTGTATTATTTGACACAAATTTCATTTTGCTTTACTGGCTTAGTGGTTTGGGTGTGTTTGGGAGTGTTAGAGAAGCCTGGGTTCAAGTCTTGGATTTTGAAAATTTTTTAGTGTTGCTCTTAAATGAATCTGGGCATTGTCTTATAGGCCTTATAAATAATAGCACTTTCTTTATGACACAAGAGAGCGTGTGGTCTAGTGGCAAGGTGGCGTGTTGTTTCTGCTAAGGGACTTGGGTTCGAGTCCTGAGTTGCACAATGGAGAATTTTTTTTGCTGATTGAGCTAGGTAGGTAGTGGAGTTGGACTAAGACTCTGAGGTTGAATTGGTCATAGGAGTTTGAATAGAGTTTGAACGAATGTTGGAGTGTTTTTTGGAGAGGATTAGGGAGAGATATTAGAAGAAAACCAATGAGTTTTGGTGTGAGAGGGAAGAGTACTGAAATTGGACTTTAGGCACAAGGGAATCGGTTTGTATAGGGGAAAAGTCGGCTTGAGGTGAGTTTTGGAGACCGTGCACTTTTGGTTTTGTTCCTCTCTGCTCATTTCGCTTTCCATTTACTTTCTTGCATTTTGGGTTTTTGGGGATTCTTTTTCTGCATAGCTTTTTAGCCAATTCTTGCTTGGGGTTTACATTGGGGCAGTAGTAAATCGATCCCATAAAACATGGGAAATAGACTGTATAGGTCGCCATGAGCGTTCTTGTGGGCTTGGGCCATTATGGGCCTTGTTGGGCCAAGATGGGCCGTGTGGGCCCAATGGGCTCATGGGCCCCACACGGACAAAATTTACGGTAAGTGACAAAAAATGGAGTGAGCTATGGTGATCGCATAGCTGTGACTGAATTTGGGCTAAATAGGCCACACGAGCATGTGGGCCCACTTGGGCTGAGTAATGGGCCTTAGGCCCATTTACATGATTTTGGCCATATGGGTTATTTGAGTCGTTAGAGACGACTGTAGACCTTTTGAAGGGTCGTTATCTATACCAAGACCCCAAAATTAGTTAAATGACTAAAATACCCTTGAGGGGTAAAATTACTATTTTACCCCCAACCGATGAAATGAGCGTTATACCCCTAGTGGTAGGTTAATTGATGTGTGTATGACATTTATATGATTGGTTTTGAGTATGACATACTGCATACATGTAATATTTATGACATGACATACTGCATGGGGTTGGGACTTTGATATGGAAGACGTACTGTATTGGTGACTATGTCACATTCATCACATTGGTGGCTATGCCACATTCATCGACACTAGTGGCTTTCTTTGCAATTTTGTTTCGCAACTATCTTTGCATTATTATTGGTAGCTTTCTTTGCGATATTAGTGTACTGGCTAGATGGGTCGATTTATCCCCACATGGTGTGTTGGTTGGTACGAGTGATGTGCTGGCAGGATTTGGGTGGGATGCATAGTTGCATTACACTGTACTGTTACTGTATAGGGCTAAGGCCCAGATTGTATTGATATTGTATAGGGCTAAAGCCCAAACTGTTTTGCATATTCTGATTTCTGTTGTCTATTAGGGGATTACACACTGAGTTTTTGTAAACTTACCCTTTTTTTAGCTGTACAGGTAATCCCCAGCCTTAGACGATTTGGTGCTGCGAGGGACGTGGAGGTGGCCAAACGACTGCCGTGTCTTACATTTGACTTTATTAAATTAAATTTCATTTTTTGGTTTTTAATTTTGTAATAAGGCCGTTTGTGGGATTTAATTTTTAATTGGGCTTTGGATTATATATTTTTAAACTGCTAGTCTAGGTAAAGACGAGTTTTTAAAATAATTACTGTTTTCTAAAACACGCGTTTAAAATTTCATCGACTTAAAAAGCTTTCGCATCTTTAAATCAATTTAATATAACACTGATGGTTAATAAGGTAAACGTTTTGACGAGAACTTTGGTTAAATAATAATAATAAAAGGATTTAAACATAGTAACAAATTTTTACTGAAAAGATCATTTTTTGAAAAACACTTCGATATGACATGCCAGATTCGGCCATAACGTCTGGGTCGGGTTTGGGATGTTATAATATTATCAGCTAATCACCCCAAGATTAAACCTGCATCCGAACTACCTATATTTTCTCACCCTAATCACTCATCTAGTCCACATGTTTAAACAATTCATGTGAATAAATTTATTCATTTGAGGATCGAAGATCAAATTTAATCTTCAAGATCTTAGATACAATATGCAGTGATTTGCAAGATTCTTTTTTAAATATGTTATGTCTAGATTAATTTTAATTATAACTCATGATTAGTTATAATTGATTTGATTAATGTTTTTTTTTTATTTCTATCTTTTGAGGATGATGAAAGATTTGATCTTTGCTTTAATCTTGGTTCTTCATTCATTTTGAATTTATTGAGTAAATTTTAGATTAGTAAGGAGGTTCATCATATTTTTTGAGGTATGACTATGATTAGTTTTATTTTATTTTTCTAAATATGATCAAAATATTGAGTTAGATTATTAAATATGGATGGGTTCAAAGATTTACTAATGAACTTTTGTAGTATATTATTTTCAAATCATTATCTAATGTCATCTAATATTTGAACCCAAAGAAAATTGTATAGTAATATTCTTTTCTTGTTTAATATTTTAAAAGCTTGGATTTGGTAGAAATATATTAATATCATGTTGCACTTGAAGTTGCAAGAATTTCTATAGTATTTTATGATAAGTTTTCAATTAAAGTTATGCTGGAATAATATTACTATTAAGAACTTTCTAGAGAACTTTTTAAAAATTTTATACTTCAAATTTGTTCTTGCAATAGCAATGCCATAAAAAAAAGTCATTGGTTACACTCTATCAAAATGCTATCAAATGGTATGTTATCAATGTTGTATAAAATGTCATTGGTTGCATACCTATCGTACATCTAAATATTTGGTTACACTCTATCAAAATGCTATCAAATGGGATGATGATAATACGAATTATGTTAAATCAAATTTGGCATATCTAAATAAGGAATATTGATGTTTTCTTTATGGTGCTCACCATTTTAAATTCTAGCATGTCACTTTTTAGGATTTCTACAATCCATATTGAGGAATTTGTAGCTATAATTTATTTTTAGTGCTATTCATTACTAAACTTTAAGGCTATGATTTTATTTTGATATTTGTAATCTTATGCTCATATCTTTTAGGATTGTATATATTTTGCTAAGACAAAATTTCTATACATATGAATTCCATCCTTTTTGCGGATATCTTACTAGTAATATTTCTTCTCACTACTAGAAGTGGAAACATAAAGATAAAAAAAGAGAACAAAAAGAGTCCTCAATATAACTTTACAAAGAAGAGAGACAATTTATGTATGAAAAGTTGTTGGTTAAGTACTTGTCATGCACTTGAGTATTTTATTATTTAATAAATATTATCTAAAAGGAAGGAAACATATGTCTTGTAGACGATACAATAGTGCATACTATCCTTAGGGATAAAAAGCTTATTTTTTTTTCTTATTTTGGTAATGAAACAAACCAATCTTTGGTGCTACATGATTAATTTAAGGCTCTAGAAGAGCTAGTACATTGTTATCCAAAGAAACAAAGCTATAATTAATGCATTATGTTCTAGTCAGTCTCAAAGAAATTATTATGTTTTAGTAAGATATGTTGTAATGAATATCGTATTGAGACTAAAGACGAGGAGAAAATTAATTTTGCATGGTTAAATAACATGCGATGATGAACCAGAAGTTTACATTAGTATTATGAATCACACGCATACTAAACTAGAAGTTTACTAGTCCAAATATACTAATTAGTTGGCATGATCGACTAGACCATCTCAGTCAATAATGATGTGACAATATGATAATTTACATGGATATTTATTAATGAGTGTAAAGATTCTTCATTTATCAAGTGTTGCTTGTTCCTAAATAAAATTTGTTAAACCTCGGTAGCAAAAGTTGAGATTGAATCTCTTGCATTTTTAAAAGAAACATGGGCCTATTTATCCAACAAGTGGATGTTTTGATATAATTTTGGTAGATGCATCCACAAGTTAAACACATGTGAGTTATCAAATCGCAACTATTGGAAAGTCGTTTTCGAGATTACTTGTTTAATAATATGGTTAAGAACAAAACTTCAAGATTATTCAATCTAGACAGTTATTGCTAATGTTGGTGAGTTTATTTCTCAAGCTTTAAATGATTATTGAATGTTAGATTGTCAATGTGAATAACTATTACAAAGCCTGTTGCTTATTCTTTTAAAATGGTTTAGTAGAATTAATGATTAAATATGTAACACCCCATACCCGACTTGATCGCCAAGTCTGAGCTACAATATGCCACATTCATTGCTTAAGCAACTACGAACAATTATATCTAATATTTGACAATAAATATACAAATGCGAGTCTTTCATGCATAAAACATGTTATATAAACATTTCCGAGTCAATAAGAGCTTATGAAAGCTCAGCACTATCTCGGGACCCAATAGGGACTAAAGTATAACATTTTCAAAACTTCCTAGGCTGATGTTGGGACTTCCTTGTGTCGCAACATTAAAGACAATATAGAAGCTTCCTAACTAGAGAACCAAATTGTAAAGTTTTCAAAAAAAAAAAAGGCATAGCTGACGTCGTGACAAAGAGGCTAATCTCGCAGCATTCAGGGAATGAAGTCTATACTTTGGCAGCAGACCATTAGGTCCCCAAAATCATTACAATCTGAATTAACCTAATGCAACCATGCTTGGCCTCTTGGCCTTAATTTTTTAACCAACATATATATAACCTCTTTGACAACAATTTCCAAAACATCAACATTTCATAAACATAACTATTGACCATTTCATTTATTTACAATTACATTACTCAAAATGACCATTTGCAACTTTGAACAAAGTAAAACCTAGGTACATGCCGTTGGCAAAATGAAAAGGGCTATACAAATATAGTTGAGTCAGAAATTACGATCTAGATGCTAAGCTAACCTCTCAGGCTTCAGGCAATACCTATACTTGCGCATGGAATAAACCGACCATACGCTGAGCAATAAAGCTCAATGGTTCTTCCATGATTCAAGATGATATTGCAAAAACTTAACTACATGCTTCCATTCAATTGCATATACATATATACACATATAAGTTTACTTCTAACACATGATATAACCAATTCATGCAATATAGCAATAGCATTAACCATTTCAAGTTGCATGCCAGTTTTTCTTATCTTCAAGATATTATATCATTCAATAGCAAACGAATTATGCATTTATGCTCTTGACAAATTGCTATTCAATTTCATGATCATTTAACACTAGGCAATTCCACATTACATAGTATCTTATATCATTTACCTATTTACTTATCAATTAAATTGATCCTAGATTCTATTGGCTCATTCACACTCGTATTCATTTCGGTCCCCAGGGCTCGTTTTTAAATGATTCATAAAGAAGTTCACATAATTCATTCTCATGTCATATTCTATTTTCAATATATTTCATTACATTTTCATGTTTTCCAATTTTAATTATAATGTTACGCCTGATGGAACCTTAGTAAAATATACTCAAATACACAAGTAAACTGCACCACGCTAGATAGCTTGTAAGAGCCTAAACTACACCACACCAGCGCACCGAAGTGCAAAGCCCATAGGCATTAAGTGCATACTTATATGCATATACATCCCTCCACCACACCAGGGTCTCCACAGAGACATATAATACTCGATGATCTGCAACAAATGCCGGATCCCAATATAATTTGTAATCATCTACGTACAATCACATATCCCGTACACATGTGCATATGACCCTATTGACATGCCAATCATATCCTAATCCTTTTCTAAGTTCATATGGGCAACAATTTTACATATATGCATTACCATACCTATAGTCAATCTTATTCGCATATTCATACCCTATGTTCGGTCATATATGCACTTTGTTACCTTATATACTACTCGATCGCATAACAATAATTTATCACATTTCATATTTCAATTTAGTATATATATAATTTCTCAATCATAATCACAATCACAATCCCATTTCATCATCAAACACATATCTTTCTTATTATAGAACATATTTCATTTCAATTTCCATATCATATTTCATAATTTAAGTATTTCATGACATTCTCAATTTTATTCATTTTAGTCCTTTATCACAATAATCCATACCAAAATTCAATCAAAAAAATTCATACTATCATCATATAGTCACTTCAATGATCAATCATTCAATAAACATGCAAATTCAAGCAAATGTTTCTATCTCGAATCATAAAAGTACAAATCGAGATTCTCAAGTTACTTATTGATAACTTTCAGTTTTCCTTTCCCTCTCATTGATTTTGCATCGACGTTAGCTATATACAAACACAAAACATATATCACTATCGATTTCCAACCAATTCACAATCAAATACTAAACCATTCTTGCAATTCATTTAGTTAGTCCCTAAACCTAGGGTAAGTATAACTTTGAATTTAAAGCATCAGATTAAAATATGATTTCACATATGTTCATTAGGGACCTTATACTTTCTATTCCTACCAGTATTTCATAATAGGTTTGCATTTTATTCAATTTGGTCTGTAATGTAATAAAGCTTACAATCTAGCTTGTTAAGCTTTACAATTTAGTCATTTTCATACTCTAGGCTTAATTCTATCAATTTCACACTTAATTCATTCAATTTGCAATAATGGCAACTAATCAAAATTTCACAAATTGAACATATTGATACATGGGCTAGCTTAACTAGCTTCCATAATCTAAAATCTATAAAAATCAAAGAAAAGTGGCTAGGGACTTACTTGAAAATAATAGTCAATTGCTTTAAGCTCTATAAATGGAGTTTTGGCTTCTCAACTTGGACAAATGGAAGATGATGAAATTCATATTTCTTTCCACTAACATTAGCCTATATATGATAATTAGTTCAATTTAATCTTAATTAATTAATTTAATCTTAGTTTAGCTTACTTTAATCATCAATTATTTAAGTCTAATGACACCCTACATCAATGTCCATTATCCATCATTTAAAAATGGTTTATTTACCGTTTTGTTCCTTTGGAAAGTGCTATTTAAATCCCCCAAGTCATTTCCTAATTAAAAATCTATAGCAATTAAAATTTTACAATTTAGTCCCTATGCCTTAATTAACCACAACCAAATTTAAATATATTAATATAATAACTCCTTAAATATTCATATTTAATATTTATGAACTCAGTTTATGAAAATGAGATTTCACAACCGCAAATTTTGACACCATTAGAAATCAGGTCATTACAAAATGCCTTCAGTTAGTAGCCAAACCATTACTTTTGAAAACAAAAATTTTTGTATATAAGGATATGATATTTTATATGAACCGAAACTTGTACACATCATGCCATAAGTTATAATAAATACTCCTTACTACAACTGACTTTTGGTTAGGAGCAAAATACAACCCATTCTGACCTAATGAGAATAACAAAGTATTATATACCAGCTATTGTTTAAAAGTCCCAATAGGACAACCTCATTAGAATAAATGAAATTAATACTTGCCTAAAACATGGTAGATTGATTGGTTCCAAAGATGAAAATTCTTATAAAAGAAAATAATAAATCTAGATGGTCACTCTTGAAGAGATTCAAGGCATAACTAATATTAAAACTCCAGAAGAGATTTAAGTGCTTGAAGATGAAAATATTGAAATAAAGAGATCTTGGTAAGTTATGACAATACAAGAAATGCGAAACTGATAATGAAAAGTTACCGATAATGATTTTGCTTGCAATAGTATTATCGAGATGTTGAAAGAAAATGAGGATATTGTATAAATTTGTTGAGAAATGTAGACATGGAATAAATGAAAAGATGCAACTCAAATGGAATTTATTTTCAAATTGTGAAGATTTTGCACCCCTCTTCTCTTCATATTTGTTCAGTGTAACCAGTCTCCACACCTCGAGGAAGCACTCCCCATACTAATACTCTAAGAGTTCTATCGAGCACTAATAATAGAAGACCAAATAGGCTTGATTCACCTTGAATTACTCTTAGCATCATCTCTCCTATAGAACATTTAATTTTATTGTTAAAAGACGCCTAAAAAGACTCAAGGAAACAAATCACATGTCCTTCTCAAACCAAATTGGAACTTCAATCCTTGAACACACTCATCAAATTTCCTGGCTTCCAAAATGCTAGCAAGATCTTTCACCATTTTTTGAAATTAAGCCAATCCTTTTTCAATCACCTTGGAGAGTTAAAAAGAAAAAAAAAATCTTTTACAACAAGTTTGACATTAACCAATTTTTCCTATAAAAAAATCCAACAAAAAAAGCTTTGATCAAATAGATTGAACACCATTAATTGTAATTTTTACCCCCAATGAAAAATGGGTTGTTGTGTACTAGTTCATACCATATATCAAACCTCATTAATCAAAACCACAATGAGAGCATCAATAATAACCATCTCAACTTTCCTTGACAACATTTAGAGAAAGACATCTGTGATGCAATAATGTATAAAGCAATAATCCATCAACTGTTTCATGTTCCAAAACAACATGATAAGTTCAAAAGATTCGAGAAAACTAGCCACATGGCCCCCCTCAAAACTGTTGGAAAAAATCTAGTTTAAAAACTATTTTCTTGCATAGCGGTAAATTAAAATTTTGAAAACTAACCCAGTTTGTGATATTTATAGCAATAAACCTTAGATCGAAAACATGCGTGTTTTCGGATAAGTGGATCTTTAATGTTTTTCAGCTTACAACCAAACAATCTTCTTCGCTATTTTTATATCACGAACTGCTTCGAGTGTGGCCTTGAACCAATTCAACCAAAACAGAGAACTAGAAAAAGTTTTATTTTCCTTTTGGGGTGGAAATGAAAATTCTCTATTCTTTAATAGAAACTGAAAGAATCGTTATTCTAGAAAAATATATTTAATAGTTGAGAATAAATTTGTAACACCCCAAACTCGGCCTAGATGTTATGGCCGAATCTGGAGATGTCACATTAAAGTGTTTTTCGCAAAATATAATTTCGCCGAAAAACCCGTTCCATATTAAGCTTCTTTGTGATCTGAACAAAGATTTAGGATGTCTCGTTCATTGTTAAAACTCAAGTTGTTTAGCAAAATGTTAATCATATTGCATTATTATTACTTTTTAAGACCTTGTTTGTTGCAGAAGCTTTTAAAATATGGTGTGTAAATGTGGTGTTTTAAAAACATTTTATCCTTTTGAAAATCCGCGTCCTACCACTAACAGATATGAATCAAAATAAATAAAACCCCAAATTAAAAGTTAAAACTTAAAGTGGCCTTATTACATAAACAGATACCCAAATTAAATTACTTGTAAACTGAAAGTCTAATAAGGAAGTCCATGTAGTAGTTTGGCCACCTTTGAGTCCCCCGCAGCACCGACCCGCCTAAGACTAGGGATTACCTGTGCAGTTAAACAGAAGGGTGAGTTTACAAAAACTTAGTGTGTAATCCCTTAGCAAACAGTCAAAAAACAAGCACAGTCTGGGCTTAAGCCCTTTTTAGTAACAGTGACAATATTAGTTTGGGCTTTAGCCCATCTCAATACAGAAACAGTCATGTGTTTGGGCCTTGGCCCATTATAGTAACAATAATCAGTGCAGTAACAGTTTAAACAATATACAAGTCCTACCCATCCAGCCTCTACACTCCAACTCTGTCTACCCCTGCACTCCATGTAGGGATATAATCAACCCACCCATCCTTACACTCCAGAATTAGCACCGGTTGCGGCACTATACAGTAATATACAGCTGGGCTGCCAGTACAGTACACTTCCTCCAATCATAATAAACCTTTCCCCATGCAATGCATCATACAGTCATGTCATATCATATCATAGAATCATTCATGTATCCATTACAGTTTAAATAGCATGCTAAAATACGATCATACCTGAACACATAAATATACAACACATACAGGCAAAACAATCATCTTACCACATAAGAGCAAAATAGTCATTTTACCATATAGAGTCAAAACAATCATTTTATGACATAAGGGCAAAACAATCATTTTACCATATAGGGGTGAAACAGTCATTTTACCACATAGGGGCAAAACAGTCATTTTAATCCATATAGGGGCATAATAGTCATTTTGATCAATTAAAAGGTCTAGGTAAACTTATCGACCCAGTAGGTCCAAAGTCATCTCGAGCGACCCGTGCAACCTTAATAGTCTAATAGTAAAATTGGGCCCAAGGCCCATACTGCGAGCCCATGTGGGCCCACACGTCTGTGTGGCCTACAGCCCAGAAATGGCCTTGACCGTGTGGATTACACAACCTAGCCCAATATTCACCACATACCCTAGTGGTTTACCCGTGTGGGGCCCACATAGCCCTGTTCGGCCCGAAATGGCCCGAAATGGCCCAAAACAGCTTTAGCCCATGAAATCGCTCATGACGGCCTCGTCGACCATCTGCCCTTGTTTAGTCACACGGGCCACTACACGGGTAGTTGCACGTCCGTGTCGACTAATCGCACTCTTCGGCTTTTTCCGATTTCTATAGTTGAAACTACATTTGTACACACCTAAAATTTTTTTTTTTATGCTAACTCCACCACGCTCACTCCGGCACCCTAAAAACGCCAAGCTAGAGTTTAGTACAGGTTTATTCATGATCGAAATGCAGAAGTGAAACTGGCAACAGCAACAATTATGTAAACTTCACTTACCCTTAACACTTCAATATCCAATAACAAAACGATGTTATAACAGCCCCGTTTCACCCAAAATTCCTTGCCGCCAAACTGAGATTAACCCTCTAGTTAGTTACCTTTAAAAAGATAAATACCCAAAATTCGATGGGATAAAACCAACTATAATCACAAATATCTTTTACCTCTAGTCGATCAACAGAGATCCTATATACTCATATCGTTGAAGACCGCTGTTCAGCCTCTCAATTTCACCTAACATCAAACGAACACTTTCTTTAATACTTGATCAAAACACAACTATAGATTACTTGAAATTGAACTTACTCAAAGTTGCGCCGAAGAACTATTCGAATAAAGAGAATGAAAGGGAGGGTGGTGTGCCAAGAACCAAAATTCGACAGCAATGTGGGGAAGGAAAACAATAGAAGAAAAAATAAAAAGGAAAAGAAATGATGGAGAGGAGAAGAACAATCAGTAGACAGAAAAGAGGGATTGCCCAAAATCGAAAAATAGAGAGGGAGAGAAAAGCAATATTCAGTCAATGTAATAGGATGCAAAAGAAAGGAAGTTGTTTAGTCCCAAAAGAAAAGAGAGAGGATTAGAGAGAACATTCAGCTAAGGAGAGAAGTGAAAACCCGAAAGAATAAGCAAGGACGAAAGCTACTGCCAAACTCCCTAGCACTATAGGCCTCCAAAGATCACGAAAAAGATCCCGACTTGTCAATAGCAATATTCAGCCACCCAAAACAAAGAGTGAAAGGAACTCGAAAGCAATTGATAGAAACTGAAAATGAGGAGAGGAAGCAACCCAAGTCGAATTCTTGTGTGCCTACAATCCAATTTTGACATAACACTCCCTCTCCCCTCAACTTCCCATGATTTTCTCCCCACATCCCTCCTCAAAACATTCAAACCGTCCACTAATCCCTTGATCCACTCCTCAAATCTCTCCTTCAATCTCTCAACCATCCAATTTGATCCCCCTTCAAACTCTTCAGAGTTTCGGCCAAGCTAGAACACTCCCACGGTACTGGCAGCAAAATAAAACCCATCTTACACGTAGCAAGACTCGAACTCCAGACCTTCAGGAACTATGACACGTCACTTATCCCCTAGACCAGCAGACCCTTTTCTGTCATGAAATACCCACATTAACTTAAAAGCCTACTAACTAGAGATAGAGTTTTATCCATTAAAAACAAAACTTTTGCACAAGCCAAGGCTTGAACCTAAGACTTCTCAGATACTCCCAGATTACTCAGAACACTTAACCACTGAATCAGATACACAATTGTGTCACTTTCTTGCACAACTAAACATTTATGTGTAGCCTCCTGACTATTCCCATGCTCAAGACCTAATACTTCTTGGCCCAAAATTTGGGGCGTTACAAAATTCTCTCTATTTTTTGGAAGAGTAACTAGAAACACGAAAATATACACACTTTTTCATGCCCTTTTTAACTCAAATTCATGCAATTTCGATAGAAATCTTGTTGAAAAATATATAATTATTATAAAATAATTAAATTACACTCAAATTATGAAAATGTTAAATTTTAATTAATTTTATATCAATTTTTGATTAATTTTGATTATTTTTGACAGATTTGCACAAAGGGCGAAAAATGGCTTGCCAAACACTACTAGAAACCCAAAATCGATAAGCAATTTTGAAGCATCAAGGAAAATTAATTTTTTAGCCTAAGATGGTCCAAATAATGTGTATTAATTCATAATATAATTAATTATAATTTTAATCCAATTTAATTTGGGTTAAATAAATTATTGTTAATTAATTATGAAAAAGGGACCAGTTGAGCTAGGCTGAGAAAATCGATCCAACCGAGCACTGGGTAACCTAAAACCGTCCCACATGCTGACCCAATCAACTTGCCTGGATGATTATTATGCTTGCAAAATGGCCCTTGAAGACTCCTTCAAATTTCATTCAAAACCCTCCACTAGTAATGCCTTTCTAGATTTTAGCTATTCTTAGTAGCCTTCTTAACCTATAAATACCCCATTGGCTGCTCACTCGAAACACATCTTGATGTGAACCGGCTCGATGATGTTGAGTCAAATCACCTAAGTTTTTCGATCGTCGTCGAGGAAGTATCGACCAAATGCTATGAACTGGCTCAGTAATATTGAGTCGAATCACCTAAGTTGCCCAATTTTCATTGAAGAAGTATCGTTCGGCTTAAGAAAAAGGACGTATTAAGCTAAGTATGAGTAGAAGTTGACAAAGTGGTTTGAATGATAGGCTAGGTATGATTTTGGTAGGGTTGGTTTAACAAAGAAATAGGTAAATAGTTGATTGATAGGATGGAATGGAAAAGTGAACTCAAGCTCCAAGAATAATTCAATACTATAAGGAGTATTGCCCTGGGACTTATATCGCTTAAGGTGGTTAAGTGGATGATAGAAGATGGACCTTGACCCGTTTCCTAAAAAGGTAGGAACCAAAGGTATAATTTGATGGATGAATGCCACACCAAGGTTGGTGATAAGTTCAGGAAGGAGTTTGGGTTGACGAAACCTCACAAGAACAATGTTCATTCAATAATATGGCAAAAAGTCTAACCTTCAAATATTTACAAGAAAGCAATTTTTAGACACAAATATGACTACTCAAATTCGGCATCTATGTGTTCACACAATAATAAACTTTTTTCACACTAATACATTAAAAATGGTTCATGAATTCGACAGGTTCATGCACTAGCCGAATGGACACTTTCTTACCCCTGTGTGTGTGTATGCATGCTTAGCCATGAAGATTCCTTAATTCCATGAATGTCCAGCCTTTAAGATCCCTTTAATCCCCCTTGACTGAATGCTAGGTGCATGGGACATGTATCCCTCTTAATTGAAGCTTTAATGATAGGCTAGTTCATGAATGGTGGCATGTACCTTGTAAATTCGTCCTCCCCTTTTTGCATGCACATTATTCATTCAATGTGCTGAATTAATGTGTCATTTTCCCCCCTTGGACATTCATGACTTCACCCATGCATGTATAGAAGTTGATTGGTCAAATTAAGGTGTGAATGGGGAAAACGGCAAGTGTGAACACCTTCAAGGCTGGCTTGGGGAGTTGTTCAATCAGCTTGGGAATTTAATTTGCAACTACTCCTTAGTCGAATGAGTGCTTGGAAAAGCAAAAAATCAGCACACCACTTGTTGTAGCTAACCATGCATGAATCCTTCCATGTGTTGCACCCAACCATGTATGCACCTTACATTAATTTCCATTCATGCATTCGACTGCACCACAAAACACATTGAACACATTAAATCATCCCCCCTCTTCAAAGCGACTTGTCCTCAAGTCGAGCCATTTGTTCAAAACAACGCATACATTATCATAAGACCCTTGGTGGCTGAATGGGATATATTGGCTCACAATGACCTAATGAACAAACACATCTTGAAAAGACAACACATTAGTCACATGTCCTTCCTCTTTTTGGATAGGCCATTTCAAAGTATCAACAACAAAATAAAGAAGAGGATTAGGGACACACCGAATTAAGAACTTACAATCTTGCTCCAGTTTCTTAATCCAAACTTGGATAAATAAACCAATGCTGGGATCAAAAATAAAAGTGGGTGTCACCTTATCATAATGAAGTAAGAAATTCATCGATGAACACCAACTAGAATCACAAGTCCTTCAAAAATTATTACCTCGGAAAACAACATTTTAGGACTCAAATCCTTTGTACAATGATATGGAACAATATTCGCCTAGATCAAAGATAAAATTTTCTCTTCCCATTTCTCACTGACTTATATATTTCTCGACTGGCAACATGGTAGGAAAACAAAAAAAAAACTAAAGTTATAAGCATGAACATCATGTTCGCATCCTTTAAGGCATAGCATCGAACAACCTCCAGATTCAAAAATTTGATTTTGACCCTTACTTGGCAATAATTCTAGAAAATATGCTCTAGTTTGAATATATGATTTTGGTCTTCCATTGTTAAAAGTAGCAAAGGCTTTTCTTTCATCAACGACTCACATATGCGAAACAAAGAAGAAATGAACAAACAACCATTCAAATAGTCAAACCTATCACATTTCATCTGAAAAGACATGCCTATGCAAGAGAATTTTGCACAAGAATTTATAGGCTCCACAAAACCATCATAATCAAACAAGTCAAGCTTTGCATATGAATATCCTTTTACACACACGTCTAAAGTTTGCATATGCTGAATCAATCCAATGTCATCAATAGATTTTTCAGCGCATAGCACATCTAGTAAACAACTCTTCATGCCTCCATTTACAACAAAATCCACAAACTGGGAATAACAGTTAATCAAAGTAAAATAAAGATGTCTTTTGAAAGCTATGTCACTAGCAACTTTCTCAACAACATGCAACTTTGACTATTTTAATTCAAAAACATCAATGAGTCTTACCCTTTCATAATGAATCAAGAATTTTATAACCAGTAACATAGAATGAACAAGGAATGATTTTAAATTATAATCAGAATCTTTAAATTTTGTTTCCTTAGTCAAAGGCCAAGCAACAAATAAACATAAATTATTTGCACAAAATTTTGGATGCTTGAGTTCCCCACATATCGAACCAAAATAACAAATTCCGGGTTTGAACAAACGATCTTGGTCACTCGATTCAACATGCAACAAGAGTTTCTTGATTTGCAAAGTCCCAATCATGTTAATCAAAGAAGATGTGATCAAACAATCATTCAAACAATCAGAAAACCTAAGCCTCACTCGATCAAACTTACACAAGCATGCAGAATTTACACAATAAAGCAGAAGCGTTACACCACCATCACAATCAAATGAACTAGGCATTTTACACGTCAATGTTTTATCACATAAGTGAATTAGAGGGAATTAGGCATGCATATATTCAAGCATTCATACATTACAAGTCTCATTCGAATAGCCTTGTACATGCATGTGGGTTTCGCACAATAGGTCAAAGAATGTACATTATCACTGCAATTAGAAAAATTGGAATGTTTATATGAATATTCACTATCACGCATAATCGAAATTCGCAGCTGCCAATCGAATGTTACTTCACCAACATGCTCATCAACACCACAATTTTCATTAGTGATACTCTCCTTGCCATCATTTAAAACAAACACATCACCATTAATCAAAGAATGGCAATTAACCATATCATCAATATAATCACAAAAATTCAAATAGGTTGGTGGAGACTGAAACGCTTTATAACACTTACCTTCCTTACCTTGTGGCACAGGTGGACTAGGATTACCTTTGCCAACCAACGTGAACCATCTCTCCTTTCAGAGGTAATGAAGATGGAGCTTATTAATCGATTCTTCAAAAACCTGAAAAGAAACAACACGAGAAAAATTCACATGTGGGTTAGTGAACACATTCCTCAATTTTTCTTGTTCTCTTGCATCTTTTTCCGTCGTTTCTTCAAGTTCTCTTTCTTTTTCCATAGTTTCTTTTATTTTTGAAAACTCGTCAACTCTCGTTTCTTTTCCAACAAAACTCGTTTCTTGCTTACTCTCTTTTTTTACCTCAATCTCTTTTTCAATTTTCTTTTCTTTTTCACAGTCTTTTTCACTCTCAATCTCTTTTTGTTCTCTTTCGATCTCTTTTTCTTTTTGCTTTCTTTCATCATTTTTTTCTTTTTCACATGCTTTTTCAATTTCATTACAAAAGGAAGACAACAAAAAGGAATCATCAAAATGAGAAGCATTTCGTTGAGAATAAGAGGGAGGGTCTTCATATAAAAGACAATCATCTCTTCGAGATTGAATCTTCATGGATGAATATCTTGACGTATATGATGAATTGCTTGAATCTTCTCGTTTGCCACCAGAATAGGCTTCAAACTCAAAATTTGTTTGATTTCGTCTTGAATTCCTTGATGAAAGGTGCCTGGATGTTATGGTCAAATTTGGCGATGTCACATTGAAGTGTTTTTCGTAAAGTGTGATATCGAACGAAAACCCTTTTTCTATATTTACCTTTGTTAAGTGCTCCTAATGATGATTTTAAAACATGTCGTTTATCGAAAGATACTCATGTTAAAACGTCTTTACTTTTTAAAATGTTGTCTCTTACGAAAGCTCTTAAATAATTACGTATTCTTGGTATTTTTTGAAAACATTTGCCTTTTGAAAAAAAAAATCGCGTCTTATCCTACTCCTAGCAATTATAAATCAAAATAAATAAAAGCCCAAATTAAAGATTAAAAATTTATAGAGGCCTTATTACATAAAAAGATACCCAAATTAAAATACTTATAATTTAAAATCTAATGAGAAAGTCAGTACAGTTGTGTGGCCACCTTTGAATCCCTCGCAGCACCGACCTGCCTAGGACTGAAGATTACCTGCGCAGATAAACAAAAGGGCGGGTTTACGAAAAATCAGTGTGTAATCCCTTAATAAGCTAACAGTCAATCATATAGTAAGCAAATACAGTCTGGGCCTAAGACCATATTAGTCATAGTCCAGTTCCAGTTAGGGCCTTAGCCCATTACAGTATCAATACTAGTATCAGTGTGGGCCTTAGCCCATTTCAGCGACAGTAACAGTATAGATATGCAATCAGAAATCTTACCCAACCAGCCTCTACACTCCACTCCGTCTAGCCCTACACTCCATGTGGGGATAAAATCAACCCACCCATCCCTACACTCTAAAAATAGCACCATTTGCATGCACTAAAAAAAAGATTTGCAACAAATTGCGATGCAAGACACTTCCTCCAATCAAAATAAATCCATCCCCATGCAACATATTATACATGTATGCAATATATATAATGGCATGCTCGATTACAATCATACATCTCATGAGGTCATAAAAGTCATTTTACCTTATAGGGGCATAATAGTCATTTATCAATTTGGGGTCTAGGTATACTTATCGACCCAACAGTGGGTCCATAGTCGTCTCGGGTGACCCGTGCAACCTTAACAGTCAAACAGCCCATAATGCAGGCCCGTGTGGGCCCACACGCACTTAGCCCAGAATTGGCCTTAGCCGTGTGGATTATACAGCCTGGCCTAATATTCTCCACGCGTTCGTGTGGTTTACCCATGTGAGGTCCATGTGCCCGTGGGGCCCACACGGCCTATTTTGGCCAAACATGGACCAAAACGGCCTAAACCCATCAAATCGCTAATGGTGGCATATACAATCAAACGCCCAAGTTTATGTGTTCGGATTACCACACGAGCGAGCGCACGCCCATGTAGCGACAATGGTCACATTTATCGGCTTTTGCCGATTTACGATTTGGGCAATGTTTACACACCTGATAGGATTCTAGGTACGTAACCCCTTCTTGAGATGAGCCGCACCTAAAACAAATGACAAAAATCCATGACCAATGTTAATCATGCTTAGAACCAGTCATACTAAAGACAATTCCCCCAAACGATAGCAATTAATGTTACTTACTTTCATTCCTTCAACCAATGTAGCCTACCA
The DNA here is from genome assembly GCA_025698465.1 of Gossypium longicalyx. NCBI lineage: Eukaryota > Viridiplantae > Streptophyta > Magnoliopsida > Malvales > Malvaceae > Gossypium > Gossypium longicalyx. The sequence continues at coordinate 61,385,690 of CM047003.1, forward strand.
CTCCTCAGGTAAACCAAGTCCAACACGATTAGATGCTGTCAAAATAATATCAGCACAATAAAGGATTAGAACCTTAGCATAACTTAATCAAATGAAAACTTCCCCAAATGAATTGGGACATACCAACGACTTACCAACGACTTACCGAACCCACGAGATACAAGAGTTGAGCGTAAAAGCAAGAACAGATTCGGCAAAAGAAGCAAAAGGGAGAAAAAGATTCAACAACCAGAGAAGAAGGTATTCAGCTCTAGCAGTGAAGGAGGGGAACTTGATGAAAGCTAAAAGAGTAGAGAGAGAGAAGCGAAAAGGGGTATTCGGCCAAATGCACAAACGAAGATGGTGACTGATCAGAACCGATTGAGAGAGGGAGTGCTAACAAGGATTCGGTAGAGGGTTATGTGAGGAAATGAGAGGCTAAAACTAGTAGCTTGGTAAAAGAAAAGAGATCAATGGGGATAGGTAATAGCAAATCGACAGCACAAGGGGAATTTTGGAGAAACACACATCGACAAAAGAAAAGAAAGGGAAGGGAAAGAATAGAAATAAAGGCAAGTTAGGGACTTGAGGAGAAGTGCAATTCCGAAACAAACCACAAAATGAGAACGTACCAAAAAATGCTATATTCGGCCTCACAGAGAGAAAAAAACCTAAAAGAGCAGACAAACCAAAAATTTGAGAAAATAGCTAAACTCAACTGAAAATTCCTGTGTACTTACTATTCAATTTTGGCCCAACTCTACCACATTTCAAATCCCACTTTTTCATCCCTTAATTTTCTCCTAAAATCCCTCCAACCAATCACACCTCCCCTCAACTACTCAATTTAAATTCCCCTCAACCACTTCAGTGTTTCGGTCAACCCACAGTATTCCCACGGCATAGCAGCAAAATAAAATACCCACTGTACCCACCAAGATTCGAACCCCAGTCCTTTGGCATAAGTAACACGCCATTTACCTTCTAGACCAGCAGGTCTTTTATGTCCTGTTTCACCCATTTTTATTTAAAAGCCTACCGATCAGAGACAAGGGTTTAACCAATTAAAACAAAATTTTTGCATAAGCCAATGCTTGAACCCAAGATTTCTCAAACACTCCCAGAACACTCAGAACTTTTAACCACTGAAGCAGATACACAGTTGTGAGTCACAACATAAAAAAATAATTATTTACGATTTTGGGGCATTACATCTCTATCCCCCTAAAATAAAATTTCGGCCTCGAAATTTAACTGGTCAAAATAGATAAGGGTATTACTGTCGCATCACCTCTTTGGGTTCCCACGTGGCCTCCTCTGAGCTGTGATTATACCAAAGTAATTTAACCACTGGGATAGACTTCTTCTTCAGGACCTTTACATCACGGTCCAGAATCTGAACCGGCTCTTCCTCAAAGGTTAGATTTGGCTTAACCTCAATCTCCTCAGTCGAGATAATATGCGCAGGATCAGAGCGGTAGCACCTCAACATAGAGACGTGAAACACATCATGAATTCGGTCCAGCTCTAGAGGTAACTCTAACTGATAGGCAACCGATCCCACACGTTTCAGTATGCGGTAAGGCCCAATGAACCTAGGGCTCAGCTTGTGCTTCCGTCCAAACCTAAGTACCTTCTTCCATGGCGAGACCTTGAAAAATACTAAGTCCCCTCACAGAATACTCAATCTCCTTACGTTTCAGATCCACATACGACTTTTGCCTGTCTGATGCTACCTTCAGTCAATCCCGAATCAGTCTAACTTTATCCTCAGTATCAGAAACTAATTCAGGGCCCATAACATGCCTCTCGCCTAACTCAGTCCAACACGAATGAGTACGACACCTACTACCATATAATGCCTTGTAAGGTGCTATATGTATGCTAGACTGGAAGCTATTGTTGTACGCAAACTTTGCCAACGTCAAGTAGTCCTCCCAACTGCCTTAAAAATCTATTACACAACTTCTTAACATGTCATCCAGTATCTGAATAACCCTCTCCGACTGACCATCTGTCTGATAATGGAACGCAGTATTGAAGTCCAACCTTGTACCTAAAGCCTCCTGTAACTTCTTCCAGAATCGATATGTGAAACGAAGATCTCTATCAGATATTATGGAAACCGGTACCCCATGTAGTCTCACTATCTTAGCCGCATACAATTTAGCCAGCTTCTGCAAGGAGTAATTAGTACGAACTGGTATAAAATGGGTAGATTTGGTTAATCGATCCACGATGATCCATACTGAATCCTTCTTAGCAAGCATTAAGGGTAGCCCACTAATACAGTCCATAATCACTCTTTCCAACATCCAAAGCAGAATCTTAACTGGCTGAAGCAACCCTGAAGGTAACTGATATTCAGCCTGAACCTGCTGGCAAGTTAGACATTTATTCACAAAGTCGGTAACTTCACGCTTAAGACCTGACCACTAATATAACTCATGAAGGTCTCGGTACATCTTATTCCTGTCAGGATGCATAACATAAGGGCTACTATGGGCTTCTCATAGTATAGACTACCTCAGATCAGTATCCTTTGGTACACAGACTCTCCCAAGGAAATAGAGTAGCCCTTCGCTATTTAGTCCAAAATCTGATGTGCTACCACTCCCAATCTGTCAGAATCGAGGACCCAGTGACTCATCCTCCAACTGTTTACCCTTAATCTGCTCAATCCATATCGGTTTAACTTGAAGCTCAGCCATTAAGCTACCATCATCAAATAAAGTGAAGTGAGCAAACATTGCCCTCAGATCAGTCATAGCCTTACGATTCAGTGCGTCGGCGTCGGCCACCACATTGGCCTTACCAGGATGGTATTCAATCAAACAGTCATAGTCCTTAGGCAGCTCAATCTATCTATGTTGCCTAAGATTTAGCTCCTTCTAAGTGAAGAGATACTTGAAGCTCTTATGATCTGTGTAAATGATACATTTCTCATGGTATAGATAATGCCACAAAATCTTTAATGCGAATACCACAACAGCCAACTCCAAATCATGCATCAGATAATTTGCCTCATGAGTCTTAAGCTGACGAGACGGATATGCAACCACCTTACCCTCTTGCATCAACACACATCCCAACCCAACATCTGATGCATCGCTGTAAATGGTAAACTCTTCCCCAGACTCTAGCTGTATCAAGACAGGGGCCTTAGTTAGAACTTTCTTAAACTTCTCAAAACTTTCTTGCTGTGCATCAGTACAGTTAAACGGCACACCCTTACGCAACAACTTAGTCAGAGGTGTCGCAATAAAAAAAAACCCCTCAACAAAACGTCTATAATACCCTACCAGTCCCAGAAAACTATGAACCTCAGATATCGTCTTAGGTGGCTTCCAGTCCAGAATAGCTTCAATTTTCCAAAGATCAATCCTAATCCCTTCATCAGATACTACATGGCCCAGAAATATTACCTCTCGTAACCAAAACTCACACTTACTGAACTTGGCGTACAGTTGTTTCTCCCTCAGAATTTAGAGAACAACTCAGAGATGTGCATCATGTTCATCCTCAGTTTTTGAATACACTAGAATGTCATCAATAAAAACCGCTACAAACTAATCTAGATAGGGCTGGAACACTCGGTTCATCAGATCTATAAAAGTCGTTGGTGTATTTGCCAATCCAAACGGCATCACTAGGAACTCGTAATGACCATAACGAGTCCTAAATGCTGTCTTATAAACATCAGTCTCTTTAACCCTTAGTTCATGGTACTCTGATCAGAGATCAATCTTAGAGAAAATCGAAGCTCCACGAAACTGGTAAAATATATCATTTATCCTCGGTAGAAGGTACTTATTCCAATGATTTTCACCTCAAACATTCCCCAATCCTTTTCCAGCACTCGCCCTGATGGCATCTCCCACAATCCGTATAGGGCTGTAGTCGAGTAATAGTAATAAGGGTACCAACTCTGACCGGCCCATCAGCTTTGGCCTTTTTCTTAGGACTCACTAAAGAACTTGATAGTTGAGGTCATCCACTGATAGGCTTTATCTCGTAGCAGTGACACTGTACCTTTTAGTTTCTACTCGAGGGTGCAGTTGAGGTCATCCATGATCCTCTCTGTGGCCTCAATCCAATATTCAGCCACATTAGGGGCAACTCCAATGATACCTCTAAAAATATTAGCCCCATTAGACCGGAGTCGTTCCGTAACTGATCCACGTCCCACAGTACCAGTATTGGGCCCAGCGACCCTCTCCAGAATCCATAGCATAGCTTGGGACAGTGCGTCGATCCCAGCCGCACGATTGTGAGACCCAGTCTCAGTCTTAGGTGAAGCCGGTGCCTCCCTATCCTCAACGTTAGGCATGTGGCCCGATGACGAAGACCAAGCCCGAGCACCTCTACGGCCTCCACCGTAGCCTCTTGTTCCCCTTCCACGAGTACCTTTAGTGCTCATTATCAATTTGCGTATTATCTATATTAACAATTTTATGCATCAATTTACAGTTTCAGTGTTTATTAACGGATATTTTATGAAAAGCAATGTCAGTATTTCAGAGTTTGTTTTCGCAGGTCGTAGTCTTACTACAATTTACCCTACATAGAGTACTTTAGCATAGTCTACTACCTATGGTAGTCTTAGTATTTCAGTTTAAACAGACAGTAGTTTTAGAGGACATACAGAATCAGCACCAGAGACTCGGTGTGCCACACAATTAGTTAAAACATTTCAAAATGCTTCTAAATCATTTGAAACAGTTCTTTTTGGAATTTCAAGTTTTTAAAAGAAACTGAAATTCTTTCATGTTTAAAAGAAACCCAAATCCACAGTCGAGTTTTGCAACCTGGCTCTGATACCACTAAATGTAACACCCCAAACTCAGCCTAGACGTTATGACCAAATCTGGCAATGTCATATTGAAGTGTTTTTCGCAAAGCGTGATATCGAATGAAAATCCTTTTTCCATATTTACCTTTGTTACGTGTCCCTAATGATGATTTTAGAACATGTCATTTATCGAAGGATACTCATGTTAAAACGTCTTTACTTCTTAAAACGTTGTCTCTTGCAGATGTTCTTAAACAATTACGTATTCTTGGTATTTTTAGAAACAATTACCTTTTGAAAAAAACCGTGTCTTATCCTACTTCTAGCAGTTATAAATCAAAATAATTAAAAGCCCAAATTAAATATTAAAAATTTATAGAGGCCTTATTGCATAAAAAGATACCCAAATTAAAATATTTATAATTTAAAATCTAATGAGAATGTTTATACAGTTGTGTGACCACCTTTGAATCCCTCGCAGCACCGACCCACCTAGGACTGGAGATTACCTGTGCAGATAAACAGAAGGGTGAGTTTACGAAAACTCAGTGTGTAATCCCTTAATAAACAAACAGTCAATCATGCAGTAAGTAAATATAGTTTGGGCCTAAGCCCGTATCAATCACAGTCCAGTTTCAGTTAGGGCCTTAGCCCATTACTGATATCGATGTCGATATCGGTGTGGGACTTAGCCCATTTCAAAGGATGTGATAAAATATAGATATGCAATAAAAAATCCTACCCAGCCAGCCTCTACACTCCATTTCGTCCAGCCCTACACTCCATGTGGGGATAAAATCAACCCACCCATCCCTACACTCCAAAATAGCACCGATTGCGGTACTAAACAGTATTTGCAGCAGAGCTGCTAGTACAGTACACTTCCTCAAATCATAATAAACCCATCTCTATGCAACATATCATACATGTATGGAATATGTATGATAGCATGGTCAATTACAATCATACATCTCATGAGGGCATAAAAGTCATTTTACCTCATAGGGGCATAATAGTCATTTATCAATTTGGGGTCTAAGTATACTTACCGACCCAACAGTAGGTCCACAATTGTCTCGGGCGACTTGTGCAACCTTAATAGTCAAATAGTGAAAATGGGCCCAAGGCCCATAATGCAGGCCCATGTGAGCCCACACGCCCGTGTGGCCCACTTTGTAACAGCCCAGACTCGGCCTAGACGTTATGGTCGAATCTGCGATGTCACATTAGAGTGTTTTTCAAAAAGCATAATTTCATTGAAACAATCTGATCTATATAAAACCTCTTTGTGTTCTTAACGAAAATTTAGGATATCTTAGTCATTGTCAAAACTCAAGTCATTTTAGCAAAGTGTTAATCATATTAGATTGTTATTACACTTTAAAACAATGTTTGTTGTGGAAGCTTTTAAAATATGTTGCACAAATGTGGTGTTTTGAAAAGTATTTATCTTTTTGAAAATCCGCAGCCTACTACTAATAGATATGAATCAAGGTAAATAAATCCAAAATTAAAATAAAAACTTTAAGAGGCCTAATTACAAAACAAATACCCAAATTAAATCACTTATAAAATTAAAAATTAAAAATGGAAACAAATACGATTGTGTGGCCACCTTCGAGTCCCTCGCAGCATCGATCCACCTAAGGGTTACCTATGTAGAAAAGCAAAAGGGTGAGTTTATGAGAACACAGTGTAATCCCTTAGCAACAGTCAATCATACAGTAGGTAATTTTAGTCTGGGCCTAAGCCCATAACAGTATCAGTGTGGGCCTTAGCCCAATTCAGTAGCTGTCACAGTACAGTGATGCAATCAGGAATCCTACCCAGCCAGCCTCTACACACCACTCCATCCAGTCCTACACACCATGCAGGGATAAAATCAACCCACCCATCCCTACACACCAAAAATAGCACCGGTTGAGGCACTAAACAGAAATTGCAGCAAAGCTGCCAGTACAGTACACTTCCTTCAATCATAATAACCCATCCCCATGCAACATACCATAATATCATGCATGTATGCAACATATATAAAATGGCATACTCAGCACAATCATACCTCTCATAAGGGCAATATAGTTATTTTAACTCATAGGGGCATAATAGTCATTTATCAATTTCAAGGTTGAGGTATGCTTACTGACCCTATAGTAGGTCTACAGTCATCTCGGGTGACCTGTGCAACCTTAATAGTCAAACAATAAAAATGAGGCCCAAGGCCCAAAATGTGGGCCCATACGCCTGTCTAGCCCTCAAAGCCCAAAACTGGGCTTGACCGTGTGAACTACATAGCCTAGCCCAATAGTCTCCACACGTCCTTGTGCTTTTCCCGTGTGGGGCCCACAAGTCTGTGGGGCCTACACGGCCTATTTCGGCCCAACATGGCCCAAAATGGCCTAAGCCCATGAAAACGCTCATGGTGGCCTTTACGATTAAATGCCCACATTTTGCATTCGGATTACCACACGAACGAGGATTCTAGGTTCGTAATGCATCTTGAGATGAACCGTACCTAAAACGAATGACAAAACCATGACCAGCGTTAGCCATGCTAAATACTAAAATAGTCCCCAAATGAACTTGTTACCGTCACTTACTTCCACTGCTTTAATCGATGTAGCCTTACAACTCTGTAGGTAAACCAAGTCCAACATGATTAGATGCTGCCAAAATAACATTATTAGAACCTTAACCTAGTTTAATCAAAATAATCTCATTCCCTAATCAATTGGGCATAACTTCCCCCTTACCAGAAGACTTACTGAGCCCACGTGATAAGAGTTGAGCACAAGAGGAAGAGCAGATTCGACAGAGAATCGAGAAGGAGGGTTAAACTGCAGCAGAAAACAAAGGAGGGTGTAACGACAGGTACATACAAAGAAGAGAAAAGCCGAAAGAGTAGAAGTCAAACAGGGACCTACTGAAATGCAAAACCCAGATTCAGAGAAAGGAGTAGTTGGCCTACACCCCACACGAACGCCGAAAGCACATGCTTTGACAGAGGCAACAATGGAACAGTTACCCCTCCTAACAAAAACTGGCAGCATAAGAAGAAGGAAAGAATAGGTGAGAATCGGCAATGAAGAACAAGGAAAGATTGATGAAATAAAAACAATATTTGGCTACAAGGGTAGGAGAGGTATTCGACTATACAAAATCGAGGGTGAGCAAAGGGAGAGAAACAAGAATAATCAAGAAAAGAAAAGTGAGAGAGAGTGAAAGTCGATCAAACAAAGCACAATATTGGAGAGCAAAACCAAAATAGGCCAACCCAAAAAATATCCGAATAGTCACAAGTAATATTCGGCTACCAAACAACCAACACTCAAAAGAATGAAAAGAAAAAATAGAAAGCAAAACTAAAACACAATTTTGACACTAAGAGTAAAAGGTCCTATGACCGAATTGGTAAAATAGAGTTCCCACATTCGGCATACTACTCCCTCACACCTTAACCTCTCTTAATTCTCTCCTTAAATCTCTCTACAATATCCTCCTAGAATTCGACTACACACTCCTCACTCCCTCAAACACTCAAACCACTCATTAGCAACAGAATCCCACTAACATACAACCTCTTACATGGCACAGCAGCAAAATAATCACTCATTTTTCCTCACCAAGCCTCGAACCTTAGATCCCAAGGAACAGTCACACGCCACTTACCTCTAGACTAGCAGGCCATTTTTGTAATGTTTTATCCACAATAATTTAAGAAGTCTACTGACTAGAGACAGGGTTTATTCAAGTAAAAACAAAATTTTGTACAAGCCAAGGCTTGAACTCAAGACTAATCCAATACATCTCAGGACACTTAACCATTGAAGCAAGCATGCATTTATGCAACACAACATCCAAAAAAAAAAAAAATAGATTTTGGGGCATTACACACTTAGCCCAGAAATGGCCTTGGCCGTGTGGATTACATAGACTAGCCCAATATTCTCCACACGTCTATGTGGCTTACCCCTATTAGGTCCACGTGCTTGTTGGGCCCACACGGCCCATTTCAGCCTAACATGGCCCAAAACGGCCTAAGCCCAAGAAATCGCTCATGGTGGCCTCTACGATCAAATGCCCATGTTTATGCATTCGGATCACCACACCAGCAAGCGTACGCCTATGTAGTGACAATGGTCACGTTTATCAGCTTTTGTTGATTTACGATTTGGGCAGTGTTTACACACCTAATAGGATTCTAGGTACGCAACCCCTTCTTGAGATGAACCGCACCTAAAACAAATGACAAAAATCCATGACCAACATTAATCATGCTTAGAACCAACCATACTAAAGACAATTACTCCAAACGACAACATTTAATGTTACTTACTTTTACTGCTTCAACCAATGTAGCCAACCACTCCTCAGGTAAACCAAGTCCAAGACGATTAGATGCTGTCAAAATAATATTTGGCACAATAAAGGAGTAGAACTTTAATATAAGTTAATCAAATGAAAACTTCCCCAAATTAATTGGGACATACTTCTTCCCCCTTACCAACGACTTACCAAACCCACGAGATACAGGAGTTGAGTGTAATAGCAAGAATAGATTCGACAAAAGAAGCAAAAGGGAGAAAGAGATTCGACAGCTAGAGAAGAAGGTATTCGGCTCTAGCAGTGAAGGGGGGAACTTGATGAAAGCCAAAAGAGTAGAGAGAGAGAAGAGAAAAGGGGTACTCGACGAAATACACAAACGAAGATGGTGATTGACCAGAACCGATTGAGAGAGGGAGTGATAACAAGGATTTGGCAGAGGGTTATGTGAGGAAAAGAGAGGCTGAAACCAGTAGCTTGGTAAAAGAAAAGAGATCAATGGGGTCAGGAAATAGCAAATTGGCAGCACAAGGGGAATTTTGGAGAAACACACATCGGCAGAAGAAAAAAGAAAGGGAAGGGAAAGAAGAGCAACAAAGGCAAGTAGGGGACTTGAAGAGAAGTGTAATTTTGAAACAAACCACAAAATCAGAACGTACCCAAAAATGCTAAATTCAGCCTCACAGAGAGAAAAAAAAACCCAAAAGAGGAGGCAAACTGAAAATTTGAGAGAATAGTTAAACTCAGCCGAAAATTCCAGTGTACCTACTATTCAATTTCGACACAACTCTACCACACTTCAAATCCCACTTTTTCCTCCATTAATTCTCTCCTAAAATCACTCCTCAAATCCCTCCAACCGGTCATACCTCCCATCAACTACTCAATTTGAATTCCCTTCAACCACTTCAGTGTTTCAGTCAACCCACAACACTCCCACGGCACAGCAACAAAGTAAAACACCCACTGCGCCCACTAGGATTCGAACCCCAGTCCTCTGGCATAGGTAACATGCCACTTACCCTCTAGACCAGCAGGCCTTTTATGTCTTGTTTCACCCATTTTTATTTAAAAGCTTACCGACCAGAGATAAGGGTTTAACTAATTAAAACAAAATTTTTGCATAAGCCAAGGCTTGAACCCAAGACTTCTCAGACACTCCCAAAACACTCAGAACTCTTAACCACTGAAGCGGATACACAGTTGTGTGTCACAACATACAAAAATAATTATTTACGTTTTTGGGGCGTTACAAATGGGAATCACGATAAGAATCTCTTCTAACAAATTCATTAGAAGTGGGTCTTTGTGATATTTTTATCTTCGTCCCTTGACTTGGATAAATTCACTCCCGTTGGGCTCTTGCTCACTGGCCCCACTCTTCGACACGATCCAATCATTTTTGCAATGGTTTTAGTTTTCTATCAATCAATCGATCCATCTCTTGCATCACATATTGAAATTCTGATTCTGAAAACTCTTCTCGAAACATGATTTTATTGCTGAAAAGAAAAATAATTAAAAATAAAAAAATGAATTCCTCACCACAAAACCTCACTAGTCACTCATAAAGAAAAAAATAATTTAGCACTCACACTCGTGTTTGCACTCGATATAAGGCTTTTTCTTCACTCTATTGTGCTCACACACTCGTTCCTTTTACCACTCTATTCTTTACACTCGTTCCTTTTACCACTCTATTCTTTCTCTCGTGATTTCGTAAAAGTCTCTTTGTGACAATATTGCTGTCTAGGGGGTCAATTTCAAAGTGGTTTACAAGGGCTATATTGTAAAAGATGTAGGTAGGCTGAAGGAAAATAAAATTTGGGTTTAGGGTGTGGCGTGTAGGGTGATAGATGTAGTTGAAGAAAGAACGTACTTGCTGATCAGGATAACAAGAATAATGAACATAAAAACTTTCAACACAACTTTTTTTTTAACTTCAAATATATATATTTTTATACTTCAACTATTATTTTTCCAATTACAATAAGATGAATTCAAGAAGAACACTTTTGATACAGAAATTTTTTTCGTAACTTTTTTTTCACGAACCTAATTCGAGATTGCTACGAACATTGATACTTCTCATTTTAGTAGCTCTGATACCAAATTATGTGAACCGGATCGCTGATGTTGAGTTGAATCACCTAAGTTGCTTGATCGTCGTCGAGGAAGTATCATTCGGCTTAAGAAAAAGGACGTATTAAGCTAAGTATGAGCGGAAGTTGACAAAGTGCGATAGGCTAGGTATGATTTTGGTAGGTTTGGTTTAACAAAGAAATAGGTAAATAGTTGATAGATAGGATGGAATGGAAAAGTAAACTCAAGCTTCAAGAACAATTCAAATACTATAAGAAGTATTGCCCCGGGACTTATATCGCTTAAGGTGGTTAAGTGGATGATAGAAGATGGACCTTGACCTGTTACCTAAAGAGGTAGGAATCAAAGGTATAATTTGATGGATGAACGCCACACCACGGTTGGTGATAAGTTCAGGAAATAGTTCAGGTTGTCGCCACTAGCAAGCTAGATAAGTCGATCGAGACTCTAACGAAATAGAGAGGAAGAAACCTCTCAAGAACAATATTCATTCAATAATATGGCAAAAAGTCTAACCTTCAAATGTTTACAAGAAAGCTATTTATAGACACAAAGATGACTACTCAAATTTGTCATCTATGTGTTCACACAATAATAAAAATTGTTCACACTAATACATTAAAAATGGTTCATGAATTTGGCAGGTTCATGCACTAGCCGAATGGACACTTTTTTCCCCCTTTGTGTGTGCATGCATGCTTAGCCATGAATATTCCTTAATTCTATGAATGTCCAGCCTTTAAGATCCCTTTAATCCCCATTGACCGAATGCTAGGTGCATGGGACATGCATCCCTCTTAATTGAAGCTTTAATGATTGGTTATTTCATGAATGGTAGCATGTACCTTGTAAATTCATCCTCCCCTTTGTGCATGCACATTATTCATTCAATGTGCTGAATTAATGTGTCATTTCCCCCCTTGGACGTTCATGAATTCACTCATGCATGTATAGAATTTGATTGGTTAAATTAAGGTGTGAATGGGGAAATCGGCAAGTGTGAACACCTTCAAGGCTACCCTAGGGAGTTGTTCGGCCAGCTTGGGAATTTAATTTGTAGCTACTCCTTGGTCGAATGAGTTCTTGGAAAATCCAACAATCAGCACACCATTCGTTGTAGCTAACCATGCATGAATTCTTCCATGCGTTGCACCTAACCAAGCATGCACCTTACATTAATTTCCATTCATGCATTCGGCTGCACCACAAAGCACATTGAACACATTAAATCAGGCATAAATTCGACTAAACCAAAGTAAGACATAATCTAGACATATTAATAATCATATCAATTAAATTAAAACACATTTAATATGAACTTAGCTAAGACATTAATTTTGGCTAGCTCAAAATGATGTAAAAACACGTAATAAGTTGTAATGAGCTAAAATATTATGTAAAGAGCTGAAACATAATAAACTAACTAAAGCAAATACTTAGTTTATTTTAGTAATAAAATGAACGAGCTAGATAGAAGCTGAAATGAGCTCAAACGAGCTAAAATAAGCTCAAGTGACCTGATTTGAGTTGAATAGAGCTCGGGGAGCTGGAAAAGAGCTAAATTCGACTTGCACAAGGGTGCAAGGAATCTTCATGAAGTTGGACTGAGCATCATCAATAGGGTTGAGCTTTGTTTCACCCCAAATTTGGGTGACCAAAGCCGAAACAACTTCTTTAAAGAGCTTAGCTCGAGCTCAGGTGATAGGACCTTCGGGCAGCTCAATGGAATCCTTGCCCAAGCTTGGTGAGCTCTGGGGTGTGCTTATATCACATCTCAACCCTTCTCATCTCTTCATTTCTCTCTTATTTTTCTCTCTTTATTCCCTTCCATTGTTCTTCATTTTCTTCCCCCATTCCCTTATCGATTTCACCTCTTGAAAAAGAGTCAATAAACCACCATTTGGAGCAGGATTCAAGTGTTCGTAGAAGCCTCAATTTGGCAAGAACAAGCGGAGAAGGAGGAGTGGAGCAAACTAGTCAAGTTACAGAGAAAACGCCGAATTTGATTCTTGTTCCCTATCCTTTTAATTTTGTTGTTGTTATGATGAACATGTCTATGAATATTTGTGATGTTGGATTGTTTAATCTAATTGATATGGCTTGAATTTAATTCGTATTAGGTTGATTGCATTTCATCTACTTGAGTTATTAAAATTGTGTTTGTGTTGTTATTGGCCTTGGTAAGATGTTTGATTAACACCACGACTAAGTTAATTTTGCATTACAATTGTAAGGTAACTAATGAATTAATTATTTAAATGGATTGGAATTGTAATTAATTGACACAATACTTAATCAGTGCATGTTTATTCATCTAAGATATCTAAGGGTTAAATTAGCAACGGTATCTAAAGATACATTAGCCTTGCATAACTTGCAAGATTATTGTGATTAAAATGTTTCAAAGTTGAAATACATTGTTACCTTACGTAATCTTTTATGTGCTTATGAGATTGAATTAATTGTTTGAATTGGCATAGAGATATGTACAAGAGATTATTTTAATTTCATAAGTATGTATGTGCATTAACACATTTGCTTATTAGAATTTGTTTAATCGGTTAAATTGACATAGAGATATAGTCAAGAGATGAATGGATTTTGGTAGGAAAGTATGTTCATAAGTTAGCAAATTACCGAGTTACCGTGAATTTACTCGTAACAACATGAACATGAGTTTAATAATTCTAAGTTAAGAAATGCAATTAATCAAGCACAATTATGTCATTTTGATTAAAATCGTCGAAATTGTGCATTGGAAATTTTATTTTATTTTTATTTATTTTACTTTGTTAAAACCCTATTTTTTAATCACTTCTTCAAATCAAAATATATTTTCACCTAAGTGCTTTTAAAATATAGAAATGCCCTTATCATGGAATGTTCATGTTGTTACGAATAAATTATTATGGAATATAGAAGTGCCCTTATCATGGAATGTTCACAAACAACATGAACAAGTGTCCATAATCGTAACAAGTAATATATAAGTGCCCTTATCATGGAATCCCTCATTGCATCCAACTTAAGACGTTCTATAATAGTCTAACTACTCATACAAGGATGGTAGTGGACGCTTCTGCTAATGGTGCTCTCCTTTCTAAGTCTTAATGTAATATCCCGAATTAGGGCCTAATCGGAATAGTGGTTTCGTGACCACAAATCCAAGATAGAAATAATTATTTTATAATTATTTTGAGGTTTATGATATGATTTCATGATTGTGCGAAAATTTCGTGACGAAATTCTATGCATAAAGTGCTTAAGTTTAAATTAGGGACTAAATCGAATAATTTGCAAAACTTGCATTCTAGAAATTTTTAGTATGAAATTACTTTGGAATATTAATTAGGAGGTCTTAAATAGAAATTTTACCAATTTCTAAAATTTTGGACAAAAATGGGCTTGTACATGAAAATTTTCAAAGAAAGGTATTAAGGGTATTTTGGTCATTTGGTAATTAAAAGATTAAAAAAAAGGAAAAAGATGGCAAAATATGTCCATCTTCTTCATTAGGACGAAAATTAAATGGTTCTCCATAGCTTGGGGTTGTTTCAAGCTTCCAAGCTCCATAGTAAGTGATTCCAAGCCCCGTTTTTAATGTTCTTTACATTTTTGGAGTCCCGGTAACTTGATTTAGCTTATTCTAGCAATAATTTAACCTAAGATTTATATTTGGAAAAATACCCATAGGTGAAATGTGTTTATTTTGATTTTTTATGGTAGAATATGAAGCTTGAAATTGTGTTAAACAACTTTTGCTAAGTGATTTTTCGTAAAAACGAGTAAAATGACATAATCGGTAAAAATACCTAATATTCATAAGTTCATGTTAGAGTGTAAATTTGATGTTTCTATAGAAGGGAAAAATGATCAGCATGTCATAAAACATAAGAAAATAGGATGAAGTTTAATTTCCGAGCTTTGGGGCAAAAGTGTAAATATGCAAAAGTTTAGGGGCAAAAATATAATTTTGCCAAAGTTTGAGTCAAGGACTGTTTTAATAAATGTGAATATTAAATAAGCTAAATTTGTTATTATAGATCAAGAGAAATGATATTCAAGTCGTGATCGAGGGAAAAATAAAGTTCTTGAAGAATAGGCTTAATTTCTAACATATTGTACCGAGGTAAGTTTATATGTAAATATTGTAATATAACCATTATTTTAAATCATTTAATGCTATTTATACGATATTATGATTTTTTATCATGCAATTCTATGCTTTGTGGTAATTTTTGGACAACATACCAAAATTTTATGAATTATGTGAAAAATGTGAAACATTACCGAAGTATAGTCATTGGAATTCCAAGGAGAATGGTAAAGGAGTACGAATGAGGAATGTCCCGTTGAACCTTAGGAATAGATTAGGATACTTGGGCATCCAAACTCGTTGAGTCGAGTCCGAGTTCACTTATGGATGCAAATGTCCGAACTCGTTGAGTTGAGTCTGAGTTCGTGAGATGTAACTAGGCATCCGAGCTCATTGAGTTGAGTCCGAATTCACTTATGGATGCGAACGCCCGAGTCGTTGAGTTGAGTCCAAGTTTGCTTATGGGCGGGTTACATAGTAGCTTGGCTACATATGTGGCACTTATGTGCAAACTTTCCATGTATCCGAATTATATTCCGATGTGTTCAACGGGTAAAATTCTAGTAAAATGGAAGAATACTCAAGATGCAAGTGACGTATTGGTAAGTGTTGTGGAATGAGCACTTTGGACAGGTATGTACTTAACCCTCGAGTTGAGACTTGATACGACAACAATAATATGGTAAGATGATGAACGATGAATAGAAATGTGATATATGTTTTGGTGATATTATGCTAATGTTGGTTGGTATAGTTGCTTTGTTAAGTTATTTGTTGTTTGCATATGGACTTACTAAGCATCTATGCTTACTCCCTCTTTTTCATTCTTTGTAGTTTTGACAAGTCAATTTGGAGATCAGGATAGTCGGAGGCACGCTCACACTATCACTGGACAATTGCGGTATAATGACTTGTAATTTTTGGAAATATGGCATGTATAGCATTCCAATCATTTTGTGTGTATAATCTTACGATATGGCCCATGGATGGAATGAAAATGTTTGAGAATGATTAGCTATTGGAATGGCTAATCAAGTTTATATATGATAACATGTATATTTATGTCTTAACTAAACCATGAAAATCCTTGGAAAGGTAAAATTGGCCACAAAACAGAATTAGTCAGCAGCAGTGATGTGAATTTGAAAAATCACTAAAAATATTAGGAATGGAATTAAATGATGAATAAGTTGTGAAATTGAAGCTTGATGAGTCTATTTTTATATGGAGGAAACGAAACAGGTAAATGAGTTATATTTTATGAGATATTTAAGTTTCGGTGAAATAGGGTTAGAGCGATATCTGAATCCCCTGTTATGACTTTAGAAATTCACCATAAATTGTAAAAAAACAATTTGAAGTTTGACCTTACAGGTATGAAATCCTTATTGAGCCTAGTTTTAAGAGAAACAAATAGTATAGTCATTGAAACTCTGTACAAGGAGATATCTTATTCGTAATACACAGGGGTCAGAGTAGCTGAACCCTAAAATAGGGGAGACTTTAACTAATAAAATGTACTAATTGGCCCAACCAAAAATTCTAGAAAAAAAGTATTAAGTATATATATGAGTCTAGTTTCAGGGAAAATTTACAAAATTTGATTTCGAGTTTTGTAACTGGAGATATGATTTTTTTAGCGACTGTGACGCAGATGGACAGTTTACTATGAATATTGTTTGAACTTGTTTAAATGCTAAAATAAGTTTAGTAATGTCTCATACTCGACTCCGGCGATGGTCTCGGGTAAGGGGGCGTTACACTTAAAATGAGGCTTATGAAATTTTTGAGAGGATTTTCAATAACAATTATCAATGGCTAATCAATCGAGCAGCGTCAAGAAGATGAGTCATTGGAATACATGAAGTAGACTCTCTTACTTCACTCGCATCTCAAGTATCCTCAATATCCTCAATGCTTAAAATTTTTACCACTAATGGGTTTAATAGTTTTGTAGCACAATCACCAAATCAATTTGAAAATGTGTCTTGTGTCTATTGTGAGGAAAGACATCTGTTCGAAGAATGTCCATCGGACCTAGAATTCATGTATTAAATGAGTAACCAGAACCAAAATCGAGTAAGGCAAGGATTACAATCCAATTCCTATAACCCATCATGGTGAAACCATCCTAATTTCTCCTGGAGTAACCAAAGGGCTAGACCCAGTAACACATACGCCCAACCTAGACCAATCCAGCCACCTATTTTTACCCAACAAGTTTAGAAACAACCTCAAGCTAAACCATCCAATGGCTTAGAAAACTTGTTGAAGACACATAGCCAAGAATGATTCCTTAAACCAAAGCCAAGCAGCTACATTGAAAAACTTGGAAAACCAAATGAGCCAGCTTGTAATTGAACTCAGAAACCGACCATAAGGTGCTTTACCTAGTGATATGGAGAATCTAAGGAATTCAGAAAAGGAGCATTGTAAATCATTGACATTGAGGAGCGGAAAGACATTAGAACCCAACATAGTTGAAGTTGAAAAAGATCTAGCTAATGCTCAAGACTCAGAAGAAGTTCAATCGAGTGTTGAAATTTCAGTTTCACCGAAACCTAAATCTGCAAAATCTGATAAGGTAATTTTTGAACCAACTTATTCTGATAAACTAACAACTTTGTTAGATGCAGAATTGCCACAGAAAATGAATCAACCAGTTCCAGTAAAGAAGCCTCCACCACCCTACTTTCAAAGACTTCAAAAGCAGAAGTAGGAAGTTTAATTCAAGAAGTTCCTAGACATACTCAAGCAACTTCATATCAACATCCTGTTGGTTGAAGCACTTGAACAAATGTCGAACTATGTCAAATTCATGAAGAATATTCTTTCAAAAAAAATGAAGACTTGGAGACTTTGAGACGGTAGCCCTGAAAAGGAATGTAGTGCATATCTTCAAGAAAAACCACCCCCAAAGTTGAAGGATCCTGGATGTTTTATCGTACCTTGAAACATTGAAGCAACATACTAAGGTAAGGCACTATGTGATTTGGGTACGAGTATCAACCTGATGCCCATGTCAAAATTTAGGAAGTTGGGGATAGGTAAAGTTAGACCTACTACGGTTACACTTCAATTAGCATATCGACCATTAACTCATCTAGAAGAAAAAAATCAAGGATGTATTGGTACGTGTAGACAAATTTATTTTTCCTGCTGACTTTGTTATTCTAGACTTTGAAGTAGACAAAGAAGTGCCAATCATCCTAAGAAGGCCTTTCCTAGCAGCTAGAAGGGCCCTTATTGATGTGTAAAAGGGCGAGCTTATTATGCGTGTTTAGGATGATCAGGTAACATTTAATGTTTTTAAGTCTATACGATTTCTTGACACAATTGATGATTGTTTTGGAATGTCCAATTTAGAGGAATTACTCATGGAAAAGGAACTCAACTATGTTGAGGACCCATTGGAACAAATTTTGACATCAAACCCTCCAAATGATAAGAGGAGGATGAATACTTAGCTTTGCTAGAAGCTAATCAAAGGGGATTTAATTCACAATCCCATTTTCAGTCTTTGGAGTTAGATAATGGGGATTATGCCCAACCAAAAGCGTCAATCGAGGATCCACCTAAATTAGAACTCAAGGTACTTCCTTCACATTTAAAATATGTCTATTTAGGTGACACTTCTACTTTGCTTGTGATTGTTTCAGTGGAGTTAACCATTGAGCAAGAAGAGAAACTCATCTTAGTATTGAAATAATTCAAGAAGACTATTGGATGGGCCATAGCCGATATTCGCGGAATTAGTCCATCTATATGCATGCACAAGATCATCCTGGAAGATGGCAAGAAAAGGACGATTGATGGACAACGAAGATTGAACCCCATCATGAAGGATGTGGTAAAGATAGAAATTATTGAGTGGTTAGATGCGGGTATAGTTTACCCCATCTCAGACAGTTCATGGGTAAGTCTGGTCCAGTGCGTACCAAAGAAAAGAGATATTACGGTCATTGAAAATGAGGATAACAAGTTGATACTGACTGGAATGATTATGGGATGGAGAATTTGCATCAATTACCGAAAGCTGAACAAGGCAACTAGGAAAGATCACTTTCTTTTACCGTTTTTGGACCAGATGCTGGATAGACTCGCGGGGTATGACTATTACTGTTTTCTCGATGGATACTCGGGGTATAATCAGATTACAGTAGCACCAAAAGATCAACACAAGACAACATTCACCTACTCGTATGGTACATTTGTAGTTAGACTTATGCCATTTGATGATTTTTTAGTATTCGGAGACACATATGATGATTGTCTGGTCAATCTAGCCAAGGTACTAAGGCGATGCGAAGAAACAAACCTCGTACTCAATTGGGAAAAATGTCATTTCATGGTACAAGAAGGTATTATTCTAGGGCATCAGATAACGAGACATGGAATTGAGGTAGATAAAGTAAAGGTAGACATTATTGAGAAAATCCCACCTCTAACATCTGTAAAGAGTGTTAGGAGGTTTTTGGGTCACCAGGTTTCTATCGAAGATTTTGAAGGACTTCTCCAAAATTACTAAACCCTTATGCAAATTATTGGAGAAGGACACGATGTTCAAATTTGATGAGGAGTGCTTAAGATCTTTCAAAGATTTGAAGAGTCGATTAGTTTCGACACCTAAAATCGTCACACCAGATTGTGATTTTCCATTTGAATTGATGTGTGACGTAAGTGACTTCATGATAGGAGCTATCATGGGCTAGCGAAGGAACAAAGTTTTTCATGCCATCTACTACACAAGTTAGACTCTGACAGGAGCTCAACTGAATTATACGGTAACAGAGAAAGAGTTACTTGCTATTATGTTTACTTTTGACAAGGTTTGATCGTATCTTATAGGTACCAAAGTGACTGTCTATACAAACCACTCAGCAATTAAGTATTTACTTTCCAAGAAAGACGCTAAGCTGAGATTGATCCGATGGGTACTTCTACTTCAAGAGTTTGATCTAGAAATTCAAGATTGAAAGGGAGTAGAAAACCAAGTAGCAGACCACTTGTCTAGATTGAAGCCACAAGAAGAGAGTTCTCTGCTTATATCCATTCAGGAGACATTTCTAGATGAACACATACTGAAGGTAAATCATGTCCATAAAACCCCTTAGTTTGTTGATATTGCTAACTATTTAGCTTGTGGTTTGATGTCGATTGATAAGATGTATCATCAAAAGAAAAAGTTTCTTCACGATATGAAATACTATTTTTAGGAAGAGCCATACTTGTTTAAAAAGTGTGTAGATCAAATGATTAGGAGATACGTGGCAGAAGATGAAGTACATAAGATTCTATACCACTGCTACTCAGCTCTAAGTGGAGGACACTTCAGAGGTACACGTACGACAGCCAATGTAACGCCCCAAAATCTAAGTATCTATTTTTGTGTGTTGTGTTGCTTAAATGTATGCTTGCCTCAGTGGTTAAGTGTCCTGAGAAGTGGAGAAGTCCTGAGTTTTAGCCTTGGCTTGTACAAAATTTTGTTTCTACTTGAATAAAACCCTTGACTCTAGACAGTATGTTTTAAGTAATTGTGGGGATAGCATGTTATAAAAAGCCTGCTGGTCTAGGGGATAGTGGTGTGTTATAGTTGCTAGGAGACTTGAGTTTGAGTTTTGCTGCATGCAAAGTGTGTTTTATTTTGCAAGTTGGCAGTGGAACTCTGATGCATGGACTTTTGGAGTGTTTGAGTGGTGTAGGTGATTATGTAGCCGAAATTTAGGAGGAGAAAGGGAGATTTGAATAGTGATCGATTGAATGGCTTTGTGGAGAGATTTTAGGAGAAAATCAAGGGAGTGTGAAGTTGAGGGAGTGTTAGAACCAAATGAAGATTGTAGACACCTTTTGGTCTCAGTTTTGGTAAGTTTTTTCACTTCTATCCGGTTGCTACCAATAGTTTGGGGATTCTTTTCTTTGGAAGCCATTTACTGCTAGAGAATTAGGCCATATTATTTCCTTTGACTTGATTGGGTTGGCATTTAGGGGTCTGTTACTTTTCTTTCATTTTTCTTTTCCTTTCCCATTGGCCGAATACCTCACCAAGTCCTCTCAATTTCTTTTGTTTTGGTTTGGCAAGTGATCATTGATTATTCTTCTTCTCTCTCTCAACCCCCTCAATTCTGTGCTCTCTTCACCTTGTACTTTGGCCGAATACTGTATCTTTCCCTCTCATTCAATCGTTCCTCTTTTGGCTGAATATTCTCAAGTAAGCCTCTGCCCTACTTCTTTCTCCCTTCAGCTTTTACTTTTTTTAGCACCGTTTCCTTTCTTCTCCTCATTCTTATTGCTACCTCCTATTTACTATTTCAGATCAATCCTCCCTCTCCTACCAATTTCCTTTTCTTAAGCTGTTGGTTCTGCCCTACGTGAATTGCTTCAGAGTGGTAAGTCTTTTGGTAGGGGTGGCAGTTTTTGCCTCAACTGGTTGAAAGTTGTTAATTTGTATTTATTTTCTAAAGTTCCTAATATTCGGTTCTATCAAATGGTGTTTGGCAGCTACTAATCGTAACGAACGGGGTATATCTTCGGAGTTGTAGACTATATCCTTTATGGTGTAGTAAGGTAAACAACACTTCTGTAAATCAATTGTTTTTGGTTTGGGTTCAAGTGTGACTAGCATTAGTTGTGGAATGGTCATTTGTTTTAGGTGCGATTCATTTCAAGGGGGGTCGCGTATCTAGAATCTAAGCAGGTGTGTAAAACACTATCCCTAGTCTAGATTGGCAAAAGCCGAAACAAATGACCGTGGTAATCCGAATGCATAAATGTGGGCATTTGATCGTAAGGGCCACCATAAGCGTTTTCATAGGCTTAGGCCATTTTGGGCCATGTTGGGCTGAAATGGGCCGTGTGGGCCCCACGGCCTTGTGGGCCCTATATGAGTAAACCACAAGAATGTGTGGGGATTATTGGGCTAGGCTGTGTAGTTCACACGGCCAAGGCCAATTTTGGGCTTTGTAGGCCACACGGGCATGTGGGCCCACATGGGCCTTCATTATGGGCCTTTGGCCCATTTTCATTGTTTGACTGTTAAAGTTGCACGGGTTGCCCGAGACAACTGTGGACCTTCTGTAGGATCGGTAAGCATACCCCGACCCCTAAATTGATAAATGACTGTTATGCCCCTATGAGGTAAAATGACTATACTGCCCTTATCAGATGTATGACTGTGTTGAGCAAGCCATTTTATATATGTTGCATACATGCATGATATTATGGTATGTTGCATGGGGATGGGTTATTATGATTGGAGGAAGTGTACTGTACTGGCAGCTCTGCTGCAATTTCTATTTACTACCGCAACCGGTGCTATATTTTTGGTGTTAGGGATAGGTGGGTTGATTTTATCGCCACATGGTGTGTAGGGCTAGACGAAGTGGTGTGTAGACGCTGGCTAGGTAGGATTCCTGATTGCATAACTGTACTATGACTGCTACTGAGTTGGGCTAAGGCCCACACTGATACTGATATTGTAATAGGCTAAGGCCCTAATTGAAATTGAACTGTTACTAAAATGGGCTTAGGCCCATACTGAAGGTGCCTAATGTATGATTGACTATTGCTAAGGGATTTCACACTGAGTTTTCATAAACTCACCCTTTTTTGTTTCTGCGCAGGTAACTTTTAGGCAAATCGGTGCTGCGAGGGACTCGAAGGTGGCCACACAACCGCATTTGTTTCTATTTTTAACTTTTTAATTTCATAAGTGATTTAATTTGGGTATTTATTTTGTAATAAGGCCTCTTAAAGTTTTTATTTTAATTTGGGATTTATTTACCTTGATTCATAACTATTAGTAGTAGGTCGCGAATTTCCAAAAGATAAATGCTTTTCAAAACACCACGTTTATGCAACATATTTGAAATGCTTCTGCAACAAACATTGTTTTAAAGTGCAATAACAATCTAATATGATTAACACTTTGCTAAAACGACTTGCGTATTGACAATGAACAAGGTATCCTAAATTTTCGTTAAGATCACAAAGAGGTTTTATATAGAACAGATTGTTTCAACGAAATTATTTTTTTCGAAAAACACTCTAATGTGACATCGCAGATTCAGCCATAACGTCTAGGCTGGATCTGGGGTGTTACAGCCAAAGTATTGCAAGCCGGATTCTTTTGGCCAACACTATTTAAAGATACGTGTGTTTACGTAAGGAGTTCTGATCGATGTCAAAGGTTTGGAAACGTCACAAATAGAAATGAAATGCCTCAAACAAACATCATTGAGGTAGAATTATTCGATATTTGGTATTAACTTTCTCGGTCCTTTCCCTCCTTCTTTTGGTCACAAGTACATAGTGGTAGTAGTAGACTACGTGTCTAAATGGGTTGAAGCTAAGGCATATCCGATGAACAATGCTAAGGTTGTGATAAAGTTTTGCAGAACCATGTGTTGATAAGGTTTGGAACCCCAAGAGCCATCAGTAGTGATGAAGGGTCCCATTTTGTGAACAAGTGGTTGAAATGGTCACTCGACAAGCATGGAGTGAAGCACAAGGTTGCCATAACTTACCATCCGCAGATAAATGGGCAACCTGAACTAGCAAACAAAGCTTACTGGGCTCTCAAACAACTCAACTTGGATTTTGAGCTTGCTAAAGAGAAACAGATGCTCCAACTGAATGATCTAGAAGAATTCTGAATATTCTAATACGAGAATGCCAAATTACTCAAGGAAAGACTTAAGAGATGGCATGACAAGCACATTCGAGTTCGATAATTTGAAGCAGGTCAGCAAGCCTTGTTACTCAATTCCAGATTAAGGTTTTTTCCAAGTAAGTTAAAATCACGTTGGTCCGGTGCATTTATGATTCACCAAGTTTATCCATACAGAGTTGTCAAACTTCAAAGTAATGGAGGTAATTTTTGAGCCAATGCTCAGCGCTTAAAACATACTAGGGGGATAAAATAGAATGGGACCAAATCTCATTCATTTTATCAGATGTTGAATTGTTCTTGTTTTTCTTTTTTTTAATAAATGATTTAGGGTATATTTTCGGGATTAGTATGTTTAAATAAATTTTGTCTAGGAGATTGGAGCTTTAGAGGGACCGCTTGTGACCCCTCCAATCTTTCCTGAGAATTGATTTTAACATAATCTTTCGAGAAATTATCCCCTAAATGGCAAAATAAATTTTTAGGTTTTTAAATAAAAGGGTCAATTTTGATCCAAGTTTTAAATTGCAACTCAATTTCAAATTTTCTTTAAGTCTAGGTACTTAATTGAACTATTTTCAAATTTTGGTTGCTCTTTTTGTAAATATTAAAAATTAGATGTCTTTTCTTGTAAATATTTTCGAAAGGCATCTAGAATAAATGTTTTTAATTTAATAAATAAGATGATAGCTATTAATATATAATTATATCTATTATAATATATATTAATTATTATCAACTTTGTACAGAATTAGGATTAGTTTAAATTTGATCATATTTTATTTTATAAGTATTTATTTTTAATAAACTAATAGTAAATAATTATTTAATATTTTAATAGCAAATAATAATTTAATATGCATTATATTAATTATTAAATGTTGTTAACTCTATGTAGAATTAAAACTTGGAATATCTTAATTATTAATTTGTTCTAAGAATTCTAATTAAACTCCTACTCCTTTCACTATTAATTTCACCCACATTTGTCATTTTTTTCATTCATCACTCCATCAATCCTAGCATCCAAAACCCATCAAGCACCAAATCACCTAGTGCAAAACTCTCTAGCCACAACTCTACCTAGCTCCGCACATACCCTCACGCCTAGAAGCAGCCCCATTCGACAAGCAGCTCACGCACGCACCCAATAACCCCTTCGCACACCATCCGCACCAGCAGCCTGTTCCTTGTCACCGCACCTGCTGCATGTCCAGCTCCAGTAGCTCGTCAAGCCTACTCGACGCACCTGCTTCTTGCCCGCTTCCTCGCATCATCCTGGCACATGCATACCCTGCTGCTCGAGCAAGGACCTGCCCGATAGTGTCGCCTGCTGCCCACGCATTTGCTCACACCAACACCTTTGCCTATCGTACCACACATCAAGACACCCTACAACCATCCCTAAGCCAACCCCTTTTTCTTTATATTTATTTTCTTTGAGTACTTAATTTTTATAAAAAGGTGGTAAGACGAATTTTTCTCCTACTTAATTTTTATAAAAAGGTGGTAAGACAATTTTTCTCCTAAATTTTTATTTTATTTAATTATTTAGTTTTCCAATTTATTGACTTATTAATATTTTATACTAATTAAATTTTTGAGAAAATATTTGTTTCCATCTTATGTTCAAGTTAATCATGCCTCGCAAGAGAACTCATGTCTTTGCCCAAATTGATGAATAACAAAATAACTTCCATTGTGAAGAAGCCAAAGCGAGCTACGAAAGCGATTTCAAGAATCAACATATGCACCTAGAAAAAGGCTTTACATTGAAAGAAAGCAATTATATTGATTTCATGGTGCAGATTCAACAAATTACTGAAGCTCTCAATTGGGAGTTATTTTGTAAGAAAAGACCTAGTGCAGATGAGGAGTTAGTTCGTGAATTTTAAGCGAATTTGACCTGAAGCAAATTGACAAAAGTTTTTGCTCGCAGAATCAAGGTACTAATAACCTCAAACGCTATTAATGGATTCTTTGAATTACCTGATTTCAAAAACGACAAATATTCTTCCTTGATTAGCAATATTAAGTCTGAAAATCTACAAGAAATTCTCGAGGAACATACAGTTCCAGGTTCTAAGTGGACTGTGTCAAAGAAAGGAATTCACACTTGTTACAAAGAATACTTCACACCAGTAGCGAAGGTATGGTTCTATTTCATTCAATTAAGCCTTATGCCTATTTCACATGGGACTACAATTTCATTAGAGCGAATGATCTTATTATACTCGATTTTAACTAGAAAGACCATTGATGTGGGAAAAATCATCTTGATAGATATGCAGAATTGTGCCGCTAGACATTCTGGCCTAGCTTACTTTTCTTTTGTGATAATAATTTTGTGCTTGAAAGCTAAAATTCTTAGAAACGTAAAGAAGACAGGTTATAGCCATGGCACAATCACAGTTTGGGACCTCTACCAAATAGCTAGAGACTCTATTCTACAGCAACGAGTTGAAGAGAGTGAGGATCCTGAAGAAGAAGAAGAAGATTCCACAAAGATCGAACCAAGGAAGTCAGCTGAAATCCCTGATAGGCAGAACTAATGGAACCAGTAACCGAACTTGACATCGCAACTTCAATGTTCAGGACCTAATCGCCTCTCCTAGATTTTCGGGATAAGCTGTCAAAATTGATGGACATCATGCAACATATGCAGTGGCAACAACAATCTTACTGCAGATATTAAAAAATACGAGATAACTCAATGAGAAGCGCTCTTATGAAAATATACAATGACCCGCTTATTTTTGTGCCTGAGTTTCCAAATTTCATATTTGAACCATGGAGTCTACTATCGAAGAATGAACGAAGTGATTCATGCCAAAACAAATACAATGGAGCAAAAGATGAGTCAAATTTAGAGGGTCTACAAATAAATAAAAAATTGAGGATCTTGACTTTATTTTATTTCCGTTCTTAGTTTATTTAATAAGATTAGATTTTATTAGGAATTTTTATTTTAGCATAATAAAACAAGAGGTGGAAATCATAAATAAAAATGAATAAGTTGCAAAGTGGCAATAGATATATACATGTCTAGGAATGGATCTAGAGAGAGCTTGGTACTTAAGTAGTCAAATTGACTCACCTCCTCTTTTATACAATCCTACTTGGTGTAAAGTATCTATTCACTTTTAATAATGAAAACATTGTTCATCTTAAGTGTAACGCCTCAAGTTTTTAAATAAGTTTCTGTAATTCATTGACACAATTGTGTATCTACTTCGGTGGTTAAGTGTTCTGGGTGTGTGTGTGAGGTCCTAAGTTCAAGCCAAGTCTTTGGAAAATTTTGAGTTTTCCCTGAATAAAAGCCTTAACCTTGCTGAATAGGATTATGTTTAATTATTGATAATTTCATATCAGAATGGGCCTGCTAGTTTGGTGGTTAAGGTGTGTGTTGGAGTGTAGGAGGTTTGGAGTTCAAATCACCATGTAAGCAAGGGAATTATTTTTGGTTTGTTCCTGAGAGAGAGTTTTGAATGAGTTAGAAGTCTTGGTAGTGGATGTAGTGGGGAGTTGGATGGAGAGAATTAAGGGGATTGGATTTGAGGGTTATTAGAATTTCTGTTTACCGTTTTTTCTTTTCTTTTTGCAATTTTTAGTTTCCTTCCCCTGTCTTCCTACTCTTTGCCGACTATCTGTTTCCCTTTCTCTACCAAATTTTTGCTGGGATTTTTCGCCTCTCTGCTCTGTTTTCTCTATAACCTATCCTCCCCCTTAATCTCTTATACGTTGTCGCACTCTCGCGGGTTTGGTAAGTCTTTCTTGTCTTCTCTGTCATGGATTGATAACGATTGTTAGTAATGTGGTTATTTTTTTATTAATGGCATAAAAGGAGGTTGTGGATGGTAAATTGAGTGTCTCGTGTCGTAGCATCATTAACGGAGGGTGATTGTGGGTGGTAAGTTGAGACTCTGTTCATTTCTTGTTTATCAATTTGCTTGTAAGTCTGCTAAATTGATGTTGGGTATCTCGATTTTAGGCATTGGAGTGCTCAAGAGTGTTTTCGCAGCGAATTAAAATAAGGTGTGTAGCCAAAAACACAGAAAACAAGAAGCGGCGAAAGTCAAAAAATGAATCTGTCAACGCCACACGGGCATGTGGTCGCCCGTGTGGTAGGCCGTGTGATCGTACATGGGTGTGTGATCGATGAGCCAGGCCGTGTGCGTAAGACACGGGAGCATGACACGATCGTGTGATGGCCAGTGAGGCCGTGTGTGACACATGGGCTCAACCTATTGGGCTGTGTGGGCCACACGGGCGTGTGAGATTCTGGGCCAGGCCGTGTGGTCTACATGGCCAAGGCCAATTTGGGCGTGTGGGCCACACGGGTGTGTGGGCCCACACGGGCAGGCCACATGGGCGTGTGAGCCCAATTCTCTGATATTATCCGTAAGGTTGCACGGGTCGCTTAAGTCGACTATGACCTACCGTAGGGTCGGTAAGCATTACTTAGACCTCTGATTCTGTGATCTGACTATGAAATGTATGTATTAAGCATGTTACTCTTAGCATGTGTATTTGACCGATTGTATAATATGTTAAGTTGCATTATAGCATGTCATATTGGTATGTTGCTGTAACAGCCCATTTTTAGGGTTAATCGAAACAGTTGTTTCAGGGCCACCAAATCCGACGATTAGGTTTGTAAATATTATATTTAATATTTATGAGTTAATGGTGAGTTTAAAAAAGATTTTTGATATTGTGATTTTTGTTTTATAAGCGATTTATTAAGTTCAAGTGGTATGACCCTAAGGTCAAGTGGGTTTAGAAAATAAGGTATCGAGACCTCGTTTATATAAAATGAGTCGTAAATATTTTTATAAATATTTACGGAGTGGCAATAAGATGGTATTAAAGTTTTGTTGAAAAATTTTATCGTTTTGATAGTTAATTAAGCAAAAAGGACTAAATCACGCAAAGCGTAAAAGTTGTGTTCTATAAGTTAAAGATATTAAATGGCTATGGAATTAAATAGTGAGAGTCCTTAAGTGGTAATTATTCCATAATTTTTGATAGTGGAATTCCATGGCTTGGTATAATGGAAATTATTAATGTATATTAAGGTTAAATATGGTATTTGGTAATTATAATAAAATAAAATAAAATAAAAGCCAAATTACATGCTATCATCTTCATCAATAGCCGAATGTGAGAAAGGAAATAATGTCCTCAAAGCTTTGAAGGTTCGGCCATGGTTGTTCATGCATGTATATCGATTTCGTCTCAGTTTTTAATAATTTTTACGTTTTTGAGATCGTTGCTTTGTGTTCTAGCTAGCCCGTACCGCCGATTTCAAAATTGTTAAAGCATTTGGATGATGTCATTGTTGAATATTTGATATCTTGATGTTTAATGGTAGAAAATAAATCTTTGATGGTAGATTATTGAGTTTTGTTAAGTGAATTTTAGCAAAAATGTTAATTTTGGACTAAATTTTGAAATATAATAAATTGTGTGGTAAAAGTGTGAATAAATGAAAATTTTGGGCCGATATGAGCAAGTATGCAATTCGGATAGCTTGGGCTATGATGAAATTGACTAAATTTGCATTTTACGAGCTTAAGGACTAATTTGTAAAAAGGTCAAAAGTGTAGGGGTAAAATAGTAATTTTACCAAAATATGAAATTGAGATAAAATTATTAGAATATGAATTGAAATAGCTGAATTTGATTGATTAGATCAAGTTAAGCCTTGTACGAGTCTATATCGAGGGAAAAATAGAGTTTCGGACTAGTCGATCCATTTCAGCGTTTTGACGATGGAGGTAAGTTTGTATGTATTAAGCATTGTTAAATTTATGCTTTTAATAATTGATGTTGTATACATTGTCTATACGTGATTATTGTTATGATAAACGACTTATCGGCTAAAATGGCACTTAATGTGCGGTTCGAAATAGCTTCGGCTAAAAGTGGCACTTGGTGTGCAATTTGAGATAGCTTTGGCTATATATATATAAATGGCACATAATGTGCGAAACATCCAGAATAGCACTTAGCATGCGAGGTATCGAGTATGGTACATAGTGTGCGAGACATCGAAGATGCAACGGCATTATGTATATGTATGAAATGGTAAGGATCGGTACAGGTATGTACAGAAACTCAACTTAATATGAAATCCTTGAATGGTAAGTCCATGAGCATTGTGAAATGATGTTGTGTTAATTTGGTGAATAATGATATATGTTTATAAATGTATGGATTTCTAATTGAAAGAAAGGAAGGTGTGGTAAATTTAGTTATTATCATTTTCTTACTAAAATAGTTTTGGATAGTAGAAGCAGTCCGACTTTAAAAATACACCAAAAATAGTAGAAAGTGAGTTAGTGATTGAATAAATAATTGAATTGAAGCTTATTTAGTCTAGTTTCTTATAAAAGAAACGGTGTAAGAAAAATAATTTCATATTATGAGATATTTGAAGTTGTGTGAGACAGAGCCAGACCGATTTCAAAATCCCTTGCTCTGAATTTAGAAAATCATTAAAAATTGTACAAAAATAGTTATGGGTTATAATTTATATTCCTATAACTTTTAATTAGTCTATTTTCAATAATAATAGATGGGAACATCATTTGAGTCTCGTACTATGAAATAATTAATTTTTAGCAAAGAAAGGTCGAAGCTATCAAGTAGGGAAACAGGGGTGATTTTAAAGAATAAAATGTACATATTGGATAAACCAAAAATTCTAAAAATTTTATGGTAAGAATATATGTGAGTCTAGTTTCAAGGAAAATTAGTATAACTTAATTTGTAGTAAAGTATATTCAGATGTAAAAAAATTAGTAACTATGACTCAAGAAAACAGCTTGACCTGAACATAAGTAAAAATGCAAATATGGTTGTATTACCTTGAGAAGCAAGTTCATAAATTGCTTATTATTTTCATATGAACGTACTAAGCTTGATAACTTACTCCCCTTCCTTTTCATCTCTTATAGGTTTATTTAGCTAGCTTGGGTTGGAGATCACCGGAGATTCAATCATACTATCAAGCTACCATTTTGGGTATAAGTATTCAAATACTTAAGTCTATGGCATGTATAGGGGCTTTATCTTTTGTAATTATGTCATTACTAATGTGGCCAAATGTGTTGGCCTATAATGGTTATAGTTTAATTTGTTTATAGCCATGAATGGTGGCTTATGTTGATTATATGATTATACATGTGCCTATGTCATGGAGATAAGGCTTGTGATCGTGTGTATGTAATGAGTTATATTATTGGTGGTGAATTCTTGATGGTTTAATTGAGATGAGATGATGTGTTGATAACTAAGGCTTAAATGTGTGATATGGGAGTAATCTTATAAACTTTGATGCATGAGAATTAGTAAATTTGAGCTTGACTAAGCATGATGTTTTAAGTATGTAAAATATGATATGAGGTTACCATGATCTTGTATTGTTTGTGGATGATTGAAAGTTCAAATGTGCCATGTTAATGGTAAATAAAAGTAAGCATGTGAGTTTGTTATTGAGGGTGGCAATTGGCTTGGAAAATAGCCTAAAAATTGTCCACACGGGCCGTGTGTCCCCTGCATCATGTACTTTAGTTTCAAATTGGCCGCACGAGTTGTGACACAGCCATGTGTCTCAGCTGTGTGAGGGACACGGCCTGGAGGCACGAGCATGTGCCTTGGCCGTGTGCCCTTATTTTTGTGATGACATCATAAACAGAGAGTTACATGTGCTGAGGACACAGGCGTGTCCCAAGCCACACGAGCGTGTGACCCTGTTTCATGATGAAATTTTCTAAGTTTTCCAAAAGTCTCCAAAGTTCTCGGTTTAGTCCCGAACCACCCCGATGTATGTTTTGGGCCTTGTAGGACCATATAAGGGATGTTATGCATTTGTATGAAAAGTTGTAATTTGGATGAAATTTTATGGCCTGGTTTTGTATGAATGTTTCGATGTAAGTCCGGTAATACCTCGAACCCTGTTCCGATGTTAGATACAGGTAAGGGCTGTTACATTCAGTGGTATCAGAGATATGGTTTAGTCGTTTCTCAGTCTAACCTAGCTTATGTGAGTCTAGTTATACATGTCATATTACTACTCGTGATAGTGTGATATCTCTCGGCTCTAACAAAATTTTTTTGTTAAGACAGAGGTGACTTCCAACTGAGCTATTTTCGGTAATGCGGAAAAATAATATTGAGAGGATTGACACTTGCTTATGATGTGTCAAATTTGTGAAAGGTATGAATAGAAGTTCATGATATTTATGTGCTAACATAAGCAATGTGATAATCATAAGTTAAGAAATGTGGAAACGTTGAATGAAATGAAAGTTTATGTGGTGATAAGCTTATCTATGTGTGTTGGTATTTGTATGATGTTATGTGCCCAATCTATTTGATTAAGTGAATATGATAAGCTAATTTACTCAAGATGACGGAATGTGTGTTTATGTACACTTATCGAATGATGTATAATTAGTGTGTTTATATGATTAACTCTTATGTTTCAATTGCTAAATTAAAGGTATTATGATGTTATGTTTTATGGTTTTGATATGGAATCATAAATAATATGATAATATGAAATTGAATTGGAAGATCAAATTGAGTAGAACGCAGGAAATGATTACAATCGTTCGATGATGAATTAACAGATAAGACCATGGTTGGACCATCAAAATTCATGTGAGCTAGTGTAAGACCATGTCTGGGACATGGCATCGACTCGATATGTGATTACATGTAAGACCATGTCTAGGACATTGGCATTGTATTGTGATTTCGTGTAAGACCCTATGTGGGACAGTGGCATCGATATGTGATAACATGTAAGACCATATCTAGGATATGGCATTGTACGAGCTATATGTGATTATCGAGTATTCGTAATGATTCTGAATGGTTCAACGGGCATATTCAAGACAAGAATTAAAGTACGATCAGAATAAGTAATACAGGTACGTATATAACTTATGTGAGAATCAAATGAAAGTAAAATTGGTGAGTTCATATTGTATTATGTATATTAAATAAGAAAGAATTGTGTATAGATATGTTTCATGTCAAAATGTGTTTATTTGACTATAATGAATTATGTATTGAATGTTATGTGAGATATAAATTATAGTTGCTTTTACTAAATATACATATGGCAATCAACTAATAAGACCATAACCGGGTTATGGCAAGTGAAATAAAGACCACGGCAAGGCCTTGGCAATGTATGTGCAAGACCATAGTTGGACTATGGCTTTAAGTAAACGACATACTCAGGCTTTAAGTAAACGACATACTCAGACTCATAAGACGCTCTTTAATTTGACAAATTTTGGTAAGTAGAATTGAAGTTAAATGTTGAAATTTAATTAGATACTGGTATTGGGCTCGAGTAAGTAGATTTATTGTTTGAAATTGTGGATGACAGAAACAGTTGTAAAATAAATATGTTAATTTGCTTGGAGTAAACTATGTGATTGTGATGATATTATATTGACAGTGAATGTTGAGTCATAAGTGTGTATTTATGAGAGTCAAGTTAGAGGCTTTACAACTTCCCTTTACCAGTGTTGCTTTTGTGATGAATTTTTTTTTACGAGAATTATGTTGAATAAGCTCACAAGTATGAGATTAAAGAGTTCAATGGTGGGATAATTAGTAATGCAAACAGAGTAGAGTACAGAGTAACAAATGAACTTAATTTTAGAATAAATATCGGGATATTTTAAAAGATCATACAAAGTATGTAATGTTTTAGTTAAAGAAGAAAATTGATCTCGACTATTCTACTCATTTGGGTATGAAGTTTAAAGATATGTTTGCTAGGATTCCTCCCGAATTGGTTTTTGTTAGTGAGTGGGATAATACGGGTCCTTGATGACAAAATTAGTCAGAGAAAGGATAAATGAGTTGTAAAGATGTCTGTGTGTAACGGTTAAAGTTGAATAAATTACGGTGACTTCTTCTAGGTGTTCTAAATATTCAATTGTCCCCAGGGGTTTATATGATCGTTCTCTTTCTGATGAAATTCTTATTTTGTGAGAATATTAGCTAACTATGATATTAGACATAAGCACTGTTGGACCCGTTGGTTTATGATCGGCATTTGTTTATTCTCTTCGAAATTATATTCTATTAAGTTGGAATAAGGACGATGGTAAAAATTTGTGTGAGGCTATTCTTTTGTTCCTGCCAAATGATGTTTGTCTTATGTGTATACTAGAAAGATATGATATTTCTATTACAATGAAATTCCAGAATAGATAAGTATTATTTTTCTTCTGGTTTTCTCTGAGAAAATTTTTTGAGTCTTCACTATTATTATCTTATGAGTTATGTTCTCGGGTTTCTATTGTGAAATCGTATCTGGGGTTTTCTTATCATCTTCATTGTGTGGATTATCTGACATGGCTCATCTTTAAAGTGCATTCTTTGATCTGTGATGATTATGTTTATTTGAAGGTATTTCTGGATTCGATAGTAGGAATGTGGAAAATTCTAGTATCTAGATTTCTCTGATTTTCAGTGTAAAGAATTGTCATCGGCAAAGGCATAAATGATGGAAACTCAAGCTTGAAATGTGTAGTGGTTTTCTTTTCTCGGGTAAGCTTGACTAAGGTTAGTGAGTTTAATCGGAATATCTCTGTTTCCTTGAGCTAATATAGTTGTGAGATCTTTGATTTGCATGACAAGAGAATTATGAACGAGTGCATGTACTTGGATTGTAGTAGTGGAAATCAACTCAGTTGTTTATATCAGAGCGAACTGATTTGTTGAGATGTGAATTGAGTTATATGTATTTAAATGATTCTCTGGTATGGTGATAATTTTTGTACAATCATGAGTATATAGATAGACGAATAGTTGGAATAAAGAAACTATGTTCTCGAGAGTATGATAAGAAACTATGCTTATTGGAATATTCTAACCGAATGATGTTTTTATGAGTTAAAGTTGTTCTAGTTAATGAGATTATCATGTTCGTGAAAGTTGCATGATCGATGCGAGTTAGCAAAGTTGGAAATGGTTGAAAGTATTATTAACTGAAGCTTTAATGCTAAGTACAGTCTGGATTAAGTAAAGACGTTATGATTTTCAGTAATGTACTAGTGAATTGATTAGAATATGTTTCATTAAGAGAATATAGAGAAAGTAGATATAATTACAAATGCTGAATGGAAAGATCTTTGCTTATTTTTGTGAGAATGGTTACTCGATTGATCTTATCTGATGATGGAAAAAAAATCTGCATGATTGTTTTAGTATATACAGAGTTCCTATTTGATAGATCAACTGAGCTATGTGTTCTAAGTGAGTAATTCAAAATTTTGACAATATGCCCCAGCACTGTGTGTTAAAATTCAAAGGCTATGGGAAAAAGATATGCGAGGCTGAAATCGATTTGTGACCTTGAGAAAATAGTGAAAGTGATTCATAAGATTTGGAAGCAACTTCTTCTGGTAAGATTTTCGGGGACAAAAATCCCTAAAGGGGGGAGAGTTGTAACAGCCCATTTTTAGGGTTAATCAGAAAAGTGGTTTCGGGGCCACCAAATTCGACGAGTAGGTTTGTAAATATTATATTTAATATTTATGAGTTAATTGTGAGTTTAGAAAAGGTTTTTGATATTGTGATTTTTGTTTTATAAGCGATTTATTAAGTTCAAGTGGTATGACCCTAAGGTCAAGTGGGTTTAGAAAATGAGGTATCGAGACCTCGTTTCTATAAACCGAGTCGTAAATATTTTTATAAATATTTACGGAGTGGCAATAAGATGGTATTAAAGTTTTGTCGAAATTTTTTATCGTTTTGATAGTTAATTAAGCAAAAAATGACTAAATCATGCAAAGCGTAAAAGTTGTATTCTATAAGTTAAAGATATTAAATGGTTATGGAATTAAATAGTGGGAGTCCTTAAGTTGTAATTATTCCATAATTGTTGATAGTGGAATTCCATGGCTTGGTATAATGTAAATTATTAATGTATATTAAGGTTAAATATGGTATTTGGTAATTATAATAAAATAAAAGCCAAATTACATGCTATCATCTTCATCAATAGCCGAATGTGAGAAAGAAAATAATGTTCTCAAAGCTTTGAAGGTTCGGCCATGGTTGTTCATGCATGTAAGTCAATTTTGTCTCGGTTTTTAATAATTTTTACGCTTTTGAGATCATTGCTTTGTGTTCTAGCTAGCCCGTACCTCTGATTTCAAAATTATTAAAGCACTTGGATGATGCCATTGTTGAATATTTGAGTATCTTGATGTTTAATGATAGAAAATAAATCTTTGATGGTAGATTATTGAGTTTTGTTAAGTGAATTTTAGCAAAAATATCAATTTTGGACTAAATTGTGAAATATAATAAATTGTGTGGTAAAAATGTGAATAAATGAAAAATATCGGCTGATATGAGCATGTATGAAATTCGGATAGCTTGGGCTATGATGAAATTGACTAAATTTGCATTTTATGAGCTTAGGGACTAATTTGTAAAAAGGTCAAAAGGTAGGGGTAAACTAGTAATTTTACTAAAATATGAAATTGAGTTAAAATGAATAGAATATAAATTGAAATAGCTGAATTTGATTGATTAGATCAAGTTAAGCCTTGTACGAGTCTATATCGAGGGAAAAACAGAGTTTCGGACTAGTTGATCTATTTCAACGTTTTGACGATCGAGGTAAGTTCGTATGTATTAAGCATTGTTAAATTTATACTTTTAATACTTGATATTGTATACAGTGTCTATACGTGATTATTTTTATGATTAACGACTTATCGGCTAAAATGGCACTTAATATGCGGTTCGAAATAGCTTCGGCTAAAAATGGCACTTGGTGTGCAATTTGAGATAGCATCGGCTATATATATATAAATGGCACTTAGTGTGCAAAGTATCGAGGATGGCACTTAGTGTAAGAAACATCTAGAATAGCACTTAGCATGCGAGGTATCGAGTATGGTACATAGTGTGCAAGACATCGAAGATGCAACGACATTATGTATATGTAAGAAATTGTAAGGATCGGTACAGGTATGTACAGAAACTCAACTTAATATGAAATCCATGAATGGTAAGTCCATGAGCATTGTGAAATGATGTGTTAATTTTGTGAATAATGATATATGTTTATAAATGTATGGATTTCTAATTGAAAGAAAGGAAGGTGTGGTAAATTTAGTTATTATCATTTTCTTACTAAAACAGTTTTGGACAGTAGCAGCAGTCCAACTTTAAAAATACACCAAAAATAGTAGAAAGTGATTTATAGATTGAATAAAATATAGAATTGAGTTTTTCTAGTTTCTTATAAAAGAAACGGTATAAGCAAAAAAATTTCATATTATGAGATATTTGAAGTTGTGTGAGATAGAGTCAGAACGATTTCAAAATCCCTTGCTCTGAATTTAGAAAATCATTAAAAATTGTACAAAAATAGTTATGGGTTATAATTTATATTCATATAATTATTAATGACTCTATTTTCAATAAAAATAGATAGAAACATCATCCGAGTTCCGTACTATGAGATAATTAATTTTTAGCAAAGAAAGGTCAAAGTTGTCGAGCAGCAAAACAGGGGTGATTTTAAAGAATAAACTGTACTTATTAGCTAAACAAAAAATTCTGAAAATTTTATGGTAAGAATATATGTGAGTCTAGTTTCAAGGAAAATTAGCATAACTTAATTCTGAGTTCTGTATCTTCAGATATAAATAAATTAGTAACTATGACTCGAGAAAACAGCTTGACTTGAACACAAGTAAAAATGCAAATATGGTTGTATTACCTTGAGAAGCAAGTTAATAAATTGCTTATTATTTTCATATGAACTTACTAAGCTTTATAGCTTACTCCCCTTCCATTTCATCTCTTATAGGTTTATTTAGCTAGCTCGGGTTGGAGATAACCGGAGATTCAATCATACTATCAAGCTACCATTTTGGGTATAAGTATTCAAATACTTAAGTCTATGGCATGTATCGGGGCTTTATCTTTTGTAATTATGTTATTACTAATGTGGCCAAATATGTCGGCCTATAATGGTTATAGTTCAATTTGTGTATAGCCATGAATGGTGGCTTATGTTGATTATATGATTATGCATGTGCCTATGTCATGGAGATGAGGCTTGTGATCGTGTATATGTAATGAGTTATATTGTTGGTGGTGAATGCTTGATGGTTTAATTGAGATGAGATGATGTGTTGATAACTAAGGCTTAAATGTGTGATATGGGAGTAATCTTATAAACTTTGATGCATGAGAATTAGTAAATTTGAGCTTGACTAAGCATGATGTTTTAAGTATGTAAAATATGATATGAGGTTACCATGATCTTGTATTGTTTGTGGATGATTGAAAGTTCAAATGTGCCATGTTAATGGTTAATAAAAGTAAGCATGTGAGTTTGTTATTAAGGGTGGCAATTGTCTTGGAAAATAGCCTAAAAATTATCCACATGGGCCATGTGTCCCCTGCATCATGTACTTTAGTTTCGAATTGGCCACACGAGTTGTGAGATAGCCATGTGTCTCAGCTGTGTGAGGGACACGGCCTAGAGGCACGGGCATGTGCTTTGGCCTTGTGCCTTGGCCGTGTGCCCTTATTTTTATGATGACATCATAAATAGAGAGTTACATGGGCTGAGGACACGAGCGTGTCCCGAGCCACACGGGCGTGTGACCCTGTTTCATGATGAAATTTTCTAAGTTTTCTAAAAGTCTCCAAAGTTCTCGGTTTAGTCCTGAACCACCCAGATGTATGTTTTGGGCCTCGTAGGCCCGTATAAGGGATGTTATGCATGTGTATGAAAAGTTTTAAGTTGGACGAAATTTTATGGCCTGGTTTTGTATGAATGTTTTGATGTAAGTCCGGTAATGCCTCGAACCCTATTCCGACGTTAGATACGGGTAATGGGTGTTACAGTTGCATTGTATCGGGGATTCGGTTGATGATATTTCAGAGGAAGTGTCTGAAAGGCTTTAAGCCTGTTATCTGGAAGCTCAGCTGCATTATTCTATTTATGTGCCGCATTTCGGTACAGTACGGTGTGTAGGGTTGGGTGGGTTGATTATATCCCCACATGATGTGTAGGGCTGGACAGAGATGGTGTGTAGAGGCTGGTGGGTAGTATTTTGATATTCCGTTCTGCATCTGTATTTGATTGCGCTAAAGCCCTAAATTATATCTGATTATGCATCTGGATGGCCAAAGGCCCGAACTAATTTTTAGTAATGGGCTCCGGCCCCAGACTGTCTTTTTCTGACTTCTGATGATTATTTTGTATGCTTGATATCTGTGGGGATTACACACTGAGTTCGAAACTCACTCTTTTCTATTTAATTTGTTTAGGTAATCCCTAGCATTAGCGGATCGGTGTAGCAAAAGACTTGACGGTGGCCACACGTAATAATTTTAGACTATTTCCGTTGGCTTTTTTGGTTTTGGATTTCTTATTTATTTGGGGTCTTGTTGTAATTTTTGGACTTTGGACTTTTTGGCTTTTAATTTCAGCTTTTGAGCTGTTGATGATTTTATTACTGCTAAGCATGATTAAAATCTGATTTTCTCTAAAGCAAACAATTTTCCTAAAATAGAATACCTTCTAAAGCTTCAGCGTAAGAGAGATATGTTTTAAAGCAAATCAGTGAAAACACGTTTTTTGGACTAAGTAAAAGATAATAACTGAAACAATTTTAATGTATCAAAGCATTTTCAAAAACACTCTCATGTGACATCCCTAGATTCGGCCATAACATCCAGGTCGAGTTTGAGGTCTTACATTAAGTAGGGGGACTGAAAAATTGAAATTATTTCCAGTTAGAATAAATTTTCCTTTCAGTTATGAGTAGGTTATATTCTGTTCAAAATTTTTAAATTTTGTTAAGATGCTAAACTTCAATATGGATAAAGTTCGATTATTTCAATAATTATTATGTTAATTGAAATATGACATAAATGTATTTTTAATAAAGCATGCAAATCATACCATAAAATTTTTAGTTCCTTAGGAAAGTTATGCATGCATGAAAGTTTAAGTCTCTAGAATTGACTTAGTAGTTTCTTGAGGCGAAATCCTAGGAAGCATGGAAAATTAAAAATGATTTAGGCAACTTTTGTTTGGATCATTTGAGCCTTTCAAGGCTACCTTGATGAATTTTTATCCTTTAAAACCCAACTTTGAGACTATATGGCCTAATTTTATTTGAACCTTTGCAATATTTAGCCATCACTTTTCTCTCAATTACCTTTAAATTTTCGCAAACACTAAACTCAATACTATTCAGAATATTCTTTGAAACAAGTTTGGGGGGTTGAAAAAAAGTATCAAATGCTCAAAAAATTGTAATACATACAGCAAAATGCTCATGAATTTTTTTTTAAAAAAAGAGCATATGTACTCAAAAGAAATAGATGTATAAAAGAGCATGTGAAAGTGAAATAAGTTGGTGTATTGAAGGTAATTATTTCAAAGGTCAGATTCAAGCTGAGTCTAGAGTTTTTAGCCTAAATTTACCTATCTTTTACCCACCCCTAGCCTAGCCACGTTACAGCCTTTTTAAAGACCTATTG
The DNA here is from genome assembly GCA_025698465.1 of Gossypium longicalyx. Lineage (NCBI taxonomy): Eukaryota > Viridiplantae > Streptophyta > Magnoliopsida > Malvales > Malvaceae > Gossypium > Gossypium longicalyx. The sequence continues at coordinate 61,426,211 of CM047003.1, forward strand.
ATTCAAGTTTCTATGCTACCTACATTAGTGGAGAGAAATTACTATGTCCAATATATGAAGGCATAAGTTAAACTTAAAGATTGCAACTTAATCTTGAATAAGGGAATAAAATCAAATTGGTAGGAATTTAGCATGTCTTTATTGAGGAAGCATTTAGTTTATTTTTGCTATCATAAGAATAATTGAGATTAATTTGAATGATATATATATAAGTAGCATAAATATCAAATTTCTTGTTTTTGAGCATAAGTATACTAAAATCATAATTTTGGGAACAATGTTGTTCTGAAAAAAAATTTCAAAGGTGTTTCCGAGAAATTATTTTAAAATTTTTGCATTACTCGGGACAAGCAATGAATTAAGTTTGGGGGTGTGGAAACACGAAAATATACACACTTTTTCATGCCCTTTTTAACTCAAATTCATGGAGCGATAAAATTCTAGTCGAAAAATATATAATTATTATAAAATAATTAAATTACACTCAAATTATGAACATGTTGAATTTTAATTAATTTTATATCAAATTTTGATTAATTTTGATTATTTTTGATAGATTTGCGCAAAGGGCGAAAAATGGCTCTGCAGACACTATTAGAAGCGCAAAACTGAGAAGTAATTTTGAAGCATCAAGGAAAATTAATTTTTTAGCCTAAGACAGTCCAAATAATGTGTATTAATTCATAATATAATTAATTTTAATTTTTATCCAATTTAATTTGGGTTAAATAAATTATTGTTAACTAATTATGAAAAGGGGTCTAGATGAGCAAAACCGATCCAACTGAGCACTAGGTAGCCCAAAACTGTCCCATATGCTGACCCAATCAGCTTGTTTGGATGATTATTTGGCTTGCAAAATGGCCCTTTAAGACTCCTTCAAATTGCATTCAAACCCCTCCACTATTTATGCCTTTCTAGATTTGCCCTTACCTTAAAATAGCATGTTTGAAATCTTCAAACATGCCACATGTGTGGCCAGCCATGAGGGGAGTATTTGGCTGCTGATTTTGGCTATTTTTAGCAGCCTTATCAACCTATAAATACCCCCCTTGGCTGCTCAGTTCAAAAACAACTCAACCCTTCTCATCTCTTCACTTCTCTCTCATTTTTCTCTCTTCATTTCCTTCCATTGTTCTTCATTTTCTTCCCCTATTCCCTTGTCGATTTCACCTCTTGAAAAAGAGTCAATCAACCACCACTTGGAGCATCATTCAAGTGTTTGTAGAAGCCTCAGTTCGACAAGAACAAGTGGAGAAGGAGGAGTGGAGCAAACTAGTCAAGCCACGGAGAAAACACCAAATTTGATTTTTGTTCCCTATCCTTTTAATTTTGTTGTTATGATGAACATGTCTATGAATTTTTGTGATGTTGAATTGTTTAATTTAATTTATATGGATGCAATTTAATTTGTGTTAGGTTGATTGCATTTCATCTACTTGAGTTATTTGTGTTTGTGCTATTATAGGCCTCGGTAAGATGTTTGATTGAGTAAAACCGTGACTAAATTATTTTTGCATTACAATTGTAAGGTAACTAATGAATTAATTATTTAAACAGGTTGAAATTGTAATTTATTGACACAATACTTAGTCAGTGCATTTTTAATCATCTCAAGTAGCTGAGGGTTAAATTAGCAACGGTATCTAAGGATACATTAGCCTTGCATAAGTTGCAAGATTATTGTGATTAAACTATTTCAAGGTAGAAATATATTGTTACCTCACGTAATCTTTTATGTGCTTATGAGATTGAATTAATTGTTTGAATTGGTATAGAGATATGTACAATATATTATTTTAATTTCATAAGTATGTATGTGCATTAACACATTTGCTTAAAAGAATTTGTTTAGTCGGTTGAATTGACATAGAGATATAGTCAAGAGATAAATGAGTTTTGGTAGGTAAGTATGTTCATAAGTTAGCAAATTACCGAGTTGCCGTGCATTTATTCGTAACAACATGAACATGAGTTTAATAATTCTGTGTTAAGAAATGCCATTAACCTAGCAAAATTATGTCATTTTGATTAAAATCATCTTTTGAAATTGTGCATTGGACTTTTATTTTATTTTTATTTATTGTAGTTTGTTAAAATCCTAGTTTCTAATCACTTCTTCAAATCAAAATACTTTTTCACCAAAGTGTTTTTAAAATTACATTCATAAATAATTCTTTTCACAGTCCTTGTAGGTACGATAACTCAGCATTTACTTGTCACTTTATTACTTGTTGCGATTGTGTACACTTGCACATTTCCATTGTTCCAGTAACAATCTCTCTAAGTTGTGTGTATAGCTCTATCGATGCCATCTATTTATAGGAAGAGAAGGTAGAACCCTTGTTGAATTGTAAAAGTTTATTTCAATTAGAAAAAAAACTTCCTACTTAGAGTAGGAGTCGGGTGGGCCACATCCCCTAGTATTCCTACTAAGGTTGCCACCCGTTCATATTTCATGAAGGAATTTTAGGTCTCTATCACATCGGGTCCAATTACGAGTACTTCCTAGACTTTTTGACCCAGTGCTTTGTAATTTGATCCAACTCTATTCTATTTTTGTATTTCCCAAAATAAAGTTCAATATTTTATATCAAATAATTTTCTCATCCCAATTTTACCCTCAATAAAATTATAACAATTCTACCCCTTGTAAAATTTTCAAGAAAATATGTTTAATATTTCACCACTCAACATGTTCACTATGAACGAATCATTTTTTTTTTCATTTTTGAGTTTTAAAATAGCTCAGAAACATAAACTCATTCTTCTGATCATTAATGAGTAATCTATGTACCTTTGCAAATGTATCATTTCTCATTTTCATTTCCATTCCCATTTTGAGAAACCTACATTCATTTCCAAATGATTCCATTTCTCCATTTTGGAGAAAACCATAACCATTCTAGAATGTTTCCTATAATGCCCTTAACCTGACCCAATTTATCGAGTCTGAAGCTCGGGTGTTACTAAGTGATGCAAACATTTAGTAAAATAGTTGATTGTTTCTTCTCTAAGTTTGTTATTTTAAATCCAAAAGAAAATCTCAACATCTTTAATGATTTTGAAATGAAGTACATGTTAAACATCTTATTACAACTAATCTAATTCAGATTTGTACAAGTTAGAAAATAATTTAAGATGAACTTAAAAGACAAATTTCAAAGGTACACCACAAATCCTCTATATGCATAATAGCCCAATCCACCACCAACTTGGTGCACTCTTGGCATTGTCCCTCCAGACGAAGCCTCTTCTTAACAAACCTGAAAAGAAGTAATAACCTCATAAGTACATAAGTACTTAGTGAGCTCATTGGTAGTACTATTGCAAAGTCTTTTAATACTCTAGGACATTCCATGAGTCGACTTTTACTCTGCATCATTTACTACAGCTAATACTATATGTTCTTATCACTCTCTTATACACCAATGACATCCCTTATCATACTTAATCTTCCATGTCTTGTTAAATGAGGAACCCTTCCAAATAGTTCATGAATATCTTATTTCAAACAACTACTTGCTGACATTATATTTGGCTGAATACATATACATGGTGAATACTTACGCAAAATTTTATACCAATGGTTCACACTCAATCCTACCCTCATCAATTTTTGTGCACATAACCATACTAATAATTCATGGCGTATAACACTCAAATGAACTCCATATTATGCTATAATAGAATCTCGGAATTCAAAACAACATTAACTCAGATTTAGAATAATTTGAAAAAATATACAAGTGTGCCACATGGGCTTAGCACGATACACCATATCGACAATCATACTAAACATGGCACTAAGGCGATCCATTCAAAGTTTTCCATGAGGGCGGTTCTTAAGAGTGTGCCACGAAGGCATTCCTTACGAAGTTTGCCACAAAGTAAATCCTTTCATATTCCTCCATAAAGGCTTTCTTTCATATCGCACCACAAAGGCTTTTTTCCCTGACGTGTTTACAATATGGATTTGCCTAAACTCACGTTATGTGAGGTTTTCCCATTATCATCTTGGGACACATATAAAACCCTATTGGGAAATTATCGTGCTTTAGTTTATTTAAAAAATTCCATCGTTATGGACTTTTCCTTTTAGAGATTGTGTTTAAAGTCTCGATGGACCCCTTTAGACTCCACTGCAGTGAACAGACCCAGACTCCCTTGACCGGCTCTTCATGCATTGACACCATTTAAGACTTCACACTTTGATCCATTAACAACACTTGACTAACTCACATCTCATCACTTACATTTAATTATGCTCATAAAATCATACTTTATCATCATAATACTTATCACATACTTAACTTGTTAGACTCCATGCAGACTACACATGCAAGACCCTAAAAAAAATCATACAATAATATAACATTCATTGTAACACCCCTTACCCGTATTCAACGTAGGAACAAGTTATGAGGCATTACCTGATTTAAACACAAGCAAACGTAATTTTCGAGCCTTAAATTTTATCGAAATTAAAACTTTTTGCATTTAATCATAAAGTCCCTAGTACGAGCCTACGAGGCCCAAAACATGCTTTGCAAATGGTTCAGGACTAAACCTAGAACTTTAGAAAATTGTACAACACTTAGGAAATTTTTCACTAAATAGGGGTCACACACCTGTGTGGGTATGGGACACACTCGTGTGGGCATGCCGTGTGGTCACACATGCCCATGTCCCGACCCTGTGTAACTCTCTGTTTGTCACCCAAGAACAAATTGAAGACATATGGCCAACTCACATGCCCATGTGCTAGGCCGTGTGGTTGATTTAAAATTTATGATTTTTCATTAAATAGGTGTAGACTTCACACGCCTAGGACACACGCCCATGTCTGAGGCCGTGTCATTCATATTATACTTTTCCAATTTTGGTTTCATAGTTCATTCGATTTCCACAGAAATATCTAGCATAAGTGACATAAATGTAGGAGACAGTTTAGAGACTCACCTGACAACCACTAATACCAGCTAGGACTCCAAATTCATCATCCAACTAGAAACCGCAACAACAACTGATTATAAAACATATGATCACCATTAAAACTCATTCGCATAACTTTTACCATCATCTAAAACCCATATAACCACAATGCAAAGCCTTAGTTCTTCATCTTACTATTCATGCACATAAAAACATACTTACTCTTTTAGAAGTCAACATACAAGACCATAATACTTACCCAAGATGTTAAACAACCCTTTGAATGCAGTCCGATCCTTTGTCTCAACTCAATCATTCAATCAAGAAAAATCTATGCCCAACTTCCAGACAAATCAATAATGGTGTTTTAAATGGAAGGAAGAAGATAACTCTCTTTTCTTCTCAAAACTCATGTTCTTTTAGTGGAACTTGACACGTGTCACAAAATTTCAAGGCTGCCTTTATTAATGGTTCACAACTGTAGAGAAACATACATGAGAATCCATTATCTATATATATAATTCATCCCCTTCGCTCCTTCCTTACCTTCTCGTTAGAACTCAACTAGCACAATAACTAAACAAACTTGGTGTACTATACGTTTGGCGATAGCTAGTAATACCCAAAAACCCTTGATATTCATACCAATCTCTTCTCTTTTATGTTTCCACACATCCAGACACCAATTCTTACCTGATACTTTAACATTAACTTTACGCCCAATGTACACAACAAGAGCATTAATTGGGGGAATAAGACTGCGCCACTCAGACTACTTTCGAGTTATGCGCCAAACTCAAGACCTGTTGAAACTGGGTTTTACATTTCCCATTTCTCTATTTCTATTCATTTCAATTCAAACACGCAATTCATTTCTAGTTTCAACAAGCTAGCAGAGGGACCGATTGAATATATGTAATTAGAGCTCAAATGATTTATAATTAAGTTTCTACTTTTCGCCTATTAATTATAAAATCGTTTAATCATTAAGTCATTCTAATATAGTATCATAACTGAGCTCTCCCTAATGACATATCATTATGAAAGCATCTACTCATTGTTTGTCCAATGACCTTTTTATAAGTGTGTTAGCGTTATAGGATATCCTCAATCTCTTTGGGATAATATCTGCTCTTGCAATAGGATCTTTTTTATCTCATGGTAACCATTACATCTTCCTTTATAACAAGTAAATTACTATCAAATAGTAATCAAGTCATTCATCACAAAGACGAATGGCCCGTGCCCACGTTTACTTTTCATCAACCATGTAATGCCAATGAGAGGATATCATTTAACCATATCTCAGGCTATGAATTCCACTATTGTGAATAAGCTATATACTGCAGAAGTCGTACACCCAATGCACCAGCTTTTAGTTTCTTATCTATTTGAACTTAGGCTTTTACTTATATCAAACTGTATAAGTCATGCATTCATAGTCTATCATCAACTTAGGATTTAGGTATGCTGCACTATGAATGTCACAAGTGAAAAAATGCATAACCGAACTTAGGATCTATTCTTCTTGGGTCCTGCCCGATGTACTATTAGTCTAGTTAGTTACATCTATGACGCTCTCTTCTAGAAGTCATTTGCTCCGATGCCCAAGACAAAACATCTTCTCAATTGGACTTGATAAATGACATATTAGTCTTTCAATCGGTTTGCTCATTTTCAATTAGACTGAGGACATGTTTAGGTTCATTTACTGATAAAAGATAACTTTTCGTATTACGATCTAACCATGTAATATCACTTAGTATTAGTTAAACATTAGAAAACCAGTAAGCAACATTGTAACCTCCCAAACTTGGCCTAGACATTATGGCCGAATTCTGAAGGATACATTGGCCACCAGAATGGCACAGAAAAACTTTCAAAATTTTAAAACATATTTAAAATTATTTGTCTTTTTAATTCAAAACTTGAGCACTTGGTTATTTTCCTTTATTTTGTGAAAAAAAAAACATACTTATTTCATAAATCAAGCGTTTTTAAAATTTTGTTTGTAAAGATTAATTATTTTAGAAAAACTAAGTTGTATTTTATTAAAATAAATTACTAAATATTACACTGGAAATTTTTTTACTAAAATCATATTTTTCTTAAAAACTAATTTTTCATGCTAAATCATTTAAAATATCGAATAAGCAGTTTAAAACTTCAAACATGCAAAAAAAAAAAGGCCCTCAAATATAAAATCCCAAGCCACTATCGATAAAGAAAATTATTACACTCTCAAAAATAATCATATAGTAATGTTTAAAGTAATTAGAGTTAAAATCATCTGAGAGGCTCCTCCAAAAGTTGCGTCTATGACCTAACCTCAAGGGTTATCTAAAAAATCAGAAAACTAAAAGGGGTGAGCTATAAAGCTCAGTGAATAGAAGTCAATAGTCTCATAAAAACATAGTTTATAAATTTCAAATGTATGCTTATGATTTTATAAAAACATTGTATTTATGCATTTAAGGAAAAATTCCTACTCATACTCCGCTACACACCATAAGAGTTTCCTGGAACTCATTCTATCCAGTAGTACACCAGTTTGTGGACAAGCCACCAGATTCATAAATAAACTGCCAAAAATGTGGTCAAGCCACAAAAATTGCAGATAAACTACCATAACTTCCTCCTTTAATCGTACAAAATCCTCATGCAATGCAAAAAGGAATTTTATGCATTCCAGTATCAAAATCAGGTTGGTAATAGTATCAAAATTAATTTGGTAACAATATCCAAATTTGTATAGTAACAATATCAAACTAAATACGGCAACAGTATTGGCATATATACCATGTAGTCAGTGTAATGGAAACAGTAGACATCTGTAATCATTCTTTCATAGTATCGGTAATAATAACAGATTATTGTCACATTCAACCACATTAAGGAAACATGATCATGGGTTATCATCACCTGAATAATATGTTGAATCGGTCAATCTAGTAACACTTTCCGTATTTGGTCAAATTGATAAACAAATGGGAATATAATCTTCCATTCAAATAAATAACACAAACATTATCAGTTAGGACCTACACCTTATTTCACACATTCAATTAATAATATATCTAGTCCACAATATTCTGATTTAAACTTGAACAAACAAAGCACACAAAATCACCATGTTAGATTCGGCCAAAAGTAAAAAAAAAATTGATTTCCTAATGTGAAATAATTACTCACTTCAATCACCGATCAATAGATCTAAACCAATAACACCCCTATCGTTCAAATCTGATTTGATCTCGCTCTAGGACTGAACCTTAAATAATAACATACATATTAAGATTGGTTAACACCATTGATAGGTTCAACCAAAGCTTTGGAAGATCAATGTTTCAAACCCGAAAGGAATACACTTACTCTTTACTAGGATGAAGATTTGGGAAGATAAAAAAGATAGATGAGAGAATGGGAGAGAAATAATGGTAGGGAGCAACGGCGACATGGTAACAGCATGTGGTGGAGGTTTGGTGATGGTGCGACGATGGGAAAGGGAAGATACGATGGTATAGTGGTGGTTGATTGGTAGAGTGATGGTGGCTAAAAGTGATTAAGGTGGCGACAACAAAGAACAATGGTGGTTCAAATGGAGGAGAAGAGAAAATATGGAGAGAAAAATAAAATGAAATGAATTCCTTTCCTAAGCTACATGGGATGGCTAGCAAGTCAAAGGGAAAGGAAAAAGGTGAGTGAAACATAGGAAAGAAAAGGAAAGGAAGGGGAATAATGAGAGAGAAAATAGGGATAAGAAAGGTAAAGGAGGAAAGAAATCTCCCTTGCATGGTAACAAAATTTGGGTTGCAAGGGGGTTTGACCAAGCTATTAATGCTGAAAAAAATAAAATAGGAAAGAAGGAATTAATAAAAAGTGCGACACCAAATGGAATTGAACTTACGACCTTTTGTAGCACTAAGAGTCTCTTAACCAACTACTCCAAGCTTCAACGTTTGTCTACCTTAAAGTTTTTAAAAATACTAAGCAAACTCGACGTTAGGCAGAGGCCCAAACAACAACAAATAGATTTCCAACACAACCATCTAACCTTAAAAAAAATATAATTTTAGCCCCCAAATTGGGGCATGACAAACATTTTCTTTCATTTTGCTTTGCATGCAAAAATTGTGTGAGGAAAATGTTCAAAATATTAATATAATTCATGAATAATTTTATTAACCAATCTGTTCAAAAAATTACAAGCGTACTTGGACAAAAATACAACACTTAAGGCACCAAATCCAACAAAAACCTGATTGGAACTTTAATCAAAGAACTCACTCATCAAATCTCTTAGCTTCCAATATGCTAACTAGATCTTTCACAATTAGTTAATCTTTACCATTTTTGCAAGCCGAACAACTTCTCAAATTGCAAAGTTTCTGTTGCCTACTTTAAGATTGCTTCTTTTTTTTTTTCTGATTTCTAAAGCCACTATTTGAAAGAGATACATTAGCTATGACACAATTCTCTACCTTATTATGTTCTTCACTTTTATCAACTTTAGACTTACAATATTTGTTGAGCATTTTCTTCTATTTATGACTAATATCCTACCCTTCCAATTCCTTCAGGAGCTTCAACTTTTGAAACATGTATTTGCCTTTGTTTGTCTCCATATTGGTTTGTCTCTTTATAGTTTTGGAAGAATATGCCAAGATGATCCTCTAGAATCCTAGGAGACCCATTCAACCTAGCATCTTTATTAAGCTTATCTTCATTTCTCATTTGATAATAATCTATAACATAACTTGTATAACTATCCACCTACACCCTGTTATCATGAGCTAGCCCATCTATATGCAATGTTACATCTTCCACACCTTTCACTCTTAGCCTAATTGAGCCTCCCCTAGAATGTTATCCTCCTTACTAATATCATCAAGCCCATTAGTAATTTTTTTAAAGTGATTTAGAGTTTTATTATTACCTTGTTCCCTCTCATCAATTCTTGTTAGCATATTCTTTCTCCTCGTGACAATTGTTGACCCATTTTCAAAAACCACATTCTCAAGATCATTCAATGTATTGTCATCACCACCATTTGTATTGTTTTCTAAAAATCACATTATTTGGATCATTTAATGCATTGTCAACACCATCCATTCCACCCTCGTCTTGGCTTGCAAACATTGACACACCATCTTCCTTTTGAGAGATTTGGGTTCCTTTGTAAATTGTACCCTTTTCCATACCATCACCATAATCATTAAGCATCACTAAGGAACTTCTCATATCCTCATCGCTACCATAATATTATTTAACAGCATTTAGAAAAATATTTTTAATATCGACAAAGTCAACTCATTTTATCTCGGTAAGAATTGATTACTCACTTGAGAAGTTATCAGAATTGTATGTGGCTGAGATAGTTAGATTACATGGTGTACTAATGTTTATTATTTCCAATCATGATCCACAATTTACTTTTAGAATTTGGGGTAAGTGACACGAAGCTTTAGGCACTAAATTGAACTTCAGTGCAGTATTTCATCCACAAACAGATGGTTAGTCAGTGCATGTAATTCAAATTTTAGAAGATATGCTACGATGTTGTGCTATAGAGTTTAAAGGTAGCTAGGAGAAATGTCTACCCCTAGTTGAGTTTGCTTATAATAACAGTTTTCAGTCAAGTATAAAAATGACGCCATATGAAGCTCTGTATGGAAGGAAATGCACTACTCTATGATATTGGTCTGAGTTAAGTGAAAGGAAGTTGGTAGGAATTGATTTAGTTCATGAGGATGACGAAAAGGTTAACGTTATGAAGAATTGTTTGAATGTTGCCTCTGATCGACAAAAGTTGTATGCATAATTAAAAAGGGAGGACATTGAGTTCCAAATTGGCGGCACAGTATTCTTGAATGTATCTCTGTGGAAGAAAGTGTTGTGGTTCAGCAAGAATGGAAAGCTTAGTCCAAGATCGATTGGACCGTATGAGATTCTAGAAAGAGTCGAGCCAGTAGCATATAGAATAACATTGCCTGTAGAATTTGAGAAAATTCACAGCAGGTTTCATGTATCAATGTTGCGTCATTATTGATTTGATACTTCTCATGTAATTTCTCCTAATGAGATTGAGTTACGGCTTGATTTTATCTTACAGTGAATGTCAGATAAAATTTTTGCTCAAAAAGTAAAAGAACTCCACAAATGAAGAGGCTACATGGGAAACGAAAGAATCAATAAAATCGTAGTACCCAAACCTTTTTACAGGTAAAATTTTGAGAATGAAATTTCATAAGGGAGAGAGTTGTAACAATTTGATTTTCTATGTTGTCGAAAATAGTGGTTCGGGGACCACAACTTCAATGATAGAGTCTGAAAATATTATTCAATGATATTTATAAGTTCATTATATTGTTTTTATTTATGTTTTAATTGGTAAATTCGGTTAGTAGGTTAGAAATAAAAATGAACGGACTAAACCTTAAGAATTAGTGAATAGCTAGTGAAATGAGTTTAATAAAAAGTATTCAAAGTCCAAAGTGGCAAATAACCACTCTTGCATGGTAGTGTCGGTTGTGTTAATAATTAGTGGAAACACATGTTAATTTTTATTAAACAATGAAATTAAGATGTTAAGTGTTATAGGCTGAAGTGGATGGAAAGTGAGTCTTATTCTTGTCTTCCTCCACCGAAATAATTATTCTTTATAGAAGAAAGAAAAGAATTAAGCTTTCTTGATTAATTGGCTTTGCATGTAAGTGTTTTCAAAGCTTGTTCTTCATGAGTTTCATGTTTTTGAGATCGTTGTATCTCGATTTAGCTAACCTATATGTCTAATTTGAAAAATGTTAAAGTTTGAAGTGTTGTTATTGATGAATTGAATGTATTAACGTATAGTTCAAGAACCAAATCAACTAGTAGATAACATAGGAAAGGGAAAGATCACGATCATTGATGTTAAATTTTTGTTACTATACCATGTAAGTTCATATGGTGTTGCTATGTTTAATTATGAAATATTTGAATGGGAATGTATAAAGAAAATGTTAGTAAATGGGTATGATGGTGAGAAAAAGTGTTAAATGGTAAAAAGAAAGTCCAGTTACGTGTGTGTTGCTTGAATGAACAAAGGATACAATGGGCATGCCAATAGTGGTATTTGCGCGCTGTATGGGATGAAGGGAGATGCGAAGAAGATGAAGGAAGTTTACTGAAGTTTTCTGGAATCCTACATTTGTTTTAGATTTCCAATTTAATCTCTTTAGAGATTCTAGCATGTTATCGGTTGGAAAGCTCTAATGAGCAAACTGGCGTGTTGTCGAGGAAGAATATTTAGCCTACGGGTTTTGTACTATGTGCACCTGGCATGTTATCGAATGGTTACCCACATATTCCTTTCTGTTCATGTTGATTCATTGAGCTAAATGTTTATGAACTAAAAATGTTGATGATATGATTTATATGAATTGAAATAAAGTATGAATAAGAAATGAAATGTTTGGGACATGTTATACGTTTGAATACGATGAACTCACCTTGAACATGTGGAATGTGTTGGTAGGATAAAGAATTTAGTTAAGTTATATATGTATTAATGAATGTAATGTGAGGTGAGTCTAATGTTTTAAACCGTTAAACTTACTGAGCATATTTAATGCTTATCCCATTCAATTTTCCATTCCTTGTAGAGATTTTAGCAGAACTCGACAGGCGAATCGATCAACAACTCACACAATACAGCTTTTGTTTCGGTAGATTTATTTTAACTTTATGCTAGGTCAAGTGGCATATGTGTAAGGTCTATTTTTTGATAATGAATATGAAATGAATGATGATGTATTGAATGTTATGTATATATATATGTATATACTATTTTATGATGTTTGTTCAATGTGGGCGTAGATAATTAGTACGCTTGAAATGGAAATAATTGCATGTGTTAAGTGTGTTAACTTATTTTAGATAATTTGCAGACTCATAAACGCATACTGTTTGGGTGGACAATAATAAAGTAATAAGAACGCACGATAAATAGTCATCTAGTGGATAGGTTTTGGATGAACATCTTCTAACGAGCTACCTTGGCATGATTTGTTAAAAAAAGTGTAGCCTACTAAAATAGTTACTTTTGTTTACCTCAAGTTACATTTTAGTCACTTATGTTTGAAATGTTACGTTTTAGTCACTAATGTTATCATGTTGTAACATTTTAGGCACTTTGTCGGTAATTGTTGTTAACAGTATAACGGTAAGCTGACATGGCACATTAAATCATCATTTTAAATGAAATTTTAGGTTAAATTATACAATTGGTCCCTATATATTTTTTGTTGAGCAATTTAATTTTTCTTTTATGTTTTTTAACTTTCTTTTTTTTTTCTTTCTTTTCATTCTCTTTTACTTCTCCCTCTATTTTCCTCCCTTCTCCATTTCTTTTAACATAGTTTTTTTATGTTTTCCATTTAATAAAACTAGTCCCTATACTTTTATTTTGTTATTGGGTATTTCTTGTACGTTATATTTAATCTTCCTTTTGATTAGTTTTTAATATGTTTTCAGCTTAGGGTAACAATTTTGCATTGATCTTCAATGAAAACCCAGAATAAATATTTTTTTCTAATCTTTTCTTACTTATTATAGACGATTGTGAATTAGGGTTTCTGATATTTTACAGTTATTGTTGAAGTTATACAAAGGATCCAAAAATAGATTATTATAGTGATTTTATAGAATTTCTAAAAAATGAAAAAATATAGGGACCAATTGTATAATTTAACCTAAAGTTTTCATTTGAAATAATGATTTAACATGTCATGTCAGCTAACTATTACATTATCAATAGCAATTATCGGCTCAGTGACTAAAATGTTACAACACAATAATGCAAGTGACTAAAACGTAACATTTCAAACATAAGTGACTAAAATGTAACTTGAGGCAAACAAAAGTGACTATTTTGGTAGTTTACCAATAATATTTTTTGAATAGAATTATGATGACTTAAAACTAGATTTCTTTGATGGTCTTGAATATGAATATCTTTGTTTTACTGTAGTATTCGGTAACTCGGGCTTAGTGATCGAGCCGAGTAGGGGTGTTACATTTGTTTGGTATCAAAACTACTATTTAGTTAATTATAGGACTGAACGTAGCGTGTATTGAGTCTAGAAAATACTTGCCACTTTAACTTGTGATAGTGTGATGTTGGATGATCCGATTTGACCATGTTTTTCTTTAGATTTAACAATTTTAGCAAAATATAATCATGTTGCCAGCTACCAATGATGAAGTAGATAGTAATGTACTAACTTTCAAGCACGGAGCAAGTCTTAGTATGCTAGTTCTGCATATGACCGAAAATGAGGCAAAGAATGCCTTGTTTTGGTGTTATAGGTCAATGGTTTAGTGAGTTAATGAGACAACTCCACAACCTCCACCCCCTAATGTGTCTTCTCCTGTACCCCCTGGTCCTCAAAGTTCAACTCATGTACTTGTGATTAGGCCTTCATTAGACAAAATTCAGAAATATGAGGCTAAAGAATTCAAAGTTAAGTCTGATGATGATCTTGCCGAAATAGAATACTGGTTAGAGATTACGCAAAGAATCTTTGATGAAATGGCGTGTTTGCTTGATGATTATGTTAGATGCGCAATGTCGCTGTTAAAAGATGAAGCGTTATATTTGTGGTCCACATTAGTAGCTATGGAATCGAAATAAAGAATTAGTTGGGAATATTTCCAAACTGATTTTTGAGAGAAGTATAAGAGTAAAAGGTATCTAGATAAGAAGAAGAAAGAATTCCTTAAGCTAAAGCAAGGTTGATTTGTGGATGAATATGAATGAGAATTTTTTCAGTTGAGTAAATACACACATGAGATAGTGCCAACTAAAGAGGAGATGTGTGTTCAATTTGAGGATGGACTGAATGATTAGATTAAGATGCTAGTTGGTTGACCTGTCATCAAATGTAATAGTTAATTGGGGTTATTTCTACACTTAAAGAGCTTGTTTTATATGCAATTTAGGATTTTATATTACATTTTTAGTATTTAGGCTTTAGGATTAAATATTAATAAAATAAGTGTTTTTTTAACATCGTTGTTCTAATCTCTTTGGTGTTATATTTTACTATAAATGATAACTCGTTTACAGGTGGTCAACATGTTGGCATCGTTGTCGGGGAGGTTTCGGCAATAAATCTTGAAAATGTTTTTTTTTTTTTTTTTTTTTACAATCAATAAGATAAGTAGGAACATTAAGACCTATAGATACAATTTTTAATTTTTTTTATTTATTTCTATGTCTATTGTTATTTTCTTTTAGGTAATTTATTACTTGAAGCTTCAGCAGTTCGATTGAACCACATCCAAACTCAGAGCAATTACTTAGGCACAATCGTCAAGCGATGAATATTGATCCACCCGCGACAATTAACTTACCCCATGAAAACCCATTGTTTGAAGATCCATGGGAGCAACAAGGAAACAATCGAGAATAAGCCTCGATGGATCAAAGGATGTTGCTCGAGTACGTCCTACCTACACTAGACGTGGTGCGAGGAAGCATAGAGCGGCCAGCAATCAAAGCCAATAATTTTGAAATAAATACAACCACTATCCATATGTTCCAAAATATGTTGCAGTTCAAAAGGAACATGGTTGAATACCCAAACCAGCACATGAAGCAGTTCTTGCAATTATGTGACACCTTCAAATACAACAGGGTATCTGATGACTCGTACGCCTCTAGTCATTCCCGTTCTCACCATGCGATAATGCAGCTAATTGGTTGGATTTGTTAGAACCTTGATCCATTACAACATGGAACAACTTAGTGGAAAATTTTTACCATAATTTTTCCCGATTAGCCAAACCATTTAGTTGGAGTGAGAAATTGCCAATTTTAAACAATTCAAATGTGAGTCCCTATACGAGGCATGGGAGCGTTCCAAGACTATGCTAAGAAAGTTTCCACACCATGGACTGCAAGCATGACTCCAAATACAAATATTTTATAACAGTGTTGATAGACACATTATATCTAGCCTAGATGGAGCATCGGGTAGATCTCTCATGTTTCACATGTACGAACGAGCCTACAAAATTACAGAAGACATGGCCATGAACTCATACATGTGGTTTAATAAGAGGTTTATGTACAAATCCAAGCCTCCAACGGTGAAAGTAGTGAACAAAGAAAATGACGATGATATATTCCAACGAATCTTAAAGAAGCTTAACCATTTGGAAACACCTATCAAGCCAATAAGAATAGAGCCATATTATGATAACCAACTAGAAGAAGCAAGTTATGTAGTTAATAGGGATGACTCTCGATTGGAGGGATCATACAAACCTCAGATGGGGAGGTAACCAAGGAGGAGCGAATCAAGCACAAACTTGATTGAACCCTACTTATCTGTAACACCCCGAATTTGGGCCTAGAAGTATTGGGCCTTGAGTATGGGTTCGTAAGGAGGTTGTATATAAGTATTTAATTGTGCAAGGAAATGACACAATTAAATGTCTACTTTGGTAGTTAATGGATCTGAGAAGTGTTGGAGAAATCTTAGGTTCAAACCTGGGCTTTAGCAAAAATTTTGGTATTAAGTGACTAAAACCCTAGATGTTTGGATGAAGGCCTTTTAAATTATTGTGTTAAATAAATGACACAAGGAAGCATGTGGTCTAGTGGTTGTGGCGTCATTAAGGTTGGAAGGGAGCTTGGATTCAAGTCTTGTCTCTTACAATTCATTTTGGTTTTTCTCTTAAGTGAATCTGGACGCTGGCAAATATGTCTTAAAGTTAATTATGGACGTTTTTATCACAAAAAGAGGCTGTGGTGGAGTGGCAAGGTGGCGTGTTGTGTAACTGTGAGGTCTGAGGTTCAAGTCTTGGGATGCGCAGTGGAGTATTTCGGCGTGTTCTCATAAATAGATGTGTATTCACGCCCTTCTTTGTTAGAAGTCGGCAAAAGTCGAAAAGTCAAAACTTTGGCATTTGAAGCTTCACGAGCGTGTGGGCCCACTTGGGCTGAGTAATGGGCCTTAGGCCCATTTGCACCGTTAGGTCTGTTTAGGTCACTTAAGTCACTCGAGGCGACGGTGGACCTTCTCCTTGGTCGTTAAGACCCTCGATTTGTAAAATTATCGAAATACCCTTGATTTGTAAAATTATCGAAATACCCTCGATTTTTAAAATTACCGAAATACCCCCGATTTATAAAATTACTGAAATACCCTTGATTTGTAAAATTACCGAAATGCCCCCGATTTGTAAAATTATTGATATACCCCTGATTTGTAAAATTATCGAAATACCCCCGATTTGTAAAATTATCGAAATACCCTCGATTTGTAAAATTACCAAAATACCCCTGATTTCTAAAATTACCAAAATACCCTTGATTTATAAAATTACCAAAATACCCTCGATTTGTAAAATTATCGAAATACCCTCGATTTGTAAAATTACTGAAATACCACCGATTTGTAAAATTACCAAAATACCCCCGATTTGTAAAATTATTAAAATACCCTCGATTTGTAAAATTATTAAAATACCCCCGATTTGTAAAATTACCAAAATAACCTAGATTTATAAAATTATCGAAATACCCTCAATTTGTAAAATTACCAAAATACCCCCAGTTTGTAAAATTACCGAAATACCCTCAGTTTGTAAAATTATCAAATTACCCTTGTAGTGTAAAATTACTGAAATACCCTTGTAGGGTAAAATAACTGTTTTGCCCTTGTGGGTAAATGACTGACTTGAACTATGAAATTGACTGATTGACTGTGATTGTATGGCTGTGTTTTAATTGACTTGACTGTGGTTGTAAAATTGTTATGCTTTTAATATATGTTTAAATGATTGTTACTGAGCATGGCCATTTTGCGTACACGTGTGATGATTGAGCATGACATACACGACATATTGCATGGGGTTGGAATTATGAAATAGAGGAAGTATATGAGGATCGCATGGTTGCTTGACGATCGTGGATCCACAGGTGGCTTTTAAGCCCAATATATGATTATTGACAACTTTGTGTCGATCATATTTACCCGATACTGTATGCCGACTATATTACCGTCGCTGATGGCTATGTGCCTAACATGATACAGCTATCGATGGCTTAAAGCCAATTATTCTGATTGTGGCTCTGTGCCAACCTAAATATGGCGTTGTGCCATCTTGATTATGGCTTTGTGCTAATCGTATTTACCTGTGGCTATGTGCCTAACATACTTATTGATAACTCTGTGTCGATCATATTTACCAAAGGCTGTGTGCCGATTATATTACTGTCACTGATGGCTATGTGCCGAACTTATTACACTTACCGATGGCTTTGTGCCAATTATAATACCACTAATGAAGGCTTAAAGTCGTATATATGAGTAGCAACTTGCTACAACGTTAGGTAGTACCGCAACCGGGCTACTATTGATGTGTATCGGATGGGTGGGTCGATATTTATATCCCCACATGATGTGTACCGAGGGACAAATTTGATGTGTATCGGTTGGATTATTGGGATGGGTTAGCATACATTTTTGCATTATGCATATGGTTTGATTCTGACAAGGGCTGAGACCCAAGTGATGCTGATTTGGGCTTAGGCCCACCTGATTCTATAAAAGGGCACAAGCCCAGTTTGATTCTGTTTTTGTTTGTCTTACTGACTGTTACCTATTTTAGTTTAGGATGGCATTACACACTAAGTTTTCATAAACTCACCCCGTTTATTAATTGTGCTGGTAATCCCCAGCGTTAGGTGGTTCGGTGCTACGAGGGACTCGGAGATGGCCACACACTGCTTATGTTTTCATATTTGTTTATTTACTGTTGCATATTTCTTTCAAATGTTATTGTAATAAGGCCTCTCTTAATTTTGGTTTTTATTTTACTTTGGAATTTTATTTACTATGTTTTATAATGGTTTGAAGTAGATAGCGATTTTTCGAAATAACTATTTTCAAAACACTACGTTTTCGCAACTTAACTTTTAAACATCACGTTTTCGTAAATCAGTTACTTTTAAAATTAGCTTCCGCAAAGTAAAAAGGAGTTTTAGAAATAAAATTAAGAAGTTTTCAATGTACTACATTTTAAATAAGAAGGGTTTCGAATGAAAACATGGTTTTTGAAAAACATTTCAATGTGACACACCAGATTCGGGTCTAACTTCTGGGCCAGGTTTGGAGTATTACATTATCAACCTTCACCATTGAAACAAACAACAATGGGGAACGACCAAGCTGCATGTGGTCAAATATTCGATTGACTAGAAGGGGAGATGCAAACAATGAAGACGGGCCTTCGACAAGTCCAAACGAAGAGTGGATGACTCAAATCCTAAATGGATAGCCTCTGCGACCAAATAAGCCAATTGATAACGATGTTTCAAAAGTAAAATGGTAAGAGTCTCCCAAAAATACCAAAAATAGTCCTCAGGGAGATGGGAAAGAGAACATAAAGGCTATCACATCGCGGTTGGGCAAGGAATTGAAGTCACAAAGCAAGCCTATCCATGAAGAGAAGAGAATCCCAAAAGATTTTGTCAAACTCATGGAAGAGGAGGAAGACACCGAGCACCATGAATCAGTCGAGGAAATAATCGAATTAGTGCCTAATACGGTAATCTCAAATTATAGCATAACAGAAATACCTTCAAAATTAAAAGATCTGGGTAGCTTTATGATCTTATTAGAGATAAAGGATCAACATTGTAGCAAAGTCCTTTGCGATTTAGGTGCTAGTATAAATTTATCGAAAACTTGAACTCGGAGAGTTAAAAGACACATCGATAATGAATTAACCGATGGATCTTAGGTGCACCCAAGAGGTGTGCTCGAGGATACATTGGTTAAGGTACAAGAATTCATCATCCGATTTTTTAGTTTTCGACTATAAGGAAGATTGGGAAGTTCTCATTCTATTGGGTAAGCCATTTATGGCCAATTCTAAATTGACTATCAATCTAGAGCAAAACAAGCATATTATAAAAATTGATGACGAGGTAAAAGTGTTCAAGTGTGGCTGAGATTCCCAAAGTGAGGGATTTCTTAGGGAGGAATGTTATGTTTTATTTAATTTAATCCTTAATGGCCTTGATTGAAGGCATTTCCCGAGTTTTGCATGTGCAGGTACTCATAAAAGGAAAGAACAAAATAAATGGCAAGTCTCCGATGGAAGAAGGAGCAATTAGAAATAATATGATAATCGTGAATGGCAATTAAAGTGTAACACTTCTCACCCGTATTCAACGCCAGAATAGGGTTACGAAGTATTACCGGACTTATATACTAATTACACATTCATTTTGCATACATTTTCACATTACAAGCAATCATCAATCAATCTCAAACATATTGTCCCTAATACAAGCCTATGAGGCCCTAAATATGCATTAGGAGTGGTTCGAAACTAAACCGATAACGTTGGAAAAACCTTAGAATACTTAAGAAAATTTCTCAAAAATAGGGGACACACGCCCATGTGGCCCAGTCGTGTGTCTCACATGGCTAACAGACACGCCCTCATGGGCCATGTCAACATTTGAAATGGGAGCACATGGCTGTGTCCCAGCTCGTGTCTGACCTAACTCTCTAACTTGGGTCACACGGCCAACACACTTGCCCATGTGCCCTAAAATTTTCCATACACTCCCGTGTGCCAGGCCGTGTGCTAGGCCGTGCCAAACCTGTAGGGTATACTGACTTATGCCACATGGCCAAGTCACATGCCCATGTGTGAGGCCGTGTGGAGCATACTGACTTGATTTTAATTTCAACACCAAGGGACACACGACCGTGTAACTTAACCGTGTGTCACACACGGTTGAGACACACGCCCATTTCTCTGCCCGTGTGGACAAAAATAGGCTATTTACCAAGCCATTTTCCACCCTATTTTATGCACACCTAAAACAACCCAATTGGCACCAAAACATAGTATAATATGACATTTTAACCAACCAAGTCAAGCTTAATTCATGCATAATCTATACCACTTTTCTCAATACACACAAGACATAAAATATACCATACCATTTAGACCAAAATTACATATACAATTCAATTAATTATACACATCCAAATATGCATCATTTAGCCTAATTTCACAAGCAAACCAATATCCACAAATCAACCATTTGATACTCATAATGCCTATTACCACTAAACATCGCACAACCATCATTCAACACATTTCACAAGACTTAGACACATATATATATGATTCAAACATACCAAAGTAACCCAAAATGAACCATCACTCATGGCTATATATATACAAACCAAAACATATACATTTACAAGCCAATTCAAATAGCTAAATTCATTACCAACACATAACTAAAATGACCAAAGTCCCTATACATCCCATATACTTAAAACAAAAGCTCAAAAGTACCAAATTGATAGTTGGATAGTGTGACGATGTCTCTGACAATCCCTGAGTTTGAGTTAACTTTGAATTCACTATAAAACATGGGAAAATAAACAAAGTAAGCTTTATCGCTAAGTAAGCTCGTAAGAAATGGACATTATAAAACCATAAACACATAATTCATCAATTGAATATAAACACATATAATTCATATTAGCTAACAAACCTTTCAAATACTCATTCATAAAAATTTATGAATTCTTCATCGTTTCATTGGTTTAAAGCTTATACGATTTATGTACATACCTATACCATCTTGTATCAATCTCATACTGAACTATATCATTCTTTTACCTGTTGAACCATTTGAAATAAATTTTAGATACTCGGGAGTCTCGTACCTAAGTGCCAATATAATGGCCTGAAGCCAAATCAATGAAGTTTGCACCCGAAGTGCCGATATCATGACCTAAAGCCAAATCAATGTAACTTACACCCGAAGTGCCGATATCATGGCCCGAAGCCATATCAATGAATTCCCTAATGGCATGTCAGTAGTATCCTATTCTATTCCTAAGGTTTAACTGGGATTTCATATGCCAAATCGTCATCGAATTACTATCGAATATATCCATAGTCTCGTATTCACAGTTTATGCGATATCAAAGCATATAAAATACATTTATAATGAAACTTATTACATACGAACTTACATTGGATGGAAAAACGACTAAACTAGTTTATTAGTCGAGAACTTTATCTTTCCCTCGATCTAGATCCGAGTTTCACTTTTCTTGGTCTATATGTAATCAAAATTAACTTATTTAATCATCTCTCTATTCAATTTAGTCCAAAATTCACATTAAGCCACTTTTACACATTTGCCCCTAATGTTTCACATCTTTTACAATTTAGTCCTTATTTCATAAAAACACAAATTCATGCAATTTAACCACAACCCATGCTAGCCGATTTCCAATTGTGCCCCTAGCAGCCCATATTTTTCATTTATTTTACATTTTAACTGCAACGTTTCCATATTTCACAATTTAACCCCTATTTTGCATTTTCACTAAACATCACTTAATAAAACTTGTATCACAACAAGCATTCATAATCTATCATCAAACATCAAAACACATGCTTATTCATTAATGGCAACATTTAAAATCTTTGACAGTTTTACAAAATAGTCCCTGAGCTAGCTAGACCTAGTTTCAACGATCCCAAAAACATAGAAATCATTAAAAACAGAACAAAATTCGTACCTTAATAAGCTAGAAAAGCTTGGCCGAATGAAAACCTAACTATGGCTATTCTTTCCTTCAAAATTTCAACTAAGAAAGATGATGATCTAATAAAAATTTGGCTTTTGTTTTATTTAATTAACCTTTATTTACCAAATTACAAAATTAACCTTTAAAACATTTATTAATTACACAAAATGTCATGCCACTATCATCCACTATCACACTAATGGTCCAATTACCACTTAAGGACATTAAATTTAAGTTTTTATAGCTATTTAATACCTTTAACTAATAGAACAACACTTTTACACTTTACGCAATTTAATCCTTTTTATCAAATTGACTAATCAAACGATAAAATTTCTTAACGAAAATTTCACACAAACATATTATCATGCTGTAGACATTAAAATAATAATAATAATATAATTATTTTGACCTCAAATTTATGGTTCCAAAACCACTGTTCCAATTTGATTAAAAACGGGCTGTTACAACTCTTCCTCCCTTAGGGATTGTCGTCCCCGAAAATCTTACCAGTGAATAGGTTAGGGTACTGTTTTCTCATATCTTCCTCGGGTTCCCACGTAGCCTCTTCGACCCCATGACATTGCCATAAGACTTTTACTAAAGCTATGCTTTTATTTCTTAATTGTTTAACCTCTCTAGCTAAAATTTTGATCGGTTCTTCGTTGTATGTCATGTCGGGTTGAATTTCAATATCTATTGGAAAAATTACGTGTGATGGATCTAAAATATATCGGTGCAACATTGACACATGAAACATGTTGTGGATCTTTTCTAATTCTAACGGTAATGCTAGTTAATATGCCACTGGACCTATTCTTTCAATGATCTCATATGGCCCGATGAAACACGGACTCAGTTTACCTTTACGACCAAATCTAAGGATTTTCTTCCATGGTGATACTTTTAGAAATACTCTGTCGCCAATCTGAAATTCAATGTCTTTTCGTTTTAAATCCGCATATGATTTTTGTTGATCTGAAGCTACTTTTAGACTGTCGCAAATTACTTTCACTTTCTCTACAGTTTCTCTAATCAAATCAACCCCGTGAATCTTTTTCTCACTAATCTCGATCCAGTACAATGAAGTTTGAAATTTGTGGCCATATAAAGCTTCGTACAGTGCCATCTTTATGCTCGATTGAAAACTATTATTGTACGCAAATTCAACCAATGGTAAACATTTCTCCCAGTTGCCTTCAAACTCTAACACACAACAACGAAGCATATCTTCGAGAATCTATCTTACCCTCTTAGATTGACCGTCGGTTTGCAGATGAAAAGTTGTAGTAAAATTCAACCTCGTACCAAGAGCTTCTTGTAGTTTCTTCCAAAACCACGATGTAAACCTCGGATCTCTATCTAAAATAATCAAAATTGGCGCCCCGTACAATTAACAATCTCTGAAATATACAATTCAGCCAATTTATCAAGCGAATAGTCTGTACGTACTGAATGAAATGCGCAGACTTTGTTAATCAATCTACAACAACCCAGATAGTATTTTTCTTTTTCAGAGACAAAAGCAAACCCGATACGAAATCCATCGTAGTTTTATCCCACTTCCACTCTGGTATCAACACAGGCTGTAGTAATCACGAAGGTACTTGATGTTCAGCTTTAACTTGCTGACACACTAAACATCTCAATACAAATTCTAAAATATCTAGTTTCATACCCAACCACCAATACAATTGTTTCAAATCATTATACATTTTGGTACTTCTAGGGTGAACAGATAAACAACCACTATGTGCCTCGTGTAAAATTTTCTGAATGAGCTCAGAATTCTTTGGTACGCAAATTCTATTTCAGAACATTAAACCATCATCAACTTCGATCTAATAGTCTGAATCACTATTCGACTCACATTGCACTATTTTAGCTTGTAACTCATTATCACACTGTTGAGCTTCACAAATTTATTGAAGAAAAATTGGTTTAGCTTTCAACTCTGCTAGAATCGAACCATCATCGGACAAAGTCAGTCTTGTATTCATCACTTTCAAAGCAAATAGAGAATTTCTACTCAAAGCATGTGCGACTACTTTTGCTTTCCTCGGATGATTCAATTACTAATTCATAATCTTTCAATAGCTTGAGCCATCTCCGTTGTCTCAAATTCAAATATTTCTGACTCATTATATACTTTAAACTTTTTATGATCGGTAAAGATGTGGCATTTTTCACCGTACAAATGATGTCACCAAATTTTCAATGTGAAAACAATAGTGGCTACCTCTAAATAGTGCGCCAGATAATTTTTTTCATGCGGCTTCAAATGTCTAGAGGCATAAGCTATAACTTTTCCTTCTTACATCAAAACGCAACACAAACCATTCAATGACACGTCGCTATAAATTACGAATTCTTTACCTGATTCTGGTTGAACCAACACTGGTGCCTCAGTTAATAATGTTTTCAACTGATCAAAACTCTATTGACATTTCTCAGACCACTCAAATTTTATAACTTTCTGTAGCAATCTGGTCATCGGTGTAGCAATCATCAAAAATCCCTTTACAAAACGTCGATAATAATGAGATAACCCTAGAAAACTTCTAACTTCAGATACATTTCTCAGTGGTTTCTAGTCAACAACTGCAGAAATCTTGCTTGGATCAACTCTTATACCTTTCGCTGAAACAATATGCCCTAAAAATATGACTTCTCGGAGCCAAAATTCACATTTGCTAAATTTAGCTAACAGTTGCTTATCTTTCAAATTTTGAAGCACAATTCTCAAATGTTCAGCATGCTCAGACTCATCCCATGAATAGATCAAAATGTCATCAATGAACAGAACAACGAATCTGTCTAAATACGGTCTAAAAATCTGGTTCATCAAATCCATAAAGACTGCAGGAGCATTATTAATCAAAAAGGCATAACAAGGAATTCATAATGTCCTTACCTCGTTCTGAAAGTAGTTTTCAACACATCCGAATCTTTAACTCACAATTGATAATAACCAGACCGCAAATCAATCTTTGAAAATATTGTTGTACCTTTCAACTCATCAAATAAATCATCTATTCTCGGCAACAGATACTTGTTCTTTATTGTAACCTTGTTAAGCTGTCGATAGTCAATAGACATTCTCATTGACCCGTCTTTCTTCTTTACGAACAACACTGGCACACCTCAAGGTGAAAAACTAGTTTGTGCAAAACCTCTATCTGTTAATTCTTGCAACTAAGATTTCAACTCTTTCAATTCTGTCGGAGCCATTCTATACAGAGCTATAGATATCAGTGATGTTTCGGGTACTAACTCAATAGCAAATTCAACCTCTCTTATCGATGGTAACCCTAATAATTCTTCTGGAAACACATCTGAAAGCTCAAAAACTATCGGCACTAACTCAATCTTCGATTCAGACACTTTTTTATCTAGTACATATGCAAGGTAAGCTTTGTAATCTTTCCTCACACATTTTTGAGCTGACATCGACGAAATCACTACATGCAATTCACTTTATTCATCTGATTCAATTTGAAGAATTTCATTATTCTGACATTTCAATTCAATAATCTTCTGTCTACAATTTACAACAGTATTAGGTAATATCAATCAATCCATACCCAGAATTACATCGAGTTCGTCTAAAGGTAGTAGCATCAAATCAGTCGAAAAACAGTAACTCTGAGTCATTAAAGGACAGTTCTTGTAGACTTTATCAACTAGCACATACTTGCATAAGGGGATAAATACTTTAATTACAAACTCAGTAGACTCAACAGGCAAATTCTTACTAAACACTAAATTCATACAGATTTACGAATGAGTTGATCCAGGATCAATCAATGCAATCACATTAGTATCGTAAAGAGAAAATGTACCAGTGATAACATCGGGTGACGACGCCTCTTCGCGAGTGCGAATAGCGTAAGTTCTAGCAGGTGCTCTGGCCTCAAATCTTATTGTAGAATCTCTTAAAGTACCATGATTACCACTCGTATTTCCCACACTTCTTGGTGGCCTCCCTCTAATGGTTGTGTTACCCGGTCTTGCATTTTGAATATTATATTTCTCTACTAGTTCTGGGCAATCCCATGTGAAATGATCTTGTGAACCACATTTGTAGTAAGCTTTATTACTTTTATTCTAGCATTCTCCAAAATGTCGCCTCCCACAATGTTGACACTCGGGTTTATTGTTTCATAGACTGCCAACACTCGATACTGATGTAGCCTGAGCTTTAGGACATGAGTATTATTTTCCATGATCTCTGTTCGAATACACAGTTGAAGCATTTGGATGAGTAAACGAATCTCTAGATTTCTTTGAAAAAGATTGATATGGTTTATTCATCGGTCTTTTTCTCAAAAATCTAGCCTTTGAATCTGCTTTTCTCTTTTGTTTGCTAAGCTCTTCGGCTTTGCAAGCTCTGTTGACCAGGACAATAAATTCTTTCAATTCTAGAATTCTAACCAGAAGTTTAATATCCTCATTCAAGCCATCAACAAACCGTTTGCACATGATTTCTTCAGTAGAAACATACTCTCGAGCATACTTAATCTTACGAATTCTCTTTCGTACTCAGTCATAGTCATACAACACTGTTTCAATTCTAGAAACTCTTTATGTTTTTGATCAAGAAACTGCTGACTTATATATTTCTTCCGGAACTCAATCTGAAAGAATTCCCAGGTCACTCTTTCTCTTGATACCATTGATACTTGGGTATACCACCCTTGATACACAGTGTCCCTCAATAATGAACTGACACATTTCAAACACTCAGCTGGCATACACGATAGTTCATTAAATACTCGAATAGTGTTTTCAAGCAAAAATTCAACTCACTCAAGATTATCATCAACGGCAGCTCTAAATTCTTCCTGTGTTTTCAAATATTATCTACTGGTGGCTTATTCAGTCGTTAAAGTTCCACAACTTGAGGAGCTACGAGAACTGGTTGGGAATTAGTTGGGGGTGGAGGTTGCTGAGCAGTCAGATTTGTTTGGACAAATTGCGTGAACCATTCATTCATCATTTGGAAAAAGGCTTCTTTAGCCTCTCCTCCATGACTACTCGATACATTTCTAGATTCAGAAGGCGCTGCCCCTTGAGCGGGAGCTGGCACATTACTCTCGACATCATCAGCCACAGCTTGATTGGGATCCATTTACTATACGAAAACATAGTTTAAAGTGTCAAGAGTCATCACACTATCACAGCTTATATATGACATGTATAGCTAGACTCTCACACAAGCTACATTAGTCCTAGAATAGACTAAACCGTAGCTCTGATACTAGTAAATGTAACACTCCTCCCCTGCATTCAATGTCGAAATAGGGTTACGGAGCATTACAAGTGTAACAGTCTGATTTTGACCCTAGTCGGAATAGTGGTTTTGGGACCACAAATCTGAGTTAGAAAAATATTTTAATATTATTTTCCGTGCTTATTATAAGTGAATTGACATGTGTGAAAGTCTCGTGTGAAAATTTAACTGTTTGTGTGCAAAATTTTCAAAAATGACCTAATCGCGTAAAATGTAAAAGCTGTGTGCTAGTAGTTGAAGTGCTTAATTGTCATGAATTATTAATTATAAAGTCCTTATAATGTTATAAAACCATTTGAAGAATGGATGGACCATTATGCCTTGAGTTAGTGAAATTTTAATATTAATTCATTAAGGCTAAAATGGTAATTGTATTATTAAATCAAATATAATAAAACATAGTGAAAGTAATGGCCATTTTATCATCTTCATGGCTGAATGAAGCAAGGAAAAGAGTTAAAATAGGGTTTTGATATTCGATTCTTGTGTAGCCAAATTAAGGTATGTAATTTGATCAGTTTTTGATAATTTATACGTTTTTGAGATCGTTGTTTCGTATACTATCAAACCCATGCTTCAATTTCTGATTTTTATGATGAATTTGAAATGTTCCATTGATGAAACTATGAGTTTTATGATATTAGTTGATGAATTATGGAAGCTTGATGTTGGGTTTAAATGTTGTCTTTGGATTTTTGATGAAATTGAGTAATTTGGGTTAAATTGTAAAAATGCTATTTTGAGGGATTAAAATGTAAAATAAATGAAATGTATGGGCTTGTATGAGAGTCATGAAATTTTGGCTAAGCTTGTGTACAAGTAAATTTTGTGTATTTTGTGATTTTGTGAATTAGGGACTAAAGTGTCGAAATGTGAAAATATGGGGGCTATTTTGCGAAATACCCTAATTGTGTGTATATGGACTATTTTGAATGATTTTGTGAGTAAAAGGATTAACTTTGAATACTTATAGATCAAGAAAAGAGGAATTCGAATTTAGATCGAGGGAAGTCAAAGATTATAGAATAAACATTCAAGTCAACAACTTCGAGTACGAGGTAAGTTCATGCATAGAACATGATATTATAAATACATATTGCTATTTTGATTATGCATAGATGTATATATAATTGAGCTGGATAAATATGATGATGAATTGAAAGTATTTGGCACTAAGTGTGCGATTTAAACTAGCTTCGGCTACTTGAGGCACTAAGTGTGCGATACCGACTTGGTTTTGGGTAATTGAGATGGCATTAAGTGTGCAGAATTGTTCTAGCTTCATCTAACTTTTAAGCACTAAGTGTGCGGATGTTTAAAGCATTGGCGATCTTTGGAAAGTCTTAAAGTATTTGAACAAGAGGTGAGATTGAAAATGAACAAATATAAAAATGTTCAGGTAAGTATGATACCTATGTGGTAGATGATATTATGTTTAATAAGCTCATTGAGTTGATAAGAACTTATGGATTGTGTTGGTATTAATTTGATAGATGAATTGAGAAATTGTAATTACTTAAGTGTTGATGATTTATATTTTATATACTGTTGACAATTTTAGTACGAGCCTACTAAGCTTTTGAAAGCTTACTTTGTGTGTTTTCATTGTTTTATAGATATCGAAGCTACTACAAGCTCGGGGATCGTTAAGGATCATCACCACACTATCAAATCTCATTTTGGTACTTTTGAAAATATATATCTTTTTGAAGTATGGCATGTATAGGCTAGTAGTTGGATAAGTATGTTTTGTGTTCGATATGCTTAGCCATGTGATTTGGCTAATTTGTTCTTGAATTCATTGTTGTAAATGACCTATAGTATGTGATGAAAAGTTGCAAATGTGATATGTTTTTAGTTGGTAAGTCTTGGTAAGTTTAATTTGAGATTGAATGAGGTATGGAAGGAAATGTTTAGGTATGAATTTACCTTATGTTTAGCATGAATTGGTAAGATTTATGAGTAGGGAAATGGTTGATATTGTTATGTTATAAATGATGAACTCTATAGCATAAATATTGGCTGAATTGGAGGTAGAAATATGATTGTTCCTTTGCTTGTAGGTTGATCCCAAATTGGGGTGGCAAATTGACTATTCAAATAGCCTATTTTTGTCCATATGAGCAGAGACACGAGTGTGTGTCTCAGCCATGTGCGACACACGACCATGTTGCACGAACATGTGTCCCCTAGAGTACCCTTCAATTTTAAGTTAGGCTTGCACTCGGGCTAGACACACAGGCATGTAGTGTGACAACTCGAATTAGAGCCTAATCGGAATCGTGGTTTCATGACCACAAATCCGAGATAGAAATAATTATTTTATAATTATTTTGATTATTATGATATGATTGCATGATTATGTGAAAATTTCGTGACGAAATTCTATGCCTAAAGTGCTTAAATTGAAAGTAGGGACTAAATCGAATGAGTTGCAAAATTTGCATTCTAGAAGTTTTTAGTATGAAATTGCATTGAAATATTAATTAAGAGGTCTTAAATAGCAATTTGACAAATTTTAAGTTCATGGACAAAATTAGAACATGGAAGGAATTTTTGGAAAGTTTAGTAGTAAGGGCATTTTGGTCATTTGTATATTAAATGAAATAAAATGGGAAAAATAACACAAAATTGGTTATCATCTTCATTAGTTGCTGCCGAAAATTGCTCTCCTCCATAGCTAGGGTTTCTTCAACTTTCAAGCTTCATAATCAAGAAAGACGTGGAATCGACCTCGAACGGGGGAAGGAGAAAGTTTTGGACTAAATTGCAAAATTCCCATATTTTGCACCGAGGTAAGTTTGTATGTAAATAATACATTAATTTCATTTATATTCTTATATTTCAGCCCATTATATATATATTAGCTGATATTGAAGTATAAATCGACTATTGGAAGAATGGAAATAAGTAATAGAATGAGAGATCCCAGTTGAACATTCAGAAAGATCGAATAAAATAGAGGGAGTGTAGCTAGGTCACATGTATGGTGCCGAGTGCACATCATGTGTACAAGAAAGCTACGAGATACTATGTAGTAGCTAGGTCACATGTGTGATACGGGATGTATCCCATGCAGACAAGAGAGATATGAGACAAATCGGCTAGGTCGCATGAGTGGTACTAAGTGTTCACCATGTGTACAAGAGAGCCGAACTAAATGAAATATGATGGTGGGGCTGTGTGCTGAAACCATCAAGTATTGAGGATTAATCCGAATTGTTCAACAGGATGGTTTTGTGATAACATTATAGTCATGGACCTACACTTGTGATATATGAAATGTGGTGAAAATGATTTGTGATATATATATATATATGTGTGTGTGTGTAAGTTAAAATGAGATTAGTATAAAGAATGTGTGAAAGAGTGAAATTAGTATTAAAACTATTTTGGACAGTAGCAGTGACGTGATTTTGAAAATTCACCAAAAATATAAGGAATTTAATTGGAGATTGAATGAGATATGAAATTAAAGCTTAATGAGTCTATTTTCATATAAAAGAAACAGAGCAAGCAAAGGAATTCTATATTTTGAGATATTTACAATTGTGTGTGACTTGCTCAGGATGACTATGTGATCCCCTATTCCAACTTTTAAAAATTATTAAAAATTGTAAAAAACAAATTAAGAAATATAGTTTACCTGCCTAAATTCCTTATTGAGTCTAGTTTTATATGAAATAGGTTTCATGGTTATTTAAATTGTGTACAGAGAGAAATTCAATTCGTAGTGAACAGAGGTCGGATCAGTTGAGCTGTGTAACAGAGGAAATGTTAACTAATAAACTATACTAATTGGATGAACCAAAAATTCTAAAAAAAAAATTAGTGAGAAGTTTGATGAGTCTAAATTTAGGGAAATTTTACAGATTTGAATTTTGAGTTTCACAACTCGAGTTATGATTTATTTAGTGATCATGACGCAGGAGGGACAGCTTGATCAAATTGGAGTAAACAATAAAATTTAAAAATATGATATAATTGAGTTATGTTGTAAACATGTTAGATTCCTTATTTGTTATTTATATACTTACTTACTAAGCTATATGCTTATCTTCTTTTCTTTTTCTTGTCTTATAGAGTTACTAAGCCAGATCGAGAATTGAAGATCGTCGGAGACCCATCCACACTATCAATACTTTTTGGTACTTTGTAAACACTATTTTGAAATATGGCATGTATAGCAGACTTAGTTATTTTGTTACGTGTCATAAATGTCTAGGTTTAAATTACTACTTATAGTATCAAACTAATCATTTTGTATGAAGCCTTTGAAATTAGTTTGTATTGTTAATAGCATATGTTATAATGATCAAATTGCACGCTATATTTTTGTTGGGTTTTATTTAATAGTATTTACTATAATTTGTTAATACCTCAAACGCTGTCCGCGCGACGGATACGGGTAAGGGGTGTTACATTTAGTGGTATCAGAGCTATGATTTAGTCAGTTCTCGGACTAATAAAGTGTATGTAAAAGTCTAGTTATACATGCCATAAAAATATTGTGATAGTGTGGTGACTCCTGATTATTCTAAACTGTGTTTTGTTTTAATATGGTAATGTATCCTAAAGGAGGCTATGGTGATGATGTCGCTAGTAATGCGCTGGCAGCTCTGCACAAGGGACCACGCCTGTGGAAAGTAGACCTGAGACATTGAGACAGGGAGATGAGGCTCGGGATGCCTTTCTCCAAATGATGAACAATTGGTATACTGAATTTATTCGAGCAAATCCAAATGCTCAACCTCCTCCACCCCCTCCTATACCTCAGACGATTCCTGTAGCTGCTCAAGGCATAGATTTGGTAAGAATGAACAAACCTCCGGTTGACAAGATTCGAAAACAAGTGGCCGAAGAGTTTAGAGCAAAGATCGATGATGATCCTGAGAAAGCGGAATTCTGGCTTGAAAATTCTACCCGTGTATTTGATGAGCTCTCATGTACACCCGAGGAGTGCTTAAAGTGTGCTGTATCACTTTTGAGAGATTCGGCCTTCCAACTGGTGGAAGACTTTGGTAGCAAAGTGGTGCCAAAAAAAGAGTTACTTGGGATTTCTTCCAGGAAGAATTTAGAAAGAAATACATAAGTCAGCGATTTATTGACCAAAAACGGAAGGAGTTCCTTGAATTGAAGTAGGGCAAGATGTCTGTGGCAGAGTATGAACGCGAATTTGTGAGAGTCAGCAAGTATGCCCAGGAATGTGTGTCCACCGAGGCCATTATGTGCAGAAGGTCTGAAGATGGGCTAAATGAGGACATTAAAGTGCTTGTAGGAATTTTGGAGTTGAAAGAATTTGTAGTATTGGTTGATCGAGCTCTTAAAGCCGAAGAATTGAACAAAGAAAGAAGAAAAGCTACTATTGAGGCTCGAGATGTCAGAAAAAGGCCGATAAGCAAGCCATTTCAATCTCAATCAAAGAGGTCCAAAGAGACAAACCCTCGAGTGATAGTTTCAACTGGGGATTCACACAGAGATGTGGTAGAGCTTATTCGGGGTCTAAAGCTCAAGCTACTTCGGTGGCAACTGTGGGTAATGTGCGATCTAGAAAGCCTGAGTGTCAGCAATGTGGCAGGCAACATTATGGTGAGTGTTGGGGAACCGAGCGAGCTTGTTTCAGGTGCAGTTCTCGCGAGCATTTTATTAGAGACTGTCCGGAGAAAGTTAAAGAAGAAAGATTTCAGAGTGCTAGACAGAATACCACCGCTAGTAGAGGTAGACCACCGAGAAATACTGGAGGTGGGACTAGTAGCAAAACTGTGATGAAAGATTCAGTGGCAAGATTAGAAGCTAGAACACCTGCTAGAGCTTATGCTATACGTGCTCGAGAAGATGCATCATCTCCCGATGTCATTACTTGTACATTCTCTCTTTATGATACTATTGTTATTGCATTGATTGATCCTGGGTCCACTCATTCTTATATTTGCATGAATTTAGTATCTAATAAAAAGTTGCCTGTTGAGTTTACTGAGTTTACGATTAAAGTGTCGAACCCCTTAGGCCAATATGTGCTAGTTGACAAGGTTTGCAAGAATTGCCCATTAATGATTCAAGGTCACTGTTTTCCGGCTAATTTGATGTTGTTACCATTTGATGAGTTTGACGTAATCTTGAGAATGGATTGGTTGACATTGTATGATGCCAAGGTAGATTGTAAACAAAAAACACTAGAGTTGAAATGTGAAAATGGAGAAATTCTGTGGGTTGAAACAGATGAATCAAATAAATTGCCTATGGTGATTTCGCACATGTCCTGCGTAAATACATGAGGAAAGGGTGTGAAGCTTATCTGGCTTATGTAATGAATACTGAATTGCCTCAACTGAAGTTTGAATCAGTACCGACAGTCTGTGAGTTCCCAGATGTATTTCCAGAGGAATTGCCGGGGGTTGCCTCCGAACAGAGAGATAGAGTTTGCCATTGATTTGTTGTCGGGTACTGCACCGATCTCGATTGCTCCATATAGAATGGCTCTGACTGAATTAAAAGAATTGAAGGCTCAGTTGCAGGATTTAACAGATAAGGGATTTGTGAGATCGAGTTTCTCTCCCTGAGGTGCTCCTGTATTGTTCGTAAAGAAGAAGGATGGTTCAATGAGACTTTGCATTAATTACCGTTAGCTTAATAAGGTGACTATAAAGAACAAGTACCCATTGCCGAGGATTGATGATTTATTCGATCAGTTAAAGGGGGCCACAGTGTTTTCAAAGATCGATTTGAGGTCTGGTTACTACCAGTTGAGAGTTAAGGAGTCGGATGTGCCGAAAACTGCCTTTAGGACAAGGTATGGACATTATGAGTTTCTTGTGATGCCTTTCGGATTAACAAATGCTCCAGCTATATTTATGGACTTAATGAATCGGATCTTTCGGCCAAGTTTGTAGTAGTGTTTATAGATGACATTCTTATTTATTCTCGGGATGAGTCTGAACATGCCAAACACTTGAGAACCATATTGCAAATCTTGAGAGTAAAGAAACTATTTGCTAAGTTTAGTAAAAGTGAGTTCTGGCTCCGTGAAGTCGGATTTTTGGGGCATATAGTCTCAGGTGATGGTATTCGGGTGGATCCAAGTAAGATTTCTGCGATCGTTGATTGGAAATTGCCAAAGAATGTATCCGAGGTTAGAAGTTTTTTAGGCTTGGCCGAATATTATAGACGTTTTGTTGAGGGATTTTCGATGATTGCCTCTCCTATGACTAAGTTGTTGCAAAAGAATGTTAAGTTTGAATGGACTGATAAATGTCAGCAGAGTTTTGAAAAGTTGAAAGCATGATTGACTGAAGCACCAATTTTAGTACAGCCCGAGCAAGGAAAGGAGTTCGTAATTTATAGTGATGCATCATTGACAGGCCTTGGATGTGTGTTGATGCAAGAGGGTAAAGTGGTAGCTTATGCTTCGAGACAGTTAAAACCGCATGAGAAGAACTATCCTACACATGATTTGGAATTGGCCGCTATTGTCTTTGCCTTGAAAATTTGGCGACATTATTTGTATGGTGAAAAATGCCGAATTTTTACTGATCACAAAAGTTTGAAGTATTTGATGAATCAAAAGGATTTGAATCTGCGACAGCGAAGATGGCTTGAATTATTAAAGGATTATGATCTAGTGATTGATTATCATTCGGGAAAAGAAAATGTAGTTGCTGACGCCTTGAGCAGGAAATTTCTTTTTACTTTGAGAGCCATGAATACGGGGTTAGCATTGTCTGATGATGGGTCAATCTTAGTAGAGATGAGGGCTAAACCGTTATTTCTCCAGTTGATTCGTGATGCTCAAAAGAACGATAGTGAGTTGCGAACCAAGAGAACTCAATGCGAATAAGGTTACGACTCAGATTTTCGAGTTGGACCAGACGACTGTTTGATGTTTCGAGACAGGATATGTGTACCGAAAAACGATGAATTAATTCAGAAAATATTGCATGAAGCGCACAGTGGCTGTTTATCAGTTTACCCTGGTAGCACAAAAATGTATAATGATTTAAAGAAGTTGTATTGGTGGCCGGGTATGAAAAGGGACATTTCTAAATTTGTAACCAAGTGTTTGATCTGTCAACAAGTAAAAGCTGAACATCAAGTGCCTTCAGGATTACTTCAACCGGTAATAGTGCCTGAGTGGAAATTGGACAAGATTACCATGGATTTTGTGACCGGTTTGCCTTTGAATCCTAAAAAGAAGGATGTTGTCTGGGTAGTGGTTGATAGATTAACAAAGTCAGCCCACTTTATACCAGTATGTACCGATTGCTCACTTGATAAATTAGCCAAATTATATATTGTTGAAATTGTGAGGTTGCACGGAGTACCTATGTCAATAGTATCAGACAGAGATCCGAGATTTACCTCGAGATTTTGGAAAAAGTTACAAGAAGATTTGGGTACAAAATTGAACTTTAGTACCGCGTTTCATCCACAAACAGATGGTCAGTCGGAAAGAGTAATCTAGGTACTCGAAGATATGCTTAGATGTTGTGTCTTAGAATTTGGAGGTAGTTAGGAGAAATATCTATCTTTGATTGAATTTGCCTACAATAACAGTTATCAGTCAAGTATACAAATGGCACCATACGAAGCCTTGTATAGTCGTAAGTGTCGGACTCCTTTATATTGGACCGAACTTAGTGAGAAACAGATTCATGGAGTTGATCTAGTTAAAGAAACCGAAGAGAAAATAAAAGTAATTCGAGATTGCTTGAAAGTTGCTTCAGATCGACAAAAGTCATATGCAGATTTAAAAAGAAAAGAGATTGAATTTCAAATGGGTGATAAAGTGTTCTTGAAGGTGTCACCATGGAAAAAAATTCTGAGATTTAGCCGAAAAGGCAAGTTGAGTCCGCGTTTTATTGGGCCGTATGAGATTACTGAGAGGATTAGACCAGTGGCATATCGGTTGGCCTTACCAGTAGAGTTAGAAAGAATTCATAACGTGTTTCATGTATCAATGTTGCGACGTTATCGTTTTGATCCTTCACATGTGATTTCTCCAACAGAAATTGAGATTCGATCGGATATGACCTATGAGGAGGAACCAATAAAGATTTTGGCTCGAGAAATTAAACAGTTAAGAAATAAAAGTATAACCTTAGTGAAAGTATTGTGGCACAGACATGGGATAGAAGAGGCTACATGGGAACATGAGGAAGCTATGAGGAAACAGTACCCGAACCTCTTTACCGGTAAGATTTTCGGGGACGAAAATCTTTAAAGCGGGGGAGAATTGTGACAACCCGAATTAGAGCCTAATCGGAATAGTGGTTTCGTGACCACAAATCCGAGATAGAAATAATTATTTTATAATTATTTTGATCATTATGATATGATTGCATGATTGTGTGAAAATTTCGTGACGAAATTCTATGCCTAAAGTGCTTAAATTGAAAGTAGGGACTAAATCGAATGAGTTGCAAAATTTGCATTCTAGAAGTTTTTAGTATGAAATTGCATTGAAATATTAATTAGGAGGTCTTAAATAGCAATTTGACAAATTTTAAGTTCATGGACAAAATTAGGACATGGAAGGAATTTTTGGAAAGTTTAGTAGTAAGGGCATTTTGGTCATTTGTATATTAAATGAAATAAAATGGGAAAAATAACACAAAATTGGTTATCATCTTCATTAGTTGTTGTTGAAAAATTGCTCTCCTCCATAGCTAGGGTTTCTTCAACTTGCAAGCTTCATAATCAAGAAAGACGTGGAATCGACCTCGAACGGGGGAAGGAGAAAGTTTTGGACAAAATTGCAAAATTCCCATATTTTGCACCGAGGTAAGTTTGTATGTAAATAATACATTAATTTCATTTATATTCTTATATTTCAGCCTATTATATATATATTAGCTGATATTGAAGTATAAATCGACTATTGGAAGAATGGAAATAAGTAATAGAATGAGAGATCCCGGTTGAACATTCGGAAAGATCGAATAAAATAGAGGGAGTGTAGCTAGGTCACATGTATGGTGCCGAGTGCACATCATGTGTACAAGAAAGCTACGAGATACTATGTAGTAGCTAGGTCACATGTGTGATACGGGATGTATCCCATGCAGACAAGAGAGATACGAGACAAATTGGCTAGGTCGCATGAGTGGTACTAAGTGTTCACCATGTGTACAAGAGAGCCGAACTAAATGAAATATGATGGTGGGTTGTGTCTTTGAAACCATCAAGTATTGAGGATTAATCCGAATTGTTCAACGGGATGGTTTTGTGATAACATTATAGTCATGGACCTACACTTGTGATATATGAAATGTGGTGAAAATGATTTGTGATATATATATATATATATGTGTGTGTGTGTGTGTGTGTAAGTTAAAATGAGATTAGTATAAAGAATGTGTGAAAGAGTGAAATTAGTATTAAAACTGTTTTGGACAGTAGCAGTGACGTGATTTTGAAAATTCACCAAAAATAGAAGGAATTTAATTAGAGATTGAATGAGATATGAAATTAAATCTTAATGAGTCTATTTTCATATAAAAGAAACAGAGCAAGCAAAGAAATTCTATATTTTGAGATATTTACAATTGTGTGTGACTTGCTCAGGATGACTATGTGATCCCCTGTTCCAACTTTGAAAAATTATTAAAAATTGTAAAAAACAAATTAAGAAATATATTTTGCATGCCTAAATTCCTTATTGATTCTAGTTTTAAATGAAACATGTTTCATGGTTATTTGAATTGTGTACTGAGAGATATTCAATTCGTAGTGAACAGAGGTCAGATCTGTTGAGCTGTGTAACAGGGGAAACTTTAACTAATAAACTGTACTAATTGGCTGAACCAAAACTTCTAAAAAAACAATTAGTGAGAATTAGATTCAGGGAAATTTTACGGATTTGGATTTCGAGTTTCGCAACTCGAGTTATGATTTATTTAGTGATCATGACGCAGGAGGGACAGCTTGATCAAATTGGAGTAAACAATAAAATTTAAAAATATGATATAATTGAGTTATGTTGTAAACATGTTAGATTCCTTATTTGTTATTTATATACTTACTTACTAAGCTATATGCTTATCTTCTTTTCTTTTTCTTGTCTTATAGAGTTACTAAGCCAGATCGGGAATTGAAGATCGTCGGAGACCCATCCACAATATCAATACTTTTTGGTACTTTGTAAACACTATTTTGAAATATGGCATGTATAGTAGACTTAGTTATTTTGTTACGTGTCATAAATGTCTAGGTTTAAATTACTACTTATAGTATCAAACTAATCATTTTGTATGAAGCCTTTGAAATTAGTTTGTATTGTTAATAGCATATGTTATAATGATCAAATTGCACGCTATATTTTTGTTGGGTTTTATTTAATAGTATTTCCTATAATTTGTTAATACCTCGTATCCTGTTTCGGCGACGGATACGAGTAAGGGGTGTTACATGTAGTCTGGCCGTGTGACTTTAATTGGTATGATGACGTCACAAACAGAATACCCCCTATTTTTGGCACGGCCTAGCACACGGCCTGGACACGGGCGTGTGGCACACGGCCTGGACACACGGGCGTGTGGTCCGGCCGTGTGGACAAGTCAGTAGCTATGCCCTATTTCGCCACAGCTTTGACACACGGGTGTGTCTAGACCGTGTGAGTCACACGGCCTGTTAACACGGGCGTGTGACCTTTTAATAGTTGAAAATTTTTATAAGTTCTGAAACTTTTGTATGTTATCAATTTGGTCCTGAATGCATGTTTGAGCATTGTATACTCGATTTTATATGAATATTGAATGTGAATGAAAGACTTTTATTAGTAATGAGATGATATTTGATGTATGGTGGTTCGGATTTGAGTTATGAGTCCAGTAACACCATTTAACCTATTCTGGTGATGGTTACGGGTTAGGGGTGTTACAACCAGACTTATACACTAATTACACATTCATTTTGCATACATTTTCACATTACAAGCAATCATCAATCAATCTCAAACATATTGTCCTTAATACAAGCCTACGAAGCCCTAAACATGCATTGGGAGTGATTCGGGACTAAACCAAAAATGTTGGAAAAACCTTAGAACACTTAAGAAACTTTTACAAAAACAGGGGACACACGCTTGTGTGGCCCAACCGTGCGTATCACACGGCCAACAAACACGCTCGTGTCACAAGCCGTGTGGACATTCAAAATGGGAGCACATGGCCGAGTCCCAGCTTGTGTCTGACCTAATATAACTCTCTGACTTGGGTCACACAACCAACACACACACCCGTGTGGCTAGCCCGTGTGCCCTAAAATTTTCCACACACACCCATGTATCAGGCCATCTGCTAGGCCGTGCCAAACCTATAGGGTATACTGACTTATGCCATATAGCCAAGTCACATGCCTGTGTGTGAGGCTATGTAGAGCATACTAACTGAATTTTAATTTCAACACCAGGGGACACGCGGTCATGTAACTTAACCGTGTGTCACACACGGCTGAGACACACGCTCGTGTCTCTGCCCGTGTGGACAAAAATAGGCTATTTACCAAGCCATTTTCCACCCTATTTTATGGACACCTAAAACAACCCAATTGGCACCAAAACATAGTATAATATGACATTTTAACCAACCAATTCAAGCTTAATTCATGCATAATCTATACCACTTTTCTCAATACACACAAGACATAAAATATACCATACCATTTAGACCAAAATTACATATACAATTCAATTAATTATACACATCCAAATATGCATCATTTAGCCTAATTTCACAAGCAAACCAATATCCACAAATCAACCATTTGATACTCATAATGCCTATTACCACTAAACATCACACAACCATCATTCAACACATTTCACAAGACATAGACACATATATATATGATTCAAACATACCAAAATAACCCAAAATGAACTGTCACTCATGGCTATATATATACAAACCAAAACATATACATCTACAAGCCAATTCAAATGGCTAAATTCATTACCAACACATAACTAAAATGACCAAAGTCCCTATACATCCCATATACTTAAAACAAAAGCTCAAAAGTACCAAATTGATAGTTGGATAGTGTGACGATGTCTCCGACAATCCCTGAGTTTGAGCTAACTTTGAATTCACTATAAAACATGGGAAAATAAACAAAATAAGCTTTATAGCTTAGTAAGCTCGTAAGAAATGGACATAATAAAACCATAAATACATAATTCATTAATTTAATATAAACATATATAATTCATATTAGCTAACAAACCTTTCAAATCAATTTAAAGCTTATATTATTTATGTACATACCCGTACCATCTCATATCAATCTCATACTCAACCACATTATTCTTTTACCCGTTGAACCATTCAAAATAAATTCCAGATACTCGAGAGTCTCACACCCTAAGTGCCAATATCATGGCCCGAAGCCAAATCAATGAAATTCGCACCCAAAGCACCGATATCATGGCCCGAAGCCAAATCAATGTAACTCACACCCGAAGTGTCGATATCATGGCCTGAAGCCAAACCACTGAATTCCCTAATGAAACATCACTAGTATCCTAATCTATTCCTAAGGTTCAACTAGGATTTCATATTTTGAATAGTCATTGAATTACTATCAAACATATTTTTGGTCTCGTATTCATAGTTTATGCAATATCAAAGCATATAAAATACATTTGTAATGAAACTTATTACATACGAACTTACCTCGAAAGCAAAAATGGCTAAATCTAGATCCGAGTTTCATTTTTATAGATCTATATATAATCAAAATTAACTTATTTAATCATCTCCCTATTCAATTTAGTCCAAAATTCACATTAAGGCACCTTTACAGTTTGCCCCTAATGTTTCACATCTTTTACAATTTAGTCCTTATTTCATAAAAACACCAAATTCATGCAATTTAACCACAACCCATACTAGCCGAATTACAATTATGCCCCTAGTAGCACATATTTTTCATTTATTTTACATTTTAAGCACAAAATTTCCACATTTCACAATTTAATCCCTATTTTGCATTTTCACTAAACATCACTTAATAAAACTTGTATAATTCACAACAAACATTCATAATCTATCATCAAACATCAAAACACATGCTTATTCATCAATGGAAACATTCAAAATCTTTGACAGTTTTGCAAAATAGTCCTGGGCTAGCTAGACCTAGTTGCAACAATCTCAAAAACATAGAAATCATTAAAAACGAAACAAAGATCATACCTTAATGAGCTAGGAAAGCTTGGCTGAATGAAAACTTAACTATGGCTATTCTTTCCTTTAAAATTTCAGCTAAGGAAGATGATGATCTAACAAAAAATTTGGCTTTTGTTTTATTTAATTAACCTTTATTTACCAAATTACAAAATTAACCTTTAAAACATTTATTAATTACACCAAATGCCATGCTACTATCATCCACTATCATACTAATGGTCTAATTACCACTTAAGGACCTTAAATTTAAGATTCTATAGCTATTTAATACCTTTAACTAATAGAACAATAGTTTTACACTTTACGCGATTTAGTCCTTTTTATCAAATTGACTAATCAAACGATAAAATTTCTTAACAAAAATTTCACACAAACATATTATCATGCTATAGACATTAAAATAATAAAAAATAATTATTTTGACATCAGATTTATGGTTTCAAAACCACTGTTCTGATTTGACTAAAAACGGGCTGTTACATAAAGTCAATGGTGAAGTTTAAAGAATTGTCAAACAAGTCTAGTGTCATGACATAATATTAACTATTGAACTTTAATAAACTTGTAAAATTTTGTAAAATTAGTCTTAAGTTCTCATTTGTAGTTAGATTTTAGGGTAATTATAAATTACATGTTAGAATTAGAAGAATTCATGTTTTTGGACGTAATGGGACAAAAGGAAGCTAAATGAGGACATGAACGAACGACTGAAGGACATCGACTTATCCCGAAGGGCTAGAAACAACAATGTGTTGTGCCATGCATAGGCCGTGGTGCTACATAGTCTATTCGATGTAAAGATACCTAATGTTAAAGTGTCCTATTGCACCACACACAAGCTATGGCTTAACACAAGCACTATGAAGCTAAATAAGGCAATTTCATGCCACACCTGTGTTTTCAGCCAAAATCAGGATGTTTCAGGTAGAAAGCCTTTCGAAATTCTATTTATAGTCATCAATTTTAGGCATAAAAACACACCTATATAACACCCGAAAGAGAGAAAACACCTTTCTTGATTTGCCGCACTTCTTCCCCACAATCTAGCTTCAATTCTTTGCATTCCCAACCTCTGATTCATATAAGTAAGTGTTCTTCTTCTCTTTTCATTTTAGTTTTCATCTTTTATTTTGTTACATTCCACATCAATTCAGAGCCAAATTTCATCAACAATCTTGAGGTATTATGTTCTAAAACTCGATCTTTATCACTTTTATTGTTTGGGTTTGTCATGATTTTACTTTAATTTTAAAAAATGGAATTATGAAAATAACAAAAATCCACTCAAACACTGAGCAACCTTAATGACAATCGCTTCCATAATACGAAAGATGAATAATTTTTCCTTCACATGAGTGTACTCTGTTTATACAGGAGCATGGGCTCGATCCCACCATGTCTGCTTGTGACGAGATATAGATTTGGTACAATCCGATTGGTGGAACAATTTTTGTGCAACCTCGACCAAACCTATGGTTGACACCATCATTTACAAATTTTATGCCTCCCTAAAAGATTAGGACAATCACAAGCAAAGGGGTGAGATGATCACCCATGTAACTGTGATCACCCGTGTGACTATCTATGGCAAAGAGGTGTCGATTACACCTCAAGAGATTTGTCTATACTATGATGCCTCGTATTATACCCATGATCACCTAGAGACCTTAGACTTATTTACGTTTCATGATTTTAACATGGAGAGTGTTATCGATTATTTGATAGAGGGGCGTGACGATTGGACTCGCCAAGCTAACTCTAAGGTGCCTGTAATGCCCCTAACCCATATCTGTCATCGGAGTAGTGTTACGAGGTATTACCGATCAATACACAATGTATAGCATACATTTATCAACCATAAATCATTCATTCTTATAAATTATTCAAAACAATCACATTGTCCCTTATAAGGGCCTACGAGGCCATAAACATGCTTTAGAAGTGGTTCGGGACTAAACCAATATCATACAAAAATTTTGGAAACTTAGTAAAATTTCAAACATACAGGGGTCACACGCCCGTGTAAATAGGCCGTGTGCCTCACACAGCTCCAGATACACCCGTATCTCAGGCCGTGTGGAAACAGGGCATACATACTAACTTGGGTCACATGACCAACCATACCCTTGTGTGTTTAGCCCATGTGCCCTTCGAAGTGGTCACACACGCCCATGTGTCAGTCCTTGTACTAGGCCGTGCCAAAACTGTAAGGTATACTGACTTACGTAACACGGCCAAGTCACACGCCCGTGTGCTAAGCTGTGTGCCAATTAGGGGGTATACTGACTTGTACCACACGGCCAGTCACACGCCTGTGTGTGAGACTGTGTGGAGCATACTGACTTCATTTTAATAACAACACTAGCGGACACACGACTTTGTAACATAACCGTGTGTCACACATGGCTGAGACACACACCCGTGTCTCTACCCATGTGGACAAAAATAGGCCAATTTGCCACCCTAATTCATGCACACCTAGATATTCAAAATGGTACCATTTCATCACACAATTAGGTAGCCAAAACATCAACCAAATGCACAATTTATACAATATCC
Source organism: Gossypium longicalyx (assembly GCA_025698465.1). Taxonomy (NCBI): domain Eukaryota; kingdom Viridiplantae; phylum Streptophyta; class Magnoliopsida; order Malvales; family Malvaceae; genus Gossypium; species Gossypium longicalyx. The sequence goes on from CM047003.1 coordinate 61,470,814, forward strand.
ATTTCAACCAATTTGAATACTTAATTCACTACCATTTACCTAATCAAATACTTATCAATTCAACTTCTAAAATCATATTTCATCAAAGCATTTCTTAAGCATTTTAACTCCACAATTCAAATAACCATGTTCATAACATACATGCCAAAATAAACCATTTCTATTAGCCAAACACACATCAACATTAACATCTTTTACAAGCCAACACCCATGGCTATAAACACAACCAAAATACGACACTATAACGCCCCGAATCCCGAAAACCCCTGTTAAAATTATTTTTGTGTGCTATGTAGCATAATGTATGTCTGCTTCAGTGGTTGGATGTCTTAAGAAGTGAGGGAAGTCTTGGGTTCAAGTCTGGGCTTTAGCAATATTTTATTTTTATTGAGTAATACCCTTGCTTCTTGAAAGTGGGTTCTTAAATAATTATGGGGAATTCAAGTCACAAAAAGGTTGTTTGTTCAGGGCGTTGTGGCATGTTACTAATTCTAAGAGGTCTTGGGTTCGAGCCCTGTTGTTGCAAGGGATGTTTATTTTGTAGCTCTGCCGTGTGGGTTGTTGAAGTTGACCAAAACTCTGCTAGTTGAGGAGAGTTGAATGGACGGTTGGGGAGATGTTGGAGGAGGGATTTTAGGAGGATTTTTTGGAATTTGAAAGTGGGGAAGGTTGTGCTAAAATTGAACTCTTGTTCATGAGAGTTCTAGCTGAGGTGGGAAAGGGTTGAAAGAGTTAAGTGTGTGGATTGTGCTGAGGTTTTGCCGAACTAGGAGTGCGTTTTGACAAAATCGGCATTAGTTTTCCCCTTTTTGCCTAGGGTGCCAAAATTGAGTCTATGTTGTATTCTCTCTGCTTCTCGTTTTGGTATTCTCCCTCTTGGCATTTCTTTTTTTGTTGACTACTCCAATTTTGCTTCTTTCTTTCCCTCTCTCAACCGTTCCTCTCTTTGACTGAGCACTTTTTGCTTCCCTCTTTATTCCTTTGTCGAATATTTGATAGCTTTCTCTCAATCAATACTAAACAGGCACCACCTTCATTTGTGCTTGTACCGAATATCTTTGTTCCTTCTCCCTCTTTTCTTGTTCGACTCCTTCAAGCCCTCCAGTGTTGCTAGCTGAATATCCCCCTTCTCTTATAGCTGAATCTCTCCCTATATTCGATTAAGGTAATGGAATGTTCATTTTGGGTTGTCAAATTCTTGGCCATAGCTGAACCTTGTTATTACCGTCATCTATGCGTGGGTTCGTAGTTGTTTTGTTTTCTCTTCTTTTTCTGTGCGATAATACTTTCCCTACTAACCTCTTCTTTTCTCTATCGGTTACTGCCAAGAGTGTGATTGTGCCATCGCGTGCCTCGACTTTTGGGTGTTGGCCGACTGTTCTTTCCTCCCAATTGGTTTTGTGTTTTCGGTAGGTCCCTGGTTGGTTTTTACTCTTTCATTTTCCTATTATTTCCCCTCTATGTTGTGCAACGTGTGCCTAACAATTCCTTTTACTGTCGATTTGCTAGGAGATTTGGCTGATCAATATTATTCAGCAATTTAAGGGGATTAAACCACTTTTGGTTCATTCAAGGCATGTATCTAATGCTTTGGGATTAAGTAATATAAAGAAGGGTGATTACCATAATATTAAACATCTAACTAAATGCCTTGAACGAACGTAGGATTGGTACTCGTGGACTTCTAGCAATTCTCGCTAACAGGTGCGTGTAACCACACTGCTATTAACGTACATCGACAGAAAGCCAGAAAGTCAAAAAGTGGGCTGTCGACACCACATGGGCATGTGGCCGTCTGTGTGGTAGGTCGTGTACTAAAATAAGGCCGTGAGGTCGACGAGATGGCCATGAGTGTTTTCATGGACCGACGCGATATTGGGCCATATTGGGCCGAACTGGGCCGTGTGGGTCCCACACGGGTAAATTGCAAAAAAGCATGCTAAAGTTGGACCAGGCTATATTAGTACATGGCTAAGGCCTTTTTCTGGGCTGTGTGGGCCATACGAGAGTGTGGGCCCACATGGGCCCGTAATATGGGTTGTAGGCCCATTATCACTGATTAACTGTTAAGGTTGCACGGGTTGCCCAAGATGACTGTGGACCTACTATTAGGCCAATAAGTGTACCTGGAACCTTATTTTGTGTAAATGACTGATATACCCTTATATGATGTATGATTGTTTGAGCATGCCATTTTTACTGTATATACATTTATATTATGTTGCATTGCGTGGGGTGGGATGTATGATTTTGGAGGAAGTGTACTGAAAGGCTATAAGCCTATTACTGCCAGCTCTGCTGCAAATACTGTTTTAATGCCGCAACTGATGCTACTTGGTGTGTAGGAATGGGTGGGTCAATTTTATCCCCACATGGTGTGTAGGGTTGGTAAAAAGATGGTGTGTAGAGGATGGATTGGGTAGGACTCTTTGTTTGCATACTGTACAGAGACGTTAAAGGGCTTAGGCCCAGACTACTACTGTTACTGAAATGGGCTCAGGCCCAGAGCGTTACTGTTATTGAGATAGGCTAAGGCCTAACTGATACTGAAAAGGGCTTAGGCCCAAAATGTGATTATTCTGATTGTATGCTTTATGGGATTTCACACACTGAGTTTTCGTAAACTCACCCATCTGTTAACTGTGCAAGAAATCCCCAAGCTTAGACGGATCGAGGCGACGGAGGACTCAGAGGTGGCCACTCGACGTAGTTATTTTTTTATATATTATATTTAAGATTTTATTTTGGGTTTTTCAATATGTAATAAGGCCTCTTTAAGTCTCATTTTAATTTTGGGATTTTTTACCTTTATCTTTAACTGATAGTAATAGGACGCGAATTTTCAAGAAAATATAAACAAATGCTTTTCTAAAACAGCACGATTACGCAACAGATTCTGAGAGCTTCTACAACAAACACTGTTTTAAAGGGTAATAACAATCAAATATGATCAATATTTTGCTAAAACAACTTGAGTTTTCACAACGAACATACACCCTAAAATTTTTGTTAAGAACCCAAAGAAGTTTTTATGTGGGACGAATTTTCCAAGAAATTATATTTTGAAAACACTCTAATGTGACATCGCAGATTCGACCATAACGTCTAGGCCGGGTTTGGGGTGTAACATTTAGTGGTATCAGAGTTAGGTTGCAAAACTCAGCTGTGGATTTGGGTTTTTCTAAAATGTGGAAATTTTAACAGAATTATTTCAATTAGTTTAAAGTGATTTTTTGGAAATGTTTTACTGAAGGAGTAGTACACCGAGTCTCCGTGCCGATCCTATAAGTATTCTTATTATTTATATTGAAATAATAATATTGAAATGTTATTACTGAGACTACTTTAGGTAGTAAAACTGTATGGAAACCCTCTAGTTAGAGTAAACTATGAACCGTAGTAAAACTGCAAACTGCGAAAAAAAACTCTGAAATAATATTATTGTTCATAAAATATTTGTAATAAACTCTGGAACAATAAACTGACTGGCATAAAATTGTTAAAACAGATAAAAGCGCAATTGGATAATGAGCACTAGAGGTACTTGTGGTAGAGGCCGAGACAGAGGCCGTGGAGGTGCTCGAGTTGGGTCTTCGTCTTCTAGACACCAGCCTAATGAGGAAGCTAGAGCGGTTCCAGCTTCACCTAAGACTGAGGTAGGGTCTCAAAATTGAGCGGTTGGGGACGACGCACTGTCCCAAGTAATGTTGAGGATTCTGGAAAGGGTCGCTGGGCCTAGTGCTGGTACTGGGGGCCGTGGGTTGGTTACGGAACGACTCAGGTCTAATGAAGCGAAAATATTCAGGGGTATTGCTGGAGTTGCCCCTAGTATGGTTGAATGTTGGATTGAGACCACAAAAAGGATCATAGATGACCTTGACTACACCCCTGATCAGAAGCTAAAAGGGGCAGTATCATTGCTGAGAGACGAGGCATACCAGTGGTCGCTTACTGTCAAACAGAGCACCCAAGCCAATCATTTGACCTGAGAGTTTTAAAAGACTACTTTCCAGGCTAAAATATGGGTGCCAGCTATGTAGATGCCCATAGGAGGGAATTTCTGAACTTAACTTAGGGAGATAGGACAGTGGCTGAATATGAGGTCGAATATTTACAACTAAGCCACTATGCACGTGGGATGGTGGCAACAGAATACAAGTGGTGTGTTCGATTTGAGGATGGCCTCAGGGATGGTCTAAGGGTTCTGATAGCTTCTCAAAGGGAGTGAGATTTCGCAGCACTGGTTAACAAGGCAAAAATCACCAAGGATGTGACGCGCGCTGAGCGCCAGTGTAGAGAGAAAGGCAGAGGTAAGAGGGATGCTGAGCCCTCAAATTCTTTCCAGAGGCTTAAGAAAAAGCCTAGAGCTGATGGGCCAATCAAAGTTAGGACCCCTGCTGCTGCTACTAGATCGCAGTTTTGTGCTGATTGTGGAAAACGCCATCAGGGCGAATATTGGAAAAAGATGGGTGCATGTCTGAGATGCGGATCATTGGAGCACTGTGTCAAGGATTGTCCATGGAGGCCCAAGCAGATGCAAGCTACTGGTTTGGGTAATGTACAGCGGGGTGGTCAACAGCCACCGAGAGGCCGTGGTCGGGCCAGAGGTGGAAATGGTATGGGTCGTGGTAATGGAGCACCGGGTAGAGGTGTTAGACATACTGAGGCAAGGCAGCCGGCACTGTTTTATGTTGCACATTTTCGAGAGGATAGAGATGCCCCAGATGCTATTACGGATATATTCTTTATCCATAATGTACCTTATACTGTATTGATTGATGTTGGGTCTACATATTTATACATAGCATGCTCTGTGCCTAAGATATTGGGTATTATGGCTGAAAACACTATGAGTGAGATTATTGTTCTAAGTCCGCTGGGGCAGTTCGTTCAGATAAATAAGATGTTTAGAGATGTTCCCTTAGAGATACAAGGAGTTGTATTTGTAGCCGATCTTATGGAGCTATCTTTTAGAGAATTCGAACTAATACTGCATAGATTGGTTAGTTAAACATCGGGTAAGCTTGGATTATGCTGCTAAAAGAGTTGTTCTAAGAACTGAGGCAGACGAGGAGGTACTGGTAATTGGGGAAAGACGAAACTATTTGAGTAATGTAATTTTTATGCTAAGGGCCGAGAAGTTGGTTTGCAAGGGGTGTGAGGCGTTCTTGGCCTACGTCAGTGCTTCAGATGTTAGGGACTCTTTGGTAAGGGATATCAGGACTGTTAAGGATTTTTTGGACATCTTTCCTGAAGAGCTACCGGGGTTACCTCCAGAACGTGAAGTGGAGTTTGGGATTGAGCTCCTTCCTGGTATAGCTCCGGTGTCCATCACCCCTTATAGAATGGCACCAAAGGAGCTTGTGGAGCTTAAGGTTCAGATTCAAGAATTACTGGACCGTGGGTTTATTTGACCTAGTGTGTCTCCGTGGAGAGCACCGGTCTTGTTTGTAAAAAAGAAGGATGGATCCATGCGTATATGCATCGACTACAGACAACTGAATAAGCTGACCATTAAGAACAAATACCCACTGCCAAGGATTGATGATGTGTTCGACCAACTACAAGGAGCGTTGGTTTTCTCTAAAATAGATATCTGATCGGGGTATCATCAATTAAGAGTTAAAGAGGCTGATGTGCACAAGACGGTGTTTAGGATTCATTATGGTCATTACGAGTTCCTGGTAATGCCTTTTGGATAGACAAATGCACCGGTAGCTTTTATGGATCTGATGAACAGAGTGTTTCAACCCTATCTGGATCGGTTTGTTGTAGCATTTATCGATGACATACTAGTGTATTCGAGGACGAAAAATGAACATGATGAACATCTCTGAGTAGTTCTGCAAGTTTTGAAGGAGAAACAACTGTATGCCAAGTTTAGCAAGTGTAAATTCTGGTTACGCGAGGTAACGTTTCTTGGTCATGTGGTATCTGCTAAGGGGATTAGGGTAGATCCTTGAAAAAATGAGGTTGTTTTAGATTGGAAGCAGCCTAAGGCTGTGTCAAAAATTCATAGTTTTTTGGGACTGGCTGGGTACTATCGAAGATTTATAGAGGGTTCTCACTGATTGCCGCGCCCTTAACTAAGCTGCTACGTAAGAGCTTGCCATTTAACTAGACTGATGCACAGCAAGAGAGCTTTGAGAAGCTCAAGAAAGTACTGACTAAGGCCCCTGTTTTTATTTAGCTAGAGTCTGGGAAAAAATTTACTGTCTATACCGATGCATCACACGTTGGGTTGGGTTGTGTGTTGATGAAAGAGGGTAAGGTGGTAGCTTATGCGTCTCGCCAGCTTAAGACTCACGAGGTGAATTACCCAACACATGACTTGGAGTTGGCCGCAGTGGTATTTGCATTGAAAATTTGGAGGCATTACTTGTACGATGGAAAGTGTATCATTTACACAGATCACAAGAGCTTCAAGTTTCTTCTCACTCAGAAGGAGTTAAATCTTAGGCAGGGTAGATGGATTGAGTTACTTAAAGATTATGACTGTTCGATTGAATACCACCCTGGCATGGTCAATGTAGTGACTGACGCACTGAGCCGTAGGGCTATGACTGATCTGAGAGCAATGTTTGCTTGTCTTAGCTTATTTGATGATGGTAGCTCGTTGGCTGAGCTCCAAGTTAAGCCAGTGTAGATTGAGCAGATTAAGAGTAAATAGTTGGAAGATGAGTCATTAGGTCTTTGGTTCCGTTAGATTGAGAATGGTAATACTGTGGATTTTGGGCTGAATAGTGAAGGGGTACTTTGTTTTCGAGGCAGAATTTGTGTACCTAAGGACATTGATTTGAGGTAGACTTTACTGCGAAAGGTGCATAGTAGCCCTTATGCTATGTACCCAAGTGGAAATAAGATGTACAGAGATCTCCATGAGATATATTGGTGGCCAGGTCTTAAGCGTGAGATTACCGACTTTGTGGGGAAATGTCTAACTTGCTAACAGGTTAAAGCGGAACATCAGTTGCCTTCTGGGTTGCTTCAGCTAGTTAAGATTTCGCTGTGGAAGTGGGAAAGAGTAACTATGGACTTTGTGAGTGGGCTACCCCTAAAGTCTTCTAAGAAAGATTCAGTATGGGTCATCATGGATAGATTGACCAAAACTACCCATTTCATACCGGTTCGCACAGATTATTCATTGCAAAAACTGGCTAAGCTATATATATCCGAGATAGTGAGACTGCATGGGGTACGAGTTTCTATAATATCTGACAGAGATCCTCGCTTCACGTCTCCATTCTGGAAGAAGTTACATGAAGCTCTTGGTACACTATTGGACTTTAGTATTGCGTTCCATCCTCAGACAGATGGTCAGTCAGAGAGGGTGATTCAGATACTGGAGGACATGTTAAGGAGTTGTGTAATTGACTTTCGAGGCAGTTGGAAGGATTACTTGCCGCTAGCAGAATTTGCTTACAACAATAGCTACCAGTCTAGCATACAAATGAAACCTTACTGCGTATTCTGGGCCCTCAGCTAGTATCTGATACCAAGGATAAGGTCAGAGTAATTCGAGATCGACTGAAGGCAGCATCAAATAGACAAAAGTCGTATGCAAATCTGAAACGTAAGGAAATTGAGTATCCTATGGGAGATTTTGTCTTTCTGAAGGTCTCACCATGGAAGAAGGTATTGAGATTTGGGCGTAAGGGTAAGTTGAGCCCAAGGTTTATTGAGCCTTACCGCATATTGCGATGAGTAGGACCAGCTCCCTACTAGTTAGAGCTACTTCTGGAATTAGAGTGGATTCATGATGTGCTCCACGTCTCTATACTGAGACACTACTGCTTTGATCCTACGTATATGGTACTGGTTAAGAAGATTGAAGTTAGACCAGATCTGACTTTTGAAGAGAAGCCAGTCAGGATTTTGGATCGAGAGGTGAAAATCTTGAGAAGAAAATTAATCCCATTAGTGAAATTTCTTTGGTGGAACCACAGTTTTGAGGAGGCTACGTGGGAACCTGAGGAGACGATGCGACAACAATACCCTCACCTTTTCTGACCAGGTAAATTTTGAGCCCGAAATTTTTTTTAAGGAGGGTAGAATTGTAATGCTCTAAATCCCGAAAACCCCTATTAAAATTATTTTGTGTGTTGTGTAGCATAATGTATGTCTGCTTCAGTGGTTGGATGTCCTGAGAAGTGTGGGAAGTCCTGGGTTCAAGTCTGGGCTTTAGCAAAATTTTGTTTTTATTGAGTAAAACCCTTGCTTCTTGATAGTGGGTTCTTAAATAATTATGGGGAAATCAAGTCATAAAAAGGTTGTTCGTTCAGGGGGTAGTGGTGTGTTACTGCTTCTAAGAGGTCTTGGGTTCAAGCCCTGTTGTTGTAAGGGATGTTTATTTTACAGCTTTACCGTTTGGGTTGTTGAAGTTGACCAAAACTCTGCTAGTTGAAGAGAGTTGAATGGGCGGTTGAGGAGATGTTGGAGGAGGGATTTTAGGAGGATTTTGTGGAATTTAAAGGTTGTGCCGAAATTGAACTCTTGTTCATGAGAGTTTCGGCTGAGGTGGGAAAGGGTTGAAAGAGTCAAGTGTGTGGGTTGTGCTGAGGTTTTGCCAAACTAGGAGTGCCTTTTGACAAAATCGGCATTAGCTTTCCCCTTTTTGCCTAGGGTACCGAAATTGAGTCTCTGTTATATTCTCTCTACTTCTCATTTTGGTATTCTCCCTCTTGGCATTTCTTCTTTTTTTTTACTACTCCAATTTTGTTTCTTTCTTTCTCTCTCTCAACCGTTCCACTCTTTGACCGAGCACTTTTTGCTTCCCTATTTATTCATTTACCAAATACTTGATAGCTTTCTCTAAATCGGTACTAAACAGGCGCCACCTCTTTTTGTGCTTGTGCCAAATATCTTTGTCCCTTCTCCCTCTTTTCTTGTTCGGCTCTTTCAAGCCCTCCTGTGTTGCTAGCCGAATATCCCCCTTCTCTTGTAGCCGAATCTCTCCCTGTATTCGATTAAGGTAATGGGATGTTCATTTTGGGTTGTCGAATTCTTGGCCATAGCCAAACCTTGTTATTGTCGTCATCTATGTATGGGTTCGCGATTGTTTTGTTTTCTCTTCTTTTTTTGTGCGATAATAGTTTCCCTTCTAACCTCTTCTTTTCTCTATCAGTTACTGCCAGAAGTGTGATTGTGCCATCGCGTGCTTCTACTTTAGGGTGTTGGCCGACTGCTCTTTCCTCCTAATTGGTTCTACATTTTCGGTAGGTCCCTGGTTGGTTTCTACTCTTTTATTTTCCTCTTATTTCCCCTCTCTATTGTGCAACGTGTGACTAACAATTCCTTTTACTGTCGATTGGCTAGGAGATTTGGGTGATCAATATTATTCGGCAGTTTAAGGGAATTAAACCACTTTTTGCTCATTCAAGGCAGGTATCTAATGCTTTGGGATTAAGTAATATAGAGAAGGGTGATTACTATAATCTTAAGTAGCTAACTCAATGCCTTGAATGAATGCAGGATTGGTACTAGTGGACTTCTAGCACTTCTCGCTAACAGGTGTGTGTAACCACACTGCTATTAACGTACATCAGCAGAAAGTTGGATAGCCAAAAAGTGGGCTGTCGACACCACAAGGGCATGTGGCCGCCCATGTGGTAGGCCGTGTAGTAAAACAAGGCCGTGAGGTCGACAAGATGGCCATGAGCATTTTCATGGACCGATGCAATATTGGGCCACTTTGGGCCGAACTGAGCCGTGTGGGCCCAGTAGGCCTGTGGGTCCCACATGGGTAAATTGGACAAAGGTGTGCTGAAGTTGGGCCAGGCTATGTTAGCACACGGCTAAGGCCTTTTTCTGGGCTGTGTGGGCCCACATGGGCCCGTAATATGGGTTGTAGGCCCATTATCACTGATTAACTTTTAAGGTTGCACGGGTCGCCCAAGATGATTGTTGACCTACTGTTGGGCCAGTAAGTGTACCTGGACCCTTATTTTGTGTAAATGACTGATATACCCTTATGTAATGTATGGCTGTTTGAGCATGCCATTTTTATTGTATATACATTTATATTATGTTGCATTACGTGGGGTGGGATGTATGATTTTGGAGGAAGTGTACTGAAAGGCTATAAGCCTATTATTGTCAGCTCTGCTACAAATACTGTTTTAATGTCGCAACCGGTGCTACTTGGTGTGTAGGGATGGGTGGGTCGATTTTATCCCTATATGGTGTGTAGGGTTGGTATGGAGATGGTGTGTTGAGGATGGATTGGGTAGGACTCTTTGTTTGCATACTATACTGATACGTTAATGGGCTTAGGCCCAGACTGCTACTATTACTAAAATGGGCTCAGGCCTAGACCGCTACTGTTACTGAGATAGGCTAAGGTCTAACTAATACTGAAAAGGGCTTAGGCCCAAATTATGATTACTCTGACTGTATGCTTTATGGGATTTCACACACTGAGTTTTTGTAAACTCACCCATCTATTAACTGTGCAAGAAATCCCCAAGCTTAGACAGATCAAGGCGACGGAGGACTCAGAGGTGGCCACTCGACGTAGTTATTTTTTTATATATTATATTTAAGATTTTATTTTGGGTTTTTCAGTATGTAATAAGGCCTCTTTAAGTCTCATTTTAATTTAGGGATTTATTTACCTTGATCTTTAACTATAGTAATAGGATGCGAATTTTCAAGAAAATATAAACAAATGATGCTCTGAAACACCACAATTACGCAACATATTCTGAGAGCTTCTACAACAAACACTGTTTTAAAGGGTAATAACAATCAAATATGATCAATATTTTGCTAAAACAACTTGAGTTTTCACAATGAACATACACCCTAAAATTTTTGTTAAGAACCGATAGAAGTTTTTATGTGGGATGAATTTTCCAAGAAATTATATTTTGAAAAACACTCCAATGTGACATCGCCTCGTAACAAGTAGTAAGCTCGTATGTAAATAACTTAATTCATCAATTAATTACAAATCAACCAATTATACATAACATCACCATATACACATTAACTACAAACCTTTCACATGCCTCAAAACATGATTAAATACCGTCTCACCGAACTTTCTCTATTTAATATTCGAATAGGTTTTGTACATACCTGTATCGCCTCGTACTAACCTCTTTCTCAACAACATCATCATTTAACCGTTGAACCATTCAAAATAAAATTTAGATACTCATGAGTCACATAAGATAATTACCTATACCATGGCCCATAACCAAATTAAGGCAACTTGTCCCAAGAACTATTTTTGTAATAGCCCGATTTAGACCCTAATCAGAACGGTGGTTTCGGGACCATGAATCCGAGTCAGAAAAATATTTAAAAATTATTTTATATGTTTATTTTGTGTGAATTTGTATCTATGAAATTTTTGTGATTTAATTTTATCGTTTAGGTGTCCGATTAAATAAAAGGACTTAATCGCGTAAATAGAAAATTTGATAGTTTAATGTATAAGGGTCTAAAAGTTAGTGGCTTTTTAAATTGAGGCATTCATGTTGTAAATAGCCCATAATTTTTTTAGTGGACGGTAATGGGTTATATTATAATGTTTTGGTATGAATTAATTAAGGTTATTTTTGTAAACTAATATTATAAACTATTATAGTAAAACATATATAATATAAAACATAAAATAAAGTTTACATACTTGTTATATTTGTTTTTCATTTGCCGAAACTGGACAAAAATAAAAAGAAAAAACACAAGGCTAGGGTTCGGCCAATTTGGAGGTTAATTAAGGTATGAGTTTAACTCGGTTTTTGATCATTTCTACGTTTTTGAGATCGTTGCTTAGAAATCTTCAAGACCCATTCTTTAATTTTTGATTTTGATGAATATTTTGAGTTGTGCCATTGTTGATAGCTTGTGATTTTTATTGTTTGATGATGAAAAATGAAAGATATGTTTTAGATTAACATATTTTGTATGGAGTTTTTGATGATTTTGAGTAATTAGGACTTAGTTACACAAAGTAATAATTTGATGGACTAAAATGTGAAATTAATGAATTATATGGATTTGTATAGACATGGGTAATATTCGGCCTAGCTTGGGTATGGAGAAATTTGGTGTATTTTGTGTTTTGTGTAATAGGGACTAAATTGTAAAAATTATAAATGTCAGGGGTAAAATGGTAATTTTCCTATTTATGTGTTTTTGGACTAAATTGAATGAAAATATGTTTGAATGAGCTTAATTTGAACTTGTTTAGATCAAGAACCAAAGAAATCGGACTTGGATCGGGGAAAAAAAAGTTATCGACTAGTAGCCTACGTCCGAGGTAAGTTTATAAGCAAATAGACGTGTTTATTGGTAATTTAATGTTATATTTATATGCTGTTATGAAATGTTGGAATTTGAATATACTATGGTCGAATATGATTAAATGTGGCTACTACACTTCCGAGTTCGATTCGACCGAGATACGACGTCTGAAAGCCCCGTATGAACCTTAGGAATAGCTAAGATACATATGTCATGACATAAGATTTCATTATATGTGTGCGAGTAAGTCCATGGCATTGATTTGTAATTCTGATATGTGTTGACGAGTAAGACCCTGTCTAGGACAGTGGCATCGATATGTGGTTACATGTAAGACCACGTCTGGGACGTTGGCATTGTACGATTTATGTGATTATCCGAGTGTCCTATCCAATTCCGAATGGTTCATCGGGCAAAGGTAAATTGTGATTGGATTTGTAAAATGAGTTAAATGTCAGGTAAGAATTTATTTGATATTTGTATGAGATAAGGTAAGTAAATATTAAGAATATTTGTTGTAAATATTGTGCAATGCAAATAAATAATATATGAGTAGGTGGTATATGTATTTGACTTGTGAATGTATAAATCGTGTACTATTGAAATGTTTCTTAAGTATGTGCACTTATGATTTAGTATATTCGGCTTTATAGATGATTCTTATATAAGTGATGTTATTCTGTGATTCTTATGTTTAAATATGTGGGTAATTGGATGCATGGTTTATTAAGATTAATTGATTGGAAGTTGATGAAAAATTTGTTAAATAGCCTTGTGGATATTCGACTTAAATAGGAAATTGTACATAAAAGTGTTTTAAATATGAAAACGTAATTCAAGGTCAAGTATGGTAATGATAATGTTAAATGTTAGTTAGAAAAAAAATGGACAGTATTAATGAGTTATTTATTTGCTTATAATTTACTAAGCTGCAATAGCTTACTTTATGTTTTATATGTGTTTCCATTTTATAGATTTTGAATTCAAGCTACGAGCTTGGGGATTGTCAGCCAAGTTCATCACACTATCTACTACTTTGGTACCTAATAAGCTAAACTCGAATTATGGCATGTATAGGCTTGTTTTGGAGTTGGTTATTTTGGAAATATGGTTGTATAAAGGCCATGCGAAAATGGCTTAATTTAATGTTTGCATTTATATATTTCGCTTAAGATTTAAGTATACCTTAGTTATAATGCTACGTTCTATATTTGCATGGTAGTTGTGGTAAATAACATATATGCTTGAAATGGATAATGATTACTAAAAATATTTGTGCATAGTTTGACTAAGGTTATATATGAGTATAAGGCTTGCGAATAAAGTATTTGACTAGTTCCATCATGTGATGTGTGTTTGGGAATTTGTTGGTGCTTCGTATATTGCTTATGCATACATCCAGGTTTGTGACATATCAGTCAAGGTACAAGAAAGTTCCTGTTCATTGACATATTAGTTGATTTGGATATAGTATATATATATATTTGTAATTGAATGAACGTTGGTCTACATGTTTTGGTTGTACGGTAGTGGAAACGCATAAATTAATTTCCTTTAGTGATGGAGAAAATAGGTATGATAATTAAGATGGTTTGATATATATATTATTTCAATTAAATGCTTGCAAGATAAATGATTGAGTTGAGATGAATGGTAAATCGAGTATAATTTATATTGACTAATAGATATTATAAATAGGTACTTTGTTGTAATTATATTCAATCACCATGACATAACATTCAATAAAGTCATAGAGATTAGTTTTATGAATGAGCCATTATATGATTATAGCATGTATAAATACTGGACAAAATATATATATAAATAAAAATATGTGACCCATGTGGTTGTTCTTCAAATAGATATTATGTAATAATTTTGTTTGTTACTTGTATATATTTATAAAGATAGTAATTTGTATAATATACCGATATTTGATTTTTTTAAGTATTAATTTAATAGCCAATATATATACTTATGCATTATATTAATTAGATGTTCATTAGAGTTTATATTTTATCCTTGTTATATCGGCATAAGCTAAATATTTTCGATGATATATTATATTTTATTGCTTATAAGTGATATAACTAGATAAACATGAGATGTGAAATGTTTTCAAATTTTAATAGTTGTGTTAGTTTATAAAATAAATTTGACCGATCTTCGGAATTTATTCATGTATATATATATATAACTGTTTGGAATTGTGTTATCATTCTGTAATGTCTTATGACCCTATTTCGGCGACGGATACGGGTTAGGAGTGTTACAATTTTCATGTCCCGAAGCCAAAACATCCTTTATGCATGACCCAAAGCCAAATAAGTATAACTCACACCCGAAGTGCTAATATCATGTCCTGAAACCAACTCATCCAATATTCCTGTCCCGAAGCCAAAACATCCATTATGCATGACCCAAAGCCAAATAAGTATAACTCACACCCGAAGTGCTAATATCATCTTATAAAATGTCACAAGTATTCGAATATATTCCTAAGGTTCAACCGAGATTTCTAGCTTATCGATTCCATCTTCGAATAATTCCATAGAGTCGTATTTACAATTCATACATTAATGAAAATCTCATAATCACAGTTTAGGAAATATCAAAGCATTTAACATACATTTATAATGAAATCGTCACATACCAACTTACCTCGTACTCGGAATTGACAAATTAGATCAACTATTTGATAACCTTGCTTTTCCCCCGATCTAATTTTGGATTCCTCTTTTCTTGATCTAAATATATTCAAAATTAACTTATTAAGTCAACCATTCATTAAATTTAGTCCAAGACATACATTTAGGCCTATTTTCACATTAGCCCCTAAACTTTCACATTTAATCAATTTAGTCCCTATTTCACAAATACACAAAATTTACACAATTCAACAAAACCCATGCTTGGCCGAATTACATGTAAGTCCCTAGCAACCCAAAACTTTCATTTATTTCACATTTCAACCACTCAATTTGCATATTTCACAATTTAATCCCTATTATGCAATTTCATCAAAAATCACTTTACAAAACATGAAAATCTATCATCAAAAATTCATATTTCATCTTCAAACATTAAAGAACACTTAAGCTCATCAATGGAATCTCTCAAAATCTTTAACAGTTTTGAAATCTAAGGTACTGGCTAGCTAGATTGAGTTGCAATAATTACAAAAACATAGAAATAATTAAAAACCAAGCAAAAACCGTACCTTGATTGAACAAAATACCTTGGCCAAATACTCAAACTTTCATGGTTGGTTTTCTTATGTGTATTCAGTGGTGGAAGATGAAATAAGAGGATAAAATGTTTGGTTTTATTTATTTTAACTTTATTAACTAATTTACCTTTTTAACCTTAGTAATTAATCATCAAAATACCTTAATACATGTCCATAAAAGTCCACTAACATATAAAATGGTCTAATTACCATTTAAGGCCATCATATTTAAAATCCAAAGCTATTTGACACCTTTAACAAATAGAATGAAACTTTTGCATTTTACATGATTAAGTCCTTTTTTCTCAAATTGACTATTCAAACGATAAAATTTGCTCACGAAATTTTCACACATATCAAATAACATGCTGTAAACACCAAAAGTAATACTAAAATAATTTTCTGACATTGGATTTGTGGTTCCAAAACCACTGTTCCGATTCAGCTAAAATCGGGTTGTTACAACTCTCCCCCTTTAGGGATTTTCATCCCCGAAAATCTTACCAGCGAATAGGTTTGGGTATTGTTTTCTCATAGCATCCTCGGGTTCCCATGTAGCTTTTTCAACCTCGTGTCGATGCCATAACACTTTCACTAATGCGGTTTTCTTATTTCTTAGCTCTTTGATCTCACGAGCTAAAATTTGAATCGGTTCTTCACTATATGATAAATCTTACTGTATTTCAACTTCAGTTGGAGAAATAACATGTGAAGGGTTTGATCGATATCTTCGTAGCATCGATACATGAAACACATTATGCATCTTTTCTAACTCAGGCCGTAATGCCAACCGATATGCTACTAGCCCAATTCGCTCGATAATCTCGTACGGTCTGATGAATTGTAGACTCAATTTCCCTTTCCAACCAAACCGCAATATCTTTTTCCATGGCGACACTTTCAAAAACATTTTATCCCCAATCTGAAACACAATATCTTTTCGTTTCAAATCCGCGTACAATTTCTGTCAATTTGATGCCGCATTCAAACTATCATGAATTACTTTAACATTTTCTTCAGTCTCTCTGATCAAATCAAACCCATGAATCTTATTCTCGCTAAGCTCAGTCCAATACAACGGTGTTCTACATTTACGACCGTATAAAGCTTCGTACGGTGCCATATTTATACTCGATTGGAAGCTATTATTGTAAGCAAATTCAATTAGCAGTAAATAAGCTACCTTCAAACTCAAGAATACAACAATGCAACATATCCACAAGTATCTGAATAACTCGTCCGAATTGACCATTCGTTTACGGGTGAAATGCAGTGCTAAAATGTAGCTTTGTACCTAAAGCTTCTTGCAATTTCTTCCAAAATCGTGATGTGAATCTTAAATCTCTATCTGAAACAATAGATAGTGGTACTCTATGCAATCGAACAATTTGTAAGATATACAACTCAGTCAAATTATCAAGTGAGAAATCTGTACGTACCGAAATGAAATGAGCTGATTTCGTCAATTTGTCAACAACAACCTAGATCACATCTTTCTTTTTTGGAGATAAGGGCAAACCTGATACAAAATCCATTGTTACTCTATCCTACTTCCACTCAGGAATCATAATAAGTTGTAATAAACTTGACGGCACTTGATGCTTAGCTTTGACTTGCTGACAAATCAAACATTTTGAAACAAATTCTGAGATATCTTGTTTCATGCTGTGCCACCAATAAAGCTATTTCAAATCGTTATACATTTTTATACTTCCCAGATGTACTGATAAACAACTACTGTGTGCTTCATTTAGAATATTCTAAATGAGCTCAGAATTTCTTGGTACTCATATTCTATCACGAAACATGAAACAGTCATCAGGCCTTAACCGAAACTCTAAATCAGAAGTTGACTCACACTGAGCTCGTTTTGCTTGCAATTCATTATCAAATTTTTGAGTCATACAAATTTAATGTAGAAATAACGGTCTCGCTTTCAATTCGGCTACTAACGAACCGTCATCAGACAAAGCTTACTGTGTATTCAAAGCACGCAAAGCAAATAAGGACTTTCGGCTCAAAGCATCAGCAACTACGTTCGCTTTCCCCATATGATAGTCAATCACTAATTCATAGTCTTTTAACAATTCTAACCATCTTCGTTGTCACAAATTCAAATCCTTCTGAGTCATCAGATATTTCAAGCTTATGTGGTCGGTATAAATATGGCATTTCTCACAAAACAAATAATGATGCCAAATTTTTAATACGAACACTATCGCGGCTAACTCTAGATCGTGCGTTGGATAATTCTTTTCATGTGGCTTCAATTGTCTTAAGGCATAAGCTACAACTTTGCCTTCCTGTATCAAAGCACAACCCATGCCATTTAATGATGCATCACTGAAAATTACAAATTATTTACCCGACTCAGGCTAAACTAACACTGGTGCCACTGTCAATAATGCTTTCAACTACTCGAAGCTCTGCTGACACTTTTTTGACCACTCAAATTTAACATCTTTTTAAAGCAATCGTGTCATCAGAGTGGCAATCATCGAGAAGCCTTTCACAAATCGTCTATAATAACCAGCTAGTCCTAGAAAACTACGGACTTCAGATACATTTCTCAGAGGCTTCCAATCTATAATAGCAAAAATTTTGCTTCGGTCAACTCGGATACCCGCGGCTGAAACTATATGTCCCAGAAAACCAACCTTTTGTAGCCAAAACTCACTTTCGTAGAACTTTGCAACAACTGTTTATCTATCAAAGTTTGTAGCACGATTCTCAAATGCTCGGCAAGCTCAGATTCATCACGAGAGTAAATCAAAATGTCATCAATAAACACAACTTTGAACCGGTCTAAGTACAGCCTGAAAATCTGGTTCATCAAGTCCATAAAAATCGCAGGTGCGTTTGTTAGTCCGAAAGGCATAACAAGAAATTCGTAGTGTTCATACCTTGTTCTAAATGTAGTCTTTGGCACATCTGAGTCTTTAACTCGCAACTGGTAATAACCCGATCTCAAGTCAATTTTTGAAAACACTGTTGCCCAATTTAACTGATCAAAAAAATCATCTGTTCGTGGCAAAGGGTACTTATTCTTGATCGTCACTTTGTTGAGCTGTCGATAGTCTATACACATTCTCATCATCCCATCTTTCTTTTTCACAAATAATACCAGTGCATCCCAAGGAGAGAAACTCGATCTAGCAAAATCTTTATCTGTTAACTCTTGCAACTGAGCTTTTAATTCTTTTAAATCTGTCGAAGCCATTTTGTATAGAGTTATCAATATCGACGTTGTTCCTGGTACTAATTCAATACCAAAATCAACCTCTCTAATAGGTGGTAAACTCGATAACTCTTTGAGAAACACATCTGGATACTTGCACACAACTGGTATTAATTCAATATTTGTTTTTGTTAATTTCATATCAAGTACATATGCAAGATAAGCTTCACACCCCTTTCTCACAAACTTCTGAGCTAACATAGACGAGATCACAACTGACAAACTGCACAGATCATCAAATTCAATTCCAATAGACTCATTATTCTGATATTTCAGTTCAATTGTCTTTCGTCTACAATTCACTATAGCATCATGCATCGTTAGCTAATCCATACCCGAAATCACATCAAATTCATCGAATGGCAACAATATCAGATTAGCCAAAAAACAGAAATCTCGATGCATTAACAGACAATTCTTTGCAGACTTTATCAACCAAAACACATTTGCCTAAGGGGTTCAGTACTCTAATCACAAATTTAGTAGACTCTATAGGCATAGTCTTACTGGATATTAAATTCATGCATATATAAGAATGAGTTGATTCCAGATCTATCAATGCAATCAAATTAGTATTGTAACGCCCCCACGCCCGAGACCGTCACCGAAGTCGAGTATGAGGTGTTACTAAGCTTAATTTAACATTTTTAGAACTTTGGATTATTTGTTTCTACATTCACAGCTTTCTAGCTACTTGCGTCACAGTCACAAGAAAAATCATATCTTGAGTTACGAAACTCGAAATCAAGATCCGTAAATTTTCCCTAAATCTAGACTCATATACCTACTTATTAATTGTTTTCTAGAATTTTTAGTTGGGCCAATTAGTACATTTTATTAGTTAAAGTTACCCCTATTTCAGGACTTGACTGGACTAACCTCTGTTTACTATGAACCACATTTATCTCTGTACAAAATTCATATGACTATGAGGTTTGTTTCTCCTGAAACTAGACTCAATAGGGATTCTGATAATATATAATACACCACCTAAATATATCTGTACAATTTATGGTGAATTTCTAAAGTTGGAATAGGGGATCTAGAAATCACTCTGGCCCTATTTCACTAAAATTCAAATATCTTCTAACATATAATTTCTTTACCTATTTAGTTTGTTTTATGTGAAACTAGACATAATAAGATTCAATTTGATATTTAATCCATCACCTAATTCGATTTTTATGATTTTTAGTAAATTTTCAAACTAACATCAGTGTTGCTATGATGTTCTGTTTATGGCAAATTTCATCCCTTTTATGAGTTTTCACAAACTAGGTATCCTATTAACCTTCCATGATATCAAACATAATCTAAACTAATCATTTCCATATCTTATCATTATCAAGCATTTTCTCAACCATTCCATCACCATATCATAAGATCATTTACACAAAATAGGTATATTGCTATACATGCCATACTTAAATTTTACAAGCCAGCTACCAAAAAGTCTTCCAGATAGTGAGATCGAGCCTTCGACCTATCCCGACTCCTGAGCTAGCTTGTCCAAAACTACAATGAGTAAGAAGGAGGGAGTAAGCATAAATGCTTAGTAAGTTCATATGCAAATAATAAGTAACATAACAAACAATCATACCAATCAACATTAGCATGGTATCACCAAAACATATATCACATGTCTAATCATTTTTCATCATCTTATTACCTTATCGTTGTTGTATCAATACTCAACCCGAGGGTTAAGTACATACCTGTTCAAAGTATCCATTTCACATCACTTACCAATACGTCTCTTTTCATCTCGAATATTCCTCCATTTGAGTGGAACTTTACCCGTTGAACACATCGGAATATAATTTGGATACATGGATAACTTGCACATAAGTGCCACATATGCAATCAAGCAATCATGTAACCCACCCATAAGCGAACTCGGACTCAACTCAACGAGCTCGGGCATTCGCATCCATAAGTGAACTCGGACTCAACTCAATGAGTTCGAATGCCTAGTTACATCTCACGAACTCGGACTCAACTCAACAAGTTCGGACATTCGCATCCATAAGTGAACTCGGACTCAACTCAACGAGTTCGGATGCTCAACCATTCTAGTGACATGTCACTTGTATTCTAATCTATTAATAAGGTTCAAACGGGGTTTTCCTCGAACACATATCCTTGCTGTCTTCCGTAGAATGCCGAACCAATACTCGGTAATAATTTATATTTTATTCGAAATTAACCACAAAGCATATATTTCATAATAAAAATCAGCATATCATTTAATTAACATCAATAACTTAAAAATAACCATTATGCTACATTATTTACACATGAACTTACCTTGGTACCAAAATACAAAGATTTTGCAATTTAGTCCACAATCTTTTCTTTTCCTCGATTGGGGTCGATTCCACATCTTTCTTGATCTAAAATAACACATTTAGCTTATTTAATACTCACATTATCAAATTAATCCTTAATTCAAATTTTGGAAAAATTATAATTTTACCCCTAAACTTTTGCATATTTACACTTTTGCCCCTAGGCTCGGGATTAAACTTTATTCCTTATTCTTATGTTTTATAACATGCTGATAACTTTTCTCTTCTATGGCAACATCAAATTCTCACTCTAACATGTACTTGTGACTATTAGGTATTTCTACCGATTAAGCCCTTTTACTCGTTTTTGCTTAAAATCGAGTAGTACAAGTTGTCTAGCATAATTTAAAACCTCATATTCTATCATAAAACATCAAAATACACATATTTCACCTATGGGTATTTTTCCAAATATAAACCCTAGGTTAAATTATTGCTAGCATAAGCTTTATCGAGTTACCGGGATCTCAAAAACGTAAAAATCATTAAAAACGTGGCTTACAATCACTTACTATGAAGCTTGAAACTTGAAGAAACCCTAGCTATGGTGAGAGTGAAATTCGGCAGCAACTAAATGAGGAAGATGACCATTTTGTGTTATTTTTCCCATTTTATTTCATTTAATATCCAAATGACCAAAATGCCCCTCCTTACTAAACTTTCAAAAATTCCTTCCATGTCCTAATTTTTCCCATGAACTTAAAATTGGTAAAATTGCTATTTAAGACCTCCTAATTAATATTTCAAAGCAATTTCATACTAAAAGCTTCTAGAATGCAAGTTTTACAACTTATTCAATTTAGTCCCTAACTTCAAATTAAGCATTTTATGCATAGAATTTCTTCACAGAATTTTCACACAATCATGCAATCATATCATAAACCTCAAAATAATTATAAAATAATTATTTCTATCTCGGATTTGTGGTCACGAAACCACTATTTCGATTAGGCCCTAATTCGGGATATTACAAGTATCATAGAGAGTGAAAGTACCGGTGATAACATCTGGAGATGACGCTTCTTCACGAGCACGAATAGCGTAGGATCTGGCAAGTGCTCTAGCCTTTGATCTTACTATTGAATCCTTTGTCACCCCTCTACTACCACTTATATTTCTGGTAACTCTAGGCGGTCTACCTCTACTACCCCTTTACTTTTCTCATCCAGCTCAGGACAATCTCGGATGAAGTGATCTAGCGACCACATTGGTAACAAGCTTTATTATTTTTATTCCAGCATTCTCCAAAATGTCGTCTCCCACACTACTGACATTCAGTTTTGTTGCCTCGCACATTGCCAACATTCAACACTTATGTAGCTTGAGCTTTAGAACTGGAATATTGTTTTCTACGATCTCTGTTCGAATATTCGTTTGAAGCATTTGGGTGAACGTACGAATCTTTAGATTTCTTTGATGATGATTGATACGGCTTACTCATCGATCTTTTTCTCGAGTCTCTAGCTTCTAAGTCTTCTTTTCTATTTTCTTTACTAAGATCCTTATCTTTACAATCCCTTTCAACCAAAACGACAAATTCTTTCAACTCTAGAATTCCGACTAGAAGTTTTATATCTTTCGTTCAGCCCATCAACAAACCGCTTACACATTCTTTCTTCAGTAGATACATACTCTCGAGCATACTTGCTTAATCATACGAATTCTCTTTCATACTCAGTAACAGTCATTCTGCCTTGTTTTAACTCTAGAAACTCTTTATGCTTTTGATCAAGGAATCGCTGACTTATATATTTCTTTCAGAACTCCGTCTAAAAGAATCCCCAGCTAATCTGTTCTTCGGAACCACAGATATCAGTGCGTTCCCCATTGATACGTGGTGTCTCTCAGCAAAGATACAACGTATTTAATACATTCATTAGGAGTACAAGACAATTCATCGAACACTCGAATCGTATTCTCGAGCCAGAACTCAGCTTTCACAGCATCATCATCAGCAGTAGCCCAAAACTCTTCAGCCCGTTTTTAAGAATTTTATCTACTGGTGGCTTATTCCACCTTATCGAATCTATAACTTGAGAAGAAACAGGGATTTGTTGAGGAATAGGTGGGGGTGGAGGTTGTTGAGTAGTTAGATTCATTCAAACAAACTTTGTGAACCACTCACTCATCATTTGGAAAAAGGCTTGTTTAGCCTCTCCCTCGTGGCTGCTCATTACAGGTCTAGAATCTGATGGTGCTGCCCCTTGAGCGGGAGCGGGCACATTACTCTCTACATCATCAACTAAAGATCTTTTGGGATCCATTACTATACGAAAACACAATTTAAGTTTTTAGGAATCATCACACTATTGCAGAGTATATATGGCATGTATAGCTAGACTCTCATACACGCTACATTAGTCCTAGAATCGACTAAACCGTAGCTCTGATACTAATAAAATGTAACACCCCTAACCCGTATCCATCGTCAGAGTAAGGTTACGAGGTATTACCGATCAATACACAATGTATAGCATACATTTGTCAACCATAAAGCATTTATTCTTATAAATTATTCAATACAATCACATTGTCCCCTATAAAGGCCTACGAGAACTTAAACATACTATAAAAGTGGTTCGGGACTAAACCGATATCATACAAAAATTTTGGAAACATAGTAAAATTTCAAATATACAGGGGTTACACGTCCATGTAAACAAGCCATGTGCCTTACATGGCTCCAAACACGCCCATGTCTTAGGTCGTGTAGAAACAGGGCATACATACTGACTTGGGTCACACGACCAACCACACGCCCGTGTGTCTAGCCCATGAGCCCTTCGAAGTGATCACACACGCCTATGTGTTAGGCCGTGTACTAGGCCATGCAAAAATTGTAGGGTATACTAAATTATGTAACACGGCCAAGTCACATGCCCGTGTGCTAAGTCGTGTGCCAATTAGGGGGTATATTGACTTGTACCACACGGCCAGTCACACGCCCACATGTGAGACCGTGTGGAGCATACTGAATTTATTTTAATAACAACAACATGGGACACACGGTCATGTAACATAACCGTGTGTCACACACAGCTGAGACACATGCCTGTGTCTCTGCCTGTGTGGACAAAAATAGGCCATTTGAAAGGCCGATTTGCCATCCTTATTCATCCACACCTAGACAATCAAAATGGTACCATTTCATCACACAATTAGGCAGCCAAAACATCAACCAAATGCACAATTCATACAATATCCATTTCAACCAATTTCAATACTCAATTCAAAGCTTTTTACCTAATCAAATACTTATCAATTCAACTTCTAAAATCATATTTCATCAAAGCATTTCTTAAGCATTTAAACTCCACAATTCAAATAACCATGTTCATACCATACATGTCAAAATAAACCATTTCCATTAGCCAAACACACATCAACATTAACATCCTTTACAAGCCAACTCTCATGGCTATAAACACAACCAAAATACCACACCTAGCTTGTACATTCCATATACCATATATACACAACTCAAAAGTACCAAATAGATGTCCGATAGTGCGATGGTGTTCCCGACGACTCTTGGAATCCGAGCTAGCCTTGATTCACTATAAAACGTAGAAAAATAACACGAAGTAAGCTTCATAACTTAGTAAGCTTGTATGTGAATAACTTAATTCATCAATTAATTACAAATCAACCAATTATACATAACATCACCATATACACATTAACTACAAACCTTTCACATGCCTCAAAACATGATCAACTACCATCTCACTAAACTTGCTCTATTTAGTATTCGAATAGGTTTTGTGTAGCACCTAAGCCCGGCCTGGACGTTATGGCTGAATCTGGCAATGTCACATTGAAATGTTTTCCGTAAAGTGAATTATCATTGAGAAACCCGTTCGATATTTAACCTCTTTATGTTCTCAGTGGTGAATTTAAGATGGCTCGTTTGTTTCCAAAGTGTAAGTTGTTTGGAAAAAAGTTGTTCATATTAAAACGTCATTAATTTTAAAACGTTAATTCTTACGGAATCTCTTAAAACAAGTTACGTATTCATGGTATTTTGAAAAACATTTATCTTTCTGAAAACTCGCGTCTTTCCCTACCACTAGCAGTTATAAATCAAAGAGAATACAAATTCCAAATTAAAAATAAAATCCAGAGAGGCCTTATATAATAAAAATACCAAAAATAAAATTACTTATAATTTAAAATCAATTAATGAAGCGTGTTCGGTTGTGTGGCCACCTTTGAGTCCCACGTAGCATATCATGTCGTGTCATAATATCATACGTGTATTCAATATGTGTTAAGTGGCATGCTCAAATACAATCATACATATTAGAAGGGCATAATAGTCATTTTAGTACATAGGGGCAAAACAGTTGTTTTACCACAAAAAGGGGGTATAGGTAGTCTTACTGACCCAATAATAGGTCCACAGTCGTCTTGGGTGACTTGTGCAACCTTAACAGTCAATCAGTGAAAATGAGCCCAAAGCGCAATATGCGGGCCCATGTGGGCCCACATTCCCGTGTGGCCTATATAGCCTAGAAATGGCCTTGGCCGTGTGGATTACACAGTCTTGCCTGATATGCTCCACACGTCAGTGTGGTTTATCTATGTGGGGCCCATACGGCCCATTTCGACCCACCATGGCCCAAATCGGCCTCAGCCCATGAAATCGCTTATGGCGGCCTTTACGATCAAACACCCCTGTTTAGATATATGGGTTACCACACAAGCGAGTGTACTCTCGTGTAGCGTTAGCGGTATCTTATTTCGGCTTTTTCCAATCTACAATTAGGGGTAGTGTTGTTACAAACCTTGTTTGCGAAAAGGACCAAAAGCCCATGAGCACCAAACCTATGTTCAATCAAAACACTCTGCCAGTCCTTTAATTAATAGGGTTAATCACCCTCTTTTTAACTATTTGATATTTGCCTTGATTGAGCGAGTGTGGCTTAGCCCGCTTAAACGGCTGACTAAGGTTGTTTACAAACTTCTTGACGGATATCTACATTACAAGCGGATTTTATTAATCATGATTGTTTACACACATGGCTTAAGTCAACATATGTTAACTTATAGAAACACAGAACCCAAAAGTAGGGAATGAAGCATTTGGCCTACACCTTAGACTGCAAGCCAAAATACTCAGGTTGAACACGATGACTAAGAATAGAGTTACCTTCGATCGAGTGACGAGAGAAAGGTTTTGAACGCTTCAGTATCACTTATAAACTTCTTCACTCCTCGAGAAGTTTTAGAAACCGAAAGAAACACCACAATAAGAGAGAAAAGAGGAGAATCGACAATAAGCAAAAAAGAGTATTCGGCTCAAATAGTGTAATAGAGGGGAGACTTGATAAAAGTTGAAAGAGTAGAAAGAAAACAAGAAGGAATCGTGTGCACCCACTGATTTGTAAGAGAACAATTGCCAAACCGAAAACAAAAGTAGACAGAGTAAGGGATGAAGTATTCAGCTTGGGTACCAAAAGAAAGAGATGATAAAAGAATCGATTTGAGAGAGAAAAGGGAGTAGAAGGGAAGAGAGAAAGTGTTCAGCCAATCAACAAACCGATTGAGGGAGGGAGAAGATGGAGTAATCGGCTAGCAAGAGGACACTAGGGGAGATCAAACTCGGACTAAGCCAGAATCGATAAAACCCGAATGCTTCATAGTAACTATCGGTCCCAAAAGAGAGAAAAACTAAAGGCGGAGAAGCAACAAAATCAAAGGCAACAATTCGGCACAAAATGAGAGAAGGTGAGCTAATGACCAAATTTTGACAAAATGAGACTCCCATATTCGACATACTGCTAAATACTCCACTCTCTTGACTCCTAAAAACTCTCCAACCACTCCACTATCCAAATATCAAAATTTCCTCCTAAAATTCCTCTGTCATAATCTCCCCAACCACCAAATTCAAACTCCACTCAACTCAGAAGTGTTTCGGTCAACCACTACTACCCACACGGCATAGCCAGCAAAATAAAACACTCCACTACGCCCACCAAGACTCGAACCTTAGACCTCAG
The DNA here is from genome assembly GCA_025698465.1 of Gossypium longicalyx. Taxonomy (NCBI): domain Eukaryota; kingdom Viridiplantae; phylum Streptophyta; class Magnoliopsida; order Malvales; family Malvaceae; genus Gossypium; species Gossypium longicalyx. The sequence continues at coordinate 61,497,886 of CM047003.1, forward strand.
ACACCCACAACACGCCACTTATCCCTTAGACTAGCAGACCGATTCTGACATAAAATACTCACATTTATTTAAAAGCCTACTAACTAAAGATAGGGTTTATTCCTTTAAAAACAAAACTTTTTGCATATGCCCAGGCTTGAGCCCAAGACCTCTCAAACACACCCAGAACACTTAACCACTGAAGCAGATACACAGTTGGGTCACTTTCATCCATAACTAGACATTTATGTATAGCCTCCTAACTGTTCCTATGCTCAAGACCTAATACTTCTAGGCCCAAATTTTGGGGCATTATAATTCACCCCTCCTTAACGAAATTTCGTCCTTGAAATTTCCAACTATCAAATTAGTTGCATAAGAGACTACACCACTACTCTCTCCCTACGTACTCTAGTTCCAAAACACTACCACATACTTTCCCTGAAAAGTAGTCTTGAAAAACTCTCAGGTTAGTCGATCGGGTTGAGTGCCCTCTTGAACTGTCAGCCACCACTGGTAAGCCTCATCTCTTAGCAGTGACACTACACCCTTTAGTTTCTGCTCGGGAGTACAGTCGAGATCATCCATGATCCTCTTTGGGCCTCAATCCAATACTCAACCACATTAGGGCAACTCCAGAAATACCCTTAAAAATCTCAGCTCTATTAGACTGAAGTTGTTCCGTAACCGACCCACAACCCATAATAGTAGTATTCAGCCTAGTGACCCCAATACATCGTCCCCAGCCACAGTAACGGGCGACACTGGTATCTCACTCCCATCCAGATTAGGCATATTTCCAGATGACGAGGATCCAGCTCGAGCACATCCACAGCCTCCGCTGCGGCCTCTTGTACCCCTCCCGTGAGTACCTCTGGTGTTCATTGTCTATTCACATTTTATCCAAATTAACAGTTTTATGCAGACCACTTTACAATTCCAGTTGTTTATTAACAGATATTTTATGGAAATAGTATCAAAAGTATAAAGTTTTATTTTCGCACAATGTAGTGTCTATCGGTGTATACCGGTTTTACTATAGTTTCAGTATACATTATTAAAGAGTTTGCAGTACGGTATACTACCTACAGTAGTCTCAATAATCCTACCTATGGAAATTTCAATCAAAATCAAAATAAAGTTTTCAGAGAAAACTTACAGGACCGGTGTCGGAGACTCGGTATACCATACATTCAGTAAAACTTTTCAAAATACTTCAAATCCTGTTGAAATAGTCCTTTTAGAAATTCCAACCCAAATCCACAGCCGATTTTTGCAACTTGACTCTAATACCATTAAATTTAGTACCCCAAACTCGGCCTGGACGTTATGGTCGAATCTGGCGATGTCACATTAAAGTATTTTTCATAAAGTGAATTATCATTGAGAAACCCGTTCTATATTTAACCTTTTTATGTTCTTAATGTTGAATTTAAAATGGCTCATTTGTTTCCAAAGTGTAAGTTGTTTTGAAAAAAATTGTTCATATTAAAACATCATTAATTTTAAAATGTTAATTCTTGCGGAAGCTCTTAAAACAAGTTGCGTATTTTTGGTATTTTGAAAAGCATTTATCTTTTCGAAACCCACGTCTTTCCCTATCGCTAGCAGTTATAAATCAAAGTGAATACAAATCCCAAATGAAAAATAAAATCCAGAGAGGCCTTAAACAATAAAAATACCCAAAATAAGATTACTTATAATTTAAAATCAATGAAGGAAGCGTGGGCGGTTGTGTGGCCACCTTTGAGTCCCTAATAGCATATCATGTCGTGTCATAATATCATACGTGTATTCAATATGTGTAAAGTGGCAAGCTCAAATACAATCATATATCTTATAAGGGCATAACAGTCATTTTAGTACACAGGGGCAAAACAGTCATTTTACCATAAAAAGGGGGTCTAGGTACTCTTATCGACCCAACAGTAGGTCCACAGTTGTCTTGGGAGACTCGTGCAACCTTAACAGTCAATCAGTGAAAATGAGCCCAAGGCCCAATATGCGGGCCCATGTGGGACCACACACCCTTATGGCCAACATAGCCCAAAAATGGCCTTGGCCATGTGGATTACACGGCCTCAGCCCATTAAATCACTCATGGTGGCCTCTACGATCAAATGCCCATGTTTAGATATATGGATTACCACACGAGCGAGCATACACTCGTGTAGCGTCAACGGTTTCTTATTTCAGGTTTTACCGATCTACGATTAGGGGTAGTGTTGTTACACAACTTGTTTGCGGAAAGGCGCAGAAGCCTACGAGCACCAAACCTATATTCAATCAAGGCACTCTGTTAGTCCTTTAATCAATAGGGTTAATCACCCTCTTTTTAACTATTTGATACTTGCCTTGATTGAACGAGTGTGGTTTAGCCCGCTTAAACGACTGACTAAGGTTGTTTACAAACTCCTTGACGGATATATGCATTACAAACGAATTTTATTAATCATGATTTTTTACACACATAGCTTAAGTCAACATATGTTAACTTACAGAAACACAGAACCCAAAAGTAGGGAATGAAGCATTCAGCCTACACCCTAGACTGCAAGCCAAAATATTCAGGTTGAACATGATGACTAAGAATAGAGTTACCTTCGATCGAGTGATGAGAGAAAGGTTTCGAAAGCTTCAAACTCACTTCTAAACTCCTTCACTCCCCGGGAAGTTCTAAAAATCGAGAGAAATACCATAATAAGAGAGAGGAGATGAGAATCGGCAATAAGAGAAAAAGAGTATTCGGTTCAAATAGTGTAATAGAGGGGAGACTTGATAAAAGTTGAAAGAGTAGAGAGAAAACAAGAAGGAATCGTGTGCACTCACCGATTTGTCAGAGAACAATTGTCAAACCAAAAACAGAAGTGGAGAGAGTAACGGATGAAGTATTCGGCTTGGGTACCAAAAAAAAGAGATGATAAGAGAAATGATTTAGGAGAGAAAAGAAAGAAGACAGAAAGAGAGAAAGTGTTTGGCCAATCAACAAATCGATTGAGGGAGGGAGAAGATGGAGTAATCGGTTAGCAAGAGGACACTAGGGAGATCAAACTCGGACTAAACCAGAATTGAGAAAACTCGAATGCTTCATAGCAACTATCAGTCCCAAAAGAGAGAAAAACTAAAGGCGGAGAAGCAGCAAAATCAAAGGCAACAATTCGGCACAAAATGAGAGAAGGTGAGCTAATGACCGAATTTTGAAAAAATGAGACTCCCATATTCGACAGACTCCTAAACACTCCCCTCTCTTGACTCCTCAAAATTCTCTAACCACTCCACTATCCAAATCACGAAATTTCCTCCTAAAATCCCTCTATCATAAACTCCCCAACCACCAAATTCAAACTCCACTCAACTCAGCAGTGTTTTGGTCAACCACTACTACCCACACGGCATAGGCAACAAAATAAAACACTCCACTGCGCCCACCAAGACTCAAACCTCAGACATCAAACACCGTCAATACGCCACTTATCCGTTCGACCACTAGGCCCATTCTGACATAAAATACTCACATTTATTTAAAATCCTACTAACTAAAGATAGGGTTTATTCCTTTAAAAACAAAACTTTTTGCATATGCACAGGCTTGAGCCCAAGACCTCTCAAACACACCAGAACACTTAACTACTGAAGTAGATCCAAAGTTGTGTCACTTTCATGCACAACTAGACATTTATGTGCAGCCTCCTAATTGTTTCCATGTTCAAGACCTAATACTTCTAGGCCCAAATTTTGGGGCGTTACAATTCACCCCTCCTTAAAGAAATTTCATCCTCGAAATTTCCAACTATCAGATTAGTCGCATAACAGACTACACCACTACGCTCCCGCTGCGCACTCTAGTTCCAAAACACTACCACATATTTTCCCTGAAAAGTAGTCTTGAAAAACTCCCAGGTAAGTCAATCGGGCTGAGTGCCCTCTTGAGCTGTAAGCCACCACTGGTAAGCCTCATCTCTTAGTAGTGACACTACACCCTTTAGTTTCTGCTCGAGACTACAGTCGAGGTCATCCATGATCCTCTCTGTGGCCTCAATCTAATACTCAGCCACATTAGGGCAACTCCAAAAATACTCCTAAAAATCTCAGCTCCATTAGACCGGAGTCGTTATGTAACTGACCCACGACCCACAACACTAGTATTGGGCCCAACAACCCCAATGCATCGTCCCCAGCCACAATAGCGGGCGATATTGGCATCTCAGTTGCATCCAGATTAGGCATATTGTTAGATTACAAGGACCCAGCTCGAGCACCTCCACAGCCTCCGCTGCGACATCTTGTACCCCTCGTGCGAGTACCTCTGGTGCTCATTTTCTATTCGCGTTTTATTCGAATTAACATTTTTATGCAGACCAGTTTACAGTTCCAATTGTTTATTAACAGATATTTTATGGAAACGGTATCAAACAGTTTCAATATACACTACTAAAGTTTTGCAATATGGTATACTACCTATAGTAGTCTCAGTAATCCTACCTATGGCAATTTCAGTCAAAATCAAAATACACTTTTCAGAGAGAACTTACAGGATCGGCGCCAGAGGCTCGGTATACCACACATTCAGTAAAACTTTTCATAATACTTCAAATACTTTTGAAACAATCCTTTTAGAAATTCCAACCCAAATCCACAGTCGAGTTTTGTAACTTGACTCTGATACCACTAAATGTAGCACCCCAAACCTGGCCTGAACATTATGACCGAATCTGGCAATGTCACATTGAAGTGTTTTTTGTAAAGTGAATTATCATTGAGAAACTCGTTCTATATTTAACCTCTTTATGTTCTTAGTGATGAATTTAAGATGGCTCGTTCGTTTCCAAAGTGTAAGTTGTTTTACAAAAAGTTGTTCATATTAAAACGTCATTAATTTTAAAACGTTGGTTCTTGTGGAAGCTCTTAAAACAAGTTGTGTATTTATGGTATTTTGAAAAGTATTTATCTTTTCAAAAACCTGATATGAACTCGCCTCAAGAGTGATTTGAGTCGTATGAGTTGTCCGATCGATAAATTGGGTAAGTCTTGGCTCGTTTCGAAAAAGGCTAAAAATGGATAGAAAGTAGGCTTAAACAAAGAGGTTAAAAACGGCTTAGAAGAATGGTGGATAAAAGTAGGCTAATGGCTTTGATAAGTAAGGTAGTTGGATGATTGGTGAAGTGATAGGATGGTGGGAGGAGATGGATGGTTAAGGCTAGAGAATGAACCAACAATAGCGATTGTCGACACAAGTCTCAAAATAGGCACTTAGGATGATGAAAGGGAATGGGAAGAATGGTAACAATAGTCTGATGATAAACCTCGAACCGCTATCTATGAAGATAGAAACCTCGATATGTTGAACGCTACACTTGAAAACAAGTGATAAGTTCAAGAAATAAACGGAATTGACACCACAAGGATTGCTTGATAAGTCAACTCAGTCTATGAAGAACAATGAGAGTATGAACACTCACAAAGTATAATTTTCATAAAATTATCAAAATAAGTTGTCTAACCTTTACAACTAGCTTAAAAAACATATTTATAGCCTAAAACATGGGGTAACCGAATGGACTATTAGGGAGGCTAAATTTACATTTTAATTCAACTCAAATGAGTTGGAAAATTCCAAAATTTACACATGAAGTTTCCATGAACCTTCACCCAGTCTTGAGAACGTCTTAGGACAGCTTCCAAGCTGTCTAAATGCAGCTGGAAATATTTGAAATAAATGAGAGCTGATCAGCTACTTGGGAGACTGAATGGATAGCTTGTGATTCAGCTAGAAAGGCTGAAATTTCTTTGAAGTTTCCTAACCATCTGAAAGGTATTAATGAGCTAAAAATCCCTTGGCAAATTCAGCCAAATGAATGTAAGAAGATTAATTGATGCTTCGGTTAGCTAAATAGCCTTAGAACATTCATATTTCAACTTGGGTACTCTAATAGGCTGGTAATCATTCAGCTGGATTAGTGAATAGGTGTGACTTGTGGATTTTCGATAGGTCACATGGAAAATTTAAAAGGCAACAGCTGGGTTAATTCATCAAGGCTATTGGGCTACACAAAAAGTCATCTGAAAATGGTGTTTATTCAGCTCCTTCTAGGCCGATTCATGCATGAATTTGTTGTATATTAAAATAGCAAATCAATCACTTTAAGACACATTAAAACAGCAGCTCAAAGACAAATTAATTAAGCTATAATTCGGTTGGACACAATAATTACAGTAGCTAAATAAATTTGTCTTAGACTAAACACATTAAAATTATGTAATAAAATAAGACAAATTAAAATCATGTTCTAACTATGACATATTAAAAACATGTACTGAAATGAACACATTTAACACTTAGCTAATTAATTTAAACAACTTAAACTAAATTACCTAATTTAACTAAAAACAAATAATTGTTCCAGCATAAAAAATGCAAAACAAAAAAATATAAAGATGAGCTCAAATGAGCTTATTTAAGCTGAATTGAGCTCGTTGAATTAAATTCAAGCTTCATTTTACACTTAGGCCCCTCGAGCTTAGGCCATGCTCGATATTGTCAAATTTTGTCAAAACATGATACGAACAGGTTCATATCATTACCCGCGTCTTTCCCTACCGCTAGCAGTTATAAATCAAAGCGAATACCAATCCCAAATTAAAAATAAAATCCAAAGAGGCCTTATACAATAAAAATACCCAAAATAAAATTACTAATAATTTAAAATCAATTAAGGCAGCGTGTACGGTTGTGTGGCCACCTTTGAGTCCCTCACAGCATATCATGTCATGTCATAATATCATACTTTATTCAATATGTGTAAAGTGGCATGCTTAAATACAATCATGCATTTCATAAGGGCATAACAGCCATTTTAGTACACAAGGGTAAAACAGTCATTTTACCACAAAAAAGGGGTCTAGGTACTCTTACCAACCCAACAGTAGGTCCATAGTCGTATTGGGCGACCCGTGCAACCTTAACAGTCAATCAGTGAAAATGAGCCGAAGCCCAATATGCGGGCCCATGTGGACCCACACACCTGTGTGGCCAACATAGCCTAGAAATGGCCTTGGCCATGTGGATTACACAGTCTGGCTCGATATTCTCCACACATTAGTGTGGTTTATCCGTGTGGGGCCCACATACCCGTGGGGCCCACACGGCCTATTTTGGCTCACCATGACCCAAATCGGCCTCAGCCCATGAAATTGCTCATGGCGGCCTCTACGACCAAATGCCCATGTTTAGATACACGGATTACCACACGAGCGAGCGTACACTCGTGTAGCGTCAACGGTTTCTTATTTTGGCTTTTGCTGATCTACGATTAGGGGCAGTGTTGTTACAAACCTTGTTTGCGAAAAGGCGCAGAAGCCCACGAGCACCAAACCTATATTCAATCAAGACACTCTGTCAGTCCTTTAATCAATAGGGTTAATCACCCTCTTTTTTACTATTTGATACTTGCCTTGATTGAACAAGTGTGGTTTAGCACGCTTAAACTGCTGATGAAGGTTTTTTACAAACTCCTTGATGGATATCTACATTACAAGCGGATTTTATTAATCATGATTGTTTACACACATGGCTTAAATCAACATATGTTAACTTACAGAAACACAGAACCCAAAAGTAGGGAACGAAACATTAAGCTTACAACTTAGATTCCAAGCCAAAATACTCAGGTTGAACACGATGACTAAGAATAGAGTTACCTTCAATCGAGTGACGAGAGAAAGGTTTCGAACGCTTCAGTATCACTTATAAACTCCTTCACTCCCGGATAAGTTCTAGAAACCGAAAGAAACACCACAATAAGAGAGAGGAGATGAGAATCGGCAATAAGAGAAAAAGAGTATTTGGCTCAAACAGTGTAAGAGAGGCGAGACTTGATAAAAGTTGAAAGAATAGAGAGAGAACAAGAAGGAATTGTGTGCACTCACCGATTTTTTAGAGAACAATTGGCAAACCGTAAACAAAAGTAGAGAGAGTAAAGGATGAAGTTGTAACACCCCTTACTCGTGTCCGACGCCGGGACAGGATACGAGGCATTCCTGGGCTAAAATGCAATCAATCATGATACTTGCCTTGATTGAACAAGTGTGGTTTAGCACGCTTAAACCGCTGATGAAGGTTTTTTACAAACTCCTTGATGGATATCTACATTACAAGCGAATTTTATTAATCATGATTATTTACACACATGGCTTAAGTCAACATATGTTAACTTACAGAAACACAGAACCCAAAAGTAGGGAATGAAGCATTAAGCTTACAACTTAGATTGCAAGCCAAAATACTCAGGTTGAACACGATGACTAAGAATAGAGTTACCTTCAATCAAGTGATGAGAGAAAGGTTTCGAACGCTTCAGTATCACTTATAAACTCCTTCACTCCCCGATAAGTTCTAGAAACCGAAAGAAACACCACAATAAGAGAGAGGAGATGAGAATCGGCAATAAGAGAAAAAGAGTATTTGGCTCAAATAGTGTAAGAGAGGCGAGACTTGATAAAAGTTGAAAGAATAGAGAGATAACAAGAAGGAATCGTGTGCACTCACCGATTTTTCAGAGAACAATTTCCAAATCGAAAACAAAAGTAGAGAGAGTAAAGGATGAAGTTGTAACACCCCTTACTCGTGTCCGACGCCGGGAAAGGATACGAGGCATTCCTAGGCTAAAATGCAATCAATCATGCAAACTAGGCCATAAAATTTCATTCATATTTTGAAACATTCAATCACATACACATAGTCCCTTATTTGGGTCTACGAAGCCCAAAACAATCTTCATGGGTGGTTCAGGACTAAACCTTAAACTTCCAAAGGTTTTACAATACTTAGGAAATTTTTTTCATATTTTGGAGAGTCACACGCCCATGTGGCTCTGGGCATGCCGGTGTCCTTAGCCCGTGTAACTCACTGTTTATGATGTCAACAACCATTTAAGGGCACACAGCCAAGGCACAAGCCCATGGCCAGAGGCCGTGTCCTCCACATGGCCGTGTCTCTGCTCGTGTGGCCAAAACTTAGGCTATTTTCCACACCTTTTTGCCATCCTTACATGCACACACACATACGTGATTCTAATGGCATTCAACATCCTCAATTATGAAACAAACATAACATTTACAAATCATCATACATGTATTACCCCTTTCTTACATTAAACCAAGTCTAGACATACCATACCTTATTCATTTGGCTTTGCCAAATACCTTACCACTTTTACTTTTATACCATAGTTATCATCATGCTAATTAATTCTAATTTATCATTAAGCATACATATTCTAGCCAAGTTATGTCTTTATAGAGTACAGACATTTCACATACGTAGAACAATATGCTTGACTAAGACATTCCACACCAATTTCATATTCAATTAACATTATTATTTATTCTCACATTATACCATTATACCATGGTTACCAACTTATCCATCTAACATCCATGTTTAAGGCATTATCATCTTATTACCATATTACACATTTAAATCATGACCATGACCACCTCGACTGATCACAAAGCTTGCATTCAACACATGTAACATTTTACCAACCATGCATGGGAAAAATACATATTCACATCATAATTATTAGACATAACATGAATAGCTAGATTTACTAGCCATAATCAATATGAGCCACACCTCATGGCCATATACAATAGCTCAATATAGGCCAATACATTTGGCCAAATTATGATAACACATGTTATAAAACTAGGTTCCTATACATGCCACTCACTTGATATTTCTAACATATGTATCAATATTCCAAGGGTATTGGCTTGATAGTGTGATATTGCCTCCGACGATCTCCAACCCTGAGCTAACCTGACAAAAATAAAGGAAATGGAAAGGAGGAAGTAAGCTTAAAGCTTAGTAAGCTCGCATGAAAAATAATAAGCAATGTACTAACATGCTATTTTCAAATTCTCTCTATTTATTCAAAGTCCAGTCAAGCTATTTTCTTGCGTCACATCACTAAATTATTTATATTCGGAGCTACGAAACAAACTAGATAATGTTCCTATCTATTTTTCTTGAAAATAGACTCATTAAGGATTTTAAGCATATAAATTATAACCCATAATTATATTTGTACAATTTTTAATGATTTTCCAAGTCAGAGTAAGGGATTCCAAAATCATTCTGACCATGTCTCACAAAAATTCAAATATCACAGAATCTGAAATTATTTTGTTTTCATCATTTCTTTTATGTGAAAATCGACTCATTAAGCTTTAATTTCATATCTTTTTCAATCTCTAATTTGATTTCCACCATTTTTGGTGATTTTTCAAAGTCACAGAACTGCTGCTTTCCAGAACTGTTTTATTACAAATTTCACTCTTACATAATCTCACTTACTCCATTTCATCTTACCAAAAGTTCGATCAAATATCGAGCACATTGCTTATAAATTTTTACACCCATATACCTGCACTTATTCATCTCATAGTCATATTCATTTACACTTAATCATTACATGATTACATGTATTTTCACTTAGTCAATTTCCTGTTGAACTCATTGAAATAGTAACAGATATGCGGAGGCCTACACATATTACCACCCTTGTAACTGAAGCTATCTGGTGCACATAGTAGCCTGCACTTAGTACTACACATGTGACCTAACCATCTGGTACACTTAGTAGCCTGCACTTAGAACTACACATGTGACCTCAAACCATCTTAAACACATAGTAGCCTGCACATAGTACTACACATGTGTTCTCACAACGAATCATTCGTATCTTTTCTATTCTGAAGGTCCAACCAGAAAATTCCTAACTTTTCAACATTTTACCAATTCATCCTTAATTAATTTTAATTCATAATTTACATCAAGTGATCATTCAATATACAAACACATCTCATATAATAACAAAATATTATATCATAAGAAAAAAACAATATATTATTTACATACAAACTTACTCATTTCATTTAAATGTCATTTTCCATTAAATTTCCAACAACATCAAATAAATATATTCATAGCAAGATATATTTCATGTATAACAATAATAACATGAATAACATGCTTATTAAATCACACAAACTTACCTCGACACCAAAATAGCAAAAAGGGATCTAACCGTTAGTTTCCTGGTTTTCATCCATTCTAGGTCCAATCCTTGTTTTCCTTGATCTATAATATCACATTGAGTCTAATTAATAGTCACATTATTTAATGTGATTCAAAAATCATATTTTGGAAAAATTATATTTTTCCCCTAAACTTTGTCAAAATTACACTTTTGCCCTTAGGCTCGTAAAATAATTTTTATTCAATTTCCTCACTCTTTAAGCCTATCCAAACCATTTTCATAACTGTAGCAAACTACAATTCTCATCAAAACACACTTTTATGACAAATTTTATAACTTTTACAATTTAGTCCTTTTTAGTGTTTTCACCGAAAACTACTTAGTAAAAGTCATTTCTCTAACCATAAACATGCACAATCTACCATTAAACATCAAAATGCACAAATTTATAACATGTTTCAAACAGTAGACCTTCATCATAACTCAAATAAATGGTAGAAATAGGTAAATCTTGTTACGAGGATTTCAAAAACGTAAAAATCATTAAAAACGGGGCTAGAACAGACTTACAGTCGAGCTTGGAAGCTTGAAAACCCTAGCTATGTCTTCTCCATGCAATTTTTGGCCATGGGGTTGAAGATGGACAAAAATTGGCTTCTAATTTTGTTTTTAATTCATTTTAATTACTAAATGACCAAAATGCCCCTAACTTAAATATATTTTATTTCACCCATTTCATATCCATTTTTGTCCAAAAAATTAACCAATGGTCTAATTACCAGTTAAGGACGTCCAATGTAAAATTTCATAACAATTGGACACCTCTAGCATGTAGAAATCAAATTTTGCACTTTTTACGATTTAGTCCTTTTGACTAAATTGAGTGCCTAAACGTCAAAATTTCCGAATGAAATTTTCACAATAAAATTCTATAGAACTGTATACCATAAAAATATAATCAAATAAATTTTATTATGTCAGATTCGTGGTCTCGAAACCACTATTACGACTAGGCCCTAATTCGAGATGCTATAGAAGTATTCGGCTTGGGTACCAAAAGAAAGAGGTGATAAGAGAAACGATTTGAGAGAGAAAAGAGAGGAGAAGGGAAGAGAGAAAGTGTTTGACCAATCAACAAACCGATTGAGGGAGGGAGAAGATGGAGTAATCAGTTAGCAAGAGGACACTACGGGAGACCAAATTCGGACTAAGCCAGAATCGAGAAAACCCGAATGCTTCATAGCAACTATCGGTCCCAAAAGAGAGAAAAACTAAAGGCGGAGAAGCAGCAAAATCAAAGGCAACAATTCGGCACAAAATGAGAGAAGGTGAGCTAATGACCAAATTTTGACAAAATGAGACTCCCATATTCGACATACTCCTAAACACTCCCCTCTCTTGACTCCTCAAAACTCTCCAACCACTCCACTATCCAAATCTTGAAATTTCCTCCTAAAATCTCTCCATCATAATCTCCCCAACCACCAAATTCAAACTCCACTCAACTGAGCAGTGTTTCGGTCAACCACTACTACCTACACGGCATAGGTAGCAAAATAAAACACTCCACTGCGCCTACCAGGACTCGAACCTTAGACCTCAGACACACTCAACACGCCACTTCTCCCTTAGATTAGCAGGCCTATTCTGACATAAAATACTCACATTTATTTAAAAGCCTACTAACTAAAGACAGGGTTTATTCCTTTAAAAACAAAACTTTTTGCATATGCTCAAGCTTGAGCCCAAGACCTCTCAAACACACCCAGAACACTTAACCACTGAAGTAGATACACAGTTGTGTCACTTTCTTGCACAACTAGACATTTATGTGCAACCTCCTAACTATTCCCATGCTCAAGACCTAATACTTCTAAGCCCAAATTTCGGGGCATTACATTTTGTACCTACTTGTATAGCCTCGTACTAACCTCTTTCTCAACCACACCATTCGTTTAACCATTGAACCATTTGGAATAAAATTTAGATACTCATGAGTCTAATACGATAATTACCTATACCATGGCCTGTAGCCAAGTCAAGGTAACTTATCCGAAGAACTATTTTCATGGCCCGAAGCCAAAACATCTGATATCATGGCCCGAAGCCAAATCGGTATAACTCACACCCGAAGTGCTAATATCATGGCCCAAAGCCAACTCATCTGATGTGCATGGCCCGAAGCCAAATTGGTATATCATCTTATAACATGTTACAAGTATCCGAATCTATTCCTAAGGTTCAACCGGGATTTCTAGCTTATCGATTCCTTCTTCGAATAATTTCGTAGAGTCGTATTTACAATTCATACATTATTGAAAATCTCATAATCATAGTTTAGGCAATATCAAAGCATTTAACATACATTTACAATGAAATTGTCACATACGAACTTACCTCGTCTTCGGAATTGACAAATCAGATTAACTATTCGATAACCTTGCTTTTCCCCGATCTAATTCTGGATTCCTCTTTTCTTTATCTAAATATATTCAAAATTAACTTATTAAATCAACCATTCAATCAATTTAGTCCAAGACATACATTTAGGCCTATTTGCACATTAGCCCCTAAACTTTCACATTTTATCAATGTAGTCTCTATTTCAAAAATACATAAAATTTACACAATTCAAAAAAACCAATGCTTGGCCGAATTTGTATGTCCCTAGCAGCCAAAACTTTCATTTATTTCACATTTCAACCACTCAATTTGCATATTTCACAATTTAATTCCTGTTATGCAATTTCATCAAAAATCACTTTACAAAACATGAAAATCTATCATCAAAAATTCATATTTCATCTTCAAACATTAAAGAACACTTAATCTCATTAATGGAAACTCTCAAAATCTTTGACAATTTCAAAATCTAAGGTACGGGCTAGCTAGATTGAGCTGCAACGATTACAAAACATAGAAATCATTAAAAACCAAGAAAAAATCGTACCTTGATTGAACAAAATAGCTTGGCCAAATACTCAAACTTCTATGGCTATTTTTCTTATGTATATTCGGTGGTGGAAGATGAAATAAGATGATAAAATGTTTGGTTTTATTTATTTAAACTTAATTAACTAATTTACCTTTTTAACCTTAGTAATTAACCATCAAAATACCTTAATACATATCCATAAAAGTCCAATAACATTTAAAATGGTATAATTACCATTTAAGGCCATCATATTTAAAAGACAAAGCTATTTGACACATTTAACAAATAGAATGAAACTTTTGCATTTTATGCGATTATGTCCTTTTTCTCAAATTGACTATTCAAACAATAAAATTAGCTCATGAAATTTTCACACATAGCAAATAACATGTTGTACACACCAAAAATATTATTAAAATAATTTTTTTACATTGGGTTTGTGGTTCTGAAACCACTGTTCTGATTTAGCTAAAATCGGGCTATTACATTGCCCCTAAAGTTTAACATAGCCATCATGTTCTCGATGTCCAATATGTGGATGTAATTTATTTGCACTCGCCTAGAACCTATCCATAATGCTTCTAACATTATTTCCTATCGAGTGATTATGCTTTATTCTATCTTACAGAAAGATGAAATTTGTTTAGGCCACTGGATTTACGAAGAGATACTCAAGTGCATAAGACACCGAAAGCAAAGTACGTACTTCCTGCATCTAATTACCACCCTATGTCACAGAGCCAAGATCCCTATGTCCTCGATGGAACCATTCATAAGACCCACAAGGAGTGTGTTGGAACAGTGATACGCCCTATGGTGCATTGGAAAAAATATTTCGACGATTATCAACCACGGACCCATGTACAAGGAATGAATCAGTTGAAAAAGAGTTGAAGATATACCTTTAGCATCTAATTTCTTTCACGAGTCGATCTCCAGCCACAACCAAAAGCTTCTCGACCTCTACGTAGTTTACCTACTCAACAACGAACAACAAAACTCTTTAAATTTTTCAAAGAGGATTTTCACAAAAAGGGCTGCTAAACCCTTTCTGATTTTCTTTTCTTTTATTTGTAGCCCTAGCACAGTAAGGGATTATATTCCTTTTATTAATCTGACCTAATATAAATGGAATAATCACCTTTTAATTTTTAGAGAAACATATGAAATTCATAGTAAAAAGATTTTATTCTTTCCAAAAGAAAATCAACTTCCATGTCTTTTTATCTTTGACCAAAACTACTATTATAACTATTTATATTAATAGTTTCGATAAACTATATTCAATTAATATTTTATATGAATCAAATTCATATTTTAATTTTAACTATGTTCTCTATTTATGTACAATAAGTTTGTAGATATAATGTGTTCAAAATTTAACTGTAAAATTAATTTAATTCAATAATTAATTTATTTTATGTGACAGCTAAACACAATACCATCTGTATTTGGATTTTGTTCTTTTCAACCATAGGGTGTAACCCTGTAGGCTCTTATAACGTTGGTAGTAATACTAGAACATATTTAATGTCACGAGCAATGAGTGGCATCTAGCCATGCATCATTGCTACCAAAGTTACAAGAAGTCGTGATTCGACATAACCTTTCTGTGATAAATTTTTCATATATTATATCCTTTTATCCTTTATATCTAGATTGGGCACAAGTCATGGAATAGTCACACTTGTATAGTCCAATATCATATTTCTTGATATTCTGAGTAGACTATAATAAATAAATAAGTGTAATATGTCATATCAACTTATTTGAGCATGACCATGCATTTCTAATCTCACTCCATCAAGTGGCCAAAGATATTGCTCCCATTATGTAGGAGGGACAAATCCTATATTGATTAATCATATCCCACTACATAGATTGTGGCATATCCAACATTAGTCTTTATAGTACCACCTGTTATGGTAGATGCTTGATTGTATCAAAATATACAGCTCACGGTGTTGGGACAATGATGATCTCAAGTCTGAGGATTATATACATAGTTATCACTATGATTAATGTTGTAACTATTACATAATAATCCAAGAAACATACTCATAGTGGGTCAGTCCAGTATGTTGTTCTCTAACACATACTCATGTATTAATTTTGACATCCCTATGTCAATGACAATAATTTGTCATCAATCAACTACACATTAGTCTCCATGCATTATTATTGTCCAAGCCCACAATAATACTTGACTAAGGACCTTTTAAGAATAATCATATTATTCTCAGACTTTATTATTGAATAGTTTATTTACACACATAGAAAAGGAAACTAAAATAACAACGGTAATGCCTTATATTAACAAATAAGGTAAAATGAGTATGGGATTACAATCATCTCATGATTAGTCTTTGGGCATACTCTAACAGAGTCTGATTGGGCACAACTTGTATGGCCAATTCCTTGATCTTCAATGCTAGAAAATCAAGAAAAGGATCATAGAAGAAAACATAGGAGTGACACCCAGGGGCCGATGAAAAAGAAGGGTAAAGCACACACGTCAAAGATGATAGGCCTCACGGACATGCCAATATCGGAGTGGCAAACTCGATGGATGCAAGACATGGGAGACATTATGATCTGCATTGTGGAATAGAATGGGTGGCCCATACCAGCACCAATCCTGACATGTTCGAGAGATTCCCACCACTAGGTGAGAAGGGTATTGATGATGAGGAGGAGGAGACGCCATTCATTCCACTGAACTATAAGCGAGTATTTAGACCATACTGCACATCGATAAAGGGCGTTGTGATCTACGACCCGAGCCAGCACAACTCGTTCGAGACTTCGAGAAGGCGAGCTACAAAAGCTTTTGCAGGGTGCGGGAGGGGCTAGGCCCAGATGATGGTGGAACCGAAATCTAAGTCCGATTGATTTTGAACATTTTTATATATTTGGATTTTGTATTCTATTTTTATTTTGGGGATGATTTTTTATTTTTGTTTTATTTTTTAATTAGTTAGATTTAGTCTTTTTATATTATTTTAATTTTTATTTGTAGAAACCCCACAATTTGTGACGACACTACCAGTGTGTGTCAAAACTAAAAGGAGGAGTAGTCCCACCCATTGTGTTGCACCAATCATGCCAATTGGTTAACCTCTTTCCTTTACATTTTTAATTGCACATTAGGGACAATGTGTCGAATAAAGTGTGGGGTGACTTAGGAAAATGTTTAAAATTGTTTTTGTTATATTACTTTATTTTTTCTCGTTTTTAGTTTTAAATTTTTCATTGTAGGTTTTCTGTTTGTGCTTGAGATTGTAGAAATACAAGTGATTGGTTAGTAGCATATATTAGGTTGTTTGTTTAGATTGTAAATCTAGCCTGAAATTGAATAATTTAGGTTGTTTATATATAGACTAGTTTTTTCAATTTATTAAACTATAAATAGGAAAAGGAGATTAAATATACCAAGTGATAAAGGTATATACAAATAGGTAATTATATTTGTAGAATTATAGGGTGTTCAAATTATAAAGAAAATACTTGGTAAAATCCAAGGTTATTGAAATGGTGCAGTATGATTAACCAAAATGGATGATCTTCTTCTATGGTAAGACTTCAAGAAAAACTTTATCGCCAACTTCATAGGAAATGTCCTTTCTTTTTTTACCCATGTAAGACTTTTGGCAATCATGAGCAGCCTTCAAATGTTTTCTGACTATTAGAACACTTCCTTCTATCTCATGAACTATATCAAGACCAACTAGCTTCCGCTCACTAAGCTCTATCCAACACATTGGAGATCTACACTTTCTTTCACACAAAACCTCAAATGGAGACATGTCATGTCTGGCATGATGGCTATTATTGTAGGTGAATTCCGCCAATGGAAAATATCTTTCCAAGTTCATTTCAAGATCAATCACACTGCGTCTAAGCATATCCTCTCAAACTTGGATTACTCTTTCAGACTAATCGTCCGTCTTTGGACAGATGGTTATGCTGAAACGAAGTTTGCTTCCCAAGGATTCTTGTAGTTGTTTGACCTATCACCAAATTAGGTGGTAGTTTTGGTACATTTTGACACTTTAAGGGCTTATTTTCTAGGCATTTTAGGACTAATAATGTTATTTTCAACACTGGTAGCTTAAGTACAAAAAAAAAGAAGGTGTTTTTATGCATAAATTGATGCATAGTAGTTTTAATGTGTTCAACTGAGTGTGCAAGATGATTATTTATCAGCCCTAAAGCCTCATAGAAAATACTCGAGTGGAAAACAAGTTCCTGAGGTGCAACACGTGAAGCCGGAAGACCAATTGCAACATGTCATTGTGACACAAGTATGGTGTGTTGCGACACAGTGCTAAAAGTGGAGAGCAAGAACCAGGAAGGCTAAAATCATTTGTACAATCAATATATTCTGAGATTAGGGCTTTTAATTGACCTAGTTAGGGTTTCTAAACATCTCTATACATAGGAAGGCTATTCCTAAGTTATGGGAGGCCGATTAGGAGCCGTAGTAGTATATTTAGGTTTTTATTACATTGTAATTTCGTTTCCAGAAACTCTTTGTTCTTTTCAAATAGGTTTGGTTTAAACCTAAGTCTTTCTATTAAAGTATTTAATTTTTTTTATTGTTCTTATTCAAACATCGAAGATCAAGTTAACGATCAGGAGATTATGCAACTTCAAGTGCATCCAATTCCATCGCTTGAGTGATTTCTCACCCTTCTTTTATTTAATTTGTTGGCATTTTTTTTATGTTTAAATTAATTCTAAGAGTTATGGCATATAGATTGATGAGAGGCTAAATCTCTAGGAAGATTAACGAGTGGATGTAGGAGTAGTTAGCGAATGGAATAGGTTTCCAAAGAGGAATTAACTCGTAATAAACTATGTATGCTTAAACCCTAGGAGTGACAACTGTAGGAAGTAATCTAGGATAAGTGAGGCCGAGAGGTAATACTAGTTAGTTAATAGTTAGTTCTACCAAAAACCTAATTTTGAAGTTAATAATGAACATTGAAACAAATTAATCTTGTGTTTGTAATTCTGATTTGGTTGTTTGACTATTTCTGGTTATTTTAGTTAGTTAATTTAGTTTATGCTCGATTCTCTCTATTTAATTGTTCATCGTAATATATTTTTTAATTACTACTATTTAGACTTATTATTGTAGAAATATATTTTTGGTTTAATTCATCCTTCCTTGGTACAATCCTCAGAATACTTATTGGTGTTCCATTGTAACACATCTATACTATAATTTGACTCATATACTTGCGGGCACAACTGATATTTTTGGTATGGTATTCATACTTTAAACGATAACACATTTAGAGGTGGTCAAGATTTTGGTGCCGTTGTCGGGGAGGTTTTGGCATTAAATCAAAATTTTATTTTCTATAATTAATAAAATAAATAGGAAAGTTAAATTTATAGACATGATTTATTTTATTCTATTTTCTATTTTTTTATTTATTTCTTATTTGTTTTAGGTTTTAGTGTATGACTCAAAGCGGGAATATCCCAATCAAAATGTACCCTGATTCAAAGCAACTTCTAAGGTGTAATTGCCAAAAAAGAGAAAGCAATCTAGCCCTGGTAGTTGATATAGCTTAGGAGAACTCGTTGTTTGATTACCCACTCAAACAACAAGAGCAAATTCGTTGAGAGCTATTAATGGCTTAACGAATGTTGCGTGAGTTCTCACTACCAACATTAGATGTCTTACAGGGCAGTATCGGAAGACCGATAATCAATGCAAATAATTTCGAGATAAAAATGGCTACAATCCAGATGATCCAAAACACGTTGCAATTAAAAAGAAATATGATGGAGGACCCGAACCATAATTTAAAGTGACTCCTTCAATTGTGTGATATTTTTAAATACAATGGAGTGTCCGATGACGTTGTTAGTCTTCAGTTTTCCGTTCTCATTATGCAATAATGTAGCCTAATGGTTAGACTCACTAGAAATAGATTTAATAACGATATGGGACAAACTTGTGGAAAAATTACTCCAAATTTTTTTCCCTATCAATCAAACTATTCAGCTTTGACGTGAGATCACAAATTTTATGTCACATTTAAAAAAATTAGGTTAATATTATCTTGGTGCATTTGTAAAATAAAGGAGTTACTGGTCTAATGGTTAAGTGTTAATGAAATTTTCCTTGAAACCTTAGTTTGAATCCCTTCCCTTATTATCTTTTTTTTTATTTTTCCTTGAAACTCTAGTAATTGTCATGCCTTGTTTTAAAAATAAATGTTGTAAGAGTTTAAATAAGAATGTGTTCTAGCTTAGTTGTTAAGAAGCAATATAGCTACCTTTGTGACTTGATTTCGTGTCATTTTCTTGTATTTTTGTTGAATTTCAACACCCCATGGTCAACCCTCCTTTTTGCTGCCCAAAATGAGTTGTCAACACTAAAATTCTTTCTTCCCTTTCCTTCCCCCTTTCCTTATTTTCTCCTCGTTTCACTCTTTTTGTTCCCTCATTTTCCTTTCTTCTGCCTTATTTCCCTCACATGCCTTCTCTTATGACTAGTTATGCCACCCCTTTTACCAAAATAAAGTGACCAACTTTCATTTTTTTCATCTTTTCGCTCCAAAACCACCATTCGTGCCACCTTTTTGTGTCTAGCTCCTCCTCTCTTCTTCTTCTTTTTTCACTTTTCCACCACATCTCCTCCATTATGCCACTTATTGCTTTAGCGCCACCACCACTGCACCCTCCACTTAGCTCCACCAACCCACCATCGTACAACCAATGCTGCCGTCATCGCATCGTTGTCGCCATCGCTGTCGCCGCCACCCGTTGTTATCCCTTTTTCTCCTCTCTTCTTTTCCTTTAATTGTAAATGAATCTCTTTTACTCTTTCCCATTTTTTCAAGTTGATTATAATATTTTAATGGATTCATTATACTTATGTTTTCTACACTCTTGTTCCTCCATAGATAGTATTCATCTCTCTACCCAAGATCATCATTGAATCGTAACTTTTCAATCTCAACGACAAATTGTAAGTAACGAATCGCTCAATCAAATCTCCACTCTTCTATTTAATTATTATTATCGAATCTTGCATGTTCATTTCACTTAAGTTATGTTTTTGTTGAAGGTCTAAATCTAAATCACTTGATGTTGTATTAGAACAAGAGGAGTATTGGATTTCCATTAAAAGGGTGATAAAGTAAGTAAGCGTTTATTCAATTACATAATATGATCATATTGAACTATATAACCAAACAAACACATGTGTATTTTTTATTTGTACCATCATTTTTTATCAAATCAAGTAAGATCTGATTAGATCTATAACATTGAAGTGTAGAGAATTAAATCTAGTATCGCGGGATCTTTATTCCAGGTGTGGGTTTTAACCTACTGAAATTGTGTATGATTTATCCATAAATATTACATAATTATGATTAATAATAATTGTTTAATTTTTCTCTAAAATTTTGGCTAAACAAATACATTAATTATTCTTGGTGATTGATAAATCCTTTTTTAGGATTGATTTCAAGTTAGTACCTTTGATATGAGAAATTTGTGTTACCAACTATGTATGTATATTATTATATGACTCGGTAATGTTTTGCATGTTATGTGATATTAAAGCATGCTACTATTTTTCTATCGATATTGATTACATGATAAATCACGTACACTATTACTAAAATTTTAGTCACATGTTAAAAATGTGGTTGTTGATATTGATATTACTGAAAGCATCATTAATTATACCCACTATATTGTTTTATATAATGCATGATAATTCATGCCTACTGTTTATGTTACTGATTGCATGTTTCAATCATGCTTACTGTATTGCTCTATTATTGTTAAAAACATGTCATATTGCATTGGGTTGGGATAATTATGTAAGGAGGAAGTACTGGCATCTTGTCTACAATACTAGCAGTTTATCTACATTACTGGTAGCTTGTCCACAATACTAGTAGCTTATCTGTAATACTGGCAGTTTATCTGCATTACTGGTGGTTTTTTCACAATACTGATAGTCGCAATACTGGTTGTTTATCTACAATAGTGGTGGCTTGTCCACAAACTTTCATGTTATTGGATAGATGAGTTCTAGGGAACTCTTATATTGGTGTGTAGCGAAGTTAGGTAGGAACCTCACTGAAAATATTGCATTGACATGTTTATGTATACTGAAATTGTGATCCTGTACTATTTTAAAATTCTATGTTATTGACTGGCTTGACTGCTATTTTTACTATTTATTACTGTATATTTAAGTTAAGACTCATATTAAGCTTTTTAGCTCACCCCCTTAGTTTACTATTTTCATAGGTAACCCCCGAGGTTTAGATTTGGACACAACCAACAGAGGAACTTCTCGAATGTTTTCACTTTTTAAGTACTTTAAGCTCAATTTTAATATTTTTTTTTTGGGATTGTATTAATTTTTAATCAGACTGTGGCATGGTACTTTATTGTGGGATTTATTTCGAATTGTATGACATAAAATTTTAAACTACTTGAATTGATATTTAAATGACCATGCATAAAATTTGATTTTTAGTGAAAGTTTGATTAAATCAGTTTCCCCCTACTATACTGAAATAAGTTTTTAACAAAATTCAACGTAGTTTTTAAAATTGATTATTCCTTACAAAGGAAATTCTAAAATCGATCGATCTTCTAAAATTAACATGTTTTCATATTATAAAGACAAATATCTAGTTTCACTAGTTTTCAATATAGAGGCAAATGGTTTTAAAACATGTTTCAAAATACAGAAGCTTGTCACACCCCAACATCGGTGGATCGAGAAAAAGGACAAGTAGGCATGCATGCTGCCTATTTTAGCGCTCCATTGTAATATAGTCCTCCACTTCTTAGAATTTTGACAAGTTAAATATTGATGCATAATGTATCTCCCTATGTAGAATTTGAGATTTTCATCTCAAGACATTTTCCAATTGAAGAAGAGTATGCCAACTGAAGAGTATGCCTTAGAATTATGATCAAGTGTGACGGACGTATCAAATTTATGAGAAGATGTTGGGAGATTAGATCGTTTCCAAGAGCAAGCCTAAAGAAAGTTACCACCAATGGTGTAGTACGCCCGGTTTGCTCAAACGATGTGCAAGTTGAGTTTTGTAACGTGTTGGTTAGGGGTCAACAAAATGGATTGATTGGTCAAACAACATCTATATCTGATTCTCTTTTATATTTTTTCTAGTTTTTGTAGGGCATTTAAAGGAAAATATTTGTATGCATTTGACATTTTTCAAGATCCACTAAGAGAGAACTGGGTATATATATGGTAAGAAGGGAACATTCAGACGATTTTTCTTCTATTCTACGTTTTGGTTCTTTTTCTTAAACCTAAATATTCTCTTCTTCTTCGTTAAATTAGAAGCTAAGGTTTTTGGGTTAATCGGTGGATGTTTCAACCTCCTAGTAAGTCTGATAGTTTTGCATGTTATGATTTTGAAAAAATAAGGATGTTAAGAGGCATGAAACAATAGGGTGTGTATAGGAGGCCCTACGTGGGGGTCGTCTGTAATTGAGATATTAGTAAACTGTTTGTAAATGGGATTTTAATAGAAGTTATATAATATTTTAAGTAGTTGTTACTACTGGTTCGGGTAGAATCATCAGAACAAAAACTCCGAGTTGAAGTAAAGGTTAGTTCAAATGAGTCCTTAGTCTCGACTCCTACAAGTCATTCTAGAAAGTCTTTCTTATAGTTGATGTTTCAATTACGATGCATGAGTCCTTAAGTGATTGGTGAATGTCTATGTGTGATCCTCGTACAATATTTGCATGAATTTAAGTGTGTGATGTGTTGTATGCATGAGTACATGTGGTCTTGTGAAGTAACTGTATGTTCGTATATAGAGCATTGACCAATTGCGTGCGCATTAAAACTCTAAATTTATGAAACTATTTTTAGAGCCTGATTTTACTACAAGCGCACAGTCAGTTGTAATATTTATAGTTTCAATGGAACATGAAGTATTCCAAGGGGTTGAACCCAAAAGAAGAGGCGATTGAGCAATAACTAACATACACAATAGAGTCTACGTGGCTAGTAATACGATTTTATAGTATGACAATTCATAAAAAAGATATGTTTGCAAGGAAATTAAATATTCTACTCTAGTGACCAAATTGTAAGAAATGTAAAACTAGAGGGATTATCCAACAAATAACTAATGGGATTGGTTGACTTCGATGTGGTTCACCAAATCTTAGACTAGGGACATAAATTGCATAAATTACCAAGTAGCTCCAGTTTATCTTCCGATCTCAATTTTATTGACTTAGATGAATTAGGTCTGGTTTATCTTCCGATCCTCACCGGTTAATTTAGGACTAGTGAATGGGTGCGCGACAAGATTACCTTCTGGTCTCACTTTATCTTGATATTCCCTTATGGGCGTCAATATCTATGTTCTTAGTTTTATTCAAATTAGTCCAATTTGTTACAATTTAGTCCTTTGTCCAAGCAAGGTTAGTTTACCCACATCTCTATCAACCAATCTCCTTAAAGGTTTAGTTACACATGTTCAAAGTAAATAAAATGAACATAAACATGGAAAATAAGGCAACCATGAAAGTAAAGCTTGAGAAAAATAAAAAAAAAAAGTTTTGATTTTTATGCAAGAAAACTTAAATAGCATGAAACCAAAAGCATTTAACAAAGAAATCTAAGGCAGGAAACATAAAAGGAAAAAGCTTTAGCAGATTTAGAGTAAAATAGACAGGAATACATTAAACTAAAGCTTAAAGTGTCTTGAAAGTAAGGTACAAGGACTAGAAATGTAAATAAACATTAGCTACAGTGTTAACTAACTTAACAAACATTAAGTACAACAAGAACAAGAAAAAATGCATAAAAATAAACTCTAATCTAAGGTAGAAAAAGGGAAAAGTAAAAACCCTAGAAAAGTACAGAGAAAAACTAAAGAAAACCTAGAGAAAATTAAACCTAAAATTAAGCTAATGTGTGTGTCTCTCTTCTTCAGCAATTTTTGGTTGTTTTAAAGTGTATTTTGATGACTTTTCAATGCCAAAAATGCCCCTACACGAGCCTTATATGATTGGTAGGCTGGGTAGACAAAGGTTTCCCTTTTTGTCCAAGTTTCTCCACTTAAGGAAGGTGATATCATGATAACCAGAAGAGGATATCGTGATATGTTGAGCAGAGTTTAAACTTGGGGTCTTCCTTTGGAGGTGGATATTGTGATACCCAAAGGGGATATCTTTATACCCTTAAAAGAATCCTTGATCTTCTATACTGTCAGAGGTATTGCAATTCTAAGGGTTGGATATTGTAATACCCTTTCCCTAGGTGTCATTCTTGCTTGTTTTCTACCTCTGACACATCCCTACATCACTTAAACACATGTTAGGCCTCCTAATGGTACTATCAACCAATTTGGGTAAAAAAATAGATAAAAATAAGACATTTTCACTTGTTACCTGAAAAATATGAAAGTAACGAAAATAATGAAAAAATTATGCTAAAAACTCTATTTTGCTCGAGAAAAAGATCCTTAAGTGAGTTGAAAAAGCCTAATTTGCCATATCGATTTGTGGCAGATCAATCGTATATGAATGTGTATTTATGTAATACGTATGATGAATGATTGAAAATGTTTGAGAAATGGGGGTTTGGCAGAATGTTGGGAAATTATGTGATATGATATTTGACCCCGCAGTGGTATTCAACAAAGTTCGTCAGGATAGTAAACACGAATTTTGGTACAAGAAATCAGAGGAAAAACCATGGCCACGACATATTCTAGAAAGGGCAAATAAGTTGCATTTATCTACTTGGGTTTCTACGTGTCCTGGGGCAATGACCTCACACGATGATGAATTTAGGCAAATCCATTTCGAAAACACAATAGTTCATGTTGTTCCTTGGTGGCAACCAAACAGACCCTTTGTTGCATATTCTATGAAGCCTTTTTGGCGTAATCTATAAAGCCTTTGTGGCGTATTGGGTAAAACCTAAATGGCTAGTAATGGTTAGTTGCCTTTATGCCAAACTCTTATTATTCATTAAGGCAGATTCTAAAGAAGGTTACTTTATGATGTCCTAATCTATGACGTCTCTATAATAATCTATCGAAAAGGAGAATACAATGTACTCAAAGGTATGCATGGTGTAAGCGTTCACCAAGTCTAAGCAAATCAATATTTTGTAAAGAGGCTATTTGATTTTATGGTATTCGTCGAACTTGGGAACTTTCATGATTTCTACATAGTTATCTAAAATTATAAAGAGTGACTTAAGTGTCATATTCATCAGAATAAATTCATTATTCTAGTTGAGTAGGTTATAGTATGACTGGCATTCTAACAACCACCATATTCAATACCAAAATCTACCAAAGGTAAGACCCCCATGGGAATCATTCCAAGATCAACTAATTTGGGAATCTTAGAAAGATAAGATTCATATGCAGATCAATCTAAGGGATCGGTCTTATAAGAATCCACCAAGAGTGACATATATGCATGTTGCTTGAGAGAAGTATTCAACATCTATTTGTGAGAGAATCCGCCAAGAGCAATGTCAATATGAATATATTATGTGGAATGCATCAATTCCTATCTCGGAAGAGGTTGTGAAAAGATTTACTATGAGAAGTGAATTATGTAGTCCTCTATATGGATGGAATGAATGTATGATAGACAATTGTAGAAATTAGCATATCTGAATCTATTAAGAAAAAGGAAAAGTATCTGCCAATATCAGAAAATAAATTTAGTACTCTTCAAGATTCAAAGACAAGCGTTCAAGGTAATTGTAACACCCCTCATCCATATTCAACGCCGGAATAGGGTTACGGAGCATTACCGGGCTTACAATACATTTAATTATACTTTTCTCATACATTTAAACCAATTCATACAATCATCACTCAATTTTAGTCAAATTATCCCTTACATGAGCCTACAAGGCCTTATACATGCTTTAGAAATGGTTCGGGACTAAACCGATAATTCAGAACAAATTTGGGAAACTTAGAAAATTTTACTTCAAACAGGGGACACATGCCCAAGTGGGCAGGCCGTGTGTCTCACACGACCACTAGACATGCCCGTGTCACCGGTAGTGTGAAAACAGGGGGTACATACTGACTTGGGTCATACAGCCAACCACACGCCCATGTGTCTAGCCCGTGTGCCCATTCGAAATAGCCACACACGCCCGTGTCCAGACCGTATGCTAGGCCGTGCCAAACCTATAGGGTATACTGACTTATGCCACACGGCCATTCACACACCCGTGTGTGAGGCCATGTGGAGCATACTGACTTGCTTCCAATGGCAACACTAGGGGACACACGGCCATGTACTATGACTATGTGTCACACATGGTTGAGTCACACGCCCCTGTGCTCTACTCGTGTGGATGAAAATAAGCTAGTTACAAGTCACCTTTCTCACCTAAAGGAAACACACCTATACATGTGTAAATGATACCATTTCCATACACAATTAAACAACCAAATCAATCTCAAATCATCACATTATATACCATTTCAATGCCAATCTGTTCAAAGCTTATATCGCAATTATTTACTTAACTAAATCTCATACCAAACAACATGATTCATAAGCCAAAATTCACATATATATATATCATATATTAAATCAACATACTTTATTAACCAATTTGGCATTCAAATACCAAACCAAAACCAAGCACATCTTAAGCTATTACACAATACATACCAAATGGCCACTTGAATATCTTAAACCATCATTAAGCTTACCAAAATAACCCATATCACATGGGAATATATATGCTTTAAACCACATAATCATGCCTTTTCAAATAACCAAAAACACTTCCAACAACCAAACCAAAGTAACCATAAATTATACTTATCAAACCTTGCATGTAACAGCCCGATTTTGGGGCAAGTCGAAATAGTGGTTCAGGACCCCAAATCTGACGTAAAAAAATTTAATTTTATTAGATTTTTATGGTCTACAGTTTCATGGAATGATTTTGTGAAAATTTTGTTCAAAAATGTATAATGACTTGAAGAAAATGTATTGGTGGTCGGGCATAAAAAGAGATATCTCCGAGCTTGTTTTTAGATGTCGGATTTGTCAACAAGTGAAAGCTGAACACCAAGTACCTTCGGGTTTACTTCAGCTAGTAATGGTACTCGAGTGGAAATGGAATAGGACTACGACGAATTTTATAATGGGGTGCCTATCTCTATTATCTCGGATAGGGATTTGAGGTTTACTTTGAGGTTTTTGAAAAAGTTACAAGAAGCCTTGGGTAAAAAATTGAACTTTAGTACTGCATTTCATCCATAGACCGACGGTCAATCCGAAAGGGTAATTCAGATACTTCAAGATATGCTTCGATGCTGTGTTCTAGAATTTGAGGGTAGTTGGAAAAAATCTACCATTGGTTGAATTTGCCTATAACAATAGTCATCAGTCGAGTATAAAAATGGCTCCTTATGAGGCATTGTATGGCCGCAAGTGCCAAACGCCTTTGTATTGGGTCGAGCTTAACGAGAAACAGATTTATGGGGTTGACTTTGATACTAACTCAGTTGATGTGGTTTCGAGTCGTATGTGTGTGCCCAATTGAGAAATTGAGTAAGTTGTGCTTTGTTTCAAGAAAGGCTGAAACGGGTACAAGATAGGCTCAAACAAAGGTTCAAAAAATCTTTAAGGAAGGAATGGATAGGTTTAGCTAAGGCAAAGGTCGAACCAACAATATGAAAGATTGTTGACCTAAGTCTTACAAGCACTTAGATGGATAATGATCGATGAAAATAGTAAATAAACCTTGACCCGTTATCTAATGAGATAGGAACCAAAGGTATAACGAGCGCCACACTTGAAGTGATAAGTTCGAAAAAGAAAGGAAGGATAAGACGCTGCAAGCGTAGCTTGATAAGTCAGATCAGTCTCAAAAAGAACAAGGAGATTTGAACTCTTACAAGTTTTAAATATTTCATAAATTTAGCAAAAAGTTTTTCCACAACTAGCTGGAAAAAAAGTATTTATAGGCATGAGACAAACCCCAGCCGAATGGATACAAACATTCAACTTAATTGAGCTACTGATGAACTCTAACATATGTAACGACAATGGTCAGCTTGTTTATTCTTCCAAATTAGCTAATAATAAGCTCTAATGAGTTGAATAAATTTATAACCAACCAAATGTGTAGATGAACAGCCACCATTATGAGAAAAACATTTGGAAACTGATTGGCTTGTGTAAATAACTCCTTGTAACTCCTTGTCCATTAAACTCAACTGCTGCCCTTTAATTCATCTTCGTAACAGCTGAAGTTATTTCTTTCTTTAATGCCAATCCATGTAACAACTGGTTCAAATGATTAATTCACCTGTAAACACAATTAAACATATTAAATGGTTGTAACAAATTAATTAAGCTGGAACATATTAATTGCTGAAATTATTTAAACAACTAAATAAAATTAAAACAACTTAATTACTTAAACACATTACTAAGACTCATTTAATACTTAAACTAAATATTATTTAAGTTTATTCCAGCAACTAAATGCATAAACTAAAGAAAGCTATAATTGAGCTAAACCGAATTAGATATTCCAACAAATTGATGTACAAGCTAAAAATAAATAATGTGGAGCTCAATGAGCTAGGATGAGCTTGTTCCAAGTTGCATGGAACACTTGAGCTAGACATTCATGATTGTTCGATTATTTCAGCAATGGTTTCCACCCCAATCTCGAACAATTAAAACCTACACACAAGTTAACAAATTGAAATTAAATTTCATTTTATAACTGGGCCCTTCGTGTTTAGGCCAATCTCAGTAACGTTGTAACTCCTCATACCCGAGACCGTTTGCGGAGTCGAGCACGAGGTGTTAACAGACTTAATTCATTGCTTAAACAGCTCAAACAATTTAAATTTTAAAATTTTCAGTCAAGCTAGCAATCTGCATCACAGTCGCTTAAAAATTCATATCTCGAGTTCTGAAACTCAAAATCCAATTCTGTAAATTTTCCCTGAAACTAGACCCATATAACTATTTACTAATTTTTTCCTAGAATTTTTGGCTGGGCCAATTAGTACAGTTTATTAGTTAAAATCTAACCTGTTTCAGGGTTCGACTGCTCTGACCTCTGTGTATTACGAATCAGATATCTCTCTGTACAGAATTTAAATTACTATTACGTTTGTTTCTCTTAAAATTAAACTCAATAAGAAATTTGTACATATAAATTATGACTTCTAATTATTTTTATACAATTTATGGTGAATTTCCAAAGTCAGAACAGGGGATCCAGAAATCACTCTGGTCCTATTTCACAAAAATTCAAATGTCTCATAAATTATAATTCATATACCTGTTTTATTCAATTCATATGAAAATAAACTCATTAAGCTTCTATTCTATAACTTATTCATCATTTAATTCTATTTCTACTATTTTAGTGATTTTTCAAATTTACATCACTGCTGCTGTCAAATTCTGTTTTATGGCAAATTTCACTTTACTAAAGATTTTCATGGTCTAAATATCATTTTAAACATACATAACATCAAATATGACTTAGATTGGCCATTCCAATGGCTAATCATTTACAAACCCTTTTCTTGCCAAACCATAGCCATATCATAAGATCAATTACACAAAGTGAGTATTTTCCCATACATGCCACATTCAAAATATACAAGCCATTTTACTGATTTAAGCTTTCGGATAGTGTGAACGAGTCTTCGACCTATCCCGATTCTCAAGCTGGCTTGTCAAAACTACAATGAAAGAAAAGGAAGGAGTAAGCATAAATGCTTAGTAAGTTCACATGCAAATAGCAAGTAACATAATCACACAATTCCAAATAAAACATCATTCACATTTAATATCTTTCTACGGTTTCATCTTACCAAGTTTTCAACCCGAGGGTTTAAGCATATACCTGTCAAATTTTATCATTTACCACACTTACCAACATGTCACCTTCGTTTTAGGCATTCTCCTTATTTTCTTAAGATCCACCCGTTGAACACATCGGAATATAATTCGAATACACAGAAAGTTTGTACATAAGTGCCACATATGTAGCCAAGCTACCATGTAACCCGCCCATAAGCGAACTCGGACTCAACTCAATGAGCTCGGGCGTTCGTATCCATAAGTGAACTCGGACTCAACTCGACGAGCTCAGATGCCTAGTTACATCTCACGAACTCGGGCTCAACTCAACGAGTTCGAACATTTGCATCCATAAGTGAACTCGGACTCAACTCAACGAGTTCGGATGCCCAACCATCCTAGTGACATGTCACTTGTATTCTAATCTATTCCAAGGTTCAAACGGGCTTTTTCCTCGATTACACATCTTTGCCGCGTCTTCCACGGAACATCGAAACCGATACTCGGTAGCAATTCATAATTTACATATTATTCAATAATAACCATAAAGCATAATATTTCATAATATTAATCATCATATCACATAAATAACATTAAATTACTTAAAATGACAATTATGTTACTACATTTACACATGAACTTACCTCGATATAAAACTATTAGCAATGGAGCCTATTCTTCGTAAACTTTATTTTTCCCTCGATCGCGACCTGAATCTCGTTTCTCTTGATCTATAATGCCAAATTAATCTTATTTAATACATACATTCATCAAAACAGCATTTAATACGAACTTTGGCAAAATTACATTTTTGCCCCTAAACTTTTGCATAATTACACTTTTGCCCCTAGGCTCGGGAATTAAACTTCATCCCCTTTTTTTATGTTTTATGACATGCTGATCATTTTTTCCTTCTATGGCAGCATCAATTTCACACTCTAACATGTACTTATGACTATTAGGTATTTTTACCGATTAAGCCCTTTTACCGAGTAGTACAAGTTGTCTGACATAATTTAAAATCTCATATTCTATCATAAAACACCAAAATACACAAATTTCACCTATGGGTATTTTTCCAAATATGAACCCTAGGTTAAATTATTGCTAGCATAAGCTAAATCAAGATACCGGGATTCCAAAAACGCAAAGAACATTAAAAACGGGGCTTGGAATCACTTACTATGGAGCTTGGAACCTTGAAACAAACCCTAGCTATGGAGAACCCTTTAATTTTCATCCTAATGAAGAAGATGGACATATTTTTCCATCTTTTTCCTTTTTTTAATCTTTTAATTACCAAATGACCAAAATACCCTTAATACCTTTCTTTGAAAATTTTCATGTACAAGCCTATTTTTGTCCAAAATTTAAGAAATTCGTCAAATTGCTATTTAAGACCTCCTCATTAATATTCCAAAGTAATTTCATACTAAAAACTTCTAGAATGCAAGTTTTGCAACTTATTCGATTTAGTCACTAATTTCAAATTAAGCACTTTATGCATAGAATTTCATCACGAAATTTTCACACAATCATGAAATCATATCATAAACCTCAAAATAATTATAAAATAATTATTTCTATCTCGAATTTATGCTCACGAAACCACTATTCCGATTAGGCTCTAATTCGGGATATTACAACTCTTCCCCTCTTTAAGGATTTTCGTCCTCGAAAATCTTACCGATAAACAGGTGTGGGTATTGATTTCTCATAGTTTCTTCAGGTTCCCATGTAGTCTCTTCTACCCCGTACTTTTGCCACAATAGTTTCACGAGAGCGACACTCTTATTTCTTAGTTACTTGACCTCTCGAGCTAAAATCTTAATCGGTTCTTCTTCATAAGTCATATCCGGTCGTAGCTCAATTTCTGTCGGTGAAATTATATGTGAAGGATCCAAACGATACTGATGTAACATAGATACATGGAACACATCATGAATCTTCTCTAATTCAGGTGGTAATGCTAGCCGATATGCTACCAGTCCAACTTTTTCAATTATTTCATACGGCCCAATAAAACGCGGACTTAACTTGCCCTTCTGTCCAAATCTAAGAACTTTCTTCCATGGAGACACTTTTAAAAATACCTTATCACCAACTTGAAACTCGATTTCTTTTCGTTTCAAATTCGCATAAGATTTCTGTCTATCCGAAGCAGCTTTCAAACAATCTCGAATCACTTTCACCTTTTCTTCGGTTTCTTTTATTAGATCAACTCCATAAATTTTATTTTCCTTGAGTTCAGTCCAATACAATGGCGTCCGACATTTACGACCATACAATGTTTCATAAGGTGCCATCTTCAAACTCGTCTGATAAATATTTTTATAAGCAAATTCTACTAACGGTAAGTACCTTTCCCAACTACCTTGAAATTCCAAATATGCAACATCTGAGCATGTCTTCCAGAATCTGAGTCACTCTCTCTGACTGTCCATTAGTTTGTGGATGAAAAGCAGTGCTGAAATTTAACTTTGTACCTAATGCCTCTTGCAACTTTTGCCAAAACCGCGAAGTAAATCTTGGATCTCTATCCGAAATAATCAACAAAGGTATTTCGTGAAGTCTAACAATCTCACTGATATACAATTCAGCCAACTTATTAAGAGAATAATTCGTACGTACCGGAATAAAATGAGCCGATTTAGTCAGTCTGTCAACTATTACCCAGATAGCATCTTTCTTCCCCGGAGTTAATGGCAACCCTAATACAAAATTCATAGTAATCCGATCCCATTTCCATTCAGGAACCATGATAGGCTGGAGTAGTCCCGAAGGTACTTGGTGTTCAGCTTTCACTTGTTGACAAACTACGCACTTTGATACAAACTCGGAAATATCTCTTTTCATTCCACTCCACCAGTACATTTTCTTCAAGTCATTATACATTTTCGTACTACTCGGATAAACCGCCAAACAACCATTATGTGCTTCATGCAGAATCTTTTGAATCAACTCATTATTTTTTCGGTACACAAATCCAATTTTTAAACATCAAGCAACCATCAGAATCGATTTTGAAATCTGACCCCGTATCAGCTTCACACTGTTTTCTCTTGGCTTGCAAATCTTCATCGCTTTTCTGAGCTTTAGAAATCTCTTGTAAAAACATCAATCTTGCTCTTAACTCTGCTAAAATCGAACCATCATCTTATACCTTTAACTAAGTATTCATAGCTCTCAAAGTAAATAGTAATTTTCTGCTTAAAGCATCGGCAACCACATTCGCTTTTCCCGGATGGTAATCAATAACAAGCTCGTAATCTTTCAATAACTCCAACCATCTTCGTTGTCTCAAATTCAAGTCTTTTTGTGACATCAAGTACTTAAGACTTTTGTGGTCGGTATATACTCGGCACTTTTCACCATACAAATAATGTCGCCAAATCTTCAAAGCAAATACTATAGCAGCCAATTCCAAATCATGAGTCGGATAATTTCTTTCGTGAGATTTTAACTGCCTCGAAGCATAAGCCACCACTTTTCCTTCTTGCATAAGTACACATCCTAAGCCACTTCGAGAAGCATCACTATACACCACAAATTCTTTACCTGATTCGGGTTGTACCAACACTGGTGCTTCAGTTAATAACTTTTTCAATTCTTCAAAACTCTGTTGACATTCTTCCGTCCACTCAAACTTAACATCCTTTCAGAGTAGTCTAGTCATAGGAGCAGCAATTATAGAAAATCCATTTACAAACCGCCGATAATACCCAGCTAGCCCCAAGAAACTTCTAACGTCAGTTACATTTTTCGGTGGTTTCCAATCAACAATGGCCGAAATTTTACTAGGATCAACCCGTATGCCATCACCTGAAACAATATGACCCAAAAATCCAACTTCCTGAAGCCAAAATTCACTTTTACTAAACTTGGCATATAACTACTTATCTCTTAAAGTTTGCAAAACTATCCTCAAATGCTCAGCATGCTCTGTCTCATCTTTTGAATAAATTAAGATATCATCAATAAACACCACAAAAAATTTGTCCAAGTATGGCCGAAATATACGATTCATCAAATCCATAAACACAGCAGGAGCATTTGTTAACCCGAATGGCATAACTAAAAATTCATAATGATCGTACCTTGTTCTAAAAGCAGTTTTAGGCACATCCGACTCTTTTACTCGCAGCTGGTAATACCCAGATCTCAAGTCAATCTTTGAAAACCATGTTGCTCCTTTTAGCTGATCAAATAAATCATTAATTATCGGCAACGGATACTTGTTCTTGATTGTCACCTTGTTTAACTGTCGATAGTCAACACACAATCTCATAGAACCATCATTCTTTTTCACAAATAACACGGGAGCACCCCAAGGTGAAAAACTGAATCTCACAAAGCCTTTATTAGTCAACTCTTGCAATTGCGACTTTAATTCTTTCAACTCTTCTGGTGCCATTCTATACGGAGCAATCAAGATCAGAGCTGTTCCCGGTATCAACTCAATACCAAATTCTACTTCCCTGACTACTCTTCTGGAAATACATCCGTGAACTCATACACAATCGGCACTGATTCAACTTTCTTTTCAACTTCTTTTGTATTAATTACATACGCCAAATAAGCTTCATAACCCTTTCTCAAATATCTCTGAGCTGACATTGAAGAAATCATACTAGATAATGCCTCTAATTTGTCTGATTCAACCCGCAGAATTTCACCACTTTCACACTTTAGTTCTATAACCTTTTCTTTGCAATTTACTATAGCATCATGCAATGTCAACCAATCCATACCCAAAATAACACCAAATTCATCAAACGGCAACAACATCAAGTCGGCCGGAAAGTAATGACCCCGAATCATTAAAGGGCATTTCTTGCATACTTTATTAACTATCACACATTTGTCTAATCGATTCGACACTCTAATCATAAATTCTGTATACTCAACAGGCATATTCATACTAGACACCAATTTCATGCACACATATGAATGAGTAGAACCGGGATCAATCAAAGCAGTAACATTAACATCATAAAGAGAAAATATACCAGTAATCACATCGGGTGATGAAGCATCTTCACGTTCCTTTATGGCATAAGTTCTAGCTGGAGCCCTTGCTTCAGGTTTAGCTGCTGAATCTCTGGCTACATTTTTGCTACTTGCTTCATTTCCAGCTTTTCTCGAATATCTTCCCCTCGAGTCTGCACCACTAGCTTTTACATTCTGGAATTTTTCTTTCTCAACTCTCTCTGGGCAGTCTCTAATAAAATGATCCGGAGAACCACACTGAAAACATTCATTTGCTCTACATGGGCCAAAATGATTCCTACCACACCGCTGGCACTCGAGCTTAACAAATCTCGTATTTCCCACACTAGCTGCAGAAGTAGTCTGAGATTTAAGACCCACATTTTGCTTCTTAGAATTTCCATATGATTTTTCGGCTGAAACCTGAGAACAAGGATTCATATTTCTAGATTTTCTAGATTACTGTGAAAATGAACTACTCGTCGATCTTTTCTTCCAATTTCTAGTCTCAGCCTCTACTTTTTTCTTCTCTTTAAGTAGTTCTTCAGCCTTGTAAGCTCGATCAACAAGTACTACCATTTCTTTTAATTCAAGAATCCCAACAAATACTTTGATGTCTTCATTAAGTCCGTCTTCAAATCGTCTGCACATTTTAGCCTCTGTAGGAACATATTCTCTAGCATACTTACTCAACCTGACGAACTCCCTTTCATATTCAGTAACTGTCGTGTTCCCCTGCTTCAACTCAAGAAACTCTTTACGCTTTTGGTCAACAAATCTTTCACTGATTTATCTCTTCCGAAATTCTTCTTGAAAGAATTCCTAAGTCACCTTCTCTTTCGGTACCACTGAAATTAATGTTTTCCACCAATGATAAGTCGAATCCCTCAACAATGATATAGCACATTTCAAGCATTCCTCAGGTGTACAAGACAATTCATCAAATACCCGAATAGAAATCTCAAGCCAAAACTCTGCTTTCTCGGCATCATCATCAACATTTGCCCTGAATTCTTCGGCCCCTTGCTTGCGGATTCTATCAACTGGAGTTTTTTGAAATTTCATCAAATCCACACCTTGAGACATCGGGTGTACAGGTTGAGGAATAGGGGGAGGTGGGGGAGGTTGTACATTTGGGTTCGTACGAACGAACTCTGTATACCAAGCATTTATCATTTGGAGAAAGGCTTCCCGAGCCCCTTCTCCTCCTCCTTGACCAACAGTAGGAGGTGGATTTTCAGTTGGCACCACCCCTTCAGCCGGAACTGGTGCATTACTCTCTACATCATCAGCCGCAACTGGATCGGAATCCATTTACTATAAAAAAATCATTTAAAAGGTCAAAAGTCGTCACACTATCACAATGTATATATCGCATGTATAGCAAAACCCGTACATACAACACATTAGTCCGAAAACCGACTAAACCTACTCTGATACCACGAAATGTAACGCCCCATACCCGAGACTATTGCTGGAGTCAAACACGAGGTGTTAACAGACTTAATTTATTGCTTAAACAGCTCAAACAATTTAAATTTTCAAATTTTCAGTCAATCTAGCAATCTGCGTCACAGTCGCTTAAAAATTCATATCTTGAGTTCCGAAACTCAAAATCTAATTCTGTAAATTTTCCCTGAAACTAAACCCATATATATATTTACTAATTTTTTTCTAGAATTTTTGGATGGGCCAATTAGTACAGTTTATTAGTTAAATTATTCCCTGTTTCAGGGTTCAACTGCTCTGACCTCTGTGTATTACAAATCAGATATCTCTCTGTACAGAATTTCAATTACTATTAAGTTTGCTTTTCTTAAAATTAGACTCAATAATAAATTTGTACATATAAATTATGACTTCTAATTATTTTTATACAATTTATGGTGAATTTTCAAAGTCAGAACAGAGGATCCAGAAATCACTCTGGTCCTGTTTCACAAAAATTCAAATGTTTCATAAATTATAATTCATATACCTGTTTTGTTCAATCCATATGAAAATAGCCTCATTAAGCTTCGATTCTATAACTTATTCATCATTAAATTCCATTTCTACTATTTTTAGTGATTTTTCAAATTCACATCACTGCTGCTGTCAGATTCTGTTTTATGGCAAATTTCACTTTACTAAAGATTTTCATGGACTAAATATCATTTTAAACATACATAACATCAAATATGACTTAGATTGGTCATTCCAATGGCTAATCAATTACAAACCCTTTTCTTGCCAAACCATAGCCATATCATAAGATCAATTACACAAAGTGAGTATTTTGCCATACATGCCACATTCAAAATATACAAGCCATTTTACCGATTTAAGCCTTCGGATAGTGTGAACGAGTCTTCGACCTATCCCGATTCTCAAGCCGGCTTGTCAAAACTACAATGAAAGAAAAGGAAGGAGTAAGCATAAATGCTTAGTAAGTTCACATGCAAATAGCAAGTAACATAATCACACAATTCCACATAAAACATCATTTACATTTAATATCTTTCTACGATTTCATCTTACCAAGTTTTCAACCCGAGGGTTTAAGCACATACCTGTCAAATTTTCTCATTTACCACACTTACCAACATGTCACCTTCATTTTAGGCATTCTCCTTATTTTCTTAAGATCCACCCGTTGAACACATCGGAATATAATTCGAATACACAGAAAGTTTGTACATAAGTGCCACATATGTAGCCAAGCTACCATGTAACCCGCCCATAAGCGAACTCGGACTCAACTCAATGAGCTCGGGCGTTCATATCCATAAGTGAACTCGGACTCAACTCGACGAGCTCAGATGCCTAGTTACATCTCACGAACTCGGGCTCAACTCAACGAGTTCGAACATTTGCATCCATAAGTGAACTCGGACTCAACTCAACGAGTTCGGATGCCCAACCATCCTAGTGACATGTCACTTGTATTCTAATCTATTCCCAAGGTTCAAACGGGCTTTTTCCTCGATTACACATCTTTGCCGTCTTCCACGGAACATCGAAACCGATACTCGGTAGCAATTCATAATTTACATATTATTCAATAATAACCATAAAGCATAATATTTCATAATATTAATCATCATATCACATAAATAACATTAAATTACTTAAAATGACAATTATGTTACTACATTTACACATGAACTTACCTCGATATAAAACTATTAGCAATGGAGCCTATTCTTCGTAAACTTTATTTTTCCCTCGATCGCGACCTGAATCTCGTTTCTCTTGATCTATAATGCCAAATTAATCTTATTTAATACATACATTCATCAAAACAGCATTTAATATGAACTTTGGCAAAATTACATTTTTGCCCCTAAACTTTTGCATAATTACACTTTTGCCCCTAGGCTCGGGAATTAAACTTCATCCCATTTTATTATGTTTTATGACATGCTGATCATTTTTCCCTTCTATGGCAGCATCAATTTCACACTCTAACATGTACTGATGACTATTAGGTATTTTTACCGATTAAGCCCTTTTACTCGTTTTCGCTTAAAACCGAGTAGTACAAGTTGTCTGACATAATTTAAAACCTCATATTCTATCATAAAACACCAAAATACACAAATTTCACATATGGGTATTTTTCCAAATATGAACCTTAGGTTAAATTATTGCTAGCATAAGCTAAATCGAGCTACCGGGATTCCAAAAACGTAAAGAACATTAAAAACGGGGCTTGGAATCACTTACTATGGAGCTTGGAACCTTGAAACAAACCCTAGCTATGGAGAAACCTTTAATTTTCATCATAATGAAGAAGATGGACATATTTTGCCATCTTTTTCCTTTTTTTAATCTTTTAATTACCAAATGACCAAAATACCCTTAATACCTTTCTTTGAAAATTTTCATGTACAAGCCCATTTTTGTCCAAAATTTTAGAAATTGGTAAAATTTCTATTTAAGACCTCCTCATTAATATTCCAAAGTAATTTCATACTAAAAACTTCTAGAATGCAAGTTTTGCAACTTATTCGATTTAGTCCCTAATTTAAAATTAAGCACTTTATGCATAGAATTTCGTCACGAAATTTTCACACAATCATGAAATCATATCATAAACCTCAAAATAATTATAAAATAATTATTTCTATCTCGGATTTATGGTCACGGATCCACTATTCCGATTAGGCCCTAATTCGGGATATTACAAACATCGAGTTGTTTCGTAACATGATGCGGCCGGGATTGCATCAGACTTGGTTAAGGAAGCCAAAGAAAAAGTAAATGTAATCCATGATTGTTTGAAAGTAGCTTCAAACCGACAAAAGTCATACGCGGATTTGAAAAGAAAAGAGATTGAGTTTCAAGTTAGGGATAAAGTATTTTTGAAAGTATCTTAGTGGAAGAAGATTCTTAGATTCGGCCGTAAAGGCAAGTTGAGTTCATGTTTTATTTGGCCGTATAAAATTATTAAAAGGATAGGGCCAATGGCATATCAGTTAGCTTTATCGATAGAGTTAGAAAGAATTCATAATGTGTTTCATGTGTCGATGTTGAGACGATATCGTTCCGATCCTTCACATGTGATTTCTCCATTACAGATTGAGATCTGACCGGATATGATGGATGGTGAAGAACTAATTAAGATCTTAGCTCAGTAAGATAAACAGTTGAGAAATAAAAGTATAGCCTAATGTGATCCTAGCTCGGGAAGCTCTGGCCGATTGTTTTGAGTTGCCACAAGGTCCCATTACTCGATCTCATGTTAAGAAGTTTCGAGACGCTATTGCAAATCACATTGATCGAGCTTGGGGAGAGGAGGTCGTCGGACTCATCAAGAAAACATGGAACTCAACACCATGCGTTTCATACAGCTTTTTGCACGTTGAATTTTAGCTAAATAATTGTTGGACTGAACTTTTAATATGTTTAGTTTAATTAATTCAGTTGTTTTAATTTTCTTTAGTTGCTTAAATACTTAGTTTAATTAATTAAGTTGTTTTGAATTTTCTTTAGTTGCTTAAATAATTTTGGCATTTAATATGTTCTAGTCTAATTAATTACTATAGTCATTAATTTGCTTAATTGTGTTTATAGGTGAATTAATCATTTGCTAGAGTTCATCAAAGGTCACTTAGTTTTAACTGGCTTAATTAAGTTCATCAATAGCTCAATTAAATTGAATGTGTGTGTCTATTCGGCTAGGGTTTGTCTCATGCCTATAAATACTTCGTTTCCAAATTTTTGTGGGGACTTTTGCTAAATTTTTATGAAATATTTGAAACTTGTGAGTATTCCAAATCTTCTTGTTCTCTTTGGGATTGACCTAACTTATCAAGCTAGGCTTGTGGTGTCTTTTCTTTCCTTTGATATCTGAACTTATCACTTCAAGTGTGGCGTTCGTTATACCTTTGGTTCTTCTTGTTAGATAGAGGGTCAAGGTTTTTGTTTGCTGCTTTCTGAACCAAATTACCTTCTAAGTGTCGTATAAGTTTTGGGTCAACAATACCTTATATTGTTGGTTCACTCTAGCCAGATCTAACTATCATTTTTCCTAAACCCTTTTTGCATCCTTTTCTTCTAAACTTATTCTTCATTTTTCCAGCCTATTTTGCTATAAGTTAAACAACTTACTCAATTTCACAATTAGGCAATCTGAACAACTCGAATCAACACCGAATAGAGTTTGTATCAGAGTCGGTGAAATTAAAGTGAGTATCGATGTTTTAACACTCATGTATCTATTTAGTTTAAAAAAATTTTGAGAAATAATTTTTCAGTTTCTATTCAATTCAAAAGTGTGAAAATCAACATTTGGGGTACAAACTACATAGATTAAAAAGAAAAAAAAAAGATAGTTTGGAAGTTTCTTCTTGCTGCCCGAAGTCACTTATTCACCTTCCCATCATTCTGCCACACTTAATTCTTCATCATTTTGTTTGTTATCCTACCCTATCCTAACATCATTTCCTACCCAAACCATCATTACTTTTGCGAGCCGGCCCATATTGACTGCTGTTAAGTTAAAATAGTCCATTGTGAACATAGAGAGGCGGATTGAGTGGAAAAAGGCAAGAGTGTAGTGAGCCTATTCGAGTGAACAAAAGCCAAGAGAGTGAACTTTTCTTTGGAGAGAAATAGAGAGGTTTTTGTAGTGTGAACTTAAAATGTCAAGAAGTCTAGAAAGGAACCCAAACGAGGGAGGTGGCTTTCAACCTATAAGGAATATTGGTGGAGGCATGCCAGGTCTTACCCTTCAAGCAATCATGCGAGAAATGGAATGACTATTTGATCGTAAACTCAAACCCATTGAAGATCGATTATGTCGAGTCGAGGCATGAGAACAACTAGAGGGAATTCTTGAAAATGCAAGACAAGGGCATGGGCGTCCTATCCAAAACCGAGAAGATCCCTATGAACCAAGTGACCATTCATCCGTTCGGAGTGTAAGGCATCAAGGCCATCGAAATCGGGGCCATAGAGAACAAGATCGTACTGATGATAGTATTAAAAGTATTAAGATGACCATACCTTCGTTCCAAGGGAGGAACGACCCTGAGGCTTACTTGAATGGGAGAAAAAGATTGAGTTAGTCTTCGAATGCCATAACTATTCAGAGAGCAAAAAGGTAAAGTTGGCAGCTATTGAGTTCTTGGATTACGCCATAGTGGGGTAGGATCAACTCGTGACAAGTTAAAGAAGAAATGGTGAGGGACCCATCTCAACTTGGGTTGAAATGAAAGCAATCATGAGAAAGCGTTTCATACCTTCTTACTATCACTGAGATCTCTACCAACGATGACAAAATCTAACCCAAGGCAATCGAAGTGTCGAAGACTACTACAAGGAAATTGAGATAGCAATGATTGGAGTCGATATCGAGGAGGATCGAAAGGCAATAATGGCTAAGTTTCTTGCAGGATTAAACCATGACATCACCAACATAGTCGGATTGCAACACTATGTTGAAGTGATGGACATGGTTCACATGGCCATTAAAGTCAAAAAGCAACTTAAACGGAAGGGAGTTACCTGTTCCTACTCTAATCCATCTACCACCAAATGGAGTCAAGGAGCCAATAACCCCCTGTTCGAACCAAGGATCTTATTGTAGTGGCCAAATCCAATCCAACTGTTGGCGAGGCAAGTAAGAACAAAATTGAGACTACTCTAAATCACACAAGAGACATAAAGTGTTTCAAGTGTCAAGTACGGGGACACATAGCCAACCAATGTCCCAATCGACGAATCATGGTGGCACGGGCCAATGGTGAAATTGAGTTCGAGAAAGAGAATGAAAATGAGCCTGAAATGCCATCTGATGAAGAAGAAGATTTAGAGTCACCGGTTGAAGGTGAGTTTCTTGTGGTGAAAAGGAGCCTCAACATTCTATGAAACACCCCAGACCCGGCCCAAACGTTATGGTCAGATCTGACGTGTCACATGGACTTACGATTTAATATGCATTCGTTGGTTTAAGTGATTAGGGTGGTCTTTGTAAAAACAGCAATTGAATGAAAAGTTGGTTTATCAATCTTTAGGCTATCCATTTGTCGTGCTTGTTGAGTCTTGAAAACGTTCATTAATTTTGAAAACCATGTGACCTAACACTATGATTTTGACATAGTATAAATATAATCAAAAAATAAAAACCATAGCGGAAAGAGAAATTTATATAGCGGGCTTATTACAACTTAAAACGCAAAATTAAATTAGAATATAAAAATAATAAAAATAAACTAACTTAGAAAAACCAACTTTGCAGATGATGTGACCACTCCGAATCCCTCACAGCTCCAAGCCCACTATGGTTGGGGATTTCCTGCAGAGATGAAAATAAAGGGTGAGTTTGGTAAACTCAGTGTGTAACATAACCCAACCATAGCCCAAAACAGATCAAACCCCAGAGTCAGACTCATCGAGGCGTTGGCCCAGTACAGAAATCAAAATGAAACTCATAGGCCCATAGTAGATATAGAACAAATATATCATGAATGCAGAAATCCCAACCCAGAGCCATCCATAACACCC
Organism: Gossypium longicalyx; assembly: GCA_025698465.1. Lineage (NCBI taxonomy): Eukaryota > Viridiplantae > Streptophyta > Magnoliopsida > Malvales > Malvaceae > Gossypium > Gossypium longicalyx. Next base: position 61,541,701 of record CM047003.1, read on the forward strand.
TCGTACCAGCCTTACACCATGTGGGGAGACTACTCGACCCACCCAACCACTACACACCACAGAAATTGCAGCGAGGCTGTCAGATATTGTGACGAAGTCACCAGATACAGATATTGTGGCGAGGCCACCAGAACTGATATATATATTTATATATGTGGCGAAGCCACCAGATTGCAGCGAGGCTGCCAGATATTATGACGAAGTCACCAGAACAGATATATGTGGCGAGGCCACGATTGCAAAATGAGGTCGCGTAACGCTTCCTCCATCAATATAAACCCATGTCCCATGCAACAGAATAATATGTCATGGCATACGTACACAGAAACAGAACATCATGCTTTTCAGATAAAATAAAATATCTATAGGTTTAAAATCGTAATTTTTCATGTATAAGGGTATTTCAGTAATTATTACCTATTGCTAGGGTTTCATGCTCATTCTAACGTTTACCAAGTAATCAGAAGTACTTACCTCTTTTTTTTTGTACCAAAGTGGGCTTGTTGGCCTATTGGCCCGTTTTCGGCCCATTAAGCCCAAAAATACCGTTGTGCACGAAAATGCACACTCTGCACTCTAATCATCCAAATGCACCATATTCATTAACAACTGTCTCACGAGTGCTCGCACACACCTGGTTGATGACGATTGATGACAATATCTCCCACGCGATAATCATATGATCGATCACTAACACATTAGACTTACTAATCAACGATAACTACCATAAATCCACGTCAACTAACCCAATCATCACACAAGTTAGTCATGTATGCACGAGGGGAAAAATAGTCATTTTACCCTCTAGGGGTAAATCGGTAGTCCTACCCTACAGGGGTATTTTAGTAATTCTTCAACTTATCCAGTTGGGCCTACGGACCCACTAGGACTACATGGCCTATTTCAGCCTATCGCAGCCCGAAATAGCCATCCTACTGCTAGAGTAATGAGAAATACACACCTGTTAGGAGACTGCAGTTAATCCGCGCTCCCACACTCTTAGCTGACGCCAAACCCAAACGAGCACGCCACCAAGCGAAAGGGATCAGCCAAGAAGGGTATGCCAACTCTCCTCATAGTTTGCTCTATTTAAAGCCATCTCTCCATCTACTCTTATGTTAGCTTTCCGATGCGAGATCCCTCCATCATCAGAGTTTAAAACCAACACCAACTCTCGCCGTCCCAACATAGCAAAATAATCAACCTTTGCGTGCCAAGGGATTCGAACCAAAGTCCTCTCACATGCCAAATCACGCCACCACCACTAGGCCATCAACTCATTTGTGTCATAAGTCCAACACATTAAACTTTAAAGCGCACCTACTTGCTTCCATATTTATTGAAAAGAAAAACCAAAATAAATTGCAAGAGCCAAGACTTGAACCTTAGACCCCTTGCTTCCTCTATGGCGTCACTTCCTTGTCCCCTAAGTGGCACTACCTTGCCACTACACCACACTCCTTTTTGTGTCATCTTTTACCCCTTTACTCTTAAAAACCCAAACGCCAATTGCATCCCTTGTTCTTAAAATCAAAATTTCGAAGACTACCACGGATTTAACTTAAGTTTGGGCCTTCCAAAGGCCCACTAACCTACTAAAATATATATTTTAACCAACCAGAACACACCCAAATTTTAAAAAAACACAGAAACACAGGAAACCCAAAAATTGGGTGTTACAACTCTACCCTCCTTAAATAAATTTCGTCCTCAAAATTTTACCTGAATCAAACAGATGAGGATATTGTTGACGCATCGCCACTTCTAGCTCCCAAGTAGCTTTCTCTCTGCCATGATTACGCCACAGCACTAATAGCAGAATTGATTTCCTCCTCAAAATCTTAACATCTTGATCCAAAATCTGCACAGGCTCCTCCTCAAAAGTCAAGTCTGTTTGGACCTCGATCTCTGCAACTGGCACAACATGAGTAGGGTCAGAACGATACCGCCTTAACATGGAGACGTGAAAGACATCATGAATCCTATCCAACTCTGGAGGTAGCTCCAACTGATAAGCCACTGGACCCACTCACTGAAGAATCCGATAAGGCCCAATGAACCGCGGACTTAACTTGCCTTTCCTCCCAAACCTTAATATTTTCTTCCAAGGTGAAACCTTCAAGAAGACCATATCACCGATAGAGTACTCAATTCCCTTGCGCTTCAAATCTGCATATGACTTTTTTCTATCAGATGCTTTCTTCAATCGATCTCTAATCAACTTGACCTTATCCTCAGTATCTGCCACCAATTCAGGTCCAAGAACCTGTCGTTCACCCAACTCGGTCCAACAACTAGGTGTATGACATCTTCACCCATACAGTGCCTCATAAGGAGCCATTCGAATACTTGCCTGATAACTGTTGTTGTATTCAAACTTTGCCAACGGTAAGTAATCCTCCCAACTGCCTCGAAAGTCGATAACGCATCCCCTCAACATGTCTTCTAGAATCTGAATAACCCTTTCCGACTGACCATCAGTCTGAGGATGAAAGGCTATACTAAAGTTCAACCGCGTACCCAACGCCTCATACAACTTTTTCCAAACCCGAGATGTGAATCTAGGATCTCGATCAGAGATAATCAACAGTAGCACTCCGTGAAGTCGCACTATTTTCGCCACATACAATTTGGCTAACTTCTGAAGTGAATAATCAGTGCGGACAGGTATAAAATGAGCAGATTTGGTCAACCTATCCATAATTACCCAAATCGAGTCCTTCTTCGACGGAGTCAAGGGTAACCCACTCACAAAATCCATGGTTACCCTCTCTCACTTCCAAAGTGGTACTTTCACATGCTGCAAAAGTCCGGAAGGTAATTGATGTTCAGCTTTCACTTGCTGACAAGTTAGACATTTCCCACAAATTTCGTTACCTCTCACTTCAATCCAGGCCACCAATACAACTCCTTTAAGTCGCGATACACTTTATTCCCTCTAGGATGCATAGCACACAGACCTCCATGAGCTTCTTTCAGAATTGCTTGCCTCCAGTCAGAGTCCTTCGGAATACAAACTCTACCTCGGTAGCATAGAACTCCCTCACTATTCAGTCCAAACACAAAAGTATCCCCATTTTTAACATGCTGGAATCGAGAAACCAAGGACTCGTTCCTTGACTGTTTTTCCCTAATCTCATCCACCTAGGTCGGCCTAACTTGCTATTCTGCTAACAGACTACCGTCATCATACAGACTCAAACGAGCAAACATGGCTCTCAGATCAGATACAGTTCTACGACTTAGGGCATCAGCCACCACATTAGCTTTGCCTAGGTGATACTCAATCGCGCAGTTATAATCCTTAAGCAACTCTATCCATCTCCGCTGCCTAAGGTTCAGCTCCTTCTGAGTCAGCAAGTACTTAAGACCCTTATGATCTGTGTATATAATACACCTTTCTCCGTACAGGTAATGTCTCCAAATCTTAAGCGTAAAGATAATCGCTGCCAACTCCAGATCATGAGTAAGATAGTTAACTTCATGTGGTTTAAGCTGTCGCGATGCATAAGCAACCATTTTAACCTCTTGCATCAGCACACAGCCCAACCCTACATGTGATGCATCACTGCATACGGTAAAATCTTTTCCAGACTCCGGCTAAATTAGTACAGGTGCCTTGGTCAGAACTTTCTTCAACTTCTCAAAAGATTCCTGTTGTTTCTCAGTCCAAACAAATGGTACTCCCTTCCTTATAAGCTTTGTCAAAGGCGCTACCATCACAGAAAATCCTTCCACAAACCTTCTATAGTACCCAGCTAAACCCAGAAAACTTTGAATTTTTAACACTAACCTCGGTGGCTTGCATTCCAGAATCGCTTTAATCTTTCGAGGGTCCACCTTGCTCCCTTCAGCAGAGACAACATGCCCTAAGAAAGTTACCTCTCTCAACCAGAACTCACACTTACTGAATTTCGCATAAAGCTCCATCTCCCTCAGCACTTGCAGTATAATACGAAGATGCTCATCATGCTTCTCCTCAGTTTAAGAATAAACCAGAATATCATCGATAAAGACGACTACGAATCGATCCAAGTATGGCTGGAACACTCGATTCATCAGTTCCATAAATGCTGCAGGTGCATTCGTCAACTCAAATGGCATAACTAAGAACTCATAGTGACCATACCGAGTTCTGAATGCCGTCTTGTGAATATCCACCTCCTTAACCCTTAACTGATGATACCCAGATCGAAGTTCAATCTTGGAAAATACTGAAACTCCTCTAAGTTGATCGAGTAAATCATTGATTCTCGGTAGTGGGTACTTGTTCTTAATCGTCAGTTTGTTCAACTGCTGATAATCAATGCACATCCGCATTGACCCATCCTTCTTCTTAACGAACAACACTGGTGCTCCCCACGGAGACACACTTGGTCTAATGAAGCCTCTATCCAATAACTCTTGAATTTGGGCTTTCAGCTCCACCAACTCCTTGAGTGCCATCCTATAAGGTGTAATGGACACCGGTGTCGTTCCAGGCAACAAGTCGATTCCAAACTCAACCTCTCGGTTCGAGGGCAAACCCGGAAGCTCCTCTGGAAAAACATCTTGAAAATCCTTGACGGTTCTAACTTTATCCACTGTAAGACCCTCAGTTTTCGATTGGCTTACAAATGCCAAATAAGCCTCACATCCCTTTTGAATCCACTTCTCGGCTCTCAATGCCAACACCACATTAGATAGATAATCCCTACGCTCGCCTATCACTAAAACCTCCTCATCGTTTATGGTCTTTAACATCATTCGCTTAGCAGTACAATCCAAAGTAGCCCTATGCTTAACAAGCCAATTCATTCCCAAAATGAGATCGAATTCTCCGAAAGGTAGCTCCATCAGATCTCCAGAGAAAACTTTTCCTTGAGTTTCTATAGGCATATCTCTATACAGTTTATCTACCCTAACCGAGTGACCCAAAGGACTTAGTACAGATACCCCACTCACGGTCACCTCAGAGCGCACACCCAGTGACCTAGATATAGCACATGCAACATACGAATGGGTAGATCCAACATCTATTAACGTAGTGTATGGCATACTAGAAATCAGAAACGTACCAATTATGATGTCAGGTGCATCACCCTCCTCTCAGCGACGAGCTGCATACACCAACGCTGGCTGACGAGCCTCAGCAAATCTAGCACCCCTGCCAGGCGCTCCTCTTCCTTGACCATTTCCATTACCACCTCTGCCTTGCCTACGTCCTTTTAGAAACTGTGGCCCACCCCTCACTAGTTGAGCGACCCTCTGCTCTAAAACTTGAACCTGATCTGGTTCTTGGGGATAGTCCTTAACCCTATGCTCCATAGATCCGCATCGAAAACAAGCACCAGAACATTTCTGACACTCGCCCATATGTATCTTCCCACAACTCCTACAACCCTGCGGTCTAACAGCATTCATCGGTACTGCTCAAACTGGCTCCATTACCCTTACTCTCTTAACATTCCTGTTCATACCACCTGAAAGTCCTAAATCTCTCCTAAAACAGTTCCAATCTTTCTCATGATTTTGTCTTTCTGTACGCTTCACTTCCTCAGCTATCTTAGCTTTCTCCACTAAAGCAGCGAAGTTACGCTCCCTCAACGGAGCAATCAGCACCATAAGTTCATCTCTCAGATTATCCTTGAAGTGTACGCTACGCTCATACTCTGTAGCGACAATCCCAGAAGCATACCGGCTCAGTCGCAAAAACACAGACTCATACTCAGCCACTGACTTACTCCCTTGCACCAGGTTTAGAAATTCTTTCCGGTGAGCGTCCACGTAACTAGCCCCAACATACTTTCCTTTGAAGGCTGTCTTAAACAACTCCCAAGTCACACTGTCAGCAGGAGTTCCATCTCTCACCGTGAGCCACCACTGGTAAGCCTCATCCCTGAGTAACGATATGGCTCCCTTCAGCTTCTGCTCCACAGAGCAGTCCAGATCATCCATAATCCGCTCTGTGGCTTCTAACCAATACCCAGCCACATTCAGAGCTACACCAGATACGCCCCTAAAATCTCTGCTCCATTGGCCCGGTGTAACATCCCGAAATAGGGCCTAAACGGAATAGTGGTTACGAAACCACAAATTTAAGGTATAAAAATTTATTTTATTATTATTTTGAGGTTCATGATATGATTACATGATTGCGCGAAAATTTCGTGATGAAATTCTATGCATAAAGTGCTTAAGTTGAGGTTAGGGATTAAATCGAATAATTTGCAAACTTGCATTCTAGAAGTTTTTAGTATGAAATTGTTTTGGAATATTAATGAGGAGGTCTTAAATAGCAATTTAACCAATTTTAAGTTCATGGACAAAAATTAGGACATGGAAGGAATTTTTGAAAGTTTAGTAAGGAGGGGCATTTTGGTCATTTGTATATTAAATGAAATAAAATGGGAAAAAATAACACAAAATGGTCATCTTTCTCATATGGTTGCTGCCGAATTTTACTCTCTCCATAGCTAGGGTTTCTTCAATTTTCAAGCTCTATAGTAAGTGAGTCCAAGCCCCGTTTTTAATGTTCTTTACGTTTTCGGAGTCCCGGTAGCTCGATAAAGCTTATGCTAGCAATAATTTAAGTTAGGGTTCACATTTGGAAAAATACCCATAGGTGAAAAGTGTTTATTTTGATGTTTTATGATAGAATATGAGGTCTTAGATTATGTTAGACAACTTGTGCTACTCGGTTTTAGGTAAAAACGAGTAAAAGGGCTTAATCTCCAGAAATACCTAATAGTCATAAGTGCATGTTAGAGTATGAATTTGATGCTGCCATAGAAGGGAAAAATGATCAGCATGTCATAAAACATAAGAAAATAGGTTGAAGTTTAATTTACAAGATTTGGGGTAAAAGTGTAAATATGCAAAAGTTTAGGGATAAAAATGTAATTTTTCTAAAGTTTGAGTAAAGAACTGTTTTGATAAATGTGAATATTAGATAAGTTAAATTTGCTATTATAGATCAAGAAGAACGAAATTTAGGAATACATCGGGAAAAAGAAAAAGTAAAGGACTAAATTGTAAAGTTTAGTCACATTTTGTATCGAGGTAAGTTTACAGTAAATAAATGCAATATTCTTATATTTTACATTATTATTGTTAATTTCCAGAATTTATATACTTTTTTTTGAGAATATTTAAAGTCAAATTAAAGGCAAAATAGTAGAGAAAAAGCATTAGGAAGCCCCGTTTGAACCTTAGGAATATTAGGATATTGGGGTTGACAAGACAGGATAGAAATGAGCCATATAAGTCCATATCAGATATATGGCTTTGGAGACAGGAATGAGCCATGTAAGACCATATTATATATATAAATATGGCATTGGAGATAGGAATAATTCATGTAAGTCCATGTCGAAGACATGGCATTGGCAAGATATTGATAGACAAGGAACGACCCTAGTATCCTTAGTATTCGAGTGGTTCAATGGGTCATTGTATATGTTAAATCATAGTGAATTATCAGCAAAAAGGGAAGGTAGATTATATTTATGAATAGTGAAAGGTCAGGTAAGAAAGAAGGTAAGTGAGTAAAGAAGAAGGTAGAAAATGAGAAGTAAAGAAAGTTTCTGAGGCTAGGTGACTTGATGTATATTTATTCATTATGTTGAATGTTGTAATTTATTTGCTTGTAAGCTTACTAAGCCTAGTGCTTACTCTCTTATTTTCTTTTTCCTATAGTTTTTATCAAGCCACTCGGGGATCGAAAGAAACGTCGGAGACCCGATCACACTATCGAAGAAATTACATTGGTATAGTTAGACGTTTCGTTTTGTGTATGGCATGTATAGGAACTTGGTTTCTTTTGATATGATGAGATCAATGAATGATGTGTAAATATTTTGTAGTGATTAGCTAATAGAATGGCTGATGATATACATGTTTAATAGTATGTATGATTAAGTAGTAACTATTACATGAAAATTATGAAAAATGTGAAAGTAACTTAAAAACGGATTCAAGTATCAGAAATAACGTGATTTTGAAAAATAACAAAAATTTGTAGAGACATCGCTTGATAGTGAATAATTATGAAATTAAAGCTCATTGTGTCTATTTTCATATGGAGTAAGAAAAGCAGGTAAAGGTTTTGTATTTTATAAGATATTTGAGTTTTAGTGAAATAGGGCCAGAGCGATTTCTGGATCCCCTATTTCAAGTTTAGAAATTCACCATAAATTTTATAAAACTAATTAGGTAGTGTAATTTATATGGTTAGAATCCTTATTGAATTTAGTTTTAATAGAAACAAACAGTATTGTCATATGAATTTTTTTACAGGGAGAAAGTGGTTCGTAGTAAGTAGAGGTTAGTGCAGTCGAATTCTGAAACAGGAGTAACTTTAACTAATAAACTGTACTAATTGGCTAAACCAAAAATTCTAGAAACAAATTTGTAAATAGATATATGAGTCTATTTTCTGGGAAAAATTTACAAAATTGGATTTTGAGTTTCGTAACTCGAGATATGAATTTTTAAGTAACCATGACGCAGAAAAATAGTTTATTCCAAAAATTAATATAAGTAGTTAGAATTGTTTAAAAAGGTAAAATAAGATTAGTAACACCTCAAGCTTAACTCCGATGACGGTTTCGAGCGTGGGGGCATTACATTTATTGGTATCAGAGTAGGTTTAGTCGGTTCTCGGAACAGTTAGTGTGAGTAAAAGTCTAGCTATACATGCCATACCTGTATTTTGATAGTGTGACAAGTCCTGACGATTTTTAAATATTTTGTTTTATAGTAATGGATCCCGAGCTTGCTGGTGATGATGATGTAGAAAGTAATGCGCCTGCTCCCGCGGAAGGGGTAGCGCCATCTGAGAATAGACTAGTAACAGTTAATCAGGGAGGAGTGACTCGAGAATCTCTCTTCCAAGCTTTGAATGATTTGTTTCCCGAGTTCGTTCGTACGAATCCAGCAGTTAAACCTCCACCCCCTCATGATTCTCAGGCTACCCATGCAGCTCAAGCTTCCCCATTCACAGGTACAGTGATAAGAGAAAAGCCATCAGTTGATAGAATCAGGAAACAAGGGGCAGAAGAGTTCCGAGCAACAAAGGATGATGATGCAGAAAGAGCAAAATTTTGGTTAGAAAATACTATCAAAGTCTTTGACGAATTATCTTGTACACCCGAGGAATGTATGAAATGTGTAGTATCACTTCTTAGAGATTCAGCCTACCACTGGTGGAAAACACTTGTATCAATTGTACCAAAGGAGAGGGTCACTTGGGATTTCTTTCAGGAGGAATTTCGTAAAAAGTACATCAGTCAGAGGTTTATTGATCAGAAGAGAAAGGAATTCCTGAAATTGAAACAAGGTAATATGACGGTGACCGATTATGAGCGCGAATTTGTCAGGCTTAGTAAATATGCTAGAGAATGTGTGTCCACAGAGGCTATCATGTGTAAAAGGTTTGAGGATGGGTTAAATGATGATATCCGACTGTCAGTGGGTATCCTAGAAATAAAAGAGTTCATTATTTTAGTTGAGAGAGCCTGTAAGGCAGAGGAGCTATTAAAAAGAAAAGGCAAAGTGGAGACAAAGACACAAGATACAAAGAAGAGACAGATGAGCAGGTCATTCCAAGCTACATCCAAAAGGCCAAAGGAGTTTTCTACCAGATCTAGTTTCTCAGCTAGGTATTCTAGTCAGAATAGAGGCAGCAGATTTAAGGATTCGAAGGCTCAGACCACCTCGACTGCGAGTGTAGGTAATGTTGGAAAGGGTAGATCAGGGTATCCACAGTGTGGTAGACTTCATTATGGTCCTTGTAGGGCAGGCAAAAATGTTTGTTATAAATGCGGTGCTCCAGATCATTTTGTACGAGAATGTCCAGAGGTAGCTAATCGAGAGATAACACAGAGTGCTAGATCTGAAAATGCTCCTACTAGAGGCAGATTACCGAGGCAACCGGGAGTAGGAGCAAGTAACAGAGGTACCTCAAGAGATTCAGCTGTGAGACCAGATGCTAGAGCCCCTGCAAGGACTTATGCTATTCGTACACACGAAGAGGCATCCTTCCCCGATGTGATTACGGGTACATTTTCTCTACATAATATTAATGTCATTGCTTTGATTGATCGGGGTTCAACTCATTCATATGTTTGCAAGAAATTGATGCCTAGTATAAGTATGCCTATAGAATCTACAGAATTTGTGATTAAAGTATCGAATCCATTAGGCAAGCATGTATTAGTATATAAAGTATGTAGAAATTGTCCTTTGATGATTAGAGGCTACTATTTTCTGGCCGATCTAATGTTATTGCCAGTTGATGAGTTTGATGTGATTCTTGGTATGGATTGGTTGACTACACATGATGTGATAGTGAATTGTGGGAAGAAATTCATTGAGTTGAAGTGTGAAAATGGTGAAATTATTCGGGTTAATTCGTAAGAGTCGAGATAGTTCATTTTCCATAATTTTCATATATGTCCGCTCGTAAATGTTTGAGAAAAGGGTATAAAGCTTATCTTGCTTTTTTGTGTTGAACACTAAAGATCCGTAATTGAAAATTGAATCGAGTGCTCGTGGTATATGAGTTTGCCGATGTGTTTAGGAAGAACTACCAGTTTGCCTCTGTTAAAGAAGTTGAGTTTGGTATTGAGTTGATTCCGGTACCACGCCCATTTCTATTGCTCCTTATAGAATGGCTCCGTTGGAATTGAAAGAATTGAAAGCTCAGTTGCAGGAATTAACAGATAAAGGCTTTGTAAGACCCAGTAGTTCACCATGGGGTGCACAAGTGCTATTTGTGAAAAAGAAAGACGAATCGATGAGATTGTGCATAGATTATCAGCAACTTAACAAGGTAACAGTAAAGAACAAGTATCCATTGCCTAGAATTGATGATCTGTTTGATCAATTGAAGGGAGCTACTGTGTTTTCCAAGATAGATTTGAGATCCGGATACTATCAGTTGCGAGTTAAAGAGTCAGATGTCCTGAAGACTGCATTCTGGGCTAGGTATGGTCATTATGAGTTCCTTGTGATGCCATTTGGCTTGACTAATGCTCCTGCCATTTTCATGGACTTAATGAACTGAATTTTCAGACCGTACCTGGATAAGTTTGTAGTTGTGTTCATTAATGATATTTTGATTTATTCTCATGATGAGACTGAGCATGCAGAGCATTTGAGAACAGTTTTATAGATTCTGAGAGATAATCAGTTGTATGCCAAGTTCAAAGAAAAGTGAGTTAGTTACGAGAAGTTGGTTTTCTTGGACATATTGTCTCAGGTGAAGGTATTAAGGTTGATTCGAGCAAGATTTCAGCCATTGTTGATTGGAAGCCTCCTAGAAATGTATCAGAAGTTAGAAGTTTTCTTGGTCTTGCCGGATATTATAGATGATTTGTAGAGGGATTTTCTATGATAGCTACCCCGCTGACAAGATTGCTGCGAAAGGATGTCAAGTTTGAATGGACTGAGAAGTGTCAACAAAGTTTTGATAAGTTAAAAGCATTGTTGACTAAAGCTCCTATTTTAGTACAACCAGAACCAGGTAAGGAGTTTGTGATTTACAGTGATGCGTCCATGGATGGACTTGGTTGTGTACTTATGCAGGAAGGGAAGGTAATCGCTTATGCCTCTAGACAGCTAAAGCCACATGAGAAGAACTATCCGACACATGATTTAGAGCTAGCTGCCATTGTTTTTGCGCTGAAAATTTAGGGACATCATTTGTACAGTGAGAAGTGCCACATATTTACTGATCACAAAAGTTTGAAATATTTGATGACTCAAAAAGATTTGAATTTGAGGCAAAGAAGATGGTTAGAGTTGATTAAAGATTATGAGCTAGTGATCGATTATCACCCAGGTAAGGCAAACGTTGTTGCTGATGCTTTGAGTAGGAAATCTTTGTTTGCATTAAGAGCTTTGAACACTAGTCTAGCCTTACCAGATGATGGTTGTATCTTAGCTGAGTTAAGAGCCAAACCAATGTTTCTTGAAGAAATTTGTGAAGCTCAGAAAAATGACAAAGAGTTGTTAGCCAAAAGAGATCATGTGAGTCAGATATAGAGTCAGATTTTCAGATCAGTTCTGACGGTTGTTTGATGTTCAGAGATAGGGTATGCGTACCGAAGAATGATGAGCTTATTCGAAAGATCTTACAGGAAGCACAAAGTAGTTCTTTGTCTATTCATCCAGGTAGTACAAAGATGTATAATGATTTGAAGAAAATGTATTGGTGGGTAGGAATGAAAAGTGACATTTCAGAGTTTGTTTCTAGATGCTTGATCTGTCAGCGGGTAAAGGTTGAACATCAGGTACCTTCAGGTTTATTACAGCCTGTGCTAGTCCCTGAGTGGAAATGGGATCGAATTACTATGGATTTTGTGACAGGATTGCCGTTTACACCGAGAAAGAAAGATGCAGTATGGGTTGTGATTGATAAATTAACGAAGTCGGCTCATTTTATCCCAGTTCGTATGGATTATTCACTTGACAAGTTGGCCGAGTTGTATATTTCAGAGATAGTCAGACTACACGGGATACCATTATCGATCATTTCAGACAGAGATCCAAGATTTACTTCACGGTTTTGGAAGAAATTACAGAAGGCTTTGGGCACAAAGTTGAGTTTTAGTACAGCTTTCCATCCTCAAACCGACGGTCAGTTAAGAGAGTTATTCAGGTACTTGAAGATATGCTTAGATGCTGTGTACTGGAATTTCAGGGCAGTTGGGAAAAATATTTACCATTAGTAGAGTTTGCCTATAATAATAGTTATCAGTCGAGTTTGAAGATGGCACCTTATGAAGCTTTGTATGGACGTAAATGTCGCACACCTTTGTATTGGACAGAGCTTAAGGAAGATCAGATTTACGGGGTTGATCTAGTTAAGGAAACAGAAGAGAAAGTAAAAATCATCAGAGATTGCTTGAAAGCAGCTTCAGACAGACAAAAGTCGTATGCAGATTTGAAGAGAAAAGAGGTTGAATATCAAGTTGGTGACAAAGTTTTTTTTGAAAGTATCCCCATGGAAGAAAGTTCTTAGATTTGGCAAGAAAGGCAAACTAAGTCCACGTTTTATTGGACCGTTTGAAGTGATTGAGAGAGTCGGACCATTAACATATCGGTTAGCTTTGCCGATTGAGTTAGAGAAGATTCATAATGTATTTCATGTGTCTATGCTACGTCGTTATCGTTCAAATCCATCACATGTGATTTCTCAGACAGAGGTTGAGATTCAGCCAGACATGACTTACGGTGAAGAACCAGTAAAGATTCTAGCTCGAGAGGTAAAGCAATTAAGGAACAAAAGTATTGCACTTGTGAAAGTACTATGGAATAGACATGGGGTAGACGAGGCTACATGGGAACCCGAAGAGGCTATGCGAAAACAGTACCCAAATCTCTTCACAGGTAAGATTTTTGGGGACGAAAATCCCTAAAGGGGGGAGAAATGTAACATCCTAAAATAGGGCCTAAACGGAACAGTGGTTACGAAACCACAAATTGGAGGTAGAAAAATTTATTTTATTATTATTTTGAGGTTCATGATATGATTACATGATTGTGCGAAAATTTCGTGATGAAATTCTATGCATAAAGTGCTTAAGTTGAGGTTAGGGATTAAATCGAATAATTTGCAAACTTGCATTCTAGAAGTTTTTAGTATGAAATTGTTTTGGAATATTAATGAGGAGGTCTTAAATAGAAATTTAACCAATTTTAAGTTCATGGACAAAAATTAGGACATGGAAGGAATTTTTGAAAGTTTAGTAAGGAGGGGCATTTTGGTCATTTGTATATTAAATGAAATAAAATGTGAAAAATAACACAAAATGGTCATCTTTCTCATATGGTTGCTGCCAAATTTTGCTCTCTCCATAGCTAGGGTTTCTTCAATTTTCAAGCTCCATAGTAAGTGAGTCCAAGCCCCGTTTTTAATGTTCTTTACGTTTTCGGAGTCCCGGTAGCTCGATAAAGCTTATGCTAGCAATAATTTAAGTTAGGGTTCATATTTGGAAAAATACCCATAGGTGAAAAGTGTTTATTTTGATGTTTTATGATAGAATATGAGGTCTTAGATTATGTTAGACAACTTGTGCTACTCGGTTTTAGGTAAAAACGAGTAAAAGGGCTTAATCAGTAAAATACCTAATAGTCATAAGTGCATGTTAGAGTATGAATTTGATGCTGCCATAGAAGGGAAAAATAATCAGCATGACATAAAACATAAGAAAATAGGTTGAAGTTTAATTTACAAGATTTGGGGTAAAAGTGTAAATATGCAAAAAGTTTAGGGGTAAAAATGTAATTTTTCCAAAATTTGAGTAAAGGACTGTTTTGATAAATGTGAATATTAAATAAGTTAAATTTGCTATTATAGATCAAGAAGAATGAAATTCAGGAGTAGGTCGGGAAAAGAAAAGTAAAGGACTAAATTGTAAAGTTTAGTCACATTTTGTATCGAGGTAAGTTTCTGATGAAATAAATGCAATATTCTTATATTTTACATTATTATTGTTAATTTCAGAATTTATATACTTATTTTTTTGAGAATATTTAAAGTCGAATTAAAAGTAAGTAGTGAGAGAAAAAGCATTAGGAAGCCCCGTTTGAACCTTAGGAATATTAGGATATTGGGGTTGACAAGACAGGATAGAAATGAGTCATGTAAGTCCATATCAAATATATGGCTTTGGAGACAGGAATGAGCCATGTAAGCCCATATTATATATATAAATATGGCATTGGAGATAGGAATAATTCATGTAAGTCCATGTCGAAGACATGGCATTGGCAGGATATTGATAGACAGGAACGACCATAGTATCCTTAGTATACCGAGTGGTTCAACGGGTCATTGTATATGTTAAATCATAGTGAATTATCAGCAAAAAGGGAAGGTAGATTATATTTATGAATAGTGAAAGGTCAGGTAAGAAAGAAGGTAAGTGAGTAAAGAAGAAGGTAGAAAATGAGAAGTAAAGAAAGTTTATGAGGCTTGGTGACTTGATGTATATTTATTCATTATCTTGAATGTTGTAATTTATTTGCTTGTAAGCTTACTAAGCCTAGTGCTTACTCTTTTATTTTCTTTTTCTTATAGTTTTTATCAAGCCACTCGGGGATCGAAGGAAACGTCGGAGACCCGATCACACTATCGAAGAAATTACATTGGTATAGTTAGACGTTTCGTTTTGTGTATGGCATGTATAGGAACTTGGTTTCTTTTGATATGATGAGATCAATGAATGATGTGTAAATATTTTCTAGTGATTAGCTAATAGAATGGCTGATGATATACATGTTTAATAGTATGTATGATTAAGTAGTAACTATCACATGAAAATTATGAAAAATGTGAAAGTAACTTAAAAACGGATTCAAGTATTAGAAATAACGTGATTTTGAAAAATAACAAAAATTTGTAGAGACATGTTTTGATAGTGAATAATATATGAAATTAAATCTCATTGTGTCTATTTTCATATGGAATATGAAAACAGGTAAAGGTTTTGTATTTTATAAGATATTTGAGTTTTAGTGAAATAGGGCCAGAGCGATTTCTGGATCCCCTGTTTCAAATTTAGAAATTCACCATTAATTTTATAAAACTAATTAGGTAGTGTACTTTATATGGTTAGAATCCTTATTGAATCCAGTTTTAATAGAAACAAACAGTATTGTCATATTAATTTTTTTACAAGGAGAAAAGTGGTTTGTAGTAAGTAGAGGTCAGTGCAGTCAAATTCTGAAACAGGAGTAACTTTAACTAATAAACTGTACTAATTGGATAAACCAAAAATTCTAGAAACAAATTTGTAAATAGATATATGAGTCTATTTTTAGGGAAAATTTACGGAATTGGATTTCGAGTTTCGTAACTCGAGATATGAATTTTTAAGTAACCATGACGCAGAAAAACAGTTTATTCAAAAATTAATATAAGTAGTTAGAATTGTTTAAAAAGGTAAAATAAGATTAGTAACACCTCAAGCTTAACTCCGATGACGGTTTCGGGCATGGGAGCATTACACTCGGAGCCGCTCAGAAATAGACCCCCGAATTTCGTTTCCCGTACTTGCCCCAGCAACCCTTTCCAAAACTCGGAGCATCACCTGGGACAGAGCATCGTCCACGGCCTCTTCCACAAGCTGCTCGTGTACTCATTTTGTATTATCTAATTAAGAATTTTATGAATCAGTTTAATATTTCAGTGTTTATTACAGATGTCTTATGAATAACAGTAATTCAAAGTTTGAGTTTGTTTTCTTTCGCGGTAGCCTAGCTACAGTCTCAGTCTACTTATCAGAGTTTCTATAGTTCCAGTGTTACCCTAACTAAAGTACCATGATAAGGTTTTGTACAAGCATATAACAGATATTTCAGAAACAATCAGAAAGGCTCAGAAAACTTACAGAATTGGGCTGGAGATTCGGTGTGCCACCTTCTAAAGAAAACTAATTTTAGAAAATTGATTTTAATCTTTAAAATCATCTATTTGTAAAGAGAAAATATTGGAAACATTCTCGAAAACAATTTATAATCAAGTTCCTAAAAAAATGATTTTCAAAAACCTTTATTCAATGTTTCTTTAAAACTCCCATTTTTAGACCCATTCCACAGTCGAGTTGTTATAACTTGGCTCTGATACCACTAAATGTAACACCCCAGACCCGGCCCAGACGTTATGGCCAGATCTGACGTGTCACATGGACTTACGACTTAGTATGCATTTGTTGGTTTAAGTGATTAGGGTGGTCTTTGTAAAAACAACAATTGAATGAAAAGCCGGTTTATCAATCTTTAGGCTATCCATTTGTCATGCTTGTTGAGTCTTGAAAACGTTCATTAATTTTGAAAACCCGCGCAGCCTAACACTAGCAGTTTCGACATAGTATAAATATAATCAGAATATAAAACCATAGCGGAAAGAGAAATTTATATAGCGGCCTTATTACAACTTAAAACCCAAAATTAAATCAGAATATAAAAATAATAAAAATAAACTAACTTAGAAAAACCAACTTTGCAGATGATGTGGCCACTCCGAATCCCTCACAGCTCCAAGCCCATTATGGTTGGGGATTTTCTGCAGAGATGAAAATAAAGGGTGAGTTTGGTAAACTTAGTGTGTAACATAACCCAACCATAGCCCAAAACAGATCAAACCTCAGAGTCAGACTCATCGGGGCCTTGGCCCAGTACAGAAATCAGAATGAAACTCATAGGCCCATAGCAGATACAGAACAAATATATCATGAACGCAGAAATCCCAACCCAAAGCCATCCATAACACCCTCGTACCAGCCTTACACCATGTGGGGAGACTACTCGACCCACCCAACCGCTACACACCACAGAAATTGCAGCGAGGATGCCAGATATTGTGACGAAGTCACCAGATACAGATATTATGGCGAGGCCACCAGAACTGATATATATATTTATATATGTGGCGAAGCCACCAGATTGCAGCGAGGCTGCCAGATATTGTGACGAAGTCACCAAAACAGATATATGTGGTGAGGCCACCAGATTGCAGCGAGGTTGCCAAAACGCTTCCTCCATCAATATAAACCCATGTCCCATGCAACAGAATAATATGTCATGGCATACGTACATAGAAATAGGACATCATGCTTTTCAGATAAAATAAAATATCCCTAGGGGTAAAATCATAATTTTTCATGTATAAGGGTATTTCAGTAATTATTACCTATTGCTAGGGTGTCATGCTCATTCTAACGTTTACCAAGTAATCAGAAGTACTTACCTCGTCTTTTTACCAAAATGGGCCTGTTGGCCTAGTGGCCCGTTTTCGACCCATTAAGCCCAAAAATACCGTTGTGCACGAAAATGCACACTCTGCACTCTAATCATCTAAATGCACCATATTCATTAACAACTGTCTCACGAGCGCTCGCACGCTCACGAGTTCACAAAATACCAACGTTTCGGTATTTCGACTTTTACCAATTCAGTCTAAGGGAGGGTGTCATTTACACACCTGGTTGATGACGATTGATGACGATATCTCCCACGCGATAATCTTACGATCGATCACTAACACATTAGACTTACTAATCAACGATAACTACCATAAATCCACGTCAACTAACCCAATCATCACACAAGTTAGTTATTTACGCACGAGGGGCAAAATAGTCATTTTACCCTCCAGGGGTAAATCGGAGTCCTACCCTACAGGGGTATTTTAGTAATTCTTCAACTTATCCCCTTGGGCTTATGGACCCATTGGGACTACATGGCCCATTTCAGCCCATCGCGGCCCGAAATAGCCGTCCTACTGCTAGAGTAATGAGAAATACACACCTGTTAGGAGACTGCAGTTAATCCGCGCTCCCACACTCTTAGCTGACGCCCAACCCAAACGAGCACGCCACCAAGCGATAGGGATTAGCCAAGAAGGGTGTGCCAACTCTCCTCATGGTTTGCTTTATTTAAAGCCATCTCTCCATCTACTCTTATGTTAGCTTCCCGATGTGGGATCCCTCCATCATTAGAGTTTAAAACCAACACCAACTCTTGTCGTCCCAACATAGTAAAATAATCAACCTTTGCGTGCCAAGGGATTCGAACCAAAGTCCTCTCACATGCCAAATCACGCCACCACCACTAGGCCATCAACTCATTTGTGTCATAAGTCCAACACATTAAAATTTAAAGCGCACCTACTTGCTTCCAGATTTATTAAAAAGAAAAACCAAAATAAATTGCAAGAGCCAAGACTTGAACCTTGGACCCCTTGCTTCCTCTATGGCGTCACTTCCTTGTCCCCTAAGTGGCGCTACCTTGCCACTACACCACACTCCTTTTTGTGTCATCTTTTACCCCTTTACTCTTAAAAGCCCAATCGCCAATTGCATCACTTGTTCTTAAAATCAAAATTCCGAAGACTACCACAGATTTAACTTAAGTTCGGGCCTTCCAAAGGCCCACTAACCTACTAAAATATATATTTTAACCAACCAAAACACACCCAAATTTTAAAAAAACACAAAAGCACAGAAAACCCAAAAATTGGGCGTTACATTCTAAGTGCCGAAATCGAACAATAAAGAGAAAATATTTCCCACACTCACATCCAAAGCAAGGTATGTAGCATGATTATTGACGGAGGAAGCTGCACCAACGTTGTAAGTAATATGCTAGTTGAAAAACTTGGTTTAACCATGAACAAGCATCCAAATCCGTACAAGCTACAATGATTGAATGATGGCGGAGAACTTAAAGTGACAAAGCAAGTTGTTGTAGCCTTTTCCATCGAAAAATACCAAGACAATGTGGTGCGCTATGTGGTTCCCATGCATGCGGGACACCTTGTTTTGGGATGTCCATGGTAGTTTGATCGACGTGTAATCCACAACGGATATACCAACCATTATACCTTTAAGCATCTAGGCAAAAATGTAACACTAGCCCCTTTTACCCCGAAATAAGTGTATCAAGATCAAATCAAGCTAAAAGAGACTATAGAAAAAGAAAAGAAACCAGAAAAAAAGAGAAAAATAAAAATAAAATAAAATAAAAAAGGGAAAAGTTAACAAAATTGAGGTAAAAACACGATTTGAAAAAGAAACAAAAAAAAAGATGAGAGTGGCAAAATAAGTGTGTTTGCAAGAAAAATAGAAGTGAGAAAGTCCTTAATGATGCGCCAGCCCATTCTTGTACTTATGTACAAAGAATGCCTTTTTGATGCTAATGAACTTAAAACTATTTTACCTTCTTTTCTTGTGATTTTACTTTAGAAATTTGAGGACGTATTTCCAGAAGAAGTGCCAAATGGATTGCCTCCTCTTTGTGGCATCGAACATCAAATCGACTTTGTGCTTGGAGCTACGATTCTGAACCTTCCAGCCTACCGAAACAACCCAGAGGGGACTAAGGAGATGCAATAATAAGTGCCTGACTTGATGGAGGAGGGATACATACGAGAAAGTTTAAGTCCTTGCGCGGTGCCCGTTCTGTTGGTGCCCAAAAAAGATGGCTCGTGGAGAATGTTCGTGGACAGCCGAGCCATTAACAAAATCACTATCATGTATCATCACCCTATTCCTAGACTTGATGACATGCTCGATGAGCTTAGTGGTGCGAAACTCTTCTCCAAGATTGATTTGAGGAGTGGTTATCACCAATTACGCATGTGAGAAGGGGACGAGTGGAAGACAACCTTTAAAACAAATTATGGTTTGTATGAGTGGCTAGTGATGCCATTCGGCCTCACAAATGCACCAAGCACATTTATGCGATTGACGAATCATGTTTTACGATCTTTTATTGGCCGATTTTGCGTGGTATACTTTATTGACATTTTAATTTATAGCAAATCATTGGCTGATCATATTGAACATTTGTGTGCTATTTTGGAGGTTTTACGAAAGGAAGTGTTTTATGAGAATCTTAAGATATGTAATTTTTGTATTGAAAAAGTTGTTTTCTTAGGTTATGTTGTAAGTGCGGGTGGCCTAGAGGTGGACCAAGAGAAGATCAAGGCGATCCAAGAATGGCCTCGTTCGACAACCATTAGTCAAGTTAAAAGCTTTCACAGCCTTGCAATCTTCTATAGGAGATTCATATCGAACTTCAGCACCATAGCTGCTCCTTTAACATGTATTATCAAGAAAAATTCTCCTTTTACTTGGAATGATGAACAATAAGCTGCTTTTAACAAAATTAAATATTCTTTGACTAACGCTCCATTGTTGAGTTTACCCGACTTTAACAAAACTTTCAAAGTGAAGTGTGATGCTTCAAGGATAAGTATAGGTGTGATCTTGACACAAGATAAATGACTAATTGCCTACTTCAGCAAAAACCTCAATGGGGCTACACTCAACTATCCAACCTATGATAAATAGATGTACGCCTTGATTCGTGCATTGGAAACATGGTAGCATTACCTTTGGCTGAAAGAGTTCATAATACATACGAACCATAAAGCCTTGAAGCATTTGAAAGGACAAACCAAGCTAAACAAACGACATGCAAAGTGGGTGGAATTTCTCGAGTCCTTTCTATACGTGATTAAGTATAAACAAGGTAAAAAAAATGTTGTTGCGGATGTGCTATCACGTAGGTAAGCTTTAATTAATCACTTGGATGCTAAGTTGCTTGGATTTGCATACTTGAAAGATTTAGATGTTAATGATCTTGACTTTGGTGAGATATTTGAGTTCTATGTTCAAAGTGGCTACGACAGGTATTTTTGACAAGACAGTTTTCTCTTTCGAGAAAATAAGTTATGTATACCCCAAGGATCAATTAGGGATGTGTTAGTTCGAGAGGCACATAGTGGGGGTTAACTGGCCACTTCGGTATAGCCAAGACTTTGGCTATTCTACAAGAGCACTTTTATTGGCTGAAGATGTGGTGAGATGTGTTTAAAATGTGCAAGCAATGCTTAGCTTGTAAGAAGGCTAAGTAAAAAATTTAGCCACATGGTTTTTACACTCCTTTGTCGATTCCAGAAACACCATGGGTGGATATATCCATGGATTTTGTTCTAGGCCTTCCTAGAACAAAGAATGGCAAAGATTATGTATTTGTGATAGTAGATCGATTCTCAAAGATGGCTCACTTTATTACATGTAATAAAACAGATGACGCAATATGTAACAGCCCGATTTAGGGCCTAGTCAGAACAGTGGTCTCGAGACCACAAATTTGAAGTTAAAAATATTATTTTATTATTATTTTGATGTTCTAGCATTAACACATTAGTGCATGAAAAATTTGGTAAGTTAATTTTGACGTTTGTGAGCCCAATTGCGAAAAAGGACTAAATCGCATAAAATGTAAAAGTTCTAAATTAATAGCTAAAGGTGTCAAATAGCTAAAGAACCAAAATTGGGGGTCTTTAAAGAGCAAATAGACCCTTAAAAGAAAGCATAGTCGGGCATGAGACAAGGAAATCAATTAGTCAAAGTGTTAGGTTTTAATGACATTAGCAAATTGATTTAAATAAAGAAAAGTTGTCATCTTTTCTTTTCTTCTCCTATACACCACTGAAAATCAGCCATTGAAAGGGGTTTGGAAGCTTAAAATTCTCAGCCACTTAGTTGACTCATAGATCAAGATAGGTAATGCCTTGTACTTCGCCCCGGTGTGGGTTACGGGTATAGGGTTTTACATTTAGTGGTATCAGAGCTATGGTTTAGTCGATTCTAGGATTAACCTAGCGAGAGTGCGAGTCTACCTACACATGCCATAGTTGTATATTGATAGTGTGACAAATCCTGAAGATTTTAAATTTTGCTTTTATATAGTAAATTGATCCTGATAGAGCCACGGCGGATGACGTGGAAAGTAATGCGACGGCTCCTGCTGAAGGGACCGCGCCAGTTGAGAGTGAGCCTATGACTATGGGCCAAGGCAGAGGGGCTAAAGAAGCCTATCTTCGAATGATGGATGCTTGGTACATAGATTTTGTTCGTGCGAATCCAAACACTCCACCTCCCGCACCTCCTCTAATTCCTCAGTATGCCCTGGTAGGTCTGCAAGGTGCGCACATGTTTAGAAGAGAGAAACCTCCAATAGACAAGATCTAGAAACTAGAGGCCGAGGAATACTGGGCTAACCTAGATGATGACCCAGAGAGAGTAGAGTTTTGGCTAGAGAATACCATTAGAGTATTCGATGAATTATCGTGCACACTTGAGGAGTGCGTGAAGTGTGCAACGTCACTCCTACGGGATTCAGCGTATCAGTGGTGGAATACTCTCGTGTCTGTGGTATCGAGAGAAAGAGTAACTTGGGAATTCTTCCAAGAAGAGTTCCGAAATAAGTACATTAGCCAGAAATTCATGGACCAGAAAAGGAAGGAACTCTTAGAGCTGAAGCAAGGTAATAAGACTGTGACAGAGTATGAACGCGAGTTTGTGAAACTCAGCAAGTATGCGCGGGAATGCGTATCCACTAAAGCTACCATGTGTAAGAGGTTTGAGGATGGCCGCAATGAAGACATTCGAGTGTTTGTTGGCATTTTATAGCTACGGAAATTTGTTGCCCTTGTTGAAAGAGCTTGTAAGGCCGAAGAGCTAATTAAAGAAAGGAGGAAAGCGGCTTTTGAGTTGCGGGATTCGAAGAAGAGACAGATGGGGAAATCACATCAGTCTTCATCCAAGAGATCAAGGGAATGTACTACCCGATCGAATGCTTCGATGGGATATTCGAATAGAAACAAGAATCGACAGAACACGATATCTACAGCCCAGACCACTTCAGTCATGAGTGTCGGCAGTGCTCGACCAAATAAGCCGGAGTGTTCGCAATGTAGAATACGTCACTTCGGTGAGTGCCGAGGAAATGAAAGGGGCTGTTTCATGTACAGGTCACTAAACCACTTTATCCGTGATTGTTCTGAGATGAAAGAGAGAGAAAGGAAGCAAGAAGTGAAGGCAAGTAGTGCATCGTTGAGAGGTAGACCACAAAAGAACCTCGGGAGTGGGGCTAGCAGTAGGGGTATGGCAAGAGATACCGTAGTGAGGTCTGAGGGGAAAGCTCCTGCAAGGACTTATGCTATACGTGCCCGGGAAGAGGCAAAGTCTCCCGATGTAATTACGGGTACTTTTTCTATCCACGATATAATTGTTGTTGCTTTGATTAACTCGAGATCTACTCACTCTTACATTTGTATGGAATTGATACCTCATATAAGCATGCTAGTAGAGTCCACTGAGTTTATAATCAAAGTGTCTAATCCTTTAGGCAGATATGTACTAGTGGACCAAGTGTGTAGAAATTGTCCTTTGACAGTTAAAGGTCATTATTTTCCAGCTAACTTGATGTTATTGCCGTTTAATAAATTTGATGTAATCCTTAGGATGGATTGGTTGACTTCTCATAGTGTTGTAATGAACTGTGGGAGGAAAGTCATTGAGTTGAAATGCGAAGACAAAAATGTTCTTCGGCTTGGACCAAATGAGTTGGATAAATTTTCTGTAATAGTATCGTCTTTGACTGCTGTGAAATATTTGAGAAAGGGGTATGAGGCTTATTTAGCTTTTGCGCTGAATACTCAAGTGTCTGAGTTCAAGATTGAATCAGTGCCGATAGTTTATGAGTTTACAGACGTATTTCCAGAAGAATTATCCAGATTACCTCCTATGAGGGAAATCGAATTTGGAATTGAGTTGGTCCCCGGTATAACTCCCATCTCAATTGCTCTATATAGGATGGCTCCAACAGAGTTGAAAGATTTGAAAGCACAGTTGCAAAAGCTAATAGATAAGGGCTTCGCGAGACCAAGTTTTTCACCGTGCGGTGCTCTGGTACTCTTTGTGAATAAGAAAGATGGGTTGATGAGGTTATGCATCGACTATAGGCAGCTCAACAAGGTAACAATGAAAAACAAATATCCTTTGCCAAGAATCTATGATTTGTTTGATCAGTTAAAGGAAGCCACTGTATTTTCCAAAATTGATTTGAGGTCTGGCTACTATCAACTAAGGGTTAAAGAGCAAAATATGCTGAAGACTGCATTTCGGACAAGATACGGGCATTATGAGTTCCTTGTCATGCCCTTTGGTTTGACTAATGCCCCAGCAGTGTTTATAGACTTGATGAACTGCATTTTTAGACCATATCTAGATAAGTTTGTCATCGTCTTTATCGATGACATATTGATTTATTCGCGTGACGAAAGCGAGCATGCGGAACATCTGAGAATTGTGTTGCATGCTTTGAGAGATAAGTGGCTTTAGGCCAAGCTCAGTAAGAGTGAATTTTGGCTTAAAGAGGTCGGATTCCTAGGAAAAATTGTGTCGGGAGATGGGATCCGAGTTGACCCAAGCAAGATCTCAGCTATTGTAGAGTGGAAACTACCGAGGAATGTAACTGAAGTTCGAAGCTTCTTGGGTTTGGCCAGATACTACAGACGGTTTGTAAATGGATTTTCTATGATTGCTACACTGATGACAAGACTGCTGCAAAAAGATGTCAAGTTCGAATGGACAAAAAAGTGCCAACAAAGTTTTGAGAAACTAAAGGCTTTATTGACCGAAGCACCAGTGTTAGTGCAACAGGAGTCGGGCAAGGAATTTGTGATATATAGTGACGCCTCCTTAAATGGTTTAGGGTGTGTGCTCATGCAAGAATGTAAGGTTATAGCCTATGCCTCGAGACAACTAAAGCCACACGAGAGAAATTACGCGACCCATGACTTAGAGCTAGTGGCTGTAGTGTTTGGGTTGAAGATTTGGAGGCACCATTTTTATGGAGAGAAATTTCAGGTATTCACCAACCATAAGAGCTTAAAGTACTTGACGACTCAAAATGAGTTGAATTTGTGGCAACGTTGATGGTTAGAGCTGTTAAAGGATTACGAGTTGGTAATAGATTACCATCCGGGAAAAGCGAACGTCGCTGTCAATGCATTGAGTAAAAAATTGTTATTCACGCTGAGAGCAATGAATGTCAATATGGCTTTGTCTGATGATGGTTCAGTTCTAACAGAGATGAGAGCTAGACCAACATTTCTTCAAAAGATCCGAGAAGCTCAGAAAGGTGATAAGAAATTACAAGCCAAGAGAACTTAGTGTGAATCGGGAATTGAATCAGATTTTTGTATCAGTACCGATGGATGTATAATGTTCAAAGACAGAGTTTGTGTACCCAAGAACAATGAGCTTATTCAAAAAATTCTGAGAGAGGCACATAGTGGTTGTTTGTCCATCCACCCGGGTAGTGTGAAAATGTATAACGACCTTAAGAAAGTGTATTGGGGATCAAGTATGAAAAGGTACATTTCAGAGTTTGTGTCTAAGTGCTTAGTGTGTCAACAAGTAAAAGCTAAACACGAAGTACCTTTGGGTTAACTTCTGCCTATTATGGTCCCTGAGTTGAAGTGGGATCGGATCACTATGGATTTTTTGACGGGTTTGCCGGTAACCACGAAGAAAAAGGATGTTGTTTGGGTTGTTGTAGATAGGCTAACAAAGTTGGCACACTTCATACCTATGCGTATCGACCACTCCTTTGAGAGATTAGCCGATTTGTATGTTTCTGAGATTGTGAGACTACACGGGGTGCCCATATCAATTATTTCAGAAAGAGACCCGAGATTTACCTCGAGGTTTTGGAAAAAGTTACAAGAGGCATTGGGAACAAAGTTGAGTTTTAGCATATCTTTCCATCCGCAAACAGATGGTTCGTTAGAGAGAGTAATTCAGATATTAGAGGATATGTTACGGTGTTTCATCCTTGAGTTTCAAGGCAGTTGGGAAAGATACTTACCCTTGGTCGAATTCGCCTACAACAACAGTTATCAGACAAGTCTGAATATGGTGCCTTATGAGGCTTTATACGGGTGAAAGTGTCGAATGCCCTTATACTGGACTGAGTTGAGAGAGAACTAGATTCACAGAGTCGATTTACTCAAAGAGACTGAAGAAAAAGTTAAAGTGATTCGTGATTGCTTGAAGGTTGCCTCAGATAGACAGAAATCATATGCGGATTTGAAACGAAAAGAAATTGAGTTTCAAGTCGGTGATAAGGTATTTTTGAAAGTATCTCTATGGAGAAAAGTTCCCAGATTTGGTAGAAAAGGCAAGTTGAATCCTCGCTTTATAGGACCTTATGTGGTTGCCGAGAGAGTGGGACCAGTTGCCTACCGATTGGATTTGCCACCGAAATTGGAAGAGATTCACGACGTGTTTCATGTGTCCATGCTACGTTGATATAGATCAGACCCTTCACATATGATTGAGTCGACAGAGGTTGAGATTCTTCTAGACATGACTTATGGTGAAGAGCCGGTCAAGATTTTAGCCCGGGAAGTCAAATAATTGAGAAATAAGAGTATAGCACTTATGAAACTTTTATGGCATAGACATAGATTCGAGGAAGCCACATGGGAACCGGAGGAGTCTATGAGGGAGAAGTACCCGAACTTATTCACCGGTAAGATTTTCGAGGACGAAAATCCCTATGGGGGAGAATTGTAACAGCCCGATTTAGGGTCTAGTCAAAATAGTGGTGTCAAAACCACAAATATGAAGTTAAAAAGATTATTTTATTATTATTTTGATGTTCTAGCATTAATATATTAGTGCATGAAAAATTTGGTAAGTTAATTTTGACGTTTGTGAGCCCAATTGTGAAAAAAGACTAAATTGCATAAAATGTAAAAGTTCTAGATTAATAGCTAAAGGTGTCAAATAGCTAGAGAGCCAAAATTGGGGGTCTTTAAAGGGCAAATAGACCCTTAAAAGAAATCATAGCTGGCCATGAGACAAGGAAATCAATTAGTCAAAGTGTAAGGTTTTGATGACATTAGCAAATTGATTTAAATAAAGAAAAGTTGTGATCTTTTCTTTTCTTCTCCAATACACCACTGAAAATCAGCCATTAAAAGGGGTTTGGAAGCTCAAAATTCTCAACCACTTAGTTGACTCATAGATCAAGATAGGTAATGCCTTGTACGCTGCCCCGGTGTGGGTTACGTATAGGGTGTTACACGATAAATGTTGCTAATCTGTTCTTTAGGGAAATTATGCGTTTGCATGGCATTCTGAGGAGCATTATTTCAGACCGTGATGTTAAGTTCCTCAGCCATTTTTGAAGGAATTTGTGGGGTAAGCTTGGCACCACATTTTTGTTTTCAACAACTTGCCATCCCCAAACCGACAGCCAAACAAAGGTCGTTAATCGAGTTTTATCAACCTTGCTGTATGCCATAATTCGAAAGAACTTAAAAACTTGGGAGGAGTGTCTACCATACATTGAGTTCGCTTACAATCGATCGATGCACTCGACTACCAAGCATTCACCATTTGAAGTAGTATATGGTTTCAATCCCTTAACTCCCATAGATTTATTACCTTTACCTTCTAATCAATTAGTGCATGTAGATGGCAAGAAAAAGGAAAAATTCATTAAATAATTGCATCAACGAGTTAGGGACAACATTGAAAGACAAACCGAACATTATGCTCAAAGGGTGAACAAGGGACGCAAGCGAGTAATATTTCAACCTGGTGACTGGGTTTGGATCCATATGCGTAAGGAAAGATTTCTAGCTCAAAGAAGATCAAAACTCTTGCCAAAGGGAGGCGGCCCTTTTCAAGTTTTGGAAAGGATTAACGAGAATGCCTACAAGTTAGATCTACTAGGTGTGTATGAGATTAGTGCCACTTTTAATGTTGCTGATTTATCCCCTTTTGATGTAGGTGACGATTTGGGGACAAATCGCCTTGAAGAGGGGGGATGATGCGATCCTAGCTCAGGAAGCTATGGCCAATTCCATTGAGTTGCCATAAGGTCGTATTACTCGATCTCGTGCTAAGAAGTTTCGAGGCACTATTGTAAATCACATTGATCGAGCGTGGGGAGAAGAGGTGGTCAAACTCATCAAGCAAACATGGGGCTCAACACCATACGTTCCATACAGCTTTTTGCAAGCTGAATTTTAGCTAAATAATTGTTGGACTGAACTTTTAATATGTTTAGTTTAATTAAGTCAGTTGTTTCATTTTCTCTAGTTGCTTAAATACTTAGTTTAATTAATTAAGTTGTTTTGAATTTTCTTTAGTTGCTTAAATAATTTTGGCATTTAATATGTTCCAGTCTAATTAATTGCTATAGTCATTTAATTTGCTTAATTGTGTTTATAGGTGAATTAATCATTTGAACCAGCTGTTATATGGACCGGCTTCAAAAAAAGAAATAACTTCAGTTGTTATGAAGATGAACTGAAGGCCAGTAGCTGAGTTTAATGGACAAGGAGTTACAAGGAGTTATTTGCACAAGCCAATCAGTTTCCAAATGTTTTTCTCATAATGATAGCTGTTCATCTACACCTTTGGTTGGTTATATTAAGTATTTACACAAAGAGGGTCGTCCGTATGCCAAATGATACTTAATTTTTGAATGGTGTCCATTCGGCTGCCCAAAGGGGAATTAAAGGGCTGTTATGATATCAAGCATTGAACTAAATTTATTTAGCTCATTAGAGCTCATTATTAGCTGATTTGGAAGATTAAACAAGCTGACCATTGCCGTTACAAAAGTTAGAGTTCATCAAAGGTCACTTAGTTTTAATTGGCTTAATTAAGTTCATCAATAGCTCAATTAAATTGAATGTGTGTTTCTATTCGGTTGGGGTTTGTCTCATGCCTATAAATACTTTGTTTCCAGATTGTTGTGGTGACTTTTGCTAAATTTTCATGAAATATTTGAAACTTATGAGTCCAAATCTCCTTGTTCTCTTAGGGACTGATCTAACTTATCAAGCTAGGCTTGTGGCGTCTTTTCTTTCCTTTGATATCCGAACTTATCACTTCAAGTGTGGCGTTCGTTATACCTTTGGTTCCTATCTTGTTAGATAGCAGGTCAAGGCTTTTGTTTGTTGTTTTTTGAACCAAATTACCTTCTAAGTGCCGTATAAATTTTGGGTCAACAATCCCTTATATTGTTGGTTCACTCTTGGCCTTAGCCAAATCTAACCATCTATTTTCCTAAACCCTCTTTGCATCCTTTTCGTCTGAACTTATTCTTCATTTTTCTAGCCTATTTCGCTATCAGTTAAACGACTTACTCAATTTCACTATCGGGCAATCTAAACAGTCAAATCAACACCGAACCAAGTTTGTATCACAACCCTAGTGAAGGTTTTGTGGCAAAGACATGGTGTTGAAGAGGCTACATGGGTACCTGAGGAGGCTATGAGAAAACAGTACCCAAATCTATTTTCTGGTAAGATTTTCGGGGATGAAAATCCCTAAAGGGGGATAGTTGTAACAACCCGATTTTAGGGCTAGTCAGAACAGTGGTTTCAGGACCTCAAATCTGACGTTGAAAAAATTAATTTTATTAGATTTTTATGGTCTATAGTTTCATAGAATGATTTCGTGAAAATTTCGTTCGAAAATTTTGATGTTTGGGCACTCAATTTAGTAAAAAGGACTAAATTGTAAAAAGTGCAAAAGTTGAGTTCTACATGTTAAAGGTGTCCAATTTAGATGTCTTTATATGATAATTAGACCATTTGTTAAGTTAGTGGACAAAAATGGACATGGTGAGATAAAATTTTAAAGTTTGGCAAAAAGGGTATCTTGGTCATTTGGTAAATAAAAGAATAAAAAGGGAAATAAAGCCAAAATTTGTCCATCTTCTCCAACCCTTGGCCGAAAGATTCAAGCTCTCCATAGCTAGGGTTTTGTCATCTTTCAAGCTTGATTGTAAGTACATCCTAGCCTCGTTTTTAATGCTCTTTACGTTTTTGAAGTCGTATTCACCCGATCTTTCCATTTCTACCATTGTTTTGAAGTAAGGTTCACGTTTAAAAATTTACCCATGTGTGACATGCATGTGTTTTGATGTTTAGTGGTAGAAAATGAAAGCTTGATGTGTAATAAACAACTTTTACTAAGTGATTTTTCATGAAAATACCTAAAAAAGGACCTATTTGTAAAAAGATATAAAATGGGTAGTAAAAATCTAATTTGATGAAAAATTGGGGCTGATATGAGCATGTATATGGTTCAGCAAGGCTTGGGTAACAAAGAAATTGAATACATTTCATTTTACGAGCCTAGGGACGAATTTGTATAAAACTGAAACTTTAGGGGAAAAAAGGTAAATTTTTCATAATGTGATGTTTGGACTAATTTGAGTAATGTGAATATTAAATACGTTAAATTTGCTATTATAGATCAAGAAAAACGAAGTTCGGACCTTGGTGGGGGAAAAAATAAGGTGTTTGACGATTAGATCCTTTTCTACTATTTTTGTACCGAGGTAACTTTGTATGTAAATAATATATCGTTATTTACACTTTAATTGCTTTAATATCGTATGGATTGTAATTTACTCTTTGAACATAATTGACAAAGTTCGACAAGTAAGAAAATCCTGGTTGAACCTTAGGAATAGTTAGGATACAAATGTCATGACATTAGGGTTAGCTGAGATTACGTGTAAGACCATATTTAGGATATGGCATCGATACGAGACTTCGTGTAAAACCATAGCTGGGCTATTGGCATCGATATGAGATCCCATGTAAGACCATATTTAGGATATGGCATTAGTATGATACTATGTGTGTGAGATATCCCGAGTATCCTTTAGTATTTCATGTGGTTCAACAGGAAACTTAACAACAATGTTTAAGTTGTGAAAGACTATGGTAAGTTGCAAGTTGGTACAAGTATGTACATAAAACTCATGCTTAATGAGCTCGTCATGTGATGAACCCTTGGTGTGGTATGATTGAGTAAGTTATGATGTTAAGGTTTTAATAACATCTATGTTAAGTTTGATTGTGACATTTTACAATGACATTTATATTAATTTACTTCATGTTAAATTTAAGCTAAAGTGTGTATGATCCCTATTATTGCATAGGAAAGCTAAAGCCTGTATGATGCCTATTATTGCATAGGAACTTACTAAGCTTTAAAGCTTACTACCCTTTCTTTTTTCCTTGTCTTATAGCGTCAGCAAGCTAGCTCGGGGTGTAACCCCCCAAATTTGGGCTTAGAAGTATTAGGTCTTGAGAGCAGTTGGGAAGCTGCTCATAAATATTTAATTGTGTAAGGAAGTGACACAATTGTGTGTTTGGCTTAGTGATTGTGTGCTCTGGGAGTGTCTAGAAAGTCATGGGTTCAAGCTCTGGCTTCCACAAAATTTTGGTTTTTGAGGATAAAACCCCTATCTTTGACCAGTGGGGTTATAAGTTTATTTTGGTAAAGTATGACATAAAAAGCTTGCTGGTCTAGTGGATGGTAGCGTGTGGAGTGTGCTAGTGGTCTGAGGTTTGGATCCTTGTTTGTTCAAATGGAGATTATTTTTACTGTTGGCTACGGGAGGTAGTAGAGTTTGACTGAAACACTGCAGAGTGGAGTGGAGTTTGAATTGTTCATGGAGGGATTGTAGGAGGGAGTTGAGGAGAGATATGAGGAGAGTTTTTAAGAGGAAATCAAAGGGATTTGAAGTGGAAGGGAGTTGGTGTTGAATTTGAATGTTGGCATAAGAAGAATTCGGCTTTGGTACTCCCTCTCCTCATTTTCGGTTCCTACCAATTGTTTGGGGGTTCCTTTCACTCTGGGTTTGGGATGGTCAAATATTGCTTTTCTCTCCCTCTCTATCTTACGGTTTTGGACATTTTCTTTTGTGTCTTTACTTATTCTCTACTCCTCTCTCTTTTTCTTCTGGCACTTTTTCTCTTTTCCCTACCCTCAATTCAGACACTTTTCTGTTGTTTGTTGTTCTCCTTGGCTGAATGTTCCCTCTACTCCCCTCTCTCATATTCTTCAGCTTTTAACTCCTAGTGCTTGACTGGTTCTCTTCTTATCTTCTCTCTCTCTCAATCATAATACATGGCAGAATACTCCTGCCTCTCTTACCCTCACTGTGTCAACTTTCCCTTTATTGCTATCCGTTGTTTCTGTGGTCATTCTTTTCACCGATTTTGCATGGGTAAATCTGGCTCTTGTTTTAAGTGCACATCATTATACTTTCCTTTTTGTTTCTCTTTCGTGTTGATAGTCCCCATCTAATGTATTCTTTGCTACCGATGCTTGTTAGGGGTGGTTTGTTCTAAGCCTCTGCCTCTATCGCATAGGGTGGTCATTGTGGAAATAGGATGACTACATCCCTTCTCTAGAGACAGTTTTACTTTTCAGTTAGTGGTTTACTCTTGGTTCAATCAGTTGTGCGAACAATATGATCAAGGTTAATAGATTTAGTTGATATGCAGATAATAACCGAAGAAGGGGGAAAGATTATTCTTGATCAACGGTTTAGGTATGTAGAGGCTTGGGGGTTCGAAACAAGGTATGTTATAATTGATATTTTGGATTAGTATTATGGAAAGGAGTAGTATTAATTTATTTACCTTGAAACTAATGGAATGTTTGTGGTTTGGATCAAGGCTAGGAATGCTCAAGGGGCTACGTACGTGTTTTTGTAAATAGGTGTGTAATCACACTGCCTTAACCGTAAATCGACAAAAGCCGAAATAGGTGATCGCCAACACTACGCGAGCGTGCACTCACTTGTGTGGTATTTCGAATTCCTAAATGTGGGCATAAGATCATTGAAGCCGGCCATGAGCGATTTTATGGGCTGAGGCCGTCTTCTGCCATTTCTAGGCTATGTGGGCCATACGAGCGTGTAGGCCCACATGGGCCCGCATTATTGGCCTTGGGCCCATTTTCACTGTTTGAATGTTAAGGTTACATGGGTCGCCTGAGACAACTATGACCTTCTGTTGGGTCAGCAAGCGTACCTGAACCCTTATGTGATAAAATGATGATTTTGCCCTTATGTGATAAATGATGATTTTGCCCTTATGTGATAAAATGACAATTTTGCCCTTATGTGATAAAATGATGATTTTGCCTTAATGTGATAAAATGACGATTTTGCCCTTATGTGATAAAATGACTATTTTGCCCTTATGTGATAAAATGATTGAAATGCCCCCATAAGGTAAAATGACTGTTATACCCCTGTAAGATAAGATAACTAATTTGCTCTGCGATGTGTATGACTGTATTTGAGCATGCCACTATATATATGTATGTTGCATCCATGTATGATATTACGATACGATGCATGACATGTTGCATGGCGTTGGGATTGTTATTTTGGAGGAAGTGTACTGTACTGATATGGTTGCACAGGTCGTACAAGACGACTGTGGACCTACTGATGGCTTTAAGCCTATTACTGGCAGCTCTGCTACAATTACTTATTAGTGCCACAACTGGTGCTATATTTAGAGTGTAGGGATGGGTGGGTTGATTTTATCCCCACATAGAGTGTAGGGTTAGACGAAGTGGAGTGTAGAGGATGGATTGGTAGGATTTTCTATTTGTATTCTCGTGATCGACATCGTTATTGCATTGATCATGGTTATTGACCGATTACCACATTTGCTATCTTTATATCTTGTAATGGGCCAAGGCCCTAACTGATATTGAACTGTTGCTGATATGGGCTTAGGACCAGACTGTGTTGTTCACTGTTTGTTTATTATTGGAATTACACACTGGGTTTTCGTAAACTCACTCATTTGTTTTAACTGTATAGGTAATCCCTAATCGTAGGCGGATCGGTGCTGCGAGAGACTCAAAGGTGGCCACACAACCGCTCTTGCTTACATTTTTAACTTTTAATTTATAAGTAGTTTTGTTTGGGTATTTTTATGTAAAAGGCCTCTTTAAGTTTTATTCTTTAGTTGGGCTTTTATTTTTTCATTATTATTTATACCTACTAGTGGTAGGATGTGGGTTTTCAAAATATATGCACGATTTACCAAAATACCACAAATACGCAAAACCATTTCAAAAGCTTCTGCGATAAATGAAATTTTGGAACTTATAACGTTTTAAAGTAAATACTTTTGATAGTGACGTAAGTTTTAAAATTATTTTCTAGATCACAAAGAGGCTAAATAAACATTGGGCTTTTCAAACTTTATCATATTTTACGAAAAACACTTTAATGTGACATCGCCAGATTCAGCCATAACGTCCAAACTGGGTTTGGGGTGTTACACAGGGATTGAAGACGGCCAGAGATCCATTAACACTATCAAATTATCATTTTGGGTACTTATGATTACAATATTTTAAGCTTTGGCATGTATAGGGACTTGGTCGTTTTGTTATGTGTCATATTTGATTTGGCCAAATGTGTTGGCTTTAATGGTTGATAATTCATTCTATAAATGGTCATTTAAATTGGCTAATATTGGCTCAAGTATATATATTCATATGATGATGTTTTCATGGATGTGAGAATTTGCATAGATTGAGTTGATAAGTAGGTGATGTTTGTATATGGTAGATGGTTGCATGTAAATGATATATTGATATCTTGTTTGTGGCTGAATTGGTTGTATGAATATGCTTCGATTGGTGTAGGTTGTTGTTGTCTAGGTTGGTGTAAGTAAGGGTGGCAAAATGGCTTGGTAAATAGCCTTATTTTTGTCCACACAGGTAGACACACGGGCGTGTGTCTAGGCTGTGTGTAACACACGGCTTGTCCTATGGGTATGTGATCCAGCTGTGTGTCCTCTACATTTTGAATCTTAGTTTTGAATTTGTAATGCCCCAAAAAAAATCCCGAAATCCAGAAATCCCGATTTTTTTTTTATTTTCGATTTTGATAAAAATTGTGTTTAATATTCTTATCCAAGCGATAATTTTAGTAGGTCTTAGCTAAGGTTGAGTTTGAATTAAGGGGTAGAAGAAATTATAGTTTAATTATTAAAAGAATCAGGGCTGACAAGCAGGTGGGCTTTTGAATAAATAAAGAAACAATTGGACACAAAAAAAGCCTGTGGTGGAGTGGCTAAGTGATGCCACATAAGGTGTCGTGAGGTGGCGTTAGTAACTAGTAAGGGGGTCCAAGGTTCGAATCCTAGCTTAGTATTTTAAGAGTTTAATTTTGGCCTTCTAGAAGGATGGAAGTGGCGTTAAGATGGACTCTAAGGGGAGTGTTCAAGAGAGAAAATTAAGGAAATGATCTAGGGGTTATCAGGGAGAAAAACAAGGAGATGAGAAGGGAAAAGTGATGGAGCCAAATTGGGAATTGGGAATGGAAAATTCGACTATAAGGGCTATAAATAGGGGCCGGATACAAGGTTGCCAGGCTAATTCCGAAATTCTTCTTCACCTTGTTGCCAGAAACCCCTTTCTCCAAAAGCCGAAAACCCTTTTCTTTTCAAGATCCAGAAAGCCGAAAACCCTTTTGTTTTCTTTTTTTTTTCTTTCTCTCTTTTCTTTCTGCCGATTTATATTCTCCTCTATACAATCTTCTTTGCTGATTTCTTCTTCTACTCTTCTTCTTCAATCCGTGCCAAATAAACCTTATTCACCAAACTAAGGTTGAAAAGCCGAAAAGGGTCGCATTGTCACAGGTAATGCTGAGGATTTTGGAAAGGGTCACTGGGCCCAATAATGGCAACGAAAATCGGGGGTCCATTCCAGAACGACTTCAATCGAACGGGGCTAAGATCTTTAAAGGCATGGCTGGCGTGGCTCCTAAAGTGGCGGAATATTGGTTGGAGGCCACTAAAAGGATAATGGAGGATTTGGACTGCTCACCTAAGCAAAAGTTGAAAGGGGCGGTGTCATTGCTTAAGGAGGAAGCCTACCAATGGTGGCTAACAGTGAAAGAGGGCACCCAACCGGAGCGAGTCACCTGAGAGTTTTTCAAAGCTGCATTCTAAGGGAAGTATGTGGGTGCAAGCTATGTGGATGCTAGGAGGAAGGAGTTCCTAAACTTGACCCAAGGTAATAAATCGGTGGTGGAGTATGAGGCGAAGTTTCTACGCCTTAGTAGGTATGCAAGGGTAATGGTGGCAACGGAGTATGAGCGTTGCGTTAGGTTTGAGGATGGACTTAGAGATAGCCTCAGGGTACTGATAGCTCCACAAAGGTAACGAGTTTTCTTGGAGTTAGTGGAGAAAGCAAAGATAGCGGAGGAGGTAAAGCACACTGAGCGCCTAAACTAGGAGAAGGAAAAGGGTAAGAATAAGAGGGAGGCTGAGACCCCGGGTGTTGGACAAAGGCCTAGGACTAGGGCCAGAATTAATGAGCCAATTAGAGCAGGGCCCCCTACTGCTAATCCAGGGGTGCCACCTTGTGCTGATTGTGGGAAGAGGCATGGAGGCAAGTGTTGGAAGAGAATGGGAGCTTGTTTTGCTTGTGGGTCTATGGAGCATAGGATCAAGGATTGCCCTCGAACGCTAGGTCGAGAGCTAGTAGTCGGTCAAGGAGGTGCTCAGCCACCAAGGGGTGGACAGTTACCGCCAAGGGGTCATGGACAAGCCAGAGGCGGTAACGGCAATGGACGTGAATACGGAGAACCAGGCAAAAATACGAGCCAACTTGAGGCAAGACAGCCAGCTTTTGTTTATGCTGCTCGTCATCGAGAAGACGGGGATGCCCCAGATGTGATAACGGGTATGTTCTTTATATATGAGTTATCTTACACAGCCTTGATTGATATTGGATCGACGCATTCATATGTTGCATGCAATAAGACTAAGTCTTTGGATGATATGTTTGAGATTATTGCAAATGAGATGACTGTGATAAGTCTGTTAGGGCAGTCGGTAGGAGTGAATAAGATGTTTAAGTTTAAGGAGGTAGCCTTAGTAGTCCAAAGGATTACCTTTTTAGTGGATTTGATGTAACTGCCGTTTAGCGAATTTGACTTAATCTTAGGTATGGATTGGCTGGTGAAGCACCGAGCCACTTTAGATTGTGCTGCAAAGCGAATGGTGTTAAGAACGGTGGAGGATAAGGAACTAGTGGTTATTGGTGAATGCCGAAACTATCTGTCGAACTTGATCTCGGCATTAAGGGCCTAGAAGTTAGTACGAAAGGGATGCAAAGCCTTTTTGGCTTATATTAGTGACACGGAGGCTAACAGCCTTACTGTTAAGGAGTTGAGAACAATTAGGGAATTTTCGGATGTCTTTCCCGAGGAGCTGCCTAGGTTGCCACCAGTAGAGAAGTGGAATTTGGAATTGAGTTGTTACCTGGAACAACTCCGGTGTCTGTCGCTCCTTTTCGAATGGCACCAAAAGAGTTGGTGGAACTTAAGGCACAGATTCAGGAATTTTTGGATCGAGGGTTCATCCGACCAAGTGTGTCTCCATGGGGAGCACCAGTATTATTCATGAAGAAGAAGGATGGAACCTTACGAATGTGCATCGATTATCGACAGTTAAACAAGTTAACTGTTAAGAACAAGTACCCACTACCGAGAATCAATGATCTTTTTTATCAGTTTAGGGGAGCTTCGGTGTTCTCGAAGATTGACCTACATTCGGGATATCACCAACTAAGGGTTAAGGAGGCCGATGTTCATAAGATAGCTTTCAGAACTTATTATGGGCACTACGAGTTCTTGGTGATGCCATTCGGGCTGACGAACGCACCTGCCACTTTCATGGATCTCATGAATCAGGTTTTCCAACCCTACTTGGATCGGTTCATGGTAGTCTTTATAGATGACATTTTGGTGTACTCAAAAGATGAGGATGAGCATGATACACACTTAAGGATTGTGCTGCAGACTTTGAGAAAGAAGCAGCTGTATGCCAAATTCAGTAAGTGTGAATTTTGGCTAAGGGAGGTTACTTTTCTAGGACATGTGGTGTCAGCCGAGGGGATTAAGGTGGATGCTCAGAAAATTGAAGCGGTGTTAGACTAGAAAATACCCAAGACGGTATCGAAAATCCAAAGTTTTCTGGGCTTGGCAGGATACTATAGGCGATTTGTTGAGGGCTTTTCCGTAATTGCTGCACTAAGTTGCTGAGAAAAGGGGTATCGTTTGTTTGGACGGACAAGCAGCAAGAGAGTTTTGGAAAACTTAAGAAAGTTTTAACTGAGGCCCCTGTGTTGATTCAGCCAGTGCCAGGGAAAGAGTTTACGGTTTATAGTGACGCGTCGCATGTAGGCTTAGGTTGATTATTGATGCAAGAAGGAAAAGTGGTTGCGTATGCGTCACGACAACTTAAGACTCACGAGGTGAATTACCCAACCCATGATTTGGAGCTAGCGGCGGTGGTGTTCACGCTCAAAATATGGAGGCATTACTTATACGGGGAGAAGTGCATAATCTATTTGGACCATAAGAGTTTGAGGTACCTCCTTACCTAAAAGGAGCTAAACCTTAGGCAACGTAGGTGAGTGGAGTTATTGAAGGATTATGATTGTACGATTGAATACCACCCTGGCAAAGCGAATATGGTAGCCGATGCATTGAGTCGTAGGGCTAAGTCAGACTTGAGAGCTATGCTCGCCCGTTTAAGCTTGTTGGATGATGGTAGCTTATTAGCTGAGCTTCAAGTAAGGCCGGTGTGGGTCGAGCAGATAAGGAGTAAGCAATTAGTGGATGAGACTTTGAGTGCTCGCTTTAAACAAGTGGAGAGTGGGGAGACATCAGAATTTGGGATAAATGGTGAAGGAGTATTGTGTTTCCGTGGGAGAATGTGTATACCAAAAGAAAATGATCTAAGGCAGTCTGTTCTACGGGAAGCACATAGCGGTCTCTACGCAATGCATCCTGGCAGAAACAAGGTGTATCGAAATTTGTATGAACTTTATTGGTAGCCTAGACTTAAGCGCAAGGTTATGGAGTTCGTAGGTAAATGCTTGGTTTGTCAAAAGGTGAAAGCGGAGCATCAGTTGCTTTCAGGATTGCTTCAGCCAGTGAAGATTCCACTCTAGAAGTGGGAAAGGATCACTATGGACTTTGTTAGTGAGCTACCCTTGAAGCTTGCTAAGAAAGACTCGATATGGGTTATAGTGGATCAGTTAATCAAGTCTACCCATTTTGTACCAGTTCACATTGATTACGCGTTGCAAAACCTGGCTAGGCTGTATGTGGCGGAGATTGTAAAATTGCATGGAGTGCCAGTTTCCATAATATCTGATAGGGACCCGTGTTTCACTTCGCGATTTTGGAAGAAGCTGCATGAGGCGTTGGGTACTAGATTGAATTTCAGTACAGCTTTCCACCCTCAAACTGATGGACAGTCGGAAAGAGTGATCCAAGTATTAGAGGATATGTTGAGGGGATGCGTGATTGAGTTCCGAGGTAGTTGGGAGGACTATTTACCCTTAGCCGAATTCGCGTACAATAATAGCTACCAAGCAAGCATTGGGATGGCTCCGTATGAAGCATTGTATGGGCGAAGGTGTCGAACTCCAACATGTTGGATGGAGTTGGGCGAACAGAGAGTTTTGGGCCCTGAGTTGGTAGCCGATACTGAGGATAAGGTAAAATTGATTCGGGATCGTTTGAAGGAGGCCTCGGATAGGCAGAAGTCGTATGCTGACCTTAAGCGTCGAGAAATAGAGTATGCAGTAGGAGACTTAGTTTTTCTGAAGGTCTCTCCATGGAAGAAATTGTTAAGGTTTGGACGAAATGGGAGCTAAGCCCAAGGTTCATTGGGCCATATCAAGTGGTAAGACGGATTGGGCCAGTCGCTTATCAGCTAGAATTACCTCCTAAACTAAGCCAGATCCACAACGTGTTTCATGTTTCCATGCTAAGGCGGTATAGCTCAGATCCTTCACATGTTGTGGCAGTGGAAGAAATTGAGGTTAGGCCCAACCTGACTTTCGAGGAAGAGCCCATACAAATAATTGGTAGAGATGTCAAAGTACTGAGAAGGAAGTCTGTTCCATTGGTCAAAGTACTTTGGCGAAATCACAAGGCTGAGGAGGCTACTTGGGAACCTGAAGAAGTGATGCGACGTCAATATCCTCAACTGTTTAAACAAGGTAAATTTCGAGGACGAAATTTCTTTTAGGGGGTAGAGTTG
The DNA here is from genome assembly GCA_025698465.1 of Gossypium longicalyx. Taxonomy (NCBI): domain Eukaryota; kingdom Viridiplantae; phylum Streptophyta; class Magnoliopsida; order Malvales; family Malvaceae; genus Gossypium; species Gossypium longicalyx. The sequence goes on from CM047003.1 coordinate 61,581,980, forward strand.
TAACGCCCCAAAAAAAATCCTGAAATCCAAAAATCCCGAAATCTTGAATTTTTTTATTTTTAATTTTGTTAAAAATTGTGTTTAATATTCTTATCCAAGCAATAATTTTAGTGGGTCTTAGCTAAGGTTGAGTTCGAATTAAGGGGTAGAAGAAATTATAATTTAATTATTAAAAGAATCAGGGCTGACAAGTAGGTGGGCTTTTGAATAAATGAAGAAACAATTGGACACAAAAAGAGCCTGTGGTGGAGTGGCTAAGTGATGCCACATAAGGTGTAGTGAGGTGGCGTTAGTAGCTAGCAAGGGGTCCAAGGTTCGAATCCTAGCTTAGTATTTTTAGAGTTTAATTTGGCCTTCTAGAAGGATGGAAGTGGCGTTAAGATGGACTCTGAGGGGAGTGTTCAGGAGAGAAAATTAAGGAAAATATCAAGGGGTTATCAGGGAGAAAAACGAGGAGATAAGAAGGGAAAAGTGATGGAGCCAAATTGGGAATTGGGCATGGAAAATTCAACTATAAGGGCTATAAATAGGGGCCGAACGCAAGGTTGCCAGGCTACTGCCAAATTCTTCTTCACCTTGTTGCCAGAAACCCCTTTCTCCAAAAGCCGAAAACCCTTTTCTTTTCAAGATCCAAAAAGCCGAAAACCCTTTTTTTTCTTTCTTTCTTTCTTTCTTTTCTTTCAGCCGATTTCTATTCTCCTCTATACAATCTTCTTTGCCGATTTCTTCTTCTACTCTTCTTCTTCAATCCGTGCCAAATAAACCTTATTCACCATACTAAGGTTGAAAAGCCGAAAAGCCGAATCTTCCAAGTGACGATTACCTTTGACCGAATCTAATGTAAGTGTTGCTCTTTCAATCGATTTTCTTTGCTAGGTATCGATTATTGTCCCTCACTTCTTTCTAATTGACTTTGGTAGGGAATTAGTGTCAGATCTCGGTTTTGGATTCCTAACGATTTGCTTTTCAGATCTGAGAGATATACGTGATTAGTGATCAAAGTAGAAGCTAGTAAAGGCTTGGCGTTCAGGTATGGTTAAGGTGAGATTCTGGATTTTGGTAAAGTATTTGATAAGTATGTGTGATTAATCTTTAAGTGACATCGATTGTAGGTTTGGGCTAAGGAGATCGCATCACGCTTGCTTACCTGGTGTGTACATACACTGCACACACACAATGAATCGGCAATAGCCGAAAAGTCGAAAAGTTGAAAAGCTGAAAAGCCAAAAGTTTGGCTACGGTAGTCTTGCGAGTGCGTGAACACTCGTAAGGGGGAAACCAATAGATTGACTGAGGCCCACGGGCGATTCCATGGACTTGGGTTATGATTTGGCCATACGGGCCGAAATGGGCTAAATGGGCCCAATAAGTTGTTGGGCCCATAATAGGCAAAAACTAAGTATTGATGCTTTGTGATAGGAATTTGTATGTGAGCATGAATATGAATGTGACTGGGCCTAATGGGCCATAAATAGGTGATTTGGGCATAATGGGCCATAAACAGGTGATTTGGGCCTAATGGGCCATACGAATATGATTGGGCTTAATGGGCAGATGCAGGTATGTGAAATTGTTAGGCTTTGTAAGGGGTTTTTGGGCCTAGTATATGATATCCACATAAGACTTAATTAATATATTGAGACCGTGGACAAGTCAAACGGTTAAGGTGTGGCAACGGGTATATGCATGTCTAGGATTGGATCTAGAGAGAGCTTGGTACTTAAGCGGTCTTAATGACCCACCTCCTCTTCTCTGGAATCCTACCTGGTGCATAGTATTTATTCATCTTAGCTCACGGGACTTGTTAACGGGCCAAGATAAGTGAAAACTGTAATTAAGGGAAAATTATCGAAATGCCCCTAAGGGCGAAAATGACCAAAATACCCCTAGGTGTTGAATGTAGGTTTTATTGATGTGACATGCATACATATGATATTCTGCTTAGGTTGCATATGGGTTGGTAATTATGGAACGGAGGAAGTATATGAGGATCGCATGGTTGCTTGACAATCGTGGATCCACCGACGGCTTTTAAAGCCCAATATGTAAATGAAGGTAGTTCCGCAATCGGGCTACCATGGTGTGTGGGTCGGGTGGGTCGATATTTATATCCCCACATGGTGTGACGAGGGATGGAGCCGGTGTGTAGCAGATGGATAATTTGGATGGGATTGCATTGCATGATTGATGAATGATGTTTTTTTGAATGCTTGTTTTTGCCGAGGGTTGTACACACTGAGTTTGTGAAAACTCACCCCCTCTTTTATTTTATTTTCAGGTGATGCTCAGCAGAAGGTTCGATGTTTGGAAGGACTCTGGGTGGCCAGCTAGCAAGATGATTTGGATTTGGGTTTTTTCCAAGCATTTAGGTTTTTACTTCTTTTTAAGTATGTTCTAGACCAGATTGTAATAAAGTTTTCATTGTGTTATTATTACTTGAATTATTATTATTTTCAATAAATTACAAGAAGTTGAACATGGGTTTTCTAAATTATAGTATGTTTTCTACGTTTCTGCAATTAAATTTTTAAATGATAAGTTTTCTTAAATCAAATGTTTCAACAAGGTTTTTGCAACTGAAAGGTGTGTTTTTTTTAAGTTAATTAGGGTTTGTTTTATTTTAAGAAGGGTTTTCAATGAAAACATGGTTTTCGCTAAAACACTTCAATGTGACACACCAGATTCGGCCATAATGTCTGGGCCGGGTTTAGGGTGTTACAAAATTGGCCACACGGGTAGAGAACGGCCGTGTGAGGAAAACAGCCCAGGGACATGGGCGTGTGAAGTCTGCACCTATTTTATGAAAAATTATGAAAATTAAATCGCCCACACGGCCTAAGCACACAGACATGTGACTTGGCCATGTGACTTTTAAATGTTGATAACATCATAAACAGAGAGTTACAGGGATTAGGGATGCAGTCGTGCATGACCACAATGCCTACCAACACGGGCATGTCCCAAAGCAACACGGGCATGTGATCCCTGTTTTGATGAAAAATTTTCCAACTGTTTTAAAATTTTTTGAAAGTTCTCAGTTTAGTTCCAAACCACTTCCAATGTATGTTTTGAGCCTCATAGGCCCATATTAGGGACGATATGAATGTATGCCAAAAGTTTTAAATTTGGGTGGAAATTCATGTCTCAATTTTGAATGTTTGTTTGTGTTTAAGTACGGTAATACCTCGTACCCTGTTCCAATGTCGAATACGGGTAATGGGTGTTATATTACATCATTATTAGGCCAAATCTCATGGCTAAAAAGATATAAAGCACATATGCATCAATCACCAAAATTTACCTATACTTAATGAACAACCACAAAACCTATACATGCCATATAACTAATGTCACAAAGCTTATTAGTACCAAACCATAGTTGGATAGTATGATATGATCTCTGATGACTTCCAACCCGAGCAAGCCTTCGAATCACTATAAACATAGAAAAGATAACAAAATAAGCTATAAAGCTCAATAAGCTCGTATGATAATAACTCATCTCATCAAATAAACACATTTTAAGGCATTATAAATACTATAATATAACTTGTATAATTCCACATTTATGTCATGTATCCATTCACATAGTTAACCAAGAATTTCACAGGTTTATTCATTTCAATGCTTATATGGCTTGAATACCTCTTATCAATTCATTCACATTTAATTGAGCATAAGCAAATAGAAATAAACTAAATTCAATTCAATAGCCATCACATTTATATATATATTTAATTGAACCATATGAATTCTCATAATTTTCCATTTACTCATCATATGAAATTTACTTTTAACACTTACTTGTCGATTTCTGTCACAAATACCTTGATTGAGTCATACCATCACTTGTAACCACGTTTCGTCAACATTTCCCGTTGAACCATTTGGAAATACTAAATGATACTCGAGAATCTCATACACACAGTACTGTACCAATGTCATATCCCAGAATGGTCTTACATGAAATCTCGTATCAATGCCAGTGCCCAACTATGGCCTTACACGAAGTCTCATATTGATGCCATATCCCAGATATGGTCTTACACGTAATCTCAGTAACCCTAATGTCATGACATTTGTATCCTATCTATTCCTAAGGTTTAACCGGGACTTTTGCTCTATCGAATCTGTTTCGCTCATTTTCGTAGTATCGTACTCAATACTATTCACATTTCATTTCAATAATATAGCATTAACCATAATTATATCAATTAAGCATTTATACATATATAAATTAAAACTTATTAAACATACGAACTTACCTCGTTCGCTGTAACGACGAATTAGGTCGAGTAATCCGATACTTTATTTTCCCCCGTTCTAGATCCAAATCTCGTTTATCTCAATCTATATAATATCAAAATTTACTTAGTTAATCATCATTTCATTCAATTTAGCACAATTTACACATTTTGACAAAATTACATTTTTGCCCTTATTATTTCACATTTTTACAATTTAGTCCTTATCACATAAAATCACAATTCATTCAATTTAATACAAATTCATGCTGGTCGAATATTATCCATTCTCATATCAGCTGATATGTTTCATTTATTTTAAAATTCAACCACTAAATTTTCATATTTCACGATTTAATCCAAAATTGACATTTTTACCAAAATTCACTTTACAAAACTTGTATATCTAACAAAAATGATTTATTTTCCATCATCAACTAACAAAATACTCATGCATTCAACAATGGAAACATTCAAATGCTTTAATAGTTTTGAAATCGGAGATACGGGCTAGCTAGATTAAGCTGCAACGATCTCAAAAACGTAGAGATCATAAAAAATGGGACAAAAACCATACCTAATTGAGCATAGATAGCATCGTTGAATATTGGAGCTAAGAAAATGGATTCTTCCCTTTGTACAATCGGTTAGATAAAGATGACAATGAATAAAATGGCTTTTATTTTATTAAATTATCATTTAATAACCAATTAACCAAACTAACCTTAAAATTATTTAATAACTACACCAAATACCACTCCACTATCATCCATTAACTCTCAAATGGTTTACTTACCACTTAGGGACCTTTACTTTAAAGTTCTATAGCTATTTAATACCTTTAGCTAATAGCACAACACTTTTGCAATTTACGTGATTTAGTCCTTTTTACCTAATTAAACATTTAAATGGTAAAATTTCTTTACAAAACTTTCACGTAATTAATCTATCATGATGTAAACCTTATTAAAATAATAAAATAAATATTTTGACTTCAGATTTGTGGTCTCGAAACCACTATTCTGATTTGACCCAAAAATGGGCTATTACAATAATCTTAGTTAAAAATTCACTAAGTTCACTCGAACTTATAAGTGTCTGATTGTGATGCAGGTTTCGATTAATTAGTTGATGCACTAAAAGGGACCAAGCCAGAAATGCGCCAGGGTGGTAGCTCTAGTTGCGATATTATGCATACAGAAGACATTGTAGGGATATAGAAAATTATATTCTACACCATGTTGAGTCCATCTTTATCAAGGTTTTAAGTTGTAATGAGTTGTATACTATACTTAAGTTTTGTTGTATTTAATGAGTTATTCTTTTCAATAGTTGTGAAGAAATAAACAAGATGTTTGTTGTAATTGAGTTACACCAATTTTAAAGTTGTATTAAGTGTTTAGGTCATGTAACACCCAATATCCGGATCCGATAATTTGGGTCCGCTAAAGGGTGTTACAAAGTTTATCTAAGCCATTTTAGTGGCCAATGTAGCCTTTAGAATTCAAGTATAACGTCTAAGCCCGGTTAGGGAGGTTACATTTTAAGCAATTTGAAGGAGAATTATTGTACAAGGTATGGGATCAATTTAGATTGACGATAAAGAAGTGCCCCCATTATGGACTGCCAGAATGGCTCCATATCTAATTTTTTTACAACGGTGTAGACAGGAACATAAGAGCTAGTATAGACAGAGTAGTCGAAGGATCCCTTATACACCACACATATGAGAGAGCATATCAAATTATAAATGATATGGCAATGAACTCATATATGTGCCTAAATGAGAGATTCACGTACAAACCAAAACCTCCAACCGTGAAGCCAATTAGCGATGGGGATAGATTTCAACAAATTTTGGAGAAGTTGAATTAGTTGGACACAACTACCAAACCTACAAGGATAGAGCCATACATGGAAAATTAGTTAGAGGTTGTTAGATATATTGCTAATAGGGCAAGAAACCCTTATTCAAATGCTTATAACCCCAATTGGAACGATCACCCGAACCTCAAGTGGAGAGGTAATCAAGGAGGAGAAAATCAAGTGCAAAATAGACCAAATCCTCCATATCAACCACCTCATTGGCAAAGATAGCAAGAAATATCTATGGGTTACAAAAATGTTGCATGCAGTCAAAAAATCAATTGGATTGAGGAGGATATGCAAGCTATACGTGCAAATATGAATTCCATAAAGGAGCAGATGCGACAGATGATGAGTTTATTTCAAAAAGAATTTGGTCAAGGCATCCCCAATAACACAAAAAACAATCCTTAAAGAGATTGGAAGGAACATGTCAATGTTACCACTCTACGAGCGGGTAAGCAAGTTGACAACTCAAAAGCTCCCATACATGAAGAGGAGAAATCTACTAAAGTTCTTGATAAGCCCGTAAAATATACTAAGCATAAAGAACTGATCGAAGAAGTAGTCGATTAGTAGTTAAACCAAGAACCTCAAAATCGAGCACAACAAAAATACCATTCTCATCAAGGTTAGATGACAAACAAAAGAGAAATAAAGTAGACTTTGTAAGCTTCCTCAATTTGTTTAAATCCCTCAATGTTAATTTGCCCCTCTTGGAACTCATTGATAAAATTTCAAAAAATGTTAAATACCTCAAGGAAATTATGGCTAGGCATAAAAAATTGAAAAAGGGTGAACAAATCAACATTGATGTTACATGTAGTGTTATTATCGCGAAAAAGATACCTCGTTAATTAAAACATCTTGGTATTTTTGCGATTCCAGTAGAAATAACGGATAGGCATTTCATTTGGTTGAACAAATCGACCTTGATGTTTCATTTGTCATTACCACAAATGGAATTCTATGTTTACTTTTCTTTTACTTGTTTGCTATGTAATATTTTGAACTCCTTGGTTTGATTATAAATAATTGTAAGTTCTTTAATTTTCTAGCTAGAATTATATATTTAGGCAATTTTTCTGAACGTTTATGCACCGCTTTAGTCTCTTGTACCAAGCTAGGTCAAGTACATATTTTTATGCACATTTTTTTTTGTTTAGTTTGCTTGAGGGCAAGAAAAAACTTAAGTGTGGGGGTACTTGATATGCGACCAAATGAGGTGGTAGTTTTGGTACATTTTGGCACTTTGTAGGCTTGTTTTCTAGGCATTTAGGACTAATTATGTTATTTTCAACACTAACAGCTTAAGTACAAAAATAAATGTTTTTACACATAAATTGTTGTTTATTGACCTATCAGGTTAATGCACGCCTTACATAGTTATAATGTGTCAATTGAGTGTGCAAGATGATTATTTAGTAGCCCAAGAGCCTTATGGATGATACTCGAGTGGAGTACAAGTTCCAGAGACATAACACGTTAAGTTGAAAGACCAATTGCCACATGTTGATTTCGTCTCACGACAAAAGCATGGAGTGTCTCTACACAGGGCTAAACGTAGAGAGAAAACACCAAGAAAGCTAAAATTGTCCATACAATCAATATATTTCAAAATTAAGACTTCAAATTGACCTAGTTAGTGTAACCTCCCGAACCCAGCCTAGACATTATGGTCGAATCATGGAGATCACATTGGTAACCTACGCGGCACTACTACACCATTGTTCATTGAAAAATTTAAGTACCATCTCTTTTAGGAAAAATCGTGGTTTATCTTTTTTATTTTTAGAAAACATTCATTTATTAAATCTACCATGCTTAGGTCATGTTATCAGAATTTGTGTGGTTTAGAAAACAGTTAACTCAAATTTCCTTATCGATAATTTTATTATCTTTTGTCGCAGCAGAAAATTCGGTATTAACTAATTAATTATTTAAGCAACTGGAACGATAGAAATGTGTAAGTGTACAAAATCGCAACAAGTAATAAAGTGACAAGTAAATGTCGAGTTATCGTACCCACAAGGACTGTGGAAAGAATTATTTATGAATGCAATTTTAAAAACACTTTGGTGAAGAAAAATATTTTGATTTGAAGAAGTGATTAAAAACTAGGATTTAACAAAGTAAAATAAATAAAAATAAAATAAAAGTTCCAGTACACGATTTCAAAAGATGATTTTAATTAAGATGACATAATTGTGTTAGATTAATTACATTTCTTAACTTAGAATTTTTAAACTCATGTTTATGTTGTTACGAATAAATTCACAGAAACTCGGTAATTTGCTAACTTATGAACTTACTTACCTACCAAAATCCATTTATCTCTTGACTATATCTCTATGTCAATTCAATCGATTAAACAAATTCTAATAAGCAAATGTGTTAATGCACATACATACTTATGAAATTAAAATAATATTTTATACATATCTCTATGCCAATTCAAACAATTAATTCAATCTCAAAAGCACATAAAAGATTATGTGAGGTAACAATGTATTTCTACCTTGAAACAGTTTAATCACAATAATCTTGCAAGTTATGTAAGGCTAATGTATTGCTAGATACCATTGCTAATTTAGCCCTTAGCTACCTTAGATGATTAAACATGCACTGATTAAGTATCGTGTCAATTAATTACAATTTCAATCCATTTAAATAATTAATTCATTAGTTGCCTTACAATTGTAATGCAAGAATAACTTAGTCATGGTTTTACTTAATCAAACATCTTACCGAGGCCTATAACAACACAAACACAATTTCAATAAATTAAGTAGACAAATGCAATCAACCTGACACAAATTAAATTTAAGTAAATCAACATCACAAATATTCATAGACATGTTCATCATAACAACAACGAAATTAAAAGGATAGGGAACAAGAATCAAATCCACTGTTTTCTCCGTGGGTTGACTAGTTTGCTCCACTCCTCCTTCTCCACTTGTTCTTGTCAAACCAAGGATTCTATGAACACTTGAATGCTACTCCAAATGGTGGTTGATTGAATCCTTTTCAAGAGGTCAAATCGATAAAGGAATAGGGGAAGAACAATAGAAGGGAATAAAGAGAGAAGTGAAGAGATGAGAAGGGTAGAGATGTGTTTGAAGTGAGCAGCCAAGGGGGTTATTTATAGATTTAGGAGACAGCTAAAAATAGCCAAAATCAGTAGCCAAAGACTCTCCCCATGGTCGGCCACACATGTGGCATGTTTGGAGATTTCAAACATGTTATTTTAAGGTAGGGGCAAATCTAGAAAGACATAAATAGTGGAGGGGCTAGAATGCAATCTAAAGGAGTCTTCAAGGGCCATTTTGCAAGCCAAATAATCAACCAAGCAAGCTGCTTCGGTCAGCATGTGGGACGGTTTCGGGCTGCCCAGTGCTTGGTCGAATCGGTTCAGCTCAACTTGGCCACTTTTCATAATTACTTAATAATAATTTATTTAACCCAAATTAAGCTGGACTAAAATTAAAATTAATTATATTATGAATTAATACACATAATTTGGACCGTCTTAGGCTAAAAACTTAATTTGCCTTGATGTTTCAAAATTGCTTTTCGATTTTGCGCTTCTAGTAGTGTCTGCCGGGCCATTTTTCGCCATTTGCTCAAATTTGTCGAAAATAATCAAAATTAATCAAAATTTGATATAAAATTAATTAAAATTCAACATTTTCATAATTTGAGTGTAATTTAATTATTTTATAATAATTATATATTTTTCGACAAGAATTTTATCGAAACTGCATGAATTTGAGTTAAAAAGGGCATGAAAAAATGTGTCCCGAGTAATGCACAAATTTGAAATAAGTTTCTTGGAAAGACCTTTGAAAAATTTCTTCAGAATAACATTCTTCCCAAAATTACGATTTTAGTATACTTATGCTCAAAAACAAGAAATTTGATATTTATGCTACTTATGTATACATATCATTCAAATTAATCTCAATTATTCTTATGATAGCAAAAATAAACTAAATGCTTCCTCAATAAAGACATGTTAAATTCCTACCAATTTGATTTTATTCCCTTATTCAAGATTAAGTTGCAATCATTAAGTTTAACTTATGCATTTATATATTGAACATAGCAATTTCTCTCCACTAATGTAGGTAGCATAGAAACTTGAATCAATAGGTCTTTAAAAAGGTTGTAACGTGGCTAGTCTAGGGGTGGGTAAAAGATAGGTAAATCTAGGCTAAAAACCCTAGACTCAACTTTAATCAACCCTTCAAAATAATTATCTTCAATTTACCAATATACTTTGCTTTCACATGCTCTTTTGTACATCTATTTTCTTTCAAGTACATATGCTCTTCTTTTGTTCTTTTTCTTTCTTTTCTTTTTTTTTCTATTTTCTTTCAAGTGCATTATAAATAGTATTGAGTCTAGTGCTTGGGACAATTTAAAGATAATTAAGAGAAAACTGATGGCTAAATACTGCAAAGGTTCAAATAAAATTAGGTCATATAGTCTTAAAGTTGGGTTTTAAAGGATAAAAATTCAACAAGGTAGGCTTGAAAGGCTCAAACGGTCCAAACAAAAGTTGCCTAAATCATTTTCAACATTCCATGCTTCCTAGGATTTCGCCTCAATAAACTTCTAGGTCAATTCTAAAGACTTAAACTTTCATGCATGTCTAACTTTCCAAAGAAACTAAAAAGTTTTATGGTATGATTTGCATGCTTGATTAAAAATACATTTATGTCATATTTCAGTTAACGTAACAATTATTGAAATAATCGAACTTTATTCATACTGAACTTTAGCATACTTAACAAAATTTCAAAATTTTGAACAAAATTTCAAATTTCAAATTTCAAATTTCAAATTTCAAATAATTTCAATTTTTCAGTCCCCCCACTTAAGATGAACAATGTCCTCATTGTTAAAAGTGAATAGATACTATACACCAGCTAGGATTATAGAAAAGAGGAGGTGAGTCAATTTGACTGCTTAAGTACCAAACTCTCTCTAGATCCAATCCTAAACATGTATATATCTATTGCCACACTTTGTACTTTGCAACTTGTTCATTTTATTCATGATTTCCACCTCTTATTTTATTATACGAAAATAAAAATTTCTAATAAAACCTAATCCTATTAAATAACCTAAGAACGAAAATAAAATAAAGTCGAGAACCTCCCTTTTTATTTATTTACAAATCCCTCCAAATTCGACCCATCTTTTGCTCAATTGTCTTTGTTTTTGCATGAATTGCTTCGCTCCATCTTCGATAGTGGACTCTAAGGTTCAAATATGAAATCTGGAAACTCAAGTACAAAAATAAATGGGTCATTGTATATTTTCGTAAGAGCGCTTCTCATTGAGTCATCCCATATTTTTTAATATCTCCAGTAAGCTTGTTGCTGCCACTGCATATGTTGTATGATGTCCATCAATTTTGATAGCTCATCTTGAAGCTCTGGGCGAGGCAATTGAGTCCTGAACATTGAAGTTGTGATGTCAGGTTCAATTACTGGTTCCATTGGTTCTACCTTATCAGGGATTTCAACTGACTGCCTTGGTTCGATCTCTATGGGATCTTCTTCTTCTTCAGGATCCTTACTTTCTTCAACTTGTTGTTGTAGAATAGAGTCTCCAGCTATTTGGTAGAGGTTCCAATCTGTTATTGTGCCCTGGCTATAACCTGTCTTCTTTACGTTTGCAAGAATTTTAGCTTTCAAGTACAAAATTGTTATAGTAAAGGGAAAGTAAGCTGGGCCAGAACGTCTAGCGGTACAATTTTGCATTTCTCTCAGGATGATTTTTCCCATATCAATGGACTTTCCAGTTAAAATCTGAGTATAATAAGACCATTCTCTCTAATGAAATTATAGTCTCATGTGAAATGGGCATAAGGCTGAATCGAATGAAATAGAACCATAACTTCGCTAGTGGTGTCAAATATTCCCTGTGGCAAGTGTGAATTCCCTGCTTTGACACAGTCCATTAGAACCTGGAACTGTAAGTTCCTTGAGAATTTCTTGCAGATTTTCAGACTCAATATTGCTATTAAGGAAGAATATTCATCATTTTCGAAATCAGGTAATTCAAAGAATTCATTAATAGTGTTTGAGGTTATTAGTAGCTTGATTCCGCGAACAGAAACTTTCATCAATTCGCTTGAGGTCAAATTTGTGTAAAATTCTCGAACTGACTCCTCATCTACACTAGGTCTTTTCTCACAAAATAACTCTCAATTAAGAGCTTCAGCAATCTTTCTAATGCGCGCCATGAAATCAATATAGTTGCTTTCTTTCAGCGAAAAGTCTTTTTCTGGGTGCATCTGTTGATTCTTAAAAATGTTTTCATATCTCGCTTTGGCTTCTTCACAGTGAAATTTATTCTGTGATTCATCAATTTGGGCAAAGGCACGAGTTCTCTTACGAGGCTTGATTAACCTGAACATAAGATGGAAACAAATATTTTCTTAAAAATTTAATTAGTATAAAATATTAATAATTCAATAAATTGGAAAATTAAATAATTAAATAAAATAAAAATTTAGGAGAAAAAATTGTCTTACCATATTTTTATAAAATTAAGAACTCCAAGAAAATAAATATAAAGAAAAAGGGGTTGGCTTAGGGATGGTTGATGGGTGTCTTGATGGTATAGTGAGATAGGCAAGGGTGTTGGTGTGAGCAGATATGCAGGCAGCAGGCGGCGCTGTTGGGCGGATCCTTACGCGAGCAGCAGGGAATGCCTGTGCCTTGTGGATGTGGGGAAGTGGGTAGCAAGCAGGTGCATCGAGCAGGCTTGATGAGCTACTGGAACTGGACGTGCGGCAGGTGCAGCGACACGGAGCAGGCTGCTAGTGTGCACGGTGTGCATGGGGGCTACTGTATGCGTGCTTGAGCTGCTGGCTGAATGGGGCTACTGCTAGGCGTAAGGGTGATGTGCGGAGCTGGGCGGTGTTGTGGCTAGAGAGTTTGGCACTAGGTGATTTGGTACTTGGTGGGTTTTGGATGCTAGGATTGATGAAGGGATGTGTGAAAATAATGGAAAAGGTGGGTGAAATTTATAGTGAAATGAGTAAGAGTTTAATTAGAATTCTTAGAAAAAAATTAATAATTAAGATATTCCAAGTTCTAATTCTACATAGAGTTAACAAAAATTAATAATTAATATAATGCATATTAAATTATTATTTGCTATTAATTTATTAAATAAAATATGATCAAATTTAAGCTATCCCTAATTCTATGCAAAGTTGATAATAATTAATATATATTAAATAGATATAATTATATATTAATGATTATCATCTTATATATTTTATTAAATTAAAAAAAATTATTCTAGCTACCTTTTGAAAATATTTACAAGAAGAGACATCTAATTTTTAGTATTTACAAAAAGAGCAACCAAAGTTTGAAAATAGTTCAATTAAGTACCTAGACTTAAAGAAAATTTGAAATTGAGTTGCAATTTAAAACTTGGATCAAAATTGACCCTTTTATTTGAAAACTTAAAAATTTATTTTGCCATTTAGGGAATAATTTCTTGGAAGATTATGTTAAAATCAATTCCCAAGAAAGATGGGAGGGGTCACAAGTGGTCCCACTTAAGTTCCAAACTACTAGACATAATTTATTTAAACATGATAATCTCGAAAATATACCCTAAATCATTTATTAAAAAAATAAAAACAAGAAAAATTAAATATCTGATAAAATGAACGAGATTTGATCCCGTTCAATTTTATCTCCCTAGTAATGTTTTAAACGCTGAGCATTAGCTCGAAAATTACCTCCCTTACTTTGAAGTTCGACAACTCCATATGGATAAACTTAGTGAATCGTATATGGACCGGACCAACATGATTTTAACTTACCTGTAAAGAACCTTAATCTGGAATTGAATAACAAGATTTGTTGAGCTGCTTCAAATTCTCAAACCTGAATGTGTTTGCCATGCCATCTCTTAAGTCTTTCCTTGAGTAATTTGGCATTCTCGTATGAGAACATTTGGAACTCTTCTAACTCATTGAGTTGGAGCATCTATATCTCTTTAGCAAGCTTAAGATCCAAGTTGAGTTGTTGGAGAGCCCAGTAAGCTTTGCGTTCTAACACCAAGGGCAGATGATAGGCTTTCCTAAAGACCAACCTATAGGGTGACATCCCTAAAGGTGTCTTGTATGCTGTCCTGTAGGCCCACAAAGCATCGTCCAATCTCGTCAATTCGAACAAACTACCTTATCGAGTATGCTTTTTATCTCTTTGTTTGACAGCTCAGCTTGCCTATTTGTCTATGGATGGTGAGCTATGGCAACCTTGTGCTTCACTCCATGTTTGTCCAGTAACCAATTCAACCACTTGTTCACAAAATGAGACCCTTCATCACTGATGATGGCTCTTGGGTTCCAAATCTTGTGAACACATGCTTCTACAAAAACTTCATCACAACCTTAGAATTGTCCATCAGATATGCCTTAGCCTCAACCTACTTAGAGACATAGTTTACTACTGCCAATATGTACTTGTGACCAAAAGACTGAGGGAAAGGACCGAGAAAGTCAATACCCCAAACATCGAATAATTTTACCTCAACACTATTTAAACATCGTTGTCCATCTATCGTCCCTTTTTTTCCATCTTCTAGGATGATCTTGTGCATGCATACAGATGAACTAATGCCACGAATATCGGCTATGGTCCATCTGATAGCCTTCTTGAATTGTTTCAATACTAGAATGAGTTTCTCTTCTTGCTCAACGGTTAATTCCGCTAAAACAATCACAAGCAAAGTAGAAGCGTTACCTAAATAAACATATTTTAAATGTGAGGGAAGTACCTTTAGTTCAAATTTAGGTGGCTCCTTAATTGACGCTTTTGGTTGGGCAAAATCCCTATTCTCTAACTCCAACAATTCAAAGCAGGATTTTATATTAAATCCTCTTTGATTAGCTTCTAGCAAAGCTAAGTATTCATCCTTCTCTTCATCATTTAGAATGTCTGTTGTCAAAATTTGTTCTAATGGGTCCTTAACATAGTTGAGTTCCTTTTCCATGATTAATTCCTCTAAATCGGAAACTGTGGAGCAATCATCAATTGTGTAAGGAAATCTCATAGACTTAAAAACATTAAATGTTACCTGATCATCCTAAACACGTATAGTAAGCTCGCCTTTCTACATATCAATAAGGGTCCTTCCGGTTACTAGGAAAGGCCTTCCTAGGATGATTGGCACTTCTTTGTCAGCTTCAAAGTCTAGAATAACAAAGTCAGTAGGAAAAATAAATTTGTCTACATGTACCAATATATCCTTGATTTTTCCTTCTGGATGTGCTAAAGATCGATATGCTAATTGAAGTGTAACCATAGTAGGTCTAACTTCACCAATCCCTAACTTCCTAAATATTGACATAGGCATTAGGTTGATACTCGCACCCAAATAACATAGTACCTTACCATAGTATGTTACTCCAATGTTGCAAGGTATGGTAAAACATCCATGATCCTTTAACTTTGGGGGTAGTTTGTCTTGAAGATATGCACTACATCCCTTTGTCAGGGCTACTATCTCAAATTCTCCAAGTCGTCATTTTTTTGATAGGATATCTTTCATAAATTTGATGTAGTTCAGCATTTATTCAAGTGCTTCAACCAACAGGATGTTGATGTAAAGTTACTTTAGCATGTTTAGGAACTGGTTGATTCATCTTCTGTGGCAATTTTGCATCAAACGAAGTTGTTAGTTTATCAAAATTAGCTGGTTCAGAAATTACCTTATCGAATTTTACAGATTCAGGTTCCGGTGAAACTGAAATTTCAACACTTGGTTGAACTTCCTCTAAGTCTTGAGCATCAGCTGGCTCCTTTTCAACTTCAACTATGTTGGGCTCTAATGTCTTTCCACTCCTCAATGTCAACGCTTTACAATTCTTCTTTCTTTGATTCTTTGGATTCTCTGTATCATTAGGTAAAGCACCTTGTGGTCGGTTTCTGAGTTCAGTTACAAACTGGCCCATTTGGTTTTCCAGGTTTTTCAATGTAGCTGCTTAGCTTTGGATTAAGGCATCATTCTTGGTTATGTATGCCTTCAACAAGTTCCCTAAGCCATTGGATGGTTCAGCTTGAGGTTGTTTCTGAACTTTTTGGGTAAAAATAGGTGGATGGGTTGGTCTAGGTTGGGCATATGTGTTACTTGGTCTAGCCTATTGGTTACTCCAAGAGAAGTTAGTGTGGTTTTGCCACGATGGGTTATAGGAATTGGATTGTAATCCTTGCCTTACTCAGCTTTGGTTCTGGTTACCCATGAAATACATGAATCCTAGGTTCGATGGACACTCTTCGAATAGATTTACTTCCCCACAATAGACACAGGCTACATTTTCAAATTGATTCAGTGGTTGTACTTGTAATAGCCTAATTTTGGGCCTAGTCGAAACAGTCATTTCGAAACCACTATTTCGAGGCCGAATAAATTGTTTTTAATGTTATTTTATGTGTCATATCATGATTATATGAGTGCATGAAAATTTTGGTAAAATAATTTTTGCGATTGGTAGCTTAATTGAGAAAAAGGACTAAATCGCATAAAGGGAAAATTTTTTTTGTTTAACTAGATAAATATGTTAAATAGCTAGAGAACCAAAATTTGGGGTCTTTAAAGAGCAAATGTACCCTTAAGAAGGGCTTTGCAGGCCATAGAGAGAAAGAAAGTAGAAAAGTCAAAATTAGGTGTGGTTGGTAACTTAATTTTGACTAGAAATTGAATAAAATAAAACAAAAGGTATCATCTTTTCATCTTTCTTCTTCCCCACCAAAAATGGCAGCAAACAAAGGGGTTTTAAGAGCCTAAACTTTCAGCCACTTAGTTCTCTTGCAAGTAAGTGATTTTGATGATTTTTCTTGATGATTGTTACATTTTTGGGACCCCTAAAGCTTAATCTAGCTATTGAGAGGACTATTTTGCAAAATGGTTGAGAGTATAGGGTTTTTCCATGAAATAATATGTGTTTCCAACTAAAATTTCAAGTAAGAATATGAGTTATGGTTGTGAAATAAACAACTTTTGTAAAGTGATTTTCATGGAAAACACCTAAGAGGGCCATCTTGTAAAAGTTATAAAACAGGCTGTAATTGTATGAAACAGTGGAAATTTAGGGTTATCATAAGAGTAATAAATGGTCATTTAGGCTTGGCTAATAAGGAAATTCGATAAAAATTGGGCCTAGGGGTAAAATGGTCATTTTGTGAAAGTCTAGGGGCAAAATGGTCATTTTGCCAAAAATGTGAATTTTGATTGCCCAAATTTATTTAGTGATTAAATGAGTGAATTTTATCATGTTAGATCAAGAAAAATCGAGATTCGGGCTTAAATCGAGAAAGTACGTGGTTAAGGACAAAAAGAGAATAATTAGCTGAAATTGCATTTGAGGTAAGTCCGTGTGACTAAATAAGCATGTTATCCATATTATTGTTAATATACTTGAATCTATTTTGCTATAATTGTATTGAATTATATGTTTATGGAATAATGTATGAGAAAGTGATGCCAAAAGTCAATAACACTCATGTGATGATAGAATACAGTAGAAATTTGATGGAATATGATATTCCATTGAAACGAGTAAGTTGCACATAAATGATGCAAATATAATGTTACCATGTATTGTACAATTAGTATGGTCTGAATTGTTGACTTGTGTAGTGAATGTAAATTATGAGAATTTATGTAGCAATAACTCCTGGTTGAACCTTAGGAATAGATTGGGATATTCATACCATGACATTGGGTGATATGTGTGCTAGTAGAAGACATGTCTAGGACATGCATCGGCTACATTATGAGAGCCTGTGTAAGACATGTCTAGGACATGCATCAGCATTGAGACAAGAACTAGTGTAAGACCTATTTGGGACATGGCGTCAGCTTGTTGTGTGTCAGTGTAAGACCTGTCTGGGACATGGCATCGACACCGATATATGAGAGCCAGTGTAAGACCTATCTGGGACAGGGCATCAGCCTCAATATATGAAATTTAGTGTAAGACCTGTCTTGGACATGGCATCGAATTTGATGTGCTAACCAGTGTAAAACCATGTTTGGGACATGGCATCGGCATCTTATCCCATGTTTGGGGCTATTGAATATCCTGTAGTATTCCAAATGGTTCAATGGGAGATTTATGGTTTATATCGAAATGAGAGAACTTATGACCATGTGGTGAGTGGTACAGGTACTTACATGAAATTGGTGAGATGTGAATTCAATTCATGTTGTATGATTAGTAAGGAATGAATATAAACATGTTGAGTAACATAGGTATGTATGCCAAGCTCATGAGAAATGATTTCGGTTTATGATGCACATTTGGTGAATATGTAAATAGGTAATTCATGCCTATGAGAATGATTTTGTGATGACCTTGTGATTATAGGTCTATACTTATTATGTATGAATATGTATCTTTACCAATGTGGTGAAAATGAATTAATATGGTGTGATAAACTTAGTATCGTAAATTTACACTAAAACAGTTTTAGATAGCAGCCATAGTCCGACTTTGAAAATCCACCAAAAACTGCGAAAATTGAGTTAGAGGCTGAATAAAATATGAAATTAAATCCTAATGAGTCTAGTTTCACATAGAATAAACAATGTAAGTAAAGGAGTTTCATATTATGAAATATTAAAATTTTTGTGAGACCGAGTCAGAATGATTTCAAAATCCTCTCTCCCAATTTGGGAAAATCATTATAAATTGTACCAAAATAATTATGGGGTATAATTTATATGCTTAGAATTATTAATGAGTATATTGTCAAGAGAAATAGATAGGAACATCATCCGAGTCACGTATTATGAGATAAATAATTTTTAGTGAAGAGGGTTTGGAACTACCAGATAGTGAAAAAGGGGTAACTTTAAGGAATAAACTGTACTAATTGGACAAACCAAAAATTTTGAAAATTTTATAGTAAGAAGATATGTGAGTCTAGTTTCATGAAAAATTAGCAAAAGTTAATTTGGAGCTCCGTAGCTCCAGATATAAGAAATTTAACGATTCTGACTCAAGAACACAGCTTGACCTGAACATAAATAAAAGTTTAATTATGGTTGTATTACCTTGAGAAGCAAGTTGGTAAATTGCTTATGATTTTCATACGGTCTTACTAAGCTATAAAGTTTACTCCTTTCCTTTCCTTTTCTTTAGTGTTGACAGGTTAGCTTGGGGTTGGAGATCGTCGGAGGCAGCATCACACTATCAAGCCATCGCCTTTGAAGTAGTGACCCATATTTGTTAAGTGTTTTTGTGTGAGTGGCATGTATAGGGACTTAGTTTTTATGTTAGCCATTATTATGATTAACCAAAGGTATTGGATTACATTGAGTTACTTATATATGGTCATGAGGTGTAGCCATAGTGATTATGGTTTGTAGGCCTATCTATCTATGCCATGTTCTAATGCTTGTGATGTGATTATGCTTGTTGGCTATATATGGTTGGTATCATGAATTATGCGCATGATGAATGTTTTATAACCAATCTAAACGGTCATGGCCATGAACTAAATGTGTCTTAATATTGGATGCTAAATCATTGAAATGATGTCATGATATGTGTCCTTGGTGTGTATATAGATGTGAAAGATTAATGGTAACATAAAAGGGCTTGGTAAATAGCCTAAGTGTTAGCCACACGGGCAGAGACACGGCCATGTGTCTCAGTCGTGTGAAGGACACGTCTTAGCACATGGGCGTATGGCCTGGTCGTGTGGTTCAATTTATTTTGCTGACATCATAAACAGAGAGTTACACGGCCCGGAGGACACTGGCGTTTTGAAGATACACAGGTGTGTCCTTGTGTCCATACGAGCGTGTGACCATGTTTCATGAAAATTTTTGTAAGTTTTCCCAAAACTCTCTAAAGTTCTCGGTTTAGTCCCAAACTGCCTTTAATGCATGTTTTGAGCCTCAGTAGCTCACGTAAGGGACAATATGCATGTGATGGAATGTTTTCAATTTAAATGAAATTTTATGGCCTGATTTTATGAAATGGTATACGTTTAAGTCTGGTAACGCCTCGAACCCTATCTCAGCATCAGATACGGTTAAAGGGTGTTACATTTAGTGGTATCAGAGCTATGGTTTAGTCGATTCTCAGACTAACCTAGCACGTGTAAGAGTCTAGCTATACATGCCTTAAGTTTTTGATAGTGTGATGTCTCCCGACGCGAATGAGAACTATCTTGTGTGGGCAAGGTACTCTCCAATCGAGCTACACCCGATCACGTCGATAATAATACTAGAGTATTCAATAAAGTGCAGTTATGAAGAGTTGAAACTCGGAAATGTACAACCAAGAATTCGTGAAATGTATATGTACATATTTGTGATATGAAAAACACGAAATAGAATGTGTACATGGTATAATGAGCTTATCGATGACTGATTGATAATCCCATGGTATACATGATTGATTTGTTTGAATGAATACATGTGTTTAGATAACTAATCAAAAATATAGATGGAATGAATGTTCATGTATACTTATTTGAATGAATATGGTTGGCAAATTCACATAGTCTGAGTATAAGTGTTAAATTGCTTGGATTGATTTACATGTTTGTAATGATATGCATACAACGATATGTGAGATGAAAGTATAGATTGGAATATTCTTATCCATGTTTGTTGGGTCTCATATGATGTTATGTATATGACTGGTTTGATTAAATGAATGGGATAAGTAAAGTTACTCAGAATTCATAGAGTGCATGCATGTGTATACTTGTCTAAATGAGATAACTGGAAAGTTGTCATAAAACGAATATGAATGTCGGTCTGTCTGAAATGAATGATATGATTTTGATGGTGTTGCTATGATGATGAAAGTTGTGTTACATGTGTATGTATGTGAGAGTCGAGTCAGAGGCCCTACAACCTCACTCCCTTACCAGAGTGGTGTGTTGTAATGGAATTTTATGAGATTTGCGCTGAATAAACTCACAAGTATGAAACCAAAGAGTTCAGTTGAGAAATATCTATAAACACGATTAGAAATTGAGAATGAGTTGATAAGTAAGCCAGAGCTAGAAAAGTATTAGGTTGACATAAAGATTATGTGAATTACACACTGTTACAATTAGAGAAGAAATGTACTTTGGTAAATCGAATTACTCAAGTATGAGGTTGAGAAAGTGTAATAATATGGGGCTGTGATGACAGAAATAGTTAGAGTAATAATATTTGAAACATGAGATGTCTGAGTATGGAAATCATAGTGAGTAGATGATGACTGTCTCTCTTGATATATTTTAAGAGATCATTGCTCTAGGAAGTATTATAGTGGCTATCTATCTTCTGATGAAATTCTTGTTATATGAGAATGTTATCTGATCTTAATGTCAGACGAAGGCATTGTCGGTTTGACTGGTTTATAATCTGCTTTGCTCTACTTCTCTCTGGTATTCTGTTATATTCAGTCTGATGGGAACTTATGAGGAAATGCACATGATGCTATGATTCTGTTTCTTTAAATTGTCATATTTGATTCTAGTGGGATTAGATGATACTTTTTTCTAGACTTTTTCCCTCTGAGGAATTATCGAGGTCTTTCATATTTTCTTAAGAGGTTGTTTTCGGTCTTTCGATATAGTCTCGTATCTTGGGAATTCTCAATCCTGGATTTCTTTACTTGGTTTTCTTGTTATCTTTGTTCCATCATCTATCAATCATGACTTATGTTCAAAGTGTGTTCTTTAGCTTGCGATAATCATGTCAAGTGTGACTATGCTCCTGATTTGATCATGGTAATGTGGTGATTTTAGTATTTGGATTTCTCTAATTTATGTATAAGGATTTGACATCGGCAAAGGCCTAAGTGGTGAAATTTTGAATTTTAATTGGTATGATAAATCTTTATTTTTCTCAAGTATGTTAATCAAAACTAATGGCTTTAGTTGAGATATAATGGTTATTTGAGCTAATGCAAGTGAAATGGTCTTTGAATAGCATGATGAGTGAATTCCAAATGAGTGTATGATAAAATTTTCATCTTATGAAAGTCGAATGGCTTAATCCATGATTAGCAAAACTTGGACAGATTAGAATATTAGTAACCAAAGCATTTGAACTAGTCTAGTCTACACTTGGGCAGAGACTTCTTGATTTTCAGTGATAGCTGCTGTATGATCTTTGAGAAGATCAGAATGCAAAGACAAACACTTGGGTAGAAAACCCAGAACTTGTACAGAGATTTTGCAAGAAAACTTACAGGAGTAATGTATTATCGATCGAGTTTAGAACTCGACATTGTTGAACCTTGTGTATGAATACTAGAAATGTTGAAAGGATTAAGGATGTATATCAAGTGTCATTAGAATTATCTTCGCCCATGTTGGCAAAAAAATGAAAATGAGAAGAAGTTATTATGGATTTTATGCCTGATTTATTATTGTCTTTGAAAGGGAAAAATGTTATGTGACTTATTGTTTAATGTTTGACGAGATATATAAATCATCTCGGTATATAATGAATTTTTGCTCATCAGATTCATGGAATTTTGTGTCCTTATGATTATTAGATTTCTTGGAATTCTAGTCTCCACTAATCAGATTGAGATCCGAGTTTTATATCATAATTTCTTGGGAAATCTAAAGGAGGCTTTGAAATTTAGAAGCAACTGAGAGTTGAATTGGTAAACAATTGGAATATGTGAAATTATAGAGAGCATAAGACCAAGATGAACTGACTAGTTTCAATTTTCGAATTCGAAAGTTTCATTTTTTGAATTCGAAAAGATTCAAGTAAGAGTGTATTGTAGCATGATGGTATGGATCGGACTTTTGAGTGCATGAACTCTTTAATAGAGGTTAAGGTTTGGTGAAAGCGTCGTATAACGAAGAATCGCTCATGATTCGAATATGAGAAAATAATGAGATAAGTATTAAAGACACAGTCGAGTGAAAGTTTTTTTTATCAATAATTATGGAAGATAAAAGTTTATGTGAATACCAAAAACACTTTTCCGGTAAGATTTTTGGGGACAAAAATCCCTAAGGGGGAGAATTGTAACATCCCGATTTTGGGCCTAGTCGAAACAGTGGTTTCGAAACCACTACTCTGGGGCTGGAGAAATTATTTTTAATGTTATTTTATGTGTTATAGCATGATTATATGAGTGCATGAAAATTTTGGTGAAATAATTTTAGCGATTGCTAGCTTAATTGAGAAAAAGGACTAAATCACATAAAGGGCAAAAGTTTCGTTTTGCTAGATAAATATGTTAAATAGCTAGAGAACCAAAATTTGGGGTATTTAAAGAGAAAATGGACCCTTAAGAAAGGCTTGGCTGGCCATAGAGGGAAAGAAAGTAGAAAAGTCAAAATTAGGTGTGGTTGGTAACTTAATTTTGACTAGAAATAGAATAAAATAAAACAAAAGGTATCATATTTTCATCTTTCTTCTTCCCCACCAAAAATGGAAACAAACAAGGGCGTTTTAAGAGCCTAAACTTTTAGCCACTTATTTCTCTTGCAAGTAAGTGATTTTGATGACTTTTGTTGATGATATTTACATTTTTTGAGACCCCTAAAGCTTAATCTAGCTATTGAGGGGGTTATTTTGCAACATGGTTGAGATTCTAGGGTTTTTCCATGAAAGCATAGACAAGATCCGAAAGTAAGGGGCCGAGGAATTTCAGGCTACTGTAGATGATGACCCGGAGAGAGCGGAGTTTTGGCTAAAAAATACCATGAGGGTATTCGATGAGTTGTCGTGCACACCTGAAGAGTGTGTGAAGTGTGCCATGTCACTTCTACGAGACTCAGCTTATCAGTGGTGGAACACTTTCGTGTCTGTAGTACCGAGAGAAAGAGTGACTTGGGAATTCTTCCAAGAAAAGTTTCGAAAGAAGTATATTAGCCAGAGGTTTATGGACAAAAAAAGAAAGGAATTTCTAGAGTTGAAGCAAGGTGATGAGACTGTGACAGATATGAGCGGGAGTTTATAAAACTCAGCAAGTATGCGTGAGAATGCGTATCCACTAAAGTTACTATGTGTAAGAGGTTTAAGGATGGCCTCAATGAAGACATTTGAGTGTTCGTGGGCATCTTAGAGCTAAAAGAATTTGTGATGCTCGTTGAGAGAGCATGTAAAGCAGAAAAGCTGGTGAAGGAGAGAAGGAAGACAGCCATTGATTCGCGATATTTAAAGAGAAGACAGATGGGGAAGATGCATCAGTCCTCCTCCAAGAGGTCAAAAGAGTTTACTACCCAATCGAATACTTTGGTTGGATATTCGAAGAGAAACAAGAATCGACAGAACATGGTATCTAAAGCCCAAACTACCTCAGTGGCAAGTGTTGGTAGTGCTCGACCAAATAGGCCGGAGTGATCGCAATGTGGAAGACGTCACTTGGGCAAATGTCGAATAAGCGAGAGGGGCTATTTCAAGTGTGGGTCACTTGACCACTTTATCCGCAAGTGCCCTAAGATGGACGAGCGAGAGAGAAAATAAGCGGTGAAAGCAAGCAGTACTCCCTTGAGAGGTAGGCCTCAAAGGAACACCGGGAGTGGGAATACCAGTAAAGGTGCACTAAGAGAGGTCGCGATAAGATCTGAAGGCAAAGCACCAGTGAGGACCTATGCTATACGAGCCCCAGAAGAGGCAGAGTCTCCAGACATGATCACGGGTACCTTTTTTATTCATGATATAACTATTGTCGCTATAATTGACCCGAGATCTACCCACTCTTACATATATATGGAATTAATACCTCGTATAAACATGTTAGTAGAGTCCACTAAGTTTGTAATAAAAGTGTCTAACCCGTTAGGCAAGCATGTATTAGTGGACCGAGTATGTAGAAATTGTCCTTTGGCGATTAGAGGCCATTGTTTTTCGGCCAACTTGATTTTGTTTTCGTTTAATGAATTTGATATAATTCTTGGGATGGATTGGTTGACCTCCCATGGCATTGTAGTAGACTATGGGAGAAAAGTAATTTAGTTAAGATGTGAGGATGGAAATGTTCTTTGAGTTGGGCTAGATAAGTCGGATAACTTGTCTGTGATAGTATCGTCTTTAACAACCGAAAGATATTTGAGAAAAGGTTATGAAGCTTATCTAGCTTTTGTGATGAATACCCAAGTGTCCGAGTCGAAGATTGAGTCAGTATCAGTGGTTTGTGAGTTTATAGACGTCTTTTCGAAGGAGTTACCAGGGTTACCCCCAGAGAGGGAGGTTGAGTTTGGTATCGAGTTAGCTCCTAGTATGACGTCACTCTTAATTACACCTTATAGGATGGCCCCCACCGAGTTAAAGGAGTTGAAAGTGCAGTTGTAAGAGTTAACAGACAAAGGTTTTGCTAAACCGAGTTATTCACCATGGGGTGCTCTAGTGCTTTTTGTGAAAAAGAAGGATGGGTCGATGAGGTTATGTATCGACTATAGACAACTTAACAAGGTGATAGTGAAGAAAAATTATCCCTTTCCAAGGATCGATGATCTCTTCGATCAATTAAGAGGAGCCACTGTGTTCTCTAAGATAGACTTAAGATCGGGCTACTACCAGTTAAGAGTCAAGGAACATGATGTACCGAAGACTGCTTTTCGGACAAGATATGGGCATTATGAGTTTCTCGTTATGCCTTTTGGATTGACAAATGCCCCAGCGTTATTTATGGACTTGATGAACCGTATCTTTTGACCATATTTGGATAGGTTCGTCGTCGTTTTTATTAATGACATATTGGTTTATTCGCATAACGAGAATGAGCATGCGAAGCATTTGAGAATTGTGTTACAGATCTTAAGGGATAAGCAACTTTATTTCAAGTTTAGTAAGAGTGAGTTTTGGCTCAAAGAGGTCGGGTTTCTAGGACATATTGTGTCGGGTGACGGGATCAGAGTTGACCTAAGTAAGATCTTAGCTATTGTGGAATGGAAACTGCCAAGGAATGTAACAGGCAGGATACTATAGATGATTTGTAAATGGATTCTCCATGATAGCTACACCGATAACGAGGCTACTATAGAAAGATGACAAGTTCGAATGGACAGAAGAGTGCCAACAGAGCTTCGAGAAGTTAAAGGCTTTGTTGACCGAAGCCCCAATTTTAGTGCAACCAGAGTCGGGTAAAGAATTTATAATTTATAGTGACGCCTCCCTAAATGGTTTGGGGTGTGTACTCATGGAAGAAGGCAAAGTTATAGCCTATACCTCGAGACAGCTAAAACTTCACGAGCGAAATTATCCGACCCATAACTTAGAGCTAGTAGCTGCAGTGTTCGCCCTGAAGATTTGGCGACACCATTTGCATGGGGAGAAATGTAGAGTATTTACCGATCACAAAAGTCTAAAGTATTTAATGATTCAGAAAGAATTGAATTTCAGGCAACGACGATGGTTAGAGCTAATAAAAGATTATGAGTTGATCATTGAGTACCATCCAGGAAAGGCGAACGTAGCCGCCGATGCTTTGAATAGAAAGTCGTTGTTTGCTATGAAAGTCTTGAACACTCAGTTGACTATATCTAGTGATGGATCAGTTTTAGTAGAGTTAAGAGCCAGACCGACTTTTCTTCATGAAATTTGTGAAGCTCAAAAAGATGACGAGAAACTACAAGCTAAGAGAACTCAATGTGAATCAGAGATTGAGTCAGATTTTCGTGTTAGTACTGATGGGTGTATAATGTTCAAAGATAGAGTTTGTTTACCCAAAGATAGTGAGCTCATTCAGAAGATTTTGCAAGAGGTAGACAGTGGTTGTTCGTCAATTCACCCAGGTAGCGTGAAAATGTACAACGACCTTAAGAAAATGTATTGGTGGTCGGGTATGAAAAGAGACATTTCTGAGTTTGTATCCAAGTGCCTAGTGTGTTAACAAGTAAAGGCTGAACATCAAGTGCCTTCGGGTTTACTTCAGCCTATTATGATTCCCGAGTGGAAATGGGATCGTATCACCATGGACTTCATGACCAGTTTGCCTCTAACCCCAAAAAGGAAAGATGCAGTATGGGCTATTATTGATAGACTCACTAGGTCAGCACACTTCACACCGGTGCGTGCCGACTACTCCCTTAAAAAGTTGGCCGACTTGTATGTTTCTGAGATTGTGAGGCTTCATGGTGTGCCATTATCGATTGTATCTAATCGAGACCCGAGGTTCACCTTGAGGTTTTGGAAGAAGTTACAAGAAGCTTTAGGAACCAAGTTGAGTTTCAATACGGCATTTCATCCGCAAACTGACGGACAGTCTGAAAGAGTAATACAAATCATAGAGGAAATGTCGAGGTGCTATGTTCTCGAGTTCCAAGGAAGTTGGGAAAAGCACTTACCATTGGTTGAATTCGCCTACAACAACTATCAGTCGAGTCTAAAAAATGACGACTTATGAGGCTTTGTACGGGCAAAAGTGCCGAACGCCCCTATTCTGGACTGAGTTGAGAGAGAGTCAGATTCACAGGGTTGATTTGATTATAGAGGCTGAGGAAAAAGTTAAGGTGATTCGTGACTGTTTGAAAACCACCTCGGATAGACAAAAATCCTACGTGAATTTGAAACAAAGGGAGATTGAGTTTGAAGTCGGGGATAAGGTATTTTTGAAAGTTTCCCCGTGGAGGAAAGTCCTCAGATTTAATAGAAAAGGCAAGTTAAGTCCTCGTTTTATAGGACCTTATGAGGTTACCGAGAGAGTAAGGCCTGTTGCCTACCGTTTGAGTTTGCCGCCAGAGTTTGAAAAGATTCACGACGTATTTCACGTATCCAAGCTGCATCGATATAGATCAGACTCTTCAATTATAATTGCACCAACTGAAGTTGAGATTCTCCCAGATATGACGTCTGGAGAGGAACCGGTCAAGATATTAGCTCGAGAGGTCAAACAGTTAAAAAATAAAAGTATACCGCTTGTGAAGGTTTTTCGTATAGACATGGGGTCGAGGAAGCCACATGGGAACCCGAGGAGTCTCTGAGAGAGCAGTATCAAAACTTATTCACCGATAAGATTTTCGAGGACGATAATCCCTAAGGGGGGAGAAATGTAATAACCCGATTTAGGGCCTAGTTGGAACAGTGGTCTCGGGACCACAAATTCGAAGATAGAAAAATTATTTTTATTATTTTTATGAGGTTATGGTACTATTATATTAGTGCATGAAAAATTTGGTGAGTTAATTTTAATGTTTTCAAGCCCGGTTGCGATAAAGGACTAAATCGCATAAAAGGCAAAAGTTGCATTTTAGTACCAAAATGTGTTATATAGCTATAGAATCAAAATTTGGAGTATTTAAAGGGAAATTAGACCCTTTTTAGAGTGCTTGGCTGGTCATGGGAGACAAATTGGTCAAAAAGTCCAAGTTTGGCTGGGTTTGGTGGCTAATTTGACTAAAATAGGAATAAAATAAGAAAAAGATGATATCACCTTCTCATCTTCTTCTCTATCACCGAAAATATCAGCCAAAATAGAGGTTTGAAAGCTCAAAAATCTACAGCAACTTAAATCACCCATAAGTAAGTGATTTTAATTAGTTTTCTTCAAGATTTTTATATTTTTGAGACCCTTGAAGCATGAGATTTCAAATGAGAGTGATATCTCACAAAATGGTCAAGAGTTTAGGATTTTGCCATGGATGTATTTGTGACATATGCTGAGTTTTTATGGAAGAATATGAGTCCTATTTATGTTATAAACAACTTTTGTGAAAGGTGTTAGCATGAAAACACCTAAAGGGACTATTTTGTATAAGTTGCAAAATAAGTGGTAAGTGTGTGAAATAGTGAGAATTTGGGATTGCTCTAGTAGTAAAAAGAGTTTAGATAGGCTTGAAATACGAGGAAATTCGATAAAAATCAATTTTCAGGCATGGGGGTAAAATGGTCATTTTGCCAAGGCCTCGAGGCAAAATGGTCATTTTACCAAAGTTCTAAATTTATGAATGCCTAATTGTCTTTAGTGACTAAATGGATGTACATTGCTATTATAGATCAAGATTTGCAGTAATTGAGCCTAAACTAGGGAAAAGCCAAGCAATCTGACTAAGCTGGCTAATCAAGTACTTTTTGTAAACCAAGGTAAGTTGTAAGTAAACAATACAACTACACTGTTAATACTTGTATTCATATTGTCATTAAATTGATATTGTACGAGTTGTTAAGTTATAAATTGAGAATGCCTTGTAATATTGAGATAGTAGAAATATCCCGTTGAAACCTCAGGATATGAACTAGATATTTGTGCCTAGACATTGGGTGATTTGTGCGCCAATGTAAGACATGTCTGGGACATGCTTTAGCCACATTATGAGAGCCAGTGTAAGACCATGTCCGAGACATGGCATCGGCATAGAGATGAGCGCTAGAATAAGACATGTCTGGGACATGCATCGGCCTCGACAGAGATAGCCAATGTAAGACGTGTTGGTACACACATCGACTAGGAGTGGTGCTAGTGTAAGACATGTCTGGGACATGCATTAGCACGCATAAATGAGAGCCAGTGTAAGACCATGTCTGGGACATGGCATAGGCAATATATCCCATGTTGAAGGTTCATGGAATATCCAGTAGTATTCCAACGGTTCAATGGTGAAAGTTATAGTTCAATTTTGATAAAGAAAGGATGATCATGTTGTGAGTGTTACAGGTACCTATATGATAAGCATGAGTAACGAGCGTAATTTAGAAAATGAGACTCGAGTAGATGATAATGAGTAAGTTAAGTTATGTTTGCCTTTGAGCTATAAGCATGATGGTAAATGGTGAGATTGTAGTAAAGTTATTTATATGCAACTTACTAAGCTTTATGCTTACTCCCTTTCCTTTCCTTTTTCTTTTAGTGTCACCAAGCTAGCTTAAGGATCCCTTAAAGTTAGAGATATCAATCACACTATCAGCTACAATACTCGGTATAGCTTGATTTATATTTTTGAAGGTGGCATGTATAGGGCTAGACTAGGATGTTGGATTAAGAGAATTATTTATGTATTTTGGCTCAAGTCAAAAGCCCTTCACTTTGTATCAAGCCTGGAATAATGGCTATTATTAATTTTGATGAATGCATATAATGTTCTTTCTATGGATGAATTGGTGTCCATTATGATGAAATTTGTATATTGAAATGATCTTGTGTAGGTTGTGCAAAATGGGTGACAAAATGGCTTGGAAGATAGCCTAGTTTGTCCACACGGGTAAGATACACGGGCGTGTGTCTAGGTTGTGCGTGACACACGGCTCACGCCTATGGGTGTGTGTTGTGGACGTGCGTCCCCTGCACTTAAAACTTTAAAGTCATTTTAGTACACGGGCAAGCCACACGGGCGTGTGCCCCGGCCGTGCCATAAAGTCAGTATGCATGCTAGTAGTACATGGGCAAGAGACACGACTGTGTGTCTCAGTCGTGTGAAGGACATGGTTATAGGGCACGAGTGTGTGCTTGGGCTACATGGTTTTGACAGAATGCCCAGGTTTTTAGACACGGGTTTGGGATATGGGCGTGTCCCAAGCATACGGCCATGTGTTCGATATCCACACGGGCGTGTGGAGTCTTGATGCATGAAACTTTTATTTTTAAAGTTTTTTATGAGTTCTCGATTGGGTTCTGAACCACCCCAGATGTATGATTTGGGCCTCGCAAGTCCGTATATGAGGTAGATTGCATGTGAAAAGAGAATTTTTTTTTAAATTGTTTAAAATTTTTTATGGCCCGGTTTTGTATAGTTGGTTGAGTCAAGAAAGGTAACACCTTGAACCCTGTCCCGGCGTCAGATACAGGGGAGGGGTGTTACATGAAAGACATGTCTAGGACTTGCATCGGCCACATTATGAGAGCTAGTGTAAAACATGTCTAGGAAATGCATCGGCCTCGAGATATAAAAGCTAGTGTAAGACCTGCCTTGGACATGGCATCAGCTTGTTGTGTGTTAGTGTAAGACATGTCTGGGACATGGCATCGACACCGATATATGAGAGCCAGTGTAAGACCTGTCCGGGACATGGCATCAGCCTCGATATATGAAAGTTAGTGTCAGACATGTCTGGGACATGGCATCAACTTTGATGTGCTAGCAAGTGTAAGACCATGTCTGGGAGATGGCGTCAGCATCTTATCCCATGTTTGGGGCTATTGAATATCCTGTAGTATTCCAAATGGTTCAATGGGAGATTTATGGTTTATATCAAAATGAGAGAACTTATGACAATGTGGTGAGTGGTACAGGTACTTACATGAAATTGATGAGATGTGAATTCAATTCATGTTGCATGATTAGTAAGGAATGAATATGAATATGTTGAGTAACACAAGTATGTATGCTAAGCTCATGAGAAATGATTTCAGTTTATGATGCACATTTGGTGAAGATATAAATAGGTAATTCATGCCTATGAGAATTATTTTGTGATGACCTTGTGACTATACTTCTATACTTATGATGTATGAATATGTATCTTTACCAATGTGGTGAAAATGAATTAATATGGTGTGATAAACTTAGTATCGTAAATTTACACTAAAACAGTTTTAGACAGCAGTCATATTCTGACTTTGAAAATCCACCAAAAATTGTGAAAATTGAGTTATAGGCTTAATAAAATATGAAATTAAAGCTTAATGAGTCTAGTTTCATATAGAAGAAACATTGTAAGTAAAAGAGCTTCATGTTATGAAATATTTAAATTATTGTGAGACCAAGTCAGAATGATTTCGAAATCCCCTATCCCGATTTGGGAAAATTATTATAAATTGTAAAAAAATAATTATGGGGTATAATTTATATTCTTAGAATTATTAATAAGTCTATTTTTAATAGAAATATATGATAACATCATCCGAGTATTGTATTGTAATATAATTAATATTTAGTGAAGAGGGGTCAGAACTATCAAACAACAAAAAGGGGTAATTTTAAGAAATAAACTAAACTAATTGGCCAAACCAAAAATTCTAAAAATTTTATGGTAAGAATATATTTTAGTTTATTTTCAAGAAAAAATATCGAAAGTTAATTTGAAGCTTCGTATCTCCATATATAAATAATTTAATGACTGTGACTCGAGAAAACAACTTGACCTGAACATAAATAAAATTGTAAATATGGTTGTATTACCTTGAGAAGCAAGTTGATAAATTGCTTATTATTTTCATACGGTCTTACTAAGCTATAAAGCTTAATCCCTTCCTTTCCTTTTCTTAATGTTGACAATTTAGCTCGGGGTTGGAGATCATCGGAGGCAGCATCACACTATCAAGCCATCGCCTTTGAAGTAGTGACACATATTTGTTAAGCGTTTTCGTGTGAGTGGCATGTATAGGGACTTAGTTTTTATGTTAGCCATTATTATTTTATTTTTATGTTAGCCATTATTATGATTAGCCAAAGGTATTGGCTTACATTAAGTTACTTATATATGGCCATGAGGTGTGGCTCATAGTGATTATGGTTTGTAAACCTATCTATCTATGACATGTTCTAATGCTTGTGATGTGATTATGCTTGTTGGCTATATATGGTTGGTATTATGAATTATGTGCATGATGAATGTTTTATGACCAATCTAAACGGCCATGGCCATGAATTAAATGTGTCTTAATATGGGATGCTAAATCATTGAAATGATGTCATGATATGTGTCCTTGGTGTGTATATAGATGTGAAAGATTAATGGTAACATAAAAGGGCTAGGTAAATAGCCTAAGTGTTAGTTAGACGGGTAGAGACACGCCATGTGTCTCAGCCGTATGGAGGACACGGCCTAGCACATGGGCATGTGGCCTGGCCGTATGGTTCAATTTCTTTTGTTGACATTATAAACAGAGAGTTACACAGCCTGAGGACACGGGCGTGTGACCATGTTTCATGAAAATTATCCTAAGTTTTCTCAAAACTTTCCATAGTTCTCGGTTTAGTCCCAAACCACCTTTAATGCATGTCTTGAGCCTCGGTAGCTCACGTAAGGGACATTATGCATGTGATGGAATGTTTTTAATTTAAATGAAATTTTTTGGCCCAGTTTTATGAAATGGTGTACGTTTAAGTCCGGTAACACCTTGAATCCTGTCTCGGTATCAGATACAGGTAAGGGGTGTTATAGTACAGCAAAACTATTAAACCCATTAGTGGTAAAAATTTTAAGCATTGAGGATATTGAGGATACCTGAGATGTGAGTGAAGTAAGAGCGTCTACTTCATGTATTCCAACGACTCGTCTTCCTAACGCTGCTCAATTGGTTGGCCATTGATAATTGTTACTGGCAATCCTCTCGATGATTTCATAAGCCTCATTGTAAGGCTTAGAATGGAGAGCAGCATTAGTACAGATGTCCACTACCATCCTCGTGTGAGCATTTAGACCATTATAGAACGTCTCCAGTTGGATGCAATGAGGGATTCCGTGATGACGACACTTCCTTAATAATTATTTGTACCTTTCCCATGCCTCATACAAGGAATCATCATCCATTTGTTGGAAAGTAGTGATCTCTTTCCTCAACTTAGCATTCTTGCTAGGTGGAAATACTTCATGAGGAATCTTTCTACTAAATCTTACCATGTGGAAATTAAATTTGGTGGCAATGAGTTCAACTAGGCTCGAGCTCTGTCCCTTAGTGAAATCGAAACAATTTTAATCGTAGTGCATCTTCGGGTACTCTGGCTAACTTGAAAGAATCGGTCACCTCCATGAACAATCTTAAGTGCAAGTGAGGATCTTCAATAAGCATTCCAATGAATTGGCCCACTATCTGAAGCATCTGGAAAATGACTGGCTTTAGCTCGAACTATTGTCCCTCGATTTCAGGTCTCCTAATACCCGAACTAAGATCATGAAATACTGGCATGACATACTGTCTTAGAGCTCTATCCCTATCATCAACAATAAGGATAGGATTTTGAGAAGGGTTTGCTCCATTTTCTTGATTCAGATTTTCCAAGTTCATCTCTTCGGTCCTTCTCTGACTTGCTTGTCTTCTTGGCTGTCGAAAAGTTCTTTCACTCTCAGGGTTTACAGGGAGTAAATTGATAATTTGGTCAATACTCATAAACACTTGAAATAAACACAGAAAAATTAATTAAGTTCAAATTGAGCAAGAAAATAAACCAAAATGCAAAATTAACAAATTCACAAATAATGACTTTTAAAAACAATCCTCAACAAAGGCGCCAAAAACTTGGAACGATGGAAATGTGTAAGTGTACACAATCGCAACAAGTAATAAAGTGACAAGTAAATGTTGAGTTATCATACCCATAGAGATTATGAAAAGAATTATTTATGAATGCAATTTTAAAAACACTTTGGTGAAGGAAAATATTTTGATTTGAAGACGTGATTAAAAATTAGGATTTAACAAAGTAAAATAAATAAAAATAAAATAAAAGTTCCAATGCACGATTTCAAAAGATGATTTTAATCAAGATGACATAATTGTGTTAGATTAATTACATTTCTTAACTTAGAATTATTAAACTCATGTTTATGTTGTTACGAATAAATTCACGACAACTCGATAATTTGCTAACTTATGAACATACTTACCTACCAAAATCCATTTATCTTTTAACTATATCTATATGTCAATTCAACTGATTAAACAAATTCTAATAAGCAAGTGTGTTAATGCACATACATACTTATGAAATTAAAATAATCTCTTGTACATATCTCAATGCCAATTCAAACAATTAATTCAATCTCATAAGCACATAAAAGATTACGTGAGGTAACAATGTATTTCTACCTTGAAATAGTTTAATCACAATAATCTTGCAAGTTATGCAAGGCTAATATATCGCTAGATATCGTTGCTAATTTAACACTCATCTACCTTAAATGATTAAATATGCACTAATTAAGTATAGTGTAAATTAATTACAATTTCAATCCGTTTAAATAATTAATTCATTAGTTACCTTACAATTGTAATGCAAGAATAACTTAGTCATGATTTTACTTAATCAAACATCTTACCAAGGCCTATAACAACACAAACACAATTTTAATAAACTAAATAGACGAAATGCAATCAACCTAACACGAATTAAATTTAAGCCATATTAATTAAATTAAACATATAAACATCACAAATATTCATAGACATGTTCATCATAACAACAAAAAAAATTAAAAGGATAGGGAACAAGAATCAAATCCAGTGTTTTCTCTATGGCTTGACTAGTTTGCTCCACTCCTCCTTCTCCGCTTGTTCTTGTCGAACCAAGACTTCTATGAACACTTGAATGCTACTCCAAATGGGGGTTGATTGAATCTTTTTCAAGAGGTCAAATCAGCAAGGGAATACGGGAAGAAAATGAAGAACAATGGAAGGGAATAAAGAGAGAAAAATGAGAGAGAAGTGAAGAGATGAGAAGGGTTGAGATGTGTTTGAAGTGAGCAACCAAGGGGGTTATTTATAGATTGAGAAGGCTGCCAAAAATAGCCAAAATTAGCAGCCAAAGACTTTGCCCATGGCCGGCTACACATGTGGCATGTTTGGAGATTTCAAACATGCTATTTTAAGGTAGGGGCAAACCTAAAAAGGCATAAATAGAGGAGGGGTTTGAATGCAATTTGAAGGAGTCTTCAAGGGCCATTTTGCAATCCAAATAATCAGCCAAGCAAGCTATGTGGGACGGTTTTGGGCTGACCAGTGCTCGGTTGGATCGGTTAAGCTCAACTGGGCCACTTTTCATTATTAATTAATAATAATTTATTTAACCCTAAAATTAAAATTAATTATATTATGAATTAATACACATAATTTGGACTGTCTTAGGCTGAAAAATTGATTCGCCTTGATTCTTCAAAATTGCTTCTCGATTTTGCGCTTCTAGCAGTGTCTACCATGTCTTTTTCGCCCTTTGCGCAAATTTGTCGAAACTAATCAAAATTAATAAAAATTTTATATAAAATTAATTAAAATTCAACATGTTCATAATTTGAGTGTAATTTAATTATTTTATATTAATTATATATTTTTTGACAAGAATTTATCGAAACTGCATGAATTTGAGTTAAAAAGAGCATGAAAAAGTGTGTATATTTTCATGTTTCTAGCCAAATATCATGCTTTGTCCAATTGCAAATAACCCCATAAAAACCAAATTTATATATCAAATATGCATGCATGAAAATCCCTGTAACAGCCCGATTTAGACCTTATTCGAAATAGTAATTTTAGGACCACGAATTCGAGTCAAAAAATATTTTAAAATTGTTTTTTGTGTTTATTATGTGTGAATTTATATCTTTGAAATTTTCGTGATTTAATTTTTTCGTTTGAGTGCCCGATTTAATAAAAGGCCTTAATCGCGTAAAATGAAAATTTGATGGTTAATTGTAAAAGGGCCGAATTGAATGTGTCTTTATAGATGGAAGCATTTAAAATTCAATTTGACCATGGGAATATGATATGGACGGTTGTAGCCTTAATGAATGTGGTTTAGTTATTAAATTTTAAAGGTTAGATATGTAAAATGGCAAATAATATATATGATATAATATAACATAATTAAAAGCCATGTTCATATGTTCATATTTTGACCGAAATAATAAAAATAAGGAAAAGAAACAAAAGCTTAGGGTATTTAGCCATTAGCAAGCTTGATTTAAGGTGTGTTTTAGCTCGATTTTTTATAATTTTTACGTTTTTGAGATCGTTGCAGTGTACTGTACAAAGCCCATGCTTGAATTTTTTATTTTGATGAATATTTTGAGTTATTTCATTGATGAATATTTGAGCTTTGTGATGTTAGTTGATGAAATATGAAAGATATGTTTTGGATTAACATGTTTTGTATTGGAATTTTTGATGATTTTGAGTAATTGGGCTAATTTGTAAAAATGATAAATTCAGGGACTAAAATGTGAAATAAATGAAATGTGTGGACCTGTATAAGGAAGATGAATATTCGGCCTAAGCATGGTATATTTAAATTTTGCATGTTTTGTTTTTTGTGCAATTTGGACTAAATTGTAAAAAGTGTAAAATGTCAGGGGTAAAATAGTAGTTTACACATTTATGTGTTTTTGGATTAAACTGAGTGAAAAATATGTTTTAATGAGTTTAATTTGAATATATTTAGATCAAGAACCAAAGAAATCAGATTTGGATCGGGGGAAAACTAAAGTTGTCAATTAGCCGTTCCGTTCCAATTTTCATCGTCCGAGGTAAGTTTATAAGCAAATAAATATTGTTAATTTTAATTATATACGAGTTTATATGCTGAAATTAAATTATGTGAGATTATATATGTGAAAGCCAAATGTATATATGCTTGGGAACTAAGTTTACGAGCTCGATTGGACCAAATTACAACATCTGAAAGCCCCGTACGAACCTTAGGGATAGCTAGGATACATATATCATGACATAGGATTTCCAATATGTGTTCTCGTGTAAGACCACGTCTGGGACGTTGGCATCGATATATGTGGTTACGTGTAAGACCATGTCTGGGATATCAGCATCGTATTTGATTCGTGTAAGACCCTGTCTGAGACAGTGGCACCGATATGAGATAGCATGTAAGACCTCGTTTGGGATGATGGCATTGTATGATATATGTGATTATCCGAGTATCCTATTCAATTCTGAATGGTTCAATGGGCAATGATAGTTGTGATTGAATGTGTAAAACGAGCTAAAGTGATCAGGTATATAATAGCTTATTACCTATTTGAAATAAGGTAAGTAGATTACTTAATATGTGTTGCAAATAATGTATGATGCAAATGAAAGATGTATGTGCATACGGAAAGTGTATACGGCCTTTTTGATTATATAATGTGAATATTTATGAAATGATTCATGAATATATGTATATGAGTTTATGTATATTCGGTCAAGGTAAATTTGTATATAAAAGTATATGATATATATGAAATTATGATCTTAAAAATAAATGTGATTATGATAGTATAAATTAATTTGGTTATGTTGAGTTGATATTAACATTGAATTATTTATTTGCTTATGACTTACTAAGCTAAGATAGCTTACTCTGCGTGTGTTTATGTTTGCCTCTATTTTATAGATTTTGGAGATTAGTTACGAGCTCGGGGATCGTCAACAAAGTCTATCACACTATCGATTGTTTTTAGTCCATTATAAGTTTAAACTTGATATTTTTGGCATGTATAAGCTAGGTTATGTTTGGTTAAGCTTGAAGTTGTGTATATATTAATCCATGTGAAAATGGCTAATATCTATGAGAGTATATAAAACTTTAGACAAGTTTATATATGTTTTATGTATTGAAAATGGTTGGTGATTTTGGATGTGGTTTGATTAAATCAGCATGGTATATACATAAGTATGTTTGGTTGATTCGACTATGGTTCATGCTAAGATAAAATATACATGTAAACTTGGTTGTTATGTATGGTTAAGGTGTTATATGTGATTTGGCATTAAAGGTTATTTGGTTATATCTGAACATGGCAGGAGTTTATTTTGACATGTTTATTATATGGTATGTAAGTTTTGTATTTTGGATATATATATCTATATTTGGTTAATGACTTATAGTTGAAAAGTATAATTTGTAATATGAATTGGTTTGGAAATCATTTATAATGTACTTGTGTATTCGGTTATATGTTAAAAATATATGTCAAGATTATAATCAACTTTGTGATTCGACAATGATTGTTTAAGAGGTAAAATAATGATGAGTACATTGTTGATTGTGTAATGGCTATTTTGATACGGTTTGTAATGGCAAGGTATGAATATATTTCATGAATAAATGGTTGGACACTTGGGCTAGTATATCATGTATATATATTAAGGTTAATTAATTATGAAATGGTATATTTAGTTAAGGTTTCATTACGTAAGGCATGATCTTATGTGATTAATTCGATAGCTGAGTAGGTGTGAAGTGAATTGGTCGTGTATATGTAATTTGGTATAATGTTTAGACATAATTCATCGCCTGTGAATTAGATATAAAAAGAATTTTCATTTGTGTTCGAAAATAACTAATGATGATATGGTGAAATGTGCTTGAACTTGGTAAAATATGCAAAAATACCTGACCA
Organism: Gossypium longicalyx; assembly: GCA_025698465.1. NCBI lineage: Eukaryota > Viridiplantae > Streptophyta > Magnoliopsida > Malvales > Malvaceae > Gossypium > Gossypium longicalyx. Next base: position 61,621,108 of record CM047003.1, read on the forward strand.
TATAGTGACATATGTTTATGTCTCTTATTTGTTTGGTTGTATATTAAGCCGTAGATATAACTTGCAATAATGCTCTATTTGAATGTGCTTAAGTATATATATATGATATGATTAGCAATTTATATATGAAATAGACATTTACGAATGGAGGTATTGAAACATGATGGGTATATGAAATGAAACATGAATGATTATTATATAGAAATTTGAATGTTATGATTATTGGTCGTATGGTTTAGCTATTGGAATAATAAAGTATATGTGTTATGATATGATGTTTATTAGTTGGTTCAAATAAGTGATTAAATAAAATATGTGTGAATGTGACTTATATGATTGTATTGAATTGTGTTTGGTCGGTAATGCCTCATAACCCTAATTCGACGACGGATACGGGTGAGAGGTGTTACATTTTATTGGTATCAGAGCTACAGTTTAGTCGATTTTAGGACTAACGTAGCGTGTGTGAGTCTAGCTATACATGCCATATTATATACTGGGAAAGTGTGATGACTTTTGACATTTAAAAATGTGTTTTTCTATAGTAAATGGATCCCGATAGAGCTATAGCTGATGATGTCGAGAGTATAGCGCCTACCCCCACGCAAGGGACAGCACCGGTTGATTCTCGACCTACTTCGAGTAACCAAGAGGGAAAGGCTAAACAAGCCTTTTACCAAATGATGAACGACTGGTTTACTCAGTATATCCAGACTAATCCAGCTGTACAACAACCTCCACCCTCGACTAATCCTTCTCCTATACCTGCTATACCTCAAGTGAGTGATCTGTTAAGATTACATAAGCCTCTAGTTGATAAAATTAGAAAACACGAGGCTGAAGATTTCAAAGCTACTGATGATGATGATGTTGAGTGAGCTGAATTCTGGCTTGATAATACTATCTACGTGTTTGATGAGTTATCTTGTACCCCAGATGAATGTCTAAAATGTGCTATATCTTTGTTACGAGACATCACATATCACTGGTGGAATACACTAGTATCGGTGGTTCCAAAAGAATGGGTGACCTGGGACTTCTTTCAGATTGAGTTTCGTAAGAAATATATCAACCAGAGATTTATCGACCAGAAGCGCAAAGAATTTCTGGAATTGAAATAGGGTCGCATGACTGTGACAGAATATGAGTGGAAATTTGTGAGACACAGTCGATATGCCCGAGACTGTGTTTTGACCGAAGCCATAATCTGTAAAAGATTCAAAGACGGGTTGAATGAATACATTAAACTGCTAGTTGGCATACTTGAAATAAAAGAGTTCGTAGTACTGGTTGAGCGAGCGTGCAAGTCCGAAGAGCTCAGGAAAGAGAAAAGAAAAGCTGACTTTGAAGCTAGAGATTTTCTTAAAAGATCATCGGGTAAAACTTTCCAGTCGATATCAAAGAGATTCCAGGATGATTCTAGCCATTCAAAGGCTACTGCGGGTTATACTAAACGTGATCGAGATAGACCACCTGTGAGCTTGAGAGCTACCTCAGTAGCTAGTGTTGGTAATGTTAGATTGAATCAACCCGAGTGTAAACATTATGGTAAATGACATCCTGGCAGTTGTAGATTGCATGATCGGGTCTATTTTAAATGTGGATCGACAAATCATTTTATTCGTGAATGCCCTGAGTTAGCTGAACAAAATCCAGTACAGAATACGAGATCAGGTAACACTGCGGCTCGAGGTAGACCACCCAGAAATACAGGTAATGTAAGTAGAAGTCAGAGAGGGACTAAAGATACAATAGTTAGATCCAAGACTCGTGCACCTGCCAGAGCCTATGCTATACGCGCACGTGAGGAGGCTTCATCCCCCGATGTTATTACTGGTACATTCACTCTCTATGATACTAGTGTAATTGCATTGATTGATCCTGGTTCAACTCATTCTTATGTGTGTGAGACTTTAGTATTCAGTAAGACTTTGCTTGTTGAGTCTACTGAGTTTGTGATTAGAGTACCGAACCCCTTGGGCCGGCGTGTTCTGGTTGATAAAGTGTGTAAGAATTGTCCTTTGATGATTCGAGATTTGTGTTTTTCGACTGATTTGATGTTGTTGCCATTCGACGAGTTTGATATAATTCTGGGTATGGACTGGTTGACTTTGCACGATGCTGTCGTAAATTGTAAAAGAAAGGCTATTGATTTACGGTGCCAACATGATGAGATTATCCGAATTGAATCTAATGATCTAAATGGTTATACACATTCATATATGTATACACATGTTTCACACATTAATATCACATACTTATATCATTTGGCCTAATATAGATTTGCATTCAATATACATATAACCAACTTTATAACATGATTTTTATAGTCACTTCAAATACCAAAACTTACCTTAATTTCAATACATTAGCTGACACATACCTGAAGCTTTTAATTCGATTTCGCATTCGGTCTTTACTTAACATTGCCCGTTGAATCATTCAGAATTAAATAGGATACTCGGATAGTCGCACATATCTTAAAATGCCAACATTCCAGATGTGGTCTTACATGTAATTACATATCGATGCCACTGTCCCAAACAGGATCTTACTCGTAAACACATATTAGAATCACATATCGATGTCAATGTATTAAACATGGTCTTACTCGCACACACATATCAGAATCACATATCGATGCCAACATATTAAATGTGGTCTTACTCACACACACATATCGTACAATGCAAACGTCCCAAACGTGGTTTTACATGTAATCACATATCGATGCCACTGTCCTAGACAGGGTCTTACACGAATCAAATACGATGTCGATGTCCCAGACATGGTCTTACACGTAATCACATATCGATACCAACGTCCCAGACGTGGTCTTACATGAATCAAATATGATACTGATGTCCTAGACATGGTATTACATGTAATCACATATCGATGCCAACATCCCAGACATGGTCTTACACGAATCAAATACGATGCCGATGTCCCAGACATGGTCTTACACGTAATCACATATCGATGCCAACGTCCCATACGTGGTCTTACACGAATCAAATACGATGCCGATGTCCCAGACATGGTCTTACACGTAATCACATATTGATGCCAAAGTCCTAGACGTGGTCTTACACGAATCAAATATGATGCCGATGTCCCAGACATGGTCTTACACGTAATCACATATTGAAAATCCTATGTCATGACATATGTATCCTAGCTATTCTTAAGGTTCATACGGGGCTTTCGGACATCATATCTCGGTCAAATTGAGTTCGTAAACATAGCTCCCAAGCATATACACATTCGGCTACGACATCTATACTTTCACATAATTCATTTCAGCATATGTAACTCATATTTATTTAAAATTCACAACATCTATTTGCTTATAAACTTACCTTGGACAATGATAATCGAAACAGAATGATTATTCGACAACTTTGGTTTTCCCTCGATCCAAATCCGATTTCTTTGGTTCTTGATCTAAACATATTCAAATTAAACTCATTCAAACATAATTTCATTCAATTTAGTCCAAAAACACATAAATGGGCAAATTACCATTTTGCGCCTGAGATTTTACACTTTTTACAATTTATTCCAAATTGCACAAAACACAAAACATGTGAAATTTGCACACACCATGCTTATGCCGAATGTTACCCATGCTCATACAAGTCCATACATTTCATTTATTTCACATTTTAGTCCCTTAATTTATTCTTTTTGCTATTTAGCCCTAATTACTCAAATTCATAAAAAATTCTAATACAAAATATATTAATCCAAAACATATCTTTCATAATTCATTATCTAACATCACGAAGCTCAATTATTCATCAATGGCATAACTCAAAATATTCATCAAAATTAGAAATTCAAGCATGGGCTTTGTACATTACACTGCAACGATCTCAAAAACGTAAAAATTATCAAAAATCGAGCTAGTTACATACCTTAACCAAGCTTTAACGATGGCTGAACCTTAAAGCTTTATTTTTCTTTCTTTCTTTTTCATATTAGGTCAAGTAGGAAAGATGAACACATGGTTTTGATTTTTTTATGTTTTATTATTATAACATTATTATCATTTTACCTATTTAACCATTGTTATAAAATAATAAACCATTATAAACCATGTCTTAAATCGTCCATCACTTTAACTATGGTAATATTGCATTATAAATACCTCAAATTAAAAAGACAAAAAAAATTCGACCCTTTCACATTTAACCATCAAATTTTTATTTTACATGATTAAGCCCTTTTATTAAATCACGCACTCAAACAACAAAAATTAAAACACAAAAATTTTACGGATATAAATTCACACATAATAAACACAGAAAATAATTTCTAAATATTTTTTTGACTCGAATTCATGGTCCCGAAACCACTGTTCCAAATAGGGTCTAAATCGGGTTGTTACAACTTATATACCAAAAACCAAACCAAATAGCAACTTTAATCTAGTCATATCACATGACATGATATACGCTTCACAAATCATATTTAAATACTTCTAGCCTATACATGCCATACATCAATATTAACATTTTCAAAAGGTACCAAAATAGAGTTTGATAGTGTGGTAATGATCCTCGACGACTCTCGAGCTTCCGGTAGCTTCGATAATCTATAAAACAATTGAAAAACACGCAAAGTAAGCTTTCAAACGTTTAGTAAGCCATATACAATAAAATTATCACATAACACAATTCTAAACCAATTCATTCATATAGCTCATGGCAAAATACAATCACATATCCATATGTCTCATATAACTCATTTTATCATAATTCTACTTACATATAACACATCTCATTCTCATAATAATTCAAACATATATCATATGTCCAAAAATGTACATATATTTACCTTTCATTCTCATACATGATATACATTTCAAATGTACTTGAATTGGATACACATTCACATAGTCATTCATTTCTCGGAATGCCCGTTGAACCGTATGGAATCAAATAGGATACGCGGATAGCTCAGAAAGCTCGTATAATGCCAACGTCCCAGATGTGGTCTTACATGTAATCAAATATCGATGTCACTGTCCTAGACAGGGTCTTACACGAAATCAAATACGATGCCAATGTCCCAGACATGGTCTTACACGTAAATCTCAAATCGATGCCAATGTCCTGGACAAGGTCTTACATGAAATCACATATCGGAATCCTATGTCATGACATATGTATCCTAACTATTCCTATGGTTCTTACGGGACTATTCGAATGTCGTCACATTATCGAAACTTCCTTGGATTTCTCATATTCAACACAAATAGCCATTCATCACTATTCATTAACATATAAGCAATAATAATTCAATTCAACACATTTATTTGTATATCAACTTACCTCGTACTTATTCAAATGGATGAAATCGGCTAATCAACGACTTTCAACTTTCCCCGATCTAATTTCGTTTTTTTTTTTTGTTCTTGATCTATATAAATTCAAATTTAACTCTTTTATTCAACAAATCATTCAATTCAATCCATATACACATATTTAGGGAATTTTACAAATTAGCCCTCATATTTTCACATTTTAACACTTTAGTCCCTAATTCATAAAATCAAAAAATACACATAATTTCATATTACACATGCTAGGTCAAATTTTCCTCTAGCCCATATAAGGCCATATATTTCATTTATTTCACATTTTAGTCCCTCAATATCTCATTTTCACAATTTAGCCCAAATTACTCAAATTCATCAAAATTTCAAATACAAAAACATATTAATCTAACACATGTCTTTCATTTTTGATCAATTAAAATCACAAAGCTCACAATTCCATCAATGGCTCAACTCAAAATCTTCATCAATTTCTTAAATTGATACATGGGCTTGATAAAACACTTGACAACGATTACAAAAACATAGAAATTATCAAAAACCGATCAAAAACACATACCTAATAAGCCACACAAGTGCTGAATGCATGAAAGCTTTCCACACCCTTATTTTTTTTTCTTAGTTTTGGTAAAAAAGGATGAATAAAGATGAACATTTGGTTTTGTTTTATTTTAACTATCATTTAATTAACAAATTACTTAAATAGCCTTATTTAATATCATTTAAAAATCACATAATATATGGCTATTCATGTCTATATCCACTATCCATGGTATATTCACAACTTAAGGACCTCACATTTAATAAGCCATAGCAATTAGGCACTTTTTGCATGCTACTTTTTGCATTTTATGCGATTAAGTTCTTTTATCAAATTGAGCACACAAACGATAAAATTAAATCACGGAATTTTCACAAGTTCAATTCACATATTATAAGCACAAAAAAATAGTATTAAAATATTTTTTTGACTTGAATTTGTGGTCCCAAGACCACTATTTCGACTAGGGTCTAAACCGGGCTATTACAGAATTAGAAAAAGTTTTCTTTTCCTTTTCAAGTGAAAATGAAAATTCTCTCTTCTTTAATAAATACTAATAGAATTGTTATTCTGGAAAAATATATTTAATAGCTGAGAATAAGTTCTCTCTATTTTTCAACAGAGTAACAATCTTTCAAGTTGTGTAAATAGCTCTATCGGTGTAACAATTTTTCAATTCCTTCTCTCTGTCACGTCATTCTATTGTAGAGTGCTCGATATGGTTACCTAGGATAGAATCTCATTCTCTATGAGGTACCCTAAGAACTTATCAGATAAATATTCCCTACCTCGATTAGATTAAGGTGTTTTTATGGGTAAACCTAGTTGTTTCTCCATCGCCGCACAAAACTCTTTGAATTTATCAAAGGTTTCACTCTTGCGATGCATTAGGTATACATACCCATATCTAGAATAGTAATCAATAAAGGATACATAATACTCAACCACCTTAAGCACTAATTCTCATGGGGCCACATACATTAGTGTCTACAAGTTCTAGGGGTTTTTTGACCCTCGTTCCTTTTACATTAAAAGATCGCTACGTCATCTTACCTTCTAAGCAAGATTTACATTGTGGAAGATTAATACCTTCTAAGCAAGATTTACATTGTGGAAGATTAACTTCTTTAAGTGAATTTAAGATGTCATCTTTCACAAGTCTAGTGATTATTTCTCGATAAATATGACCAAGTCTCAAATGCCAAAGGTACGCCTCATTAGAGTAAGAAGTTTCAAGTCTTTTATTCAATATTTCAATCTTAAGAAGTGTTTACATCTTTGGTTTGATAAAATAAAGATTATTTTACATCCATCCATAATAGATAAGATTGCAATTTCTAAATTTTGCAATTCCATTATTAAAAGTTACAGTCAAACCATCTTTATATAAGCATGCAACAAAAATTAAGATTCTTTTAACATTTGGTACATAGAAAACGTCTCTTAAAATAATCTTCCTAAAATTATCAAAAAAAAAAAGATGTACATCTCCTACTACTTTAGCTGCCATACTTGTCCCGTTCTTGGTCCGCAATGATAGACTCATATCTTTAAGGTCTTTCATCTTCTCGAACCCCTATAGAGAAACACAAACATGATTAGTTGCTCTTGAATTAATGACCCAGTGGTCTATTGAATCCTCTACTAAACAAGCTTCTATCATTAAAAGTTCCATACCTTTACCATTAGCAGCTAGGTATTCTTTCCACTCTTTGCAGTTCGAGTTGAAGTGCCCTTTCTTATTGTAGAAGAAGCATTTATACTTATATAAGTCTTTAGGCTTCCCGATTTTCTTCCTTTCTACATTTGGTGGGCCAGAGACATTATCCTTGCCTTTATTGTTGCACTTCTTTATTGTTGCACTTTCTCTTCTCTTTTGAGGAAAAAGTGATAACTATATTGATTTTTCTCTTTAGATCTGCTGACCACCATTCAACATCAACTCATAGGACTGTAACTTCATGAGTTGTGTAAGCGTTAGGTTTTTTTTTGTGAAGTTTATATGTGGCTCGAAAGCCAAAAAAATCCTTGGACAAGCTCTTAAACACCATCTCAATTTGAATATTTTGGTCCAAATTGGCCTTATTGTCCGTGACCTCGATAAAGTGTCCTATAAGAGTAATCATATGGTCTTTGACTAGAGTCCTGAGCTTTTTCTATGCACTCATTAAGCTAGTTATAGTAGACTATCGAGCCAAGGCAGCTTGGCCTTCGAACATGTCGTCTAGCTTATCTAGAATTGCTTTAGCAGTCTTACAGCTCTCTAGTTGTTTATATAGTGTGTTGATCTTGCTTGCTAGCATATAGCAACGAGCTATCTCATCAGACTCTTCCCAATGTTTTCTAGCCTCAACTTGAGTGGTCGGAGGACACTTATTATCAAGAACTGTTTTAAGTTTCTCACAGTTCAGAATAAATATCAAGTTCCTTTTTCAATCCTTATAGTTATTTTAGTTCAATTTATTTTCAATGATTATGTTTAATAAGGGAGTTGGTGTCATTTTTGAATTAAAAATAAAACATTCATATATTAATATCTTTGTATTAAGCAAATGTTTGAAAACATTTTACAACAATACAATATGCATTAAGATGATGCATGCATCTTACATTAAACCTTGAAAACATTTGTAAACCACCTTAGGGTGATCATGATCAACTAGTAAGAACATGAATTACCATCCAGTTAGTACATAAACCTAATTCCTTAGGCATTTACACGTACTAATAATTGTGTAACATTTGGTCATCATTCTAACTTAAGCATAGCTTCTCAGGTGTTACTTAACTAGATAATCTTGAGTGTATAAAAATCAACTCAACACCTATCGCATCATGCACCACAAATGTGTCATCTTGGTGCAATCTCACCGAGTAGCACGCTGTGACTAGTTGTCCTCTTTGAAGATAAAATTTCTTGATGTATCGCATGATAATACCTACCATGGAGGTCGATCCAATTATCATAGGATCGTAAGAAAATTCTGCTTACTTTCAGGAAGTCGCCTCTGTGAAATCCACATGACAACGTCTACTTTGGGGTAGGTCCATTTCATGCCATCATAAGAGACCATTGATGGAAGCCTTAGGTCTTGTTTAGGGACCTTCTCCAACTTAATATTTTAAAAACATGCAATGTTTTTTTTTTACTTTCGGTTTCAATAATGAATGACCAATATATGCATGACAAGTACATATGGCATTCTTCCCTAATCTATATGGCGTGCTTATATCATATTTGAATGAATATATATTCGTAGTCATATAAATATCATCATGATTGTCTTATAAATATAAAAGCATAAAATTTAGATGACTTTAACCAGCCAAAGTTTCATGATTCCATCCTAGAAAAATAATAAAATTAGAGAATTAGAAAATTTACCCTAATGCATACTTTGGGTCTTCAATTTTGCCACCACGGTCTTCTACTGCAGTACTAGTTCATATTTCCATTGTGGTCGTCTTTTCATCATTGTTTTCGTGTCACCACCATCGTCGACCACCACTGGGTTACCGCCGACCACCGTTGCCGGACCACCTTCGACTCTACTGGGTCGAGTTCTGTCGTCTTATTTTTCTGGTTTTGCTGAAAAAGAATTTTACAAAAAAATCCTATGTCTTTTTCTGGCTCACATATTTTATTCTAAATAAATAGATAATAACATAAAACCCTGTGTGGAAATGATAGTTTATAATCTAAAATATACATTCCCGAAAAAAGAAATTAAATAACAAATAGATTTCTAGGAATCACAATTTTGGCAAAATTAATTTATCATCCATTACAACAAAATTATTATATACATTCACTCACATATATTCTCCTAAACATGCAAAGAATTACAAGAGTGTCACATCTTATCAAATATTAATCAAACAAGAAGAAGAGAGAGAGATTCGGTCTCAGTTTATACTATAGATATAGCACAACCTGGCTATGATACCAATTGTTGAAAAAAATATCCAGTCCGAAAACAATTTTCTTGCACAGCAGAAAATTAAAATTTTGAAACTGACTCGGTTTGTGATATTTATAACAATAAACTTTAGACTAAAATCATACCTGTGTTTTTGGATAAGCAGGTCTTTGATGTTTTTTAGCTTTCAACCAAACGATCTTATCTGCTATTCTCATACCATGAATTGCTTCGAGTGTGAGCTCGAACCAATTGAATCAAAACACGGAACTAGAAAAAAATTATTTTCCTTTTCGGGTGAAAATAAAAATTCTCTCTTCTTTAATAGAAACCGAAAGAATTGTTATTCTGAAAATAATATATTTAATAGTTGAGAACAAATTCTCTCTATTTTTCAGCAAAGTAACAATCTTTCAAAGTTGTTTAAATAGCTCTACAGGTGCCATCTATTTATAAGGAGAGAAGGTGGAACCCTTGTTGAATTGTTGAGGTTTATTTTAAATAGAAAAACAACTTCCTAGTCCAACTAGGAGAGAGAGGGGGGCTAATAGGGTGTGCTTCCCCTCATATATATTATGATGGGGATTTGGGCTTCTCGTTTTATTGGGCCTAATTATATGTGCTTTTTGGACTTTTAACCCAACAATTTATAATTTAATCCAGCCCAATACATATGTTTCTATTTTCCAAAATAAACATTAAACTTCCAATTAAATAATTTTCTTATCCCAACTTTATCCCCGGTAAAAATATGATATTTTACCCCCGGTAAAATTATGACGATTTTACCTCTATTAAAATTTCCAAGAAAATATATTCAAATTTTCACAACTCAACTTGTTCATTATGACCAAGTGGTTTATTTTCATTTCTGGGCTCTAAAACTGCTCAAAAACATAAACTCATTCTTCCAATAATTTTTTAGTATCCATATATATATTTCCAAATGGATCATTTCTCATTTTTATTTGTGATATCCCGAATTAGGGCCTAATCGAAATAGTGGTTTCGGGACCACAAATCTGAGAGAGAAATAATTATTTTATGATTATTTTGAGGTCTATGATATGATTGCATGATTGTGTGAAAATTTCGTGAAGAAATTCTATGCATAAAGTGATTAATTTGAAATTAGGGACTAAATTGAATAAGTTGCAAAACTTGCATTCTAGAAGTTTTTAGTATGAAATTGCTTTGGAATAATAATTAAGATACCTTAAATAGCAATTTTACCAATTTTTAAGTTTTGGACAAAAATTGGACATGGATGGAAATTTTGAAAGTTTAGTAATGAAGGGTATTTTAGTCATTTGGTAATTAAAAGATTAAAAAAAGGAAAAAGATGGCAAAATATGTCCATCTTCTTCATTAGGATGAAATTTTAAGGGTTCTCCATAGCTAGGGTTAGTTTCAAGTTTCCAAGCTCCATAGTAAGTGATTCCAAGCCCCATTTTTAATGTTCTTTACGTTTTTGGAGTCCCGGTAACTTGATTTAGCTTATTCTAGCAATAATTTAACCTAGGGTTTATATTTGGAAAAATACCCATAGGTGAAATGTGTTTATTTTGATGTTTTATGGTAGAATAAGAAACTTGAAATTGTGTTAAACAACTTTTGCTAAGCGGTTTTACGTGAAAACGAGTAAAACGACAAAATCGATAAAAATACCTAATGTTCATAAACACATGATAGAGTGTGAATTTGATGTTGCTATAGAAGGGAAAAATTATCAGCATGTCATAAAACATAATAAAATAGAATGAAGTTTAATTTTCGAGCTTTGGGGAAAAAGTGTAAATATGCAAAAGTCTAGGGGCAAAAATATAATTTTTCCAAAGTTTGAGTCAATGACTGTTTTAATAAATGTGAGTATTAAATAAGCTAAATTTTTTATTATAGATCAAGAGAAATGAGATTCAAGTCGTGATCGAGGGAAAAATAAAGTTTCCGAGGAATAGGCTTGATTTCTAACATATTGTACTGAGGTAAGTTCATGTGTAAATGTGGTAACATAATTTTCATTTTAAGTAATTTAATGATATTTATATGATATGATGGTCAATATTATGAAATATTATGCTTTTTGGTTATTATTGAGTAATATTCAAATTATGTATGCTACTTGATAAATATGAATTGTTACCGAGTATCGGTTTCGACATTCTGTGGAAGATGGCAAAGACGTGTAATCCAGAAAAAGCCCATTTGAACATTAGGAATAGATTAGGATACAAGTGACATGTCACTAGGAAATTGAGATCTGAACTCGTTGAGTTGCGTTCCGAGTTCATGAGAATTATGAGGCATCCGAACTCGTTAAGTCGAGTCCGAGTTCACTTATGGATGCAAATGTCTGAACTCGTTGAGTTGAGTCTGAGTTCGTGAAATGTAACTAGGTATCCGAGCTCGTTGAGTTGAGTCCAAGTTCACTTATGGATGCAAACGCCCGAGTTCGCTTATGGGCGGGTTACATGGTAGCTTGGCTACATATGTGGCACTTATGTGCAAACTTTCCATGTACCCGAATTATATTCCGATGTGTTCAACGTGTAAAATTCTAGTAAAATGGAAGAATACTCAAGATGCAAGTGACGTATTGGTAAGTGTTGTGGAATGGGTACTTTGGACAGGTATGTACTTAACCCTCAGGTTGAGACTTGATATGACAACAATAATATGGTAAGATGATGAATGATGAATAGAAATGTGGTATATGTTTTGGTGATATTATGCTAATGTTGGTTGGTACAGTTGCTTGTTAAGTTATTTGTTATTTGCATATGGACTTACTAAGCATCTATGCTTACTCCCTCCTTTTTATTCTTTTTAGTTTTGACAAGTCAATTTGGAGATCGGGATGGCCAGAGGCATGCTCACACTATCACTGGACAATTGCGGTATAATGACTTGTAATTTTTGGAAATATGGCATGTATAGCATTCCAATCATTTTGTGCGTATAATATTACGATATGGCCCATGGGTGGAATGGAAATGTTTGAGAATTATTAGCTATTGGAATTGCCAATCAAGTTGATATATGATAACATGTATGCTTTATGTCTTAACCATGAAAATCCTTGGAAAGGTAAAATTGGCCACAAAACAGAATCAGTCAACAGCAGTGACCTGAATTTGAAAAATCACTAAAAATAGTAGAAATGGAATTAAATGATGAATAAATTTTGGAATCGAAGCTTGATATTCTATTTTCATATGGAAGAAACAAAATAGGTAAATGAGTTATACTTTATGAGAGATTTAAGTTTTGGTGGAATAGGGTCAGAGCAATCTTTGAATCCCCTGTTATGACTTTAGAAATTCACCATAAATTGTAAAAAAATAATTAGGAGTTTTAATTTACATTTATAAAATCCTTATTGAGTCTAGTTTTATGAGAAACAAACGGCATAGTCATTGAAACTCTGTACAAGTAGATATCTGATACGTAATACACAGGGGTCAGAGTAGCTGAACCCTGAAATAACGGAGACTTTAACTAATAAACTGTACTAATTGGCCTAGCCAAAAATTCTAAAAACAAATTAGTAAGTAGATATATGAGTCTAGTTCCAAGGAAAATTTACGGAATTTGATTTTGAGTTTTGTAACTCGAGATATGATTCTTTTAGCGACTGTAACGTAGATGGACAGTTTACTATGAGAATTGTTTGAACTTGTTTAAATGCTAAAATAAGTTTAGTAATGTCTCATACTCGACTCCGACGATAGTCTCGGGTAAGGGGGCATTACATTTGGTGGTATCAGAGGAGGTTTAGTTGGTTCTCGGACTAACGTGGTGTAAGTACGGATTTTGCTATACATGCTATATTTATATATTGTGATAGTGTGACGAGTCCTGATTTTTTTTTAAATGATTTTTTTAGTAAATGGATCTCGATCCAACTGTGGTTGATGATGTAGAGAGCAATGCGTCAGCTCCTGATGAAGGGGTGGTGCCGACTGAAAGTCGACCTCCTACTGTTTGTCAATGAGGAGGAGAAGGGGCTCGGGAAGCCTTTCTTCAGATGATGAATACATGGTACACCGAGTTCGTTCATACGAACCCGAATGCTCAACCTCCCCCACCTCTCCTGATTCCTCAACTTGTACCCTCGATGCCTCAATGTATGGATCTGATGAAATTTCATAGAACTCCAGTTGACAGAATTCGCAAGCAAGGGGCTGAAGAATTCAGGGCAAATGTTGATGATGATGCTGAGAAAACAGAATTTTGGCTCGAGAATTCTATTTGGGTATTTGATGAGTTGTCTTGTACACCTGAAGAGTGCTTGAAATGTGCCATGTCCTTGTTGAGAGATTCGGCTTATTATTGGTGGAAGACATTGATTTTAGTGGTGCCGAAAGAGAAAGTGACTTGGGAAATTCTAGACTTGTTGGACCCGAGTGCCAAAGATGTTGTAGAAGTCATTTTGGTCGATGTAGAATTAATGATAGATCCTATTACCGGTGCGGTTCTCCAGATCATTTCATTAAAGATTGTCTGGAGATGAATGAGAAAGAAAAATTTCAGAGTGCAAAACCTAATAGTGCAGTTTCGAGAGGAAGATCTTCGAGAAGAGTTGGGAATGAGGCAAGCGGTAGAAGAATGTAGAGAGATTCGGTGATTAAATGAAGCTAGAGCTCGGCTAGAGCTTATGCCATAAGGGCGCGTGAAGATGCTTCGTCTCCCGACGTGATTACCGGTACTTTCTCTCTTTATGATATTAATGTTATTGCTTTGATCGACCCTGGTTCTACTCATTCGTATGTGTGCATGAAATTGGTGTCTAATATGAACATACCTGTTGAGTCTACGGAATTTATGGTTAAAGTGTCGAACTCGTTAGGCAAATGTGTCATAGTTGATAAAGTATGCAAGAAATGTCGTTTGATGATTAGGGGTCATTATTTTCTAGCCGACTTGATGTTGTTGCCGTTTGATGAATTCGATGTCATTTTGGGTATGGATTGGTTAACATTGCATGATGCTATAGTGAATTGTAGACAGAAAGTTATTGAATTGAAGTGAAAATGGTGAAATTTTGTGGGTTGAACTAGACGAATCAGAGGCACTGCCTAGTGTGATTACTTCGATGTCAGCTCAGAGATATTTGAAAAAGGGTTATGAAGCTTATTTGGCGTATGTATTGAATACAAAAGAATTTGAGAAGAAAATTGAATCAGTGCCGATTGTATGTGAATTTACAGATGTATTTTCAAAAGAGTTGTCGGGTTTGCCTCCTGTCAGAGAAGTAGAATTTGGTATTGAGTTGATACCGGGAACAACTCCGATCTCAATTGCTCCATATAGAATTGCACCAACAGAGTTAAAAGAATTGAAGTCACAGTTGCAAGAGTTGATTGACAAAGGTTTTGTGAGACTGAGTTTTTCACCTTGGGGTGCTCCTGTATTATTTGGGAAAAAGAATGATGGTTCAATGAGATTGTGGGTAGACTATCGGCAATTAAATAAGGTGACAGTCAAGAACAAGTATCCGTTGCCGAGAATTGATGATTTATTCTATCAGTTGAAAGGAGCGACATGGTTCTCAAAGATTGACTTGAGGTCTGGGTACTACTAGTTGCGAGTAAAAGAATCAGATGTGCCTAAAACTACTTTTAGAACAAGGTACGGCCATTATGAATTTTTAGTTATGCCATTTGGTTTGACAAATGCTCCTGCTGTGTTTATGGATTTAATGAATCGCATATTTCGGCCATACTTGGACAAGTTTGTTGTGGTATTTATTGATGATATCTTGATCTATTCGAAGGATAAAACAGAACATGCTGAGCATTTAAGAATAGTTTTGCAAACTTTGAGAGATAAACAGTTGTATGCCAAGTTTAGTAAAAGTGAGTTTTAGCTTCGAGAAGTCGGATTCTTGGGTTATATTGTCTCAGGTGACGGTATACAGGTTGATCCCAGTAAAATTTTTGCTATTGTTGATTGGAAACCATCGAAGAATGTGACTGAGGTTAGAAGTTTCTTGGGTCTAGCTGGTTATTATCGACGATTTGTGAAAGGCTCCTATGACTAGACTACTCCAAAAGGATGTTAAATTCGAGTGGACGAAAGAATGTCAACAGAGTTTTGAGAAATTGAAAAAGTTACTGACTGAAGCACCAGTGTTGGTACAACCTGAGTCAGGTAAAGAATTTGTGGTGTATAATGATGCTTTTCTAAATGGATTGGGATGTGTACTTGTGCAAGAAGGAAGGGTTGTGGCTTATGCTTTGAGGCAGTTAAAACCTCATGAAAATAATTATCCGACTCATGATTTGGAACTAGCTGCTGTAGTGTTTGCTTTGAAGATTTGGCGACATTATTTATATGGTGAAAAGTACCGAATATATTCTGACCACAAAAGTCTCAACTACTTGATGTCACAAAAAGACTTGAATTTGAGACAGCGGAGATGGTTAGAATTATTGAAAGATTACGAGCTTGTGATTGACTATCATCCGGGGAAAGCAAATGTGGTTGCCGATGCCTTGAGTAGAAAGTCGTTATTTGCTTTGAGAGATATGAATACTCAGTTGACAGTATCTAATGATGGTTCGATTCTAGCAGAGTTGAGAGCAAGACTGATGTTTTTACAAGAGATTTGTGAAGCTCAGAAAAATGATCAAGATTTGCAAGCCAAGAGAAAGCAATGTGAAACTGATACGGGATCAGATTTCAGAATCAGTTCTGATGGTTACTTGATGTTTAAAGATCGGATTTGTGTACCAAAGAATGATAAGTTGATTCAGAAAATCTTGCACGAAGCACATTGTGGTTGTTTGTCAGTGCATCTGGGCAGTACAAAAATGTACAATGATTTGAAGAAAATGTATTGGTGGAACAGAATGAAAAGAGATATTTCTGGGTTTGTATCGAAATGTATGATTTGTCAGCAAGTAAAAGCTGAACATTAGGTGCCTTCGGGTCTACTTCAGCCTATCATAATTCCCGAATGGAAGTGGGATCGAATTACCATGGACTTTGTGTCAGGATTGCCATTAACGAAGAAGAAAGATGCCATTTGGGTAATAGTCGACAGATTGACTAAATCGGCTCATTTTATTCCGGTACGTACTGATTATTCTCTTGATAAATTGGCTGAATTGTATGTCAGTGAGATTGTTAGACTTCACGGAGTACGTTGTCAATTATTTCGGATAGAGATCCGAGGTTTACTTCGCGATTTTGGCAAAAATTGCAAGAGGCATTAGATACGAAGTTAAATTTCAGTACTACTTTCCATCCACAGACTGATGGACAATCAGAGAGAGTAATTCAGATTCTTGAAGACATGCTCAGATGTTGTATATTAGAATTTCAAGGTAGTTGGGAAAGGTACTTACCGCTGGTAGAATTTGCTTATAATAACAGTTATCAAACAAGTTTGAAAATGGCACCTTATGAAGCATTGTACGATTGTAAGTATCAGACGCCACTATATTGGACCGAACTTAAAGAAAATCAAATCTACGGAGTTGATCTAATTAAGGAAACCAAAAAAAAAAGGTGAAAGTGATCTGAGATTGTTTGAAAGCTGCTTCGAACAGACAGAAATCCTACGCAAATTTGAAACGAAAAGAGATTGATATCCAAGTTAGTGATAAAGTGTTTTTAAAAGTGTCTCCGTGGAAGAAGATTCTCATATTCGGTCGGAAAGGTAAACTAAGTCCACGTTTCATTGGACCGTATGAGATATGGACTGGTAGCATATTGGTTAGCACTACCACCGGAATTAGAGAAGATTATGATGTGTTCCATGTATCTATGTTACGTCGGTATCGTTCGGATCCTTCACATGTATTTTCACTGACGGAAATTGAGCTACAACCAGATATGACTTACAATGAAGAACCGATTAATATTTTAGCTCGGGAGGTCAAGCAACTAAGAAATAAAAGTATCGCTCTCGTGAAAGTATTATGGCAAAATCACGGAGTAGAAGAGGCTACATGGGAGCCCAAGGAAACAATGAGGAATCAATACCCACCCTATTTACCGCTAAGATTTTCGGGGACGAAAATCCCTAAAGGGGGGAGAGTTGTGATATCCCGAATTAGGGCCTAACAGAATAGTGGTTTTAGGACCACAAATATGAGAGAGAAATAATTATTTCATGATTATTTTGAGGTCTATGATATGATTTCATGATTGTGTGAAAATTTCGTGAAGAAATTCTATGCATAAAGTGATTAATTTGAAATTAAGACTAAATTGAATAAGTTGCAAAACTTGCATTCTAGAAGTTTTTAGTATGAAATTGCTTTGGAATAATAATTAAGATACCTTAAATAGAAATCTAACCAATTTCTATGTTTTGGCCAAAAATTGGACATGGATGGAAATTTTGAAAGTTTAGTAATGAAGGGTATTTTAGTCATTTGGTAATTAAGAGATTAAAAAAGGGAAAAAGATGGCAAAATATGTCCATCTTCTTCATTAGGATGAAATTTCAAGGGTTCTCCATAGCTAGGGTTTGTTTCAAGCTTCCAAGCTCCATAGTAAGTGATTCCAAGCCCCGTTTTTAATGTTCTTTACGTTTTTGGAGTCCCGGTAACTTGATTTAGCTTATTCTAGCAATAATTTAACCTAGGGTTTATATTTGGAAAAATACCCATAGGTGAAATATGTTTATTTTGGTGTTTCATGGTAGAATATGAAACTTGAAATTGTGTTAAACAACTTTTGCTAAGTGATTTTATGTGAAAACGAGTAAAACGACAAAATCGGTAAAAATACCTAATGTTCATAAATACATGATAGAGTGTGAATTTGATGTTTCTATAGAAGGGAAAAATGATCAGCACGTCATAAAACATAATAAAATAGGATGAAGTTTAATTTTCGAGCTTTGGGGCAAAAGTGTAAATATGCAAAAGTTTAGGGGCAAAAATATAATTTTGCAAAAGTTTGAGTCAATGACTGTTTTAATAAATGTGAATATTAAATAAGCTAAATTTGTTATTATAGATAAAGAGAAACGAGATTCAAGTCGTGATCGAGGGAAAAATAAAGTTTCCGAGGAATAGGCTTGATTTCTAACATATTGTACCGAGGTAAGTTCATGTGTAAATGTGGTAACATAATTTTCATTTTAAGTAATTTAATGATATTTATATGATATAATGATTAATATTATGAAATATTATGCTTTGTGGTTACTATTGAGTAATATTCAAATTATGTATGGTACTTGATAAATATGAATTGTTACCGAGTATCGGTTTCGACATTCTGTGGAAGATGGCAAAGATGTGTAATCGAGAAAAAGCCCATTTGAACATTAGGAATAGATTAGGATACAAGTGACATGTCACTAGGAAATTGAGATCTGAACTCGTTGAGTTGTGTTCCGAGTTCGTGAGAATTATGAGGCATCCAAACTCGTTGAGTCGAGTCCGAGTTCACTTATGGATGCAAATGTCTGAACTCGTTGAGTTGAGTCCGAGTTCATGAAATGTAACTAGGCATCCGAGCTCGTTGAGTTGAGTCCGAGTTCACTTATGGATGCGAACGCCCGAGTTCGCTTATGGGCGGGTTACATGGTAGCTTGGCTACATATGTGGCACTTATGTGCAAACTTTCCATGTACCCGAATTATATTCCGATGTGTTCAACGGGTAAAATTCTAGTAAAATGGAAGAATACTCAAGATGCAAGTGATGTATTGGTAAGTGTTGTGGAATGGGCACTTTGGACAGGTATTTACTTAACCCTCGGTTTGAGACTTGATACGATAACAATAATATGGTAAGATGATGAATGATGAATAGAAATGTGGTATATGTTTTGGTGATATTATGCTAATGTTGGTTGGTACAGTTGCTTTGTTAAGTTATTTGTTATTTGCATATAGACTTACTAAGCATCTATGCTTACTCTCTCCTTTTCATTCTTTTTAGTTTTGACAAGTCAATTTGGAGATCGGGATGGTCGGAGGCACGCTCACACTATCACTAGACAATTGTGGTATAATGACTTGTAATTTTTGGAAATATGGCATGTATAGTATTCCAATCGTTTTGTGCGTATAATCTTACAATATGGCCCACAGATGGAATGAAAATGTTTGAGAATTATTAGCTATTGGAATGGCTAATCAAGTTTATATATGATAACATGTATGCTTTATGTCTTAACTAAACCATGAAAATCCTTGGAAAGGTAAAATTGGCCACAAAATAGAATCAGTCAGCAGCAGTGACGTGAATTTGAAAAATCACTAAAAATAGTAGAAATGGAATTAAATGATGAATAAATTCTGGAATCGAAGCTTGATAGTCTATTTTCATATGGAAGAAACAAAACAGGTAAATGAGTTATATTTTATGAGAGATTTAAGTTTTGATGGAATAGGGTCAGAGCGATCTTTGAATCCCCTGTTATGATTTTAGAAATTCACCATAAATTGTAAAAAATCAATTAGGAGTTGTACTTTACATTTATGAAATTTTTATTGAGTCTAGTTTTATGAGAAACAAACGACATAGTCATTGAAACTCTGTACAAGTAGATATCTGATACGTAATACACAGGGGTCAGAGTAGCTGAACCCTGAACTAGGGGAGATTTTAACTAATAAACTGTACTAATTGGCCCAGCAAAAAATTCTAAAAAAAAATTAGTAAGTATATATATGATTCTAGTTTCAGGAAAAATTTACGGAATTTGATTTCGAGTTTTGTAACTCGAGATATGATTTTTTTAGCGACTGTAATGTAGATGGACAGTTTACTATGAGAATTGTTTGAACTTGTTTAAATGCTAAAATAAGTTTAGTAATGTCTCATACTCAGCTCCGGCGATGGTCTCGGGTAAGGGGGCATTACATTATTTCCATTTCCGCTTCCATTTTTGAGAAATCCACATTCATTTCCAAAATGATTCCATTTCTTCATTTCGGAGAAAACCATAATGCTTCCTAAATGTTTCCCATTTCTCTTTTTCTATTTGTTTCGTTCATTTTTATTCAAACACGTAATTTATTTTTGGTTTCAACGAGCTAGTGGAGGGATTGTTTGAACATATGAAGTTGAGACTCAAATGATTTATATTAAGTTTTGACTTTTCACTTATTAATTATAAATTCACTTAGTCACGAAGTCATTCCATTATAATATTGTGACTGAGCTTTCCCCAACGACATACTATTACGAAAGTAACTACTTAGTGCTCGTCCAATTTGTCATTAGTGTGTTACCCTCATAGGAAATCCTTAATCTATTTGGGATAATATATGTTCTCCCAATATGATCCTATTTTATCTCATGGTAACCATTACATCTTCCTTCACGAAAGTTAATCATTATCAAATAGTGATCAAGTCATCCATCACAAAGAGGAACGACCCGTGACCACGTTTACTTTTCATCAACCATGTAATGCCTATGAGAAGATATCATTTACCAATGTCTCGAGCTATGAATTCCACTGTTGTAAATGACGCTACATACTGTAGAAGTCGTACACCCAATGCCCCAGCTTTTAGTTCCTTGTCTATTCGAACTCAGGCTTTTACTTACATCAAAGTGTACGAGTCATGCATACATAGTCCGCCATCCACTCAGGATTTAGGTATGCCACACTATGAACGTCACAAGTGAATATTGTAACATCCCGAATTTGGGCTTAGAAGTATTAGGTTTTGAGCAAGGGTGCAGTTAGGAGACTGCACATAAATATTTAATTGTGCAAAAAAGTGACAAAATTGTATGTTTGGCTTAGTGGTTGTGTGCTCTGGAAGTGTCTGGGAAGTCATGGGTTCAAGCCCTGCCTTCTGCAAAATTTTGGTTTTTTTAGGATAAAACCCCTATCTTTGGCTAGTAGGGTTATAAGTTTATTTTGGTAAAGTATGACATAAAAGGCCTACTAGTCTAGTGGATGGTGGCATGTGGAGTGTGCTAGTGGTTTGAGGTTCGAATCCCTATTTGTGCAAATGGAGATTATTTTTACTGCTGGCCATAGGAGGAAGTTGTGTTTGACCAAAACACCAAGAGTTTGAATAGGTTTGAATGGTTTGGTTGTTAGCCAAATCTGAGGAGTTTGTATGGGATTCAAATTGGCAAGGTGAGAGATCGTAGGAGGGTTTTGTGGAGTGGATCGTGGGATAGGGGAGTGGTAGTGCCAAAATAGGATTCTTCTCAAGCCATTTGGTTGCTTGGGGAGTCTTTATCCTTTCGTTCAATCCCCATTTGCCGAATTCATTGAAGTCCTTTGCCGAATTTGCTTTTTTGTTTTTCTCACTTCGGTCCCCTTAGTTGTTCAGTTTTTGCTCCTGTATTGTTCGACCATTCCTTTTCTCTGCCTTTCGCATACTCTGGCCGAATATTTTAAGTCTTATTTCGAGGTGCTTCTCTTCAAGTCTTTCTCTTCTCTCACCACCATTCTCTTTCCCTTTTTTTTCTTCTCCTCTTCTCTGAAGCCAAATATTTCTTTCTCGATTTCATTCTTCTTTTCTCTGTTGGGCCGAATACCATACTTTCTCTCTCTCCCAAATTCTTTTTGGTTCTTCTTGCTTTGGCCGAACCTCTTTGATTGTCTATTGCTGAAAGTCATCTGAGTTATTGGTAAGGGGGTGTGGATTCTATTGTGGAAGTTTAGGCCGGTTACTCTTCTCATTGCCAATGGTCTTTCCACTTTTAGGGTCGAAGTTTTGAAGTGGTAAGTGGGTGTTAAGTCAGTTAGGATCTACGATTGTTGGTTTGGTGCTTGGATCTCAGAAGCATTTCGACTACAATCCCATATAAGGTGTGTGAACACTACCATTGGATGTGAAACTACAAAGGCTGAAAAGTCGAAAAGCCAAAAGACTAAAAAGCTGAAAAGTGGGTTGTCGACACCACACGAGCGTGTGGGCACCCGTGTGGCAGGCCGTGTGATAGATGAGATGGCCATGAACGTTTTCATGGGCCAAATTGGTGTTGGGCCGAACTGGGCCATGTAGGCCCAATAAGCCTGTGGGCCCCACACGGAAGCGATCACACAAAAGTGTGGTTACTATTGGGCTAGGCTGGGTAAACCACATGGCTAAGGCCATTTTTGGGCTATGTCGGTCATACGAGTGTGTGGGCCCACATGGGCCCGCACTATGGTCTGTAGGCCCATTATCACTGTTTAATTGTTAAGGTTGCACAGGTCACCGAGACGACTGTGACCTTCTGCTAGGTCAGTAATCGATTAAATGATTGTTTTGCCCATATAGGGTAAAATGATCGAAATACCCCTGTAGGGTAAAATGACCGAAATACCCCTATAGAGTAAAATGACCAAAATACCCCCCATAGGGTAAATGACTGTAATACCCCTGTAAGGTAAAATGACTGATTTGTTCTACGATGTGTGCAACTGTATTTGAGCATGCCAGGTTATATGTATGTTGCAACCATGTATGTTATTATGTTGCATTGCATGGAGTGGGATATATGATTTTGGAGGAAGTGTAATGTACTGATATGGTCGCACGGGTCGCGCAAGACAATTGTGGACCTACTGATGGCTTTAAGCCTACTATACTAGCAGCTTTGCTACAATACTAATTTAGTGTTGTAATCGGTACGACTTGGTGTGTAGGGATGGGTGGGTCGATTTAATCCCCACATGGCGTGTTGGGTTGGTACGGAGATGGTGTGTAGAGGCTGGATTGGGTAGGATTTTCTGATTGCATACTGTACTAATTCCATTATAGGCTTAGGCCTTACTGATACTGTATTGTAATGGGCTCAGGCCCAGATCGCTACCATTACTGGAATGGGCTAAGGCCCTAATTGAAACTGTGGGCTTAGGCCCAAATTGTGTTTACTCAGACTGTATGCTTTTATGGGATTTCACACACTGAGTTTGCGTAAACTCACCCATCTGTTATCTATGTAGGAAATCCCCAAGCTTAGATGGATCGTTGCAACGGAGGACTCAGAGGCGGCCACTCGACGAAGTTTTCTTTTAATATTATAATTGATATTTTATTTTGGGTATTTTTATGTAAAAGGCCTCTTTAAAGTTTTAGTTTTTAATTTGAGAATTATATTTGTTTTGCTTAAATATTGCTAGCAGTAGGAAGCAGGTTTTCGAAAGATAAACGTTTTCAAAACCATCACGAATACGTAACTCGTTTTCAAAGCTTCCGCGAATAACAAACCATTTACAAAAGTAATAACGTTTTATTTTAAAGTAACCTTTAAAAGTACAAGTCCCACGTTATAAAGGACCAATAGGACTTTAAATCAATTTTTTTCAATCTATACAAAGAGACGAGCTAAAGAAGCGGTTTTTAAATGACAAGTCTTAGTTTTCAAAAAACACTTCAATGTGACATCGCCAGATTCGGCCATAACGTCCAGGCCAGGTTTGGGGTGTTACAATATCCATAAATGGATTCTGGGTCTATTATACTTGTGTCCAGCTGATGTATTATCAGTCCAGTCAGTCACATCTATGTCTCTATCTTTTGGGAGTCATCCGCTTCATGTCCAAGACAAGTCATGTAACACCCCATACCCGAGACCATTGCCGGAGTTGAACACGAGGTGTTAACAGACTTAATTCATTGCTTAAACAACTCAAACAATTTAATTTTAAAATTTTCAGTCAAGCTAGCAATCTACGTCACAGTCGCTTAAAACTTCATATCTCGAGTTTGAAACTCAAAATCCAATTCCGTAAATTTTTCCTAAAACTAGACTCATATATCTATTTACTAACTTTTTTTTAGAATTTTTTGGCAGAGCCAATTAGTACAGTTTATTAGTTAAAGTCTCCCCTGTTTCAGGGTTCAACTGCTCTGACCTCTGTGTATTACAAATAAGATATCTCTCTGTACAGAATTTCAATAACTATGAAGTTTCCTTCTCTTAAAACTAGACTCAATAAGAAATCTTTACATATAAAGTATGACATCTAATTATTTTTATACAATATATGGTGAATTTCCAAATTCAGAATAGGGGATTCAGAAATCACTCTGACTCTATTTCACCAAATCGTAAATATCTCCTAAAATACAACTCTTTTACCTATTTTGTTTCTTCAACATGAAAATAGATTCATTTTAATTTAATTAAATAATTTATTCATCATCTAATTCTATTTCTACTATTTTTAGTGATTTTTCAAATTTACATTACTGCTGCTGTCAGATTCTGTTTTATGGCAAATTTCACTTTACTAAGGATTTTCATGGACTAAATATCATTTTAAACATACATAACATCAAGTATGACTTAGATTGGTCATTCCAATGGATAATCATTTACAAACCCTTTTCTTGCCAAACCATAGCCATATCATAAGATCAATTACACAAAGTGAGTATTTTGCCATACATGCAACATTCAAAATATACAAGCCATTTTACCGATTTAAGCCTTCGGATAGTGTGAACGAGTCTTCGACTTATTCCGATTCTCAAGCTAGTTTGTCAAAACTACAATGAAGGAAAAGGAAGGAGTAAGCATAAATGCTTAGCAAGTTCACATGCAAATAGCAAGTAACATAATCACACAATCCCAAATAAAACATCATTTACATTTAATATCTTTCTACGATTTCATCTTACCAAGTTTTCAACCTGAGGGTTTAAGCACATACCTGTCAAATTTTCTCATTTACCACACTTACCAACATGTCACCTTCATTTTAGGCATTCTCCTTATTTTCTTAAGATCCACCCGTTGAACACATCGGAATATAATTTGAATACACGGAAGGTTTGTACATAAGTGCCACATATGTAGCCAAGCTACCATGTAACCCGCCCATAAGCGAACTCAGACTCAACTCAACGAGCTCGGGCGTTCGTATCCTTAAGTGAAATCGGACTCAACTCAACGAGCTCGGATGCCTAGTTACATCTCACAAACTTGGACTCAACTCAACAAGTTCGAACATTTGCATCCATAAGTGAACTCGGACTCAACTCAACGAGTTCGGATGCCCAACCATCCTAGTGACATGTCACTTGTATTCTAATCTATTCCCAAGGTTCAAACAGGTTTTTTCCTCGATTATACATCTTTGCCATCTTCCACGGAACATCGAAACCGATACTCGGTAGCAATTCATAATTTACATATTATTCAATAATAACCATAAAGCATAATATTTCATGATATTAATCATCATATCACATAAATAACATTAAATTACTTAAAATGACAATTATGTTACCACATTTACACATGAACTTACCTCAATACAAAATATTAGCAATCGAGTCTATTCCTCGTAAACTTTGTTTTTCCCTCGATCGCGACTTCAATCTCGTTTCTCTTGATCTATAATGCCAAATTAATCTTATTTAATACATACATTCATCAAAACAGCATTTAATACGAACTTTGGCAAAATTACATTTTTTCCCCTAAACTTTTGCATAATTACACCTTTTCCCCTAGGCTCGGGAATTAAACTTCATCCTATTTTCTTATATTTTATGACATTCTGATCATTTTTCCATTCTATGGCAGCATCAATTTCACACTATAACATGTACTTATGACTATTAGGTATTTTTACCGATTAAGCCCTTTTACTCGTTTTCGCTTAAACTGAGTAGTACAAGTTGTCTGACATAATTTAAAACCTCATATTCTATCATAAAACACCAAAATACACAAATTTCACCTATGGGTATTTTTCCAAATATGAACCCTAGGTTAAATTATTGCTAGCATAAGCTAAATCGAGCTACCGGGATTCTAAAAACGTAAAGAACATTAAAAACGGGGCTTGAAATCACTTACTATGGAGCTTGGAAGATTGAAAAAGACCCTAGATATGGAGAACCCTTGAATTTTCATCCTAATGAAGAAGATGGACATATTTTGCAATCTTTTTCCTTTTTTAATCTTTTAATTACCAAATGACCAAAATACCCTTAATACCTTTCTTTGAAAATTTTCATGTACAAGCCCATTTTTGTCCAAAAATTTAAAAATTGGTCAAATTGCTATTTAAGACCTCCTCATTAATATTCCAAAGTAATTTCATACTAAAAACTTCTAGAATGCAAGTTTTTCAACTTATTCAATTTAGTCCCTAATTTCAACTTAAGCACTTTATGCATAGAATTTCGTCACGAAATTTTCACAAAATCATGCAATCATATCATAAACATCAAAATAATTATAAAATAATTATTTCTATCTCGAATTTATGGTCACAAAACCACTATTCCGATTAGGCCCTAATACTAAATATTACAACTCTCCCCCCTTTAAGGATTTTCGTCCTCGAAAATCTTACCGGTAAACAGGTGTGGTATTGATTTCTCATAGTTTCCTCAGGTTCCCGTGTAGTCTCTTCTACCCCGTGCTTTTGCCACAATACTTTCACGAGAGCGACACTTTTATTTCTTAGTTGCTTGACCTCTCGAGCTAAAATCTTAATCGGTTCTTCTTCGTAAGTCATATCCGGTCGTAATTCAATTTCTATTGGTGAAATTATATGTGAAGGATCCGAACGATACCGATGTAACATAGATACGTGGAACACATCATGAATCTTCTCTACTTCAGGTGGTAATGCTAGCCGATATGCTACCGGTCCAACTTTTTCAATTATTTCATACGGCCCAATAAAACGCGGACTTAACTTGCCCTTTCGTCCAAATCTAAGAACTTTCTTCCATGGATAAACTTTTTAAAAATACCTTATCACCAACTTGAAACTCGATTTCTTTTTGTTTCAAATCCGCATAAGATTTCTGTCTATCCGAAGCAGCTTTCAAACAATCTCGAATCACTTTCACCTTTTCTTCGGTTTCTTTTATTAGATTAACTCCATAAATCTGATTTTCCTTGAGTTCAGTCCAATACAATGGCGTCCGACATTTACGACCATACAATGCTTCATAAGGTGCCATCTTCAAACTCGTCTGATAACTATTATTATAAGCAAATTCTACTAACGGTAAGTACCTTTCCCAACTACCTTGAAATTCCAATACGCAACATCTGAGCATGTCTTCAAGAATCTGAATTACTCTCTCTGATTGTCCATCAGTTTGTGGATGAAAGGTAGTGCTAAAATTTAACTTTGTACCTAATGCCTCTTGCAACTTTTGCCAAAACTGTGAAGCAAATCTCGGATCTCTATCTGAAATGATTGACAAAGGTATTCCATGAAGTCTAACAATCTCACGGATATACAATTCAGCCAACTTATTAAGAGAATAATCCGTACGTACCGAAATAAAATGAGCTGATTTAGTCAGTCTGTCAACTATTACCCAGATGGCATTTTTCTTCCTCGGAGTTAACGGCAACCCTGATATAAAATCCATAGTAATACGATTCCATTTCCATTCAGGAACCATGATAGGCTGGAGTAATCCCGAAGGTACTTGGTGTTCAGCTTTCACTTGTTGACAAACTAAGCACTTTGATACAAACACGGAAATATCTCTTTTCATTCCACTCCACCAGTACATTTTCTTCAAGTCATTATACATTTTTGTACTGCCCGGATGAACCGTCAAACAACCATTATGTGCTTCATGCAAAATCTTTTGAATCAACTCATTATTTTCCGGTACACAAATCCCATTTTTTAAACATCAAGCAACCATCAGAATCGATTTTGAAATCTGACCCCGTATCAACTTCACACTGTTTTCCCTTGGCTTGCAAATCTTCATCGCTTTTCTGAGCTTCAGAAATCTCTTGTAAAAATATCGGTCTTGCTCTTAACTCTGCTAGAATCGAACCATCTTTTGATATCTTTAACCGAGTGTTCATAGTTCTCAAAGCAAATAGCAACTTTCTGCTCAAAGCATCGGCAACCACATTCGCTTTTCTCGGATGGTAATCAATAACAAGCTCGTAATCTTTCAATAACTCCAACCATCTTCGCTGTCTCAAATTCAAGTCTTTTTTGTGACATCAAGTACTTAAGACTTTTATGGTCGGTATATACTCGGCATTTTTCACCATACAGATAATGTCGCCAAATCTTCAAAGCAAACACTATATCAGCTAATTCCAAATCATGAGTCAGATAATTTCTTTCATGAGATTTTAACTGCCTCGAAGCATAAGCCACCACTTTTCCTTCTTGCATAAGTACTCATCCTAAACCATTTCGAGAAGCATCACTATACACCACAAATTCTTTACCAGATTCGGGTTGTACCAACACTGGTGCTTCAGTTAACAACTTTTTCAATTCTTCAAAACTCTGTTGACATTCTTCCGTCCACTCAAACTTAACATTCTTTCGGAGTAATCTAGTCATAGGAGCAGCAATTATAGAAAATCCATTTACAAACCGCCGATAATACCCAACTAGCCCCAAGAAACTTCTAACCTCGGTTACATTTTTCGATGGTTTCCAATCAACAATGGCTGAAATTTTACTAGGATCAACCCGTATACCATCACCTGAAACAATATGACCCAAAAATCCAACTTCCCAAAGCCAAAATTCACTTTTACTAAACTTGGCATATAATTGCTTATTTCTCAAAGTTTGCAAAACTATCCTCAAATGCTCAGCATGCTCTATCTCATCTTTTGAATAAATTAAAATATCATCTATAAACACCACAACAAATTTGTCCAAGTATGGCCAAAATATGCAATTCCTTAAATCCATAAACACAGCAGGAGCATTTGTCAACCCGAATGGCATAACTAAAAATTCATAATGACCGTACCTTGTTCTAAAAGTAGTTTTAGGCACATCCGGCTCTTTTACTCGCAGCTGGTAATACCCAAATCTTAAGTCAATCTTTGAAAACCATGTTGCTCCTTTTAGCTGATCAAATAAATCACCAATTCTCGACAACGGATACTTGTTCTTGATTGTCACCTTGTTTAACTGCCGATAGTCAACACACAATCTCATAGAACCGTCCTTCTTCTTCAAAAATAACACGGGAGCACCCTAAGGTGAAAAACTCGGACTCACAAAGCCTTTATCAGTCAACTCTTGCAACTGCGACTTTAATTCCTTCAACTCTACTGATGCCATTCTATACGGAGCAATCGAGATCGGAGCTGTTCCCGGTATCAAATCAATACCAAATTCTACTTCCCTGACTGGAGGCAAACCCGGTAATTTTTCTGGAAATACGTCCGCAAATTCACACACAACCGGCACTGATTCAACTTTCTTTGCAACTTCTTTTGTATTAATTGCATACGCCAAATAAGCTTTATAACCCTTTCTCAAATATCTTTGAGTCGACATTGAAGAAATCACACTAGATAATGCCTCTGATTTGTCTGATTCAACCTGCAGAATTTCACCACTTTCACACTTTAATTATATAACCTTTTCTTTGCAATTTATTATAGCATCATGCAATGTCAACCAATCCATACCCAAAATAACATCAAATTCATCAAACGGCAACAACATCAAGTCGGCCGAAAAGTAATGACCCCAAATCATTAAAGGGCATTTCTTGCATATTTTATTAATTATCACACATTTGCCTAATGGATTCGACACTCTAATCATAAATTCTATGTACTCAACAGGCATATTCATACTAGACACCAATTTCATGCACACATATGAATGAGTAGATCCGGGATCAATCAAAGCAGTAACATTAACATCATAAAGAGAAAATATACCAGTAATCACGTCAAGTGATGAAGCATCTTCACGTGCCTTTATGGCATAAGTTCTAGCTGGAGCCCTTGCTTCAACTCAAGAAACTCTTTACGCTTCTGATCAACAAATCTTTCACTGATATATTTCTTCCGAAATTCTTCTTGAAAGAATTCTCAAGTCACCTTCTCTTTCAGTACCACTGAAATCAATGTCTTCCACCAATGATAGGTTGAATCCCTCAACAATGATATAGCACATTTCAAGCATTCCTCAGGTGTACACGACAATTCATCAAATACTCGAATAGAATTCTTGAGCCAAAACTCTGCTTTCTCGGTATCATCATCAATATTTGCCCTGAATTCTTCGGCCCCTTGCTTGCGGATTCTGTCAACTAGAGTTCTATGAAATTTCATCAAATCCACACCTTGAGGCATCGAGGGTACAGGTTGAGGAATCGGGGGAGGTGGGGGAGGTTGTGCATTCGAGTTCGTACGAACGAACTCTGTATACCAAGCATTCATCATTTGGAGAAAGGCTTCTCGAGCCCCTTCTCCTCCTCCTTGACCAATAGTAGGAGGTGGATTTTCAATTGGCACCGCCCCTTTAGCTGGAGCTGATGTACTACTCTCTACATCATCAGCCACAGCTGGATTGGGATACATTTACTATAAAAAAATCATTTAAAAGGTCAAAAGTCGTCGCACTATCACAATATATATATGGCATGTATAGCAAAACCCGTACATACAACATATTAGTCCGAGAACTGACTAAACCTGCTCTGATACCACCAAATGTAACATCCCGTACTCGAGACCATTGCCGGAGTCAAACACGAGGTGTTAACAGACTTAATTCATTGTTTAAACAGCTGAAACAATTTAATTTTAAAATTTTTAGTCAAGCTAGCAATCTGCATCACAGTCGCTTAAAAATTCATATCTCGAGTTTCGAAATTCAAAATCCAATTCTGTAAATTTTCCCTAAAACTGGACTCATATATATATTTACTAATTTTTTTAAGAATTTTTTGGCTAGGCCAATTAGTACAGTTTATTAGTTAAAGTCTCTCCTGTTTCAGGGTTCGACTACTCTGACCTCTATCTATTACTAATTAGATATCTCTCTGTACAGAATTTCAATGACTATGAAGTTTCTTTCTCTTAAAACTAGACTCAATAATAAATCTTTACATATAAAGTATGACTTCTAATTATTTTAATACAATTTATGGTGAATTTTCAAATTCAGAACAGGGGATTCAGAAATCACTCTGACCCTGTTTCACCAAATCGTAAATATCTCGTAAAATACAACTCTTTTACCTATTTTGTTTCTTCCATATAAAAATAGATTCATTTTACTTTAATTAAAAAATTTATTCATCATCTAATCCTATTTCTACTATTGTTAGTGATTTTTTAAATTTAAATCACTGTTGCTATTAGATTCTGTTTTATGGAAAGTTTCACTTTACTAAGGATTTTCATGGACTAAATATCATTTTAAACATACATAACATCAAGTATGAATTAGATTGGTCATTCCAATGGCTAATCATTTACAAACCCTTTTCTTGCCAAACCATATCCATATCATAAGATCAATTACACAAAGTGAGTATTTTGCCATACATGCCACATTCAAAATATACAAGCCATTTTACCGATTTAAGCCTTCGGATAGTGTGAACGAGTCTTCGACCTATCCCGATTCTCAAGCCGATTTGTCAAAACTACAATGAAGGAAAAGGAAGGAGTAAGCATAAATGCTTAGTAAGTTCACATGCAAATAGCAAGTAACATAATCACACAATCCCACATAAAACATCATTTACATTTAATATCTTTCTACGATTTCATCTTACCAAGTTTTCAACCCGATGGTTTAAGCACATACCTGTCAAATTTTCTCATTTACCACACTTACCAACATGTCACCTTCATTTTATGCATTCTCCTTATTTTCTTAAGATCCACCCGTTGAACACATCGGAATATAATTCGAATACACGGAAAGTTTGTACATAAGTGCCACATATGTAGCCAAGTTACCATGTAACCCACCCAAAAGCGAACTCGGACTCAACTCAACGAGCTCGGCCGTTCGCATCCTTAAGTCAACTCGGACTCAACTCAATGAGCTCAAATGCCTAGTTACATCTCACGAACTCGGACTCAACTCACCGAGTTCGGACATTTGCATCCATAAGTGAACTCGGACTCAACTCAACGAGTTTGGATGCCCAACCATCCTAGTGACATGTCACTTGTATTCTAATCTATTCCCAAGGTTCAAACGGGCTTTTTCCTCAATTACACATCTTTGCCATCTTTCACGGAACATCGAAACCGATACTCGGTAGCAATTCATAATTTACATATTATTCAATAATAACCATAAAGCATAATATTTCATGATATTAATCATCATATCACATAAATAACATTAAATTACTTAAAATGACAATTATGTTACCACATTTACACATGAACTTACCTCAATACAAAATATTAGCAATCGAGTTTATTCCTCGTAAACTTTATTTTTCCCTCGATCGCGACTTCAATCTCATTTCTCTTGATCTATAATGCCAAATTAATCTTATTTAATACATACATTCATCAAAACAGCATTTAATACGAACTTTGGCAAAATTACATTTTTTCCCCTAAACTTTTGCATAATTACACTTTTTCCCCTAGGCTCGGGAATTAAAATTCATCCTATTTTCTTATGTTTTATGACATACTGATCATTTTTCCCTTCTATGGCAGCATCAATTTCACACTCTAACATGTACTTATGACTATTAGGTATTTTTACCGATTAAGCCCTTTTACTCGTTTTCGCTTAAAACCGAGTAGTACAAGTTGTCTGACATAATTTAAAACCTCATATTCTATCATAAAACACCAAAATACACAAATTTCACCTATGGGTATTTTTCTAAATATGAACCCTAGGTTAAATTATTGCTAGCATAAGCTAAATCGAGCTACCGGGATTTAAAAAACGTAAAGAACATTAAAAACGGGGCTTGAAATCACTTACTATGGAGCTTGGAAGATTGAAAAAAACCCTAGCTATGGAGAACCCTTTAATTTTCATCCTAATGAAGAAGATGGACATATTTTACCATCTTTTCCTGTTTTTAATCTTTTAATTACCAAATAACCAAAATACCCTTAATACCTTTCTTTGAAAATTTTCTTGTATAAGCCCATTTTTGTCCAAAAATTTAAAAACTGGTCAAATTTCTATTTAAGACCTCCTCATTAATATTCCAAAGTAATTTCATACTAAAAACTTCTAGAATGCAAGTTTTGCAACTTATTCGATTTAGTCCCTAATTTCAACTTAAGCACTTTATGCGTAGAATTTCGTCACGAAATTTTCACACAGTCATGCAATCATATCATAAACATCAAAATAATTATAAAATAATTATTTCTATCTCGGATTTGTGGTCACAAAACCACTATTTCAATTAGGCCCTAATACTAGATATTACAACTCATCTCCCCAATTGGACTTACTAGACAACATATTAGTCTTTCAATTGGTTTTCTCATTTTTTATTAGATTAAAGACATGTTTAGGTTAGTCTACTAATACAAGTTGTCTTTCCCTATTACAATCTGACCACATAATACCGCTTAGTATCAATTAAACATTAGACAAGCAATGAGCAACATTTTCTTCCACTTTGATTTGTGCGTAAAAACCACCTGAGGACAATATCAAAGTTTAATGTAATTTAAGAATAATTTTATTAACCAATCTGATCGAAAAATTTATAAGTGTACTTAGGCAAAAATACTACACTTAAGGCACAAGATCCAACATGAGAAATATTCCTTGTTAATGGATACAGAATAAAACACTACTTTGGAAGTGCTTTTGAAGTAGCAGTCGATAACTAGGAATGAGAATGTAGAGCGGTAGTGAACATCAAAAATGAGTCACAGGAACCAAGAGATGAATGGAGTTAGATACTGGATGAATCCGATAGCCACACATGATACCATCATTAAATCGGTAAATAGTTCTTGTACATTTTTTTATAGGTAATTTCTTGGTGTAAATATTAGTTTAAGTAAAGTTAGGAATAAGTTTTTAGGGTAGAAAATGTAGTTTGAAAATTTTTGAAGTGAGTAGGCATGAACATAGGAGTCCGAAACGTCCCCAAAACATTAATTTTGAACATTCCAGTATGTGTCATGATACAAGACACCCTGTGTTGCGACACGAAAGTTTGAACACAAAATGATTTTGAAAAGCCAGGACATGTCGCAACACAACCTTCACTATGTTGCGACTCAAAACTTTGAACCAAAATCCTGGAATATTCGATGTCTCGTGTCACGACACACATCTCCTATGTCGCGACACATGATTGAAATATGCAACTTTCCTTTTTCAATTTTGTGCGATATTCCTAGATTCTGGGGTAAAAAGCATGTCAATGTAGCCTCACAACACTACATAAACCCTCTTTATCAGTTGTTTAAACCTGAAAATTAAGTCTTAGTGTAACAGCCCGTTTTTTAGTGGTGTCAAAAATAGTGGTTTTGGGGCCACCAAATCCGACAAGTAAGTTTGTAAATATTATATTTAATATTTATGATTTAATTGTTATTTTAAAAAGGTTTTTGATATTGTGATTTTTGTTTTATAAGCAATTTATTAAGTTCAAGTGGTATGACCCTAAGGTCAAGTGGTTTTATAAATTGAGGTATCAGGACCTCATTTTTTTATAAATTGAGCCATAAATATTTTTATAAATATTTACGGAGTGTAATTAAGGTGGTATTAAAGTTTTTTTGGAAAATTTTATCGTTTCGATAGTTAATTGAGCAAAAAGGACTAAATCGTGTAAAGTACAAAAGTTGTGTTCTATAAGCTAAAGGTATTAAATAACTATAGAACTTTAAAGTGGAGGTCTCTATATGGTAATTATACCATTAATGTGTTAGTGGATGATAGTGGTTTGGCAATTTTGTAATTTTTAAATATTATAAGGGTTAATAAAGTAAATTAGGTAATTAAATGATATACTAATAAAAAAAAATTGTTTTGCTCATTATCTCCAAAACACCATAGCCAAATTTACTTAGATAAAAATAAAGCTTGGTTCAAGCATGTTTCATTCCTTGCATGTAATCCCCTAAGCTATCAATTTATTAGAATTTTATATTTTTGAGACCGTTGCAACTAGGTCCTGCTAGCCCATACCTTCGATTTTGAAACTGTTAAAGATTTTGAATGTTTCCATTGATGAATAATGTGATTTTTTATGTTAGATGATGAATTTGGAATGTTGATTTATATTTATAAGTATTTTGTTAAGTGATTTTGATGAATTTTTTATTAAGGACCAACTTGTTAAATGAATAAAACTACAAGGATTTAATGTGAAATTATTGCATGAATGGGCTATTTTGGATACCATGAACATTTGGATAAGCTCAATTTTGGGTAAAAATGGTTAATTTTCATGTTTTGGGTTCAGGGACTAAATTGATTAAAAGTAAAACTTTAGGGGTAATTTTGTAAAAACGTTAAATATGACCAAATTGTATGAAATGAATTATTTTATTGTATAAGTTAATATATTGAATGAAATTATTAATTTAGATCAAGGTCGGGTGGAAAATCGAGGAAAATGAAAAATTACAAAAATACCCCTAAACTTTGGTTTTTCTGCAATTTAGACAGGTAAGTTCGTATGAACTATACTATGTATATTGTTGATTAAAAAGAATGTTATTATATGAAATTTTATTGAAAATGAATCAATATATATTTATGTTATTATACAATTTGGCTTATAATGAAGCGAGGGAAATTCAACGACGCACGGCAACTATCAAGTGAACCTTAGGAATGTTTAGGATACAAATGACATGTCATTAGGGGTTACCATGTTTTGGGTGATAGTCTTGTACGTTCTATTGGTGACACAATTTTTAGGCATGTGTTACAGATACTCGTCAGCTTGTGTGAGCAGCACCATGTAGTTACGTCTTGACCGTCAGCTTGTGTGAACAGACCCAATGATAGCTGGAGAGTGAGCATCTATATGAGATATGAGATAGAGATGGTTTCAAACATTTGTTGGCACATAGTGTGCGAGATTTACTACGTATCCAATATTATTCTAAGTGGTTCAACGGGAATTGTGTTGTTACGAGATGATATGAGTTCGATATGAACTAATACAGGTATATACATGAAATACATGTAAATGATGATACATGATATATTGAAATGGATGATATATAAATATAATGAAACTGTAAGATAATGATATGTATCATGACATGTACATATATGAATATCTTTGATATGTTGATACATGGTAATTATGTAAGTTGAGATGAGTAATGAACTCAAGTGTGACATGTTTAGAAAATAAGGTTATCAATGTTGAATTTATATGAAATATGTTCAAGTACGCTAACATGTGTTGTTGTTTGATGCTTAGGCAAGTGCCAAACTATTGGTTGAATGCTATTATCTTTACTTATAAGTCGTATTGAAATGGTAAGTGATGAAATGAAAATATGCTTGTACTCATGAAAAAGTGGTAAGGTTTAAATTATGCAAATTCTTATGAAATGGTTTATCATGTGATTAATTCTAAAACAGCTATGTTTAAATGCACTAGCTTGTGGCTATGGTTGATGATATGCTTGTGTCTTGTGTATTATGCATATGAAATGAGTGATGAAAAAAGGAATGATGAGTTGAATTGATGATGTTAATTAAGCTAAAGAAAGTAAATGTAATGGAAAGTAATGACATGCAAACGAAAGGAAGAAAATTGAAAAAGACTTAAAGTTTTTATAATATCCTAGTTTGTTAGGGATGATTGGTATAAGTAATGCTGTGGAATTATTCAATTTGTGAATTGTTAATTTGGTTTCATGAATCATGTGGTATCAGTATATGATTATTCTTGAATTGTATAAATTTCATATTTGAAATGGATAGATATGATTAAAGTTTATATGGGCTTACTAATCATTCATTGCTTACGTAGTTATTTTTTTTTACTTTTTAGACTACCAGAACCTCAATCGGGTTGGAAGCTCATTGGAGATTAATCACACTATCCAGCGATTATATCAGTAGATGTTGATGTCTTGGTTAAGGTTATAATGGCATGTATAGGTATTTTGGCTAATGTTAGCCTATGTGTTTTGGTTGTGGAAATGACCATTTAGTTAGTTTGCATTTTGGTCTTGTGTTGGTAAAATGATATATATTATAAGGTGTATATAAGTAGCCTTGTAATGGTTGATATATGACTTGTTATGGTTGAATAATGGTAGATAGAAAAGTAGTTGAAAGTGCATATTAGATATGACATATAATTTGTTGTGATTGGTGTTTTGTCATAGGAAGCATATATGTATTTGATGCTAATGATTATGTGGTTCAGTTGGTACCAAATGGTATGTTTTGGTAAGTGATTTACATGTTGTGTAATGATGCAAACTTAGTTAAAAGCTAATCTATTATTTTGGCCAAATTGAGTACATGGTTATACATGTTTTAATGTTGTCATTTAAGGTGCCTTTGCGCATATTGGTTGGATGTTATTATACCATATGTGTTTGGCTTGATTATGCATAATTTTGGTGCCTTTTGAGGGCTAATGTATATGTGCAAAAGGGATTATCACTGACCGTGTGATAACAGGGGGTACATACTGACTTGGGTTACACGGCAAACCATACGCCCGTGTGTCTAGCACCTGTGCCCTTCGAAGTGGCCACACAGGCCCATGTGTCAGGCCGTGTGCTAGGCTGTGCCAAACCTGTAGGTATACTAACTTATGCAACACGACCAAGTCACACGCCCGTGTGCTAGGTCATGTACCAATTAGGGGGTATACTGACTTGTACCACACGGCCAGTCACACGCCCGTGTGTGAAACCGTGTGGAGTATACTAACTTTATTTTAATATCAACACCAGGGGACACACGATCGTGTAACATGACCGTGTTTCACACACGGCTGAGAGACATGTCCGTGTCTCTGCCCGCGTGAACAAAAATAGGCTATTTACAAAACCATTTTGCCACCCTATTTTTACACACCTTGTAACACCCCAAAAATCCCAAAACCCAAAAAACCCAAAATCCCAAATTTTCTTTATTTTTCATTTTGATAAAAATTGTGTTTAATATTCTTATCCAAGCGATAATTTTAGTAGGTCTTAGTTAAGGATGAGTTTGAATTAAGGGGTAGAAGAAATTATAATTTAATTATTAAAAGACTCAAGGCTTACAAGTAGGTGGGCTTTTGAATAAATGAAGATACAATTGGACACAAAAAGAGCCTGTGGTAGAGTGGCTAAGTGACGCATAAAGGTGTTGTGAGGTGGCATTAGTAGCTAGGAAGGAGATCCAACGTTCAAATCCTAGCTTAGTATTTTTAGAAGTTTAATTTTGGCCTTCTAAAAGGTTGGAAGTGGCGTGAAGATGGACTCCAAAAGGAGTGTTCAGAAGAGATAATTAAGGAAAATATCAAGGGGTTATCAGGGAGAAAAAAGAGGAGATGAGAAGGGAGAAGTGATGGAGCCGAATTGGGAATTGGGCATGGAAAATTCGGTTATAAGGGCTATAAATAGGGGCCGAATACAAGGTTGCCAGGCTACTGCTGAAATTCTTCTTCACCTTGTTGCCAGAAACCCTTTTCTCTTCATGATCCAAAAAGCTGAAAACCCTTTTGTTTTTCTTTCTTTTCTTTCTGCCGATTTCTATTCTTCTCTACACAATTTTCTTTATTTCACTTAGTCGATTTCTTCTTCTACTCTTCTTCTTTAATCTGTGGCAAATAAACCTTATTCACCATACTAAGTTGAAAGCCGAAAAGTCGAATCTCCCAAGGGCCGAATACTCTTTGACCGAATCTAGTGTAAGTGTTTTACAACCAGTTTTCTTTGCCCAGTATTAGTTATTGTCCCTTACTTTTTATAATCGATTTTGGGTAGGACTAGGTATCAAATCTCTGTCCTTGGACCCCTACCGATTTGCTCTTCAGAGACTTTGGTAAGTACTCTTAATATTAGTTGGCCGAATGGTCATAGTTAAGGTAAGGGGACTTGTGTTGGATGCTAGTTTCCTAGTATTTAGTTTTAATGAGTAAGACTAATGCAGATCTAGGGAGTACATGATCAAGGAAAAGCTATTAAGGATTGGTGCTCAAGGTAAGGTGAAAGGTGAGGTTTCGGTTTTAGTAAGGATATGTATTAAGCATGCGATTAATGGAAGGGTGATATCATTTGTAGGTTGGTGACTAAAGGAATTGCAGCACGCTCGCTTACCAGGTGTGTACATACACTGCACACACACAATGAATCGGCAAAAGCTGAAAAGCCGAAAATCCGAAATGCCGAAAAGCAGAAATGCCGAAAAGCCAAAAGTTTGGCTACGGTAGTCTTGCGAGTGTGCGAACACTCATAAGGGGGAAACCGATAGGTTGCCTAAGGCACACGGGTGATTCCGTGCACTTGGGTTGCGATTTGGCCATATGGGCCAGAATGGGCTAAATGGGCCCAATGGGCTATTGGGCTCATAATAGGCAAAATCTGAGTATTGATGCTTTATGATAGGAATTTGTATGTGAGCATGAATATGAATGTGACTGGGCCAAACGGGCCATATAAATGTGATTTGGGCCTAATGGGCCATATACAGGTGATTTGGGCCTAATGGGCCATACGAATATGATTGGGCTTAATGGGCTAGATGCAGGTATGTGTAATTATTAGGCTTTATAAGGGGTTTTTGGGCCTAGTATATGATATACACCTAAGACTTAATTAATATAGTGCGACCGTGGACAAATCAAAGGGTTAAGGTGTGGCAACGGGTATATGCATGTCTAGGATTGGAGCTAGGGAGAGCTTGGTACTTAAGCGGTCTTAATGACCCACCTCCTCTTCTCTGGAATCCTACCTGGTGCATAGTATTCATTCATATTAACTCACGGGACTTGTTAATGGGCCAAGATAAGTGAAAACTGTATTTAAGGGAAAATTATCGAAATGCCCCTAAGCGCGAAAATGACCAAAATACCCCTAGGTGTTGAATGTAAGTTTTGTGGATGTGACATGCATACATATGATATTCTGCTTAGGTTACATATGGGTTGGGAATTATGGAACAGGGGAAGTATACGAGGATCGTATGGTTGCTTGACAATCGTGGATCCAACAGCGGCTTTTAAAGCCTAATACGTAAATGAAGGTAGTTCCGCAACCGGGCTACCATTGGTGTGTCGATTGGGTGGATCGATATTTTTATCCCCACATGGTGTGACGGGGGACGGAGCTGGTGTGTAGCGGATTGATAATTGGATGGGATTGCATTGCATGGATGATGAACGATGAATGATGTTTTTTTTTTGAATGGTTGTTTTCTGTGAGGGTTGTACACACTGAGTTTGCGAAAACTCACCCCCTCTTTTATTTTATTTTCAGGTGATGCTCAATAGAAGGTTCAATCTTTGTAGGGACTCTGGGTGGCCAGCTAGCAAGATGATTTGGACATGGGTTTTTTTTTTAAGCATTTAAGTGTTTACTTCTTTTTAAGTATGTTCCAGACTAGATTGTAATAAGATTTTCATTGTGTTATTATTACTTGAATTATTATTATTTTCAATGGAATTACGAGAAGTTGAACATGGATTTCTTAAATTACAGTATGTTTTCTACGTTTTCGCAATTAAATTTTTTAAATGATAAGTTTTCTTAAATCAAATGTTTCGAACAAGGCTTTCGCAACTAAAATGTGTGTTTTTTAAAGTTAATTAAGGTTTCTTTTATTTTAAAAAGGGTTTTTAATGAAACACGATTTTCGCTAAAACACTTCAATGTGACACACCAGATTTGGCCATAGCGTTTGGGCCAGGTTTGGGGTATTACATTTAGTGGTATCAGAGCCCAGGTTACAAAACTCGAGCTGTGAAGTGGGCCTTATTATTATTTGGCTTCTTTTAGATTTTAAAAATATTTTGGTTCACGATGCTTTGGAAAAATAGAAATCTTGTTGAGCGGCACACCAAGTCTCCGACGTCGAACCAAGTAAGTACTTTTATTTTTAAGTTTATTTAAATCGTTATACAGTAGGTAGTTAGAGGGCTACTTTAGATGATGGTTAGAATGGAACTAAAGCCTGTAGGATCTGGAAACTGTAGAGGATTTTTGAAAACGATCTTCTCTTTAAATATTTTCATAAAAAATCAGTGTACTTATTAAACTAACTAAAACTTCATAAAATTTCTAATCCAGATAATACGCGAATCGACGATGAGTGCTAGAAGAGGTGCGAGAGGCCGTGGCTGAGGCCACGGAAGCGTTAGGGTTGAATCGTCGGTATCGGGCCAGATGCTTGATGTTGGAGTAGAAGAGGCTCCGGCCTCACCGGTGGCTAGAAATGGACCGTAAGATCGGGCTGCGGGAGAAGATGCATTGTCGCAGGCAATGCTAAGGATTTTGGAAAGGGTTGCTGGGACTAATAATGGCAGCGAAAATCGGGGGTCCATTCCGAAATGACTTCGTTCGAATGGGGCTAAGATCTTTAAAGGCATGGCTGGCATGGCTCCTAGCGTGGCGGAATATTGGTTGGAGGCCACTGAAAGGATAATAGAGGATTTGGACTACTCACCTGAGCAGAAATTGAAAGGGGCGGTGTCATTTCTTAGGGAGGAAGCCTACCAGGGGTGGTTGACAGTGAAAGAGGGCACCCAACCGGAGCAGGTCACCTGAGAGTTTTTCAAAGCTGCATTCCAAGGGAAGTATATGGGTGCAAGCTATGTGGATGCTAGGAGGAAGGAGTTCCTGAACTTGACCCAAGGCAATAAATCAGTGGCGGAGTACGAAGCGAAGCTTCTACACCTTAGTAGGTATGCAAGGGTGATGGTGGCAACGGAGTATGAGCGTTACGTTAGGTTTGAGGACGGACTAAGAGATAGCCTTAGGGTATTGATAGCTCCACAAAGGGAGAGAGTTTTCTCAGAGTTGGTGGAGAAAGCAAAGATAGCGAAGGAGGTGAAGTGCACTGAGCACTTAAATCGGGAAGAAGAAAGGGGTAGGAATAAAAGGGAGGCTGAGACCCCGAGTGTTGGACAGAGGCCTAGGGCTAGGGCCAAAAATAATGGGCCAGTTAGAGCAAGGCCCCCTGCTGCTAATCCAGGGGTGCCACCTGGTGCTGATTGTGCGAGAAGGCATAGAGGCGAGTGTTGGAAGAGGATGGGAGCTTGTTTAGCTTCTGGGTCTATGGAGCATAGGATCAAGGATTTCCCTCGAATCTAGGTCGAAAGCCAGTAGTGGGCCAAGCTGGTGCTCAGCCACCAAGGGGTGGTCAGCTGCTGCCAAGGGGCCGTGAGAAGGCCAAGGGTGGTGACGACAATAGACGTGGACGTGGAGTACTAGGTGGAAATGCAGACCATGCTGAGGCGAGGCAACCGGATTTGGTTTATCCTGCTCGTCGCCGAGAAGACAAAGATGCTCTAGAAGCAAATACTGGTACGTACTTTATCCATAGTGTGCGATCTATCTATTTTGAAATTAGAAATAGAGTGCGCAGCAGAAGCATAGTGGTGTAACTTAAGTGATGCAACGTCAATATCCTCAACTATTTCGATCAGGTAAATTTCGAGGATGAAATTTCTTTTAGGGGGTAGAGTTGTAACGCCCCAAAAATCCCGAAACTCAAAAATCTCGAAACCCAAAAATCTTGAAATCTTAAATTTTCTTTATTTTCGATTTTGATAAAAATTGTGTTTAATATTCTTATCCAAGCGATAATTTTAGTAGGTCTTAGCTAAGGATGAGTTTGAATTAAGGGGTAGAAGAAATTATATTTTAATTATTAAAAGAATCAGGGCTGACAAGTAGG
Organism: Gossypium longicalyx; assembly: GCA_025698465.1. Lineage (NCBI taxonomy): Eukaryota > Viridiplantae > Streptophyta > Magnoliopsida > Malvales > Malvaceae > Gossypium > Gossypium longicalyx. The sequence goes on from CM047003.1 coordinate 61,664,396, forward strand.
TGGGCTTCTGAATAAATAAAGAAACAATTGGACACAAAAAGAGCCTATGGTGGAGTGGCTAAGTGACGCCACATAAGGTGTAGTGAGGTGGCGTTAGTAGCTAGCAAGGAGATCCAACGTTCAAATCCTAGCTTAGTATTTTTAGAAGTTTAATTTTGGCCTTCTAGAAGGATGGAAGTGGTGTGAAGATGGACTCCAAGGGGGGTGTTCAGAAGAGAAAATTAAGGAAAAGATCAAGGGGTTATCAGGGAAAAAAAGAGGAGATGAGAAGGGAGAAGTGATGGAGCCGAATTGGGAATTGGGCATGGAAAATTCGGCTATAAGGGCTATAAATAGGGGCCGAATACAAGGTTGCCAGGCTACTGCTGAAATTCTTCTTCACCTTGTTGCCAGAAACCCTTTTCTCTTCAAGATCCAAAAAGCCGAAAACCCTTTTGTTTTTCTTTCTTTTTTTTCTACTGATTTCTATTCTTCTCCACACAATTTTCTTTGTTTCACTTAGTCGATTTCTACTTCTACTCTTCTTCTTTAACCTGTAGCAAATAAACCTTATTCACCATACTAAATTGAAAGCCGAAAAGTCGAATCTCCCAAGGGCCGAATACTCTTTGACTGAATCTAGTGTAAGTGTTTTACAATCGATTTTCTTTGCCCAGTATCGATTATTGTCCCTTACTTTTTCTAATCGATTTTGGGTAGGAATAGGTATCAAATCTCTGTCCTTGGATCCCTGCCGATTTGCTCTTCAGAGACTTTGGTAAGTACTCTTAATATTAGTTGGCCGAATGGTCATAGTTAAGGTAAGGGGACTTGTGTTGGATGCTAGTTCCCTAGTATTTAGTTTTAATGAGTAAGACTAATTCAGATCTAGGGAGTACATGATCAAGGAAAAGCTATTAAGGATTGGTGCTCAAGGTAAGGTGAAAGGTGAGGTTTCGATTTTAGTAAGGATATGTATTAAGCATGCGATTAATGGAAGGGTGATATCGTTTGTAGGTTGGTGACTAAAGGAATCGCAGTACGCTCACTTACCAGGTGTGTACATATGCTTCACACACACAATGAATCGGCAAAAGCCGAAAAGCTGAAAAGTCGAAAAGTTAAAATGCAGAAAAGCCAAAAATTTAGCTACGGTAGTCTTACGAGTGCGCGAACACTCGTAAGGGGGAAACCGATAGGTTACCTGAGGCCCACGGGCGATTCTGTGGACTTGGGTTGTAATTTGGCCATATAGGTCGAAATGGGCTAAATGGGCCCAATGGGTTGTTGGGCCCATAATAGGCAAAAACTGAGTATTGATGCTTTATGATAGGAATTTGTATGTAAGCATGAATATGAATGTGACTGGGCCTAACGGGGCCATATAAATGTGATTTGGGCCTAATGGGCCATATACAGGTGATTTGGGCCTAATGGGTCATACGGATATGATTGGGCTTAATGGGCCAGATGCAGGTATGTGGAATTTTTAGGCTTTGTAAGGGGTTTTTGGGCCTAGTATATGATATCCACCTAAGACTTAATTAATATATTACGACCGTGGACAAGTCAAAGGGTTAAAGTGTGGCAACAGGTATATGCATGTCTAAGATTGGAGCTAGGGAGAGCTTGCTACTTAAGCAGTCTTAATGACCCACCTCCTCTTCTTTGGAATCCTACCTGGTGCATAGTATTCATTCATCTTAGCTCACGGGACTTGTTAATTGGCTAAGATAAGTGAAAACCGTAATTAAGGGAAAATTACTGAAATGCCCCTAAGGGCAAAATGACCAAAATACCCTAGGTGTTGAATGTAAGTTTTGTGGATGTTACATGCATGCATATGATATTCTGCTTAGGTTGCATATAGGTTGGAAATTATGGAACGAAAGAAGTATACGAGGACCGCATAATTGCTTGACAATCGTGGATCAACGGCGGCTTTTAAAGCCCAATATGTAAACGAAGGTAGTTTCGCAACCAGGCTACCATTGGTATGTTAGTTGGGTGGGTCGATATTTATATCCCCACATGGTGTGACGAGGGACGGAGCTAGTATGTAGCAGATTGATAATTGGATGGGATTGCATTGCATGGATGATGAACGATGAATGATGTTTTGTTTTTTGAATGCTTGTTTTCTGCGAGGGTTGTATACACTGAGTTTGTAACACCCCTATAATTCGTATCCGTTGCCGGAGTGGGTTATGAAGAGTTACTAATCCAAAACACTACATTTGTACATTCACATTTACATAAGTTCATTAGCAATTATATGCATAGCCAAACACAATCAAAGATAGAATTTCAGACTTATACCGACATTCAAAAGTTGCCATATTCACATGGCTTGTATACAATAACATCTCAAAATATCATTCACTTAAGTCTATTCTATACAAGCCATACTAGCTCTAAAACATAGTAGTACCAAAATGATAGATAGTGTGACGAGTTCTTGTGATCCTCCTCGAAGCGGTGGACTGGAGTCAACAATCTATAAAAAGAGAAACGTAACAAGCGAGTAAGCTTTCATAAGCTTAGTAAGTTTCAAGCAATGCAAACAAATAAACTCAATTATACTTCGATCATTCAATTTCTCAAGAGGCCATTTTCTAGGTATATTGTCATTTGGCCGAATATACACAAGCACATAATGTACATTTAGCTTTCTTATTCACTTAATCTGAATTCATATATCATAAATAAATCAAATACTTTCACATACTTTCACACCTTGACCGAATGTATCATGATCATAGATATAGTTATAACTTTTATTCACATATGTATCACATTGTACACTTATGATTCAATTCAAATCTAACTCACATATAAGTACGTAATACGTACCTGGCCAACTTAACGTATTGAATGTATTCATTTATCGTTCTCACACGAGGTATCTTAGTCTTAGACTTTTATCAAATCACCGGCATTTAGCCTGCTAGGTTTTAAGCCCAAATTCATTCACCGTCATTTCGCCTGCTAGGCTCGAAGCCTGATATCATTTCACCGGCATTATAGCCTACTAGGCTCAAAGGCCTGAATAGTATCTCACCGGCATTATAGCCTGCTAGGCTCAAAGGCCCGAATAGTATCGCACCAGCATTATAGCCTGTTAGGCTCAAAGTCCTGAATAGTATCTCATCGGCATTATAGCCTGCTAGGCTCAAAGGCCCAAATAGTACTGTACGATATTCAAATCAACAAGTTTCATATAACACAATCACACCAAATTAGGTACAAGCATCATTCGAATATATCATCCTACATTTTATTCACTTTTATTTCATTTCATCATTCACACTTATTATTTGATAGTTTACTCATGACATCCTACTCATATTCATCTAACACTTATCATTTGATCATAAAAGCATATCACATTTTACTTCCATTATAATTTCCATTCGGCCATATACATATATTTTAAGTAATACTTAATTCTCATAATATGTCATGTCATTATCGAATATTATTTATATTTAACTACTTAAAACTTACCTCGAATATTTTCGAATAGTCTCAGATCTTTTCCCCTGTCCAACCTTGGTTCTCTATGCTCTTGAGCTAATTCAAACAAAAATTTAACTTATTAAATTCCCATCATGCTAGCTTATGGCCGAATATGACAAGAAATTTAATAGGTCATATAGCTACTTTTAGCTCAATTACAAAATGGTCATACACATTTTTAATCACATTAAGCAATTTAATACAATTTATTTAACATTTCCTCATGTACACCTTTATGACCGAATACACATATCAAATAAGTAACTTACCTTAACTCATAACCCACATAGCCAAAGTACATATAACCCTAATGACCGAATATGTATATCATCAAAGTTCCTATGATTTAACCTTTAAACTTCATAGCCGAATATTCATTGTATATCTAGCTCACATACACAAACACAAAACTCACATGGCTTATCATATTTTCATATACATATCTCACCCATATAGCCGAATATATAGCTCATCAAATAGATATTTATTCACGTTCCCTTAACACATATTGATCAATTAGTCCATGCATTAGCCTTTGACACATTAGGTCATTAAAGCAATAACCTATTTAACATTCAAGCATTTTATACTAAAATTTCTCCCAAGGCCGAATTCATATACAACCTTTAACACTCATACAAAATTTATATTTAAATAATTTATGCACACCATTAACCTAATATCAATTAACTAAGCACTTTAACAAATTTTCTTTAACTATACACACATTCGGCAACGACAATGACAATTTAACAAACCTTAAATCCAACTTATAATTGTGCATATCTCATTCAAAACACCCACACCAATTTATTATCCAATCATCCATAGCTGAATACACATATTCTTTCATTCATTCTTAACAAAAAAATTTTATCAAGCTTAAATCTCCATTCTATCATTTTAAAACGCAAACATTACTCAAATGTTATCTAAATTCACATTCAGCAACCACACATACACACAAGCCGATTTTCCCTATCATCTAAATCACCTATATGAACATTCAACTAGCTCAAACTTCACCCATCCACAATTACTCATTTAAAACCTAAAGACAACAACCATTCCCCTCAAATTCTTCCATGACTGATTACTCATATCACCACACAATTCAAAATTTTGACATGGGCTAAGTAAGGGACTTAGTAACTAGCTTAAAATATGCTAAAATTTCAAGAACTAACATGAATTACTTACCTTAATTCAAGCTTAAAGGTGACCGAATGGCTTATCTCCCTTTTCTTTCTTTAAGATTCGGCTAAGCTAAGGAAGAAGATGAACAAAACATTTTGTTTTTCTTTTTATCATCTTTTCTTATTTTAGTTAATTTTTTTATTTCATAATTTAAGCCATTAACTATTATAATATTAATATATAATGTATATATGGCTATTTAACCATCATCATGGTCGGCCACTTACTTAAAAATAGGGAATTTGACATGCAAATCCCCATATTTTAAGCCATGCAATATTTGGCCACTACACTTCAACCTATCACAATTTCAAAGTTTCTCACATAAGTCCTTTTTAATAAATTCCACATTCAAATGACAAAATTAAGACACGATACTTTCACACATGCACTTTCACATATAATAAGCATAGAATATAACATTTAATTATTTTTGTGACTCGATTTTGTGGTCCCGAAACCACTTCCCGACTAGGGTCAAATTAGGGCTGTCACAGAGTTTGTGTAACACCCCTTACCCATGTTCTAAGCCGGGACAAGGTACGGAATATTACAGATCATGAAAACATGAAATCACACATTTACCTGATCTTACATAATTAATTCCTCTAGCTTGAACAAAATAGATAACATTAACAGATCTACATAAGTACAAGTAAATTATCAAATTTTGAAAAGTAATATTTTAAAACAAATTAATTCTGACATATAACAAAATGTTTCAGCCCTCTTTACATGCCATAATTCCAAAATAGTGTTTACAAAGTACCAAAAAGTATTGATAGTGTGGATGGGTCTCCGATGATCTCCAAATCTCGAGCTGGCTTAGTAATTCTATAAGATGAGAAAAAGAAAAGAAGGTAAGCATATAGCTTAGAAAGTAAGTACGAAATTGATATTCAATTTATCAAAGTAAAACAATCATACTAGTATATAATCACATATTCAGGACAGGTTGTTTTCTGGAGTCCCGGTTTAAAAAAAAATCAGATCTCAAGCTAAAAAACTTGAAATCCAATTCCGTAAATTTTCCCTGAAACTAGACTCATATGTCTACCTACTAATTTTTTTCTAGAATTTTTGGTCGGGAAAATTAGTACAGTTTATTAGTTAAAATCTCCCCTATTTCAGGGTAAGAAAATTTCTTCCTGTACAGAATTCCAACGACCATGCCATTTGTTTCCCATAAAAATAGACTCAATAAGGAATTCATGAATGTAAGATATTACTCTAAATAATTTTTTTACAATTTATGGTGAATTTCTAAAGTCAGAACAAGGGATCTCAAATTCATTCAGACCCTGTTTCAAAAGAATTAAAATATCACACAATATAAAATTCCTTTGCTTCCCCTGTTTCTTTTATGTGAAAATAGACTTATTAAGTTTTATTTTCATATATCATTTGCATTTTTATTCAACTTCCACGATTTTTGGTAAATTTTTAAAGTCATGTAACTGCTGCTATCCAACACTGTTTTATTTCTAACATTCATTCTTGCATAATTTCACCTAGTCCTTTTTGTTATACCAGAATTCACTTAATTATCGAGCACATAGCTCCTAAATTTTCATAAACATAAATTTGCACATATCCACCTTATAATAACTTTCACATATTACCACTTTATCGATTTTCCCCATTGAACTCAACGGAAAAATAACAAATATACCATTGTTTACACATATTTCCCCCTTTCCACACTTATAACCGAAACTATCTGATATGCATAGTAGCCTGCACTTAGTACGACACATGCGACCAACAATCCGGTACACGTAGTAGCCTGCACTTAGTACTACACACGTGATCAAGGTCATTGAGTACACATAGTAGCCTGCACTTAGTACTACACATGCGACTTAATAGTATGGTACGCGTAGTAGCCTGCACTTAGTACTACACATGTGTATTCACAATGGGTCATTCGTATTGTTCCTGTTCCGAAGGTTCAACCAGAAAATTCTTTTCTTTTTCACTATTAACACTTATTCATAATCTAATTAAATTTTCAAATTTCCATCATTTAATCATTCTATGGACAGTCACCAATTCATATGATAACAACATAAAATAACATAAAAAAATCGATAAATTATTCATGTACGAACTTACCTTGGTGCAAACTTTAGAAATATTATAATTTAGTCTGAAAGCTTTTCTTTTCCCCGATCACGATTGATTCCACGTCTTTCTTGATCTATAACAACACATTTAGCTCATTTAACACTCATACTATTTATTTCAATCCAAAAATCACATTATGGAAAAATTATGTTTTTACTCCCTAGCTTTTACAAAATTATGATTTTGCCCCTAGGCTCAGAAATTTAATTTCAGTCCTTATTCTTATGTTTTATGACATGCTAAAATTTTTTCTCTTCTATGGAAACATCAAATTCTCACTCTAACATGTACTTATGAACATTAGGTATTTTTACCAATTAAGCCCTTTTACTCGTTTTCACTCAAAACTGAGTAGCACAAGTTGTCTAACATAATTTAAAACCTCACATTCTATCATAAAACACCAAAATACACAGATTTCACCTATGGGTATTTTTCCAAATATGAACCCTAGGTTGAATTATTGCTAACATAAGCTAAATCGAGCTTCCGGGATTTCAAAAACATAAAAATCATTAGAAACGGGGCTTGAAATCACTTACTATGAAGCTTGAAATTTGAAGAAACCCTGGCTATGGATGAGAGCAAAATTTGGCAGCAACTAATTGAGAAGATGACCATTTTTGTGTTATTTTTCCCATTTTATTTCATTTAATATACAAATGACCAAAATGTCCTTACTACTAAACTTTCCAAAAATTCCATCCATGTCCAATTTTTGTCCATAAACTTAGAAATTGGTCAAATTGCTATTTAAGACCTCCTAATTAATATTCCAAAGCAATTTCATACTAAAAACTTCTAGAACACAAGTTTTGCAATTTATTCGATTTAGTCCCTAATCTCAACTTAAGCGCTTAATGCATAGAATTTCATCACGAAATTTTCACTCAATCATGAAATCATATCATAGACCTCAAAATAATTATAAAACAATTATTTCTATCTCAGATTTGTGGTCACGAAACCACTATTCTGATTAGGCCCTAATTCGAATTGTCACAGTTTGCGAAAACTCACCCCCTCTTTTATTTTATTTTCAGGTGATGCTCAATAGAAGGTTCGATCTTTGGAGGGACTCTGGTTGGCCAGCTAGCAAGTTGATTTGGACTTGGGTTTTTTTTAAGCATTTAAGTCTTTACTTCTTTTCAAGTATGTTCCAGACTAGATTGTAATAAGGTTTTCATTGTGTTATTATTACTTGAATTATTATTATTTTCAATTTAATTGCGAGAAGTTGAACATGGAATCTTAAATTATAGTATGTTTTCTATATTTTCGCAATTAAATTTTTTAAATGATAAGTTTTCTTAAATCAAATGTTTCAAACAAGGCTTTCGCAACTGAAATGTGTGTTTTTTTTTAAGTTAATTAAGGTTTCTTTTATTTTAAGAAGGGTTTTCAATGAAAACACGGTTTTCCCTAAAACACTTCAATGTGACACATCAGATTGGACCATAGCGTTTGGGCCAGGTTTAGGGTGTTACACACCTGCACAAGCATAAATTGTAACATTTTTACAACTCAATAGGCAGCCAATCCATAACATTTCGTACACATTTTAAACCAATTCAACTACAATCATCTTCCATTCATATGCCTATCACATATCAAGACAACATTGCATATTTCTATTCTATTTACTACTTGCCAAAACATACCATTTATGAATACTTATACACAACCAAAACATTATACCAAGTTAAGGCAAATCACATGGTTTTATCATATACCACAACATGTACCAAAATCACTATCTCAAGTAACTATAACTATCATCTTTATAACTAGCCTATACATGCCATATTTACATATATCCATAAGTTCAAAGGTACCAATTGGCAACTGGATAGTGTGGTGCGTAACTCTGACTTATCAGAATCGAGTGAGCTATCGAACCTCTATAAAAACATGGAAAAGAAACATAGTAAGCTTTATAGCTTAGTAAGCCCATATAATTCAGAATTTAACTTACCTTTTATACATAATCAAACAATTAAACAAAGTATATCAAATTCACTTGCCAAATGCCTATACACAAGCATTCTTCTACAAGTTAGTCACATAAGTGCATGTAATCATCCATTATCTCAATTTAATACTCAATACATTGTATCATATCACATTCACATATATCATGTACATTATTTGTAACATTTCACTCTTAATCATATAAACAGTAATTCATCCGTATAACACATAGCTTTTCCACATAACCAATAATAGAATTTATGCCTGTTAAAGCTATTAGAACTTCGAGGGATACTTGGGTGATATACATAACTTATAAATCAGTAATTCATCAATTAATTATCATTTTCGCTCTTTCGAGCTATGATCAGTGAGCTCCTCCTGAGCTGATGGATAGTAAGCTTTATTGAGCTGAAACGGTAAGCTCTGATGAGCTGAAAACAGTAAGTTCTTACGAGCTAATATATCGGTAAGCTCATACGAGCTACGGTGAGTCCGCAACACATGCAGGATCTCAACCTAAACGGTAACCCTAGTGACATGTCACTCATATCCTACGAATTCCTACAGTTCAAATGGGGCTCGGTAACCATCAGATTATATTAATAAGGCATTTAAATTCAAGGAGATCATTTACTAAATTACACACATTCATTTCAAATAATTACAAGTATTTAAAAGTTTGATTCTAATTATACGAACTTACCTCGAGTTGCTCAGATGGAAATTATCGACTATTCGTCCACTTTTCCTTTTCCCCGATCTAATCCCGATATCAGCTTATCTTGATCTATATATTATCAAATTTAGCACATTCAATATTCGATCTAATCAATTTAGCCTATAATTCATATTTTGGCAAATTTACACATTTGCCATAATGTTTCACACTTTTACAATTTAGTCCTTATCACATAAAATTGCAAATCCACATAAGTTAGTACAATTTCATGCTAGCCAAATATTATATGTTCTCATATTAGCCTATATTTTAAATTTATTCACACTTTTAACCACCACATTTCACATTTTCTCAATTTAATCCCTTTTTGACATTTTTGTCAAAAATCACTTTACAAAAACTATTAATCTAACATTAAACCTTCCAAATCTATCATAATTCATCAAATTACTCAAGCATTCAACAATGGAAACATTATAAATCTTTAACAATTTCAAAATCTAGGGTACGAGCTAGCTAAAATACGAAGCAGCGATCTCAAAAATGTAGAAATCATTAAAAATCGAGCGAAAATGAACTTACAATTAAGCTAGGAGTTGGCCGAATGCTTTAAAACCTAAGAATGGTTTTCTTTCTTCTTCAATTTTGGCAAGATGATGAAGATGATAGCATAAAATTGTTTTTGTTTTATTTAATTAACTTATATAATCAAATTACCTATTTAACTTTTAAAAATATTATAAATTGCACCAATTTCCATGCTATCATCATCCACTAACCCATAAATGGCCTATTTACCACTTAAGGACCTTTAATTTAATGTTTCCTAGCTATTTGACACTTTTAGCTAATAGAACACAAGTTTTACGATTTACGTGATTTAGTTCTTTTTACTGAATTAACCATTCAAACAATAAAATTTATTTACGAATCTTTCACGTAATTAATCTATCATGCTGTAGACTTTATTAAAATAATAAAATAAATATTCTAACTTAGGATTTGTGGTCCCAAAACCACTGTTTTGATTTGACTAAAAATGGGTTGTTACAAACTGGGAAAAATATTTACCTTTAATTTAATTTGCTTATAATAAAAGCTATCAGTCCAGTATTAAAATGAGACTGTATGAGGCTTTGTATGTTTGTAAATGTAGAACTCCAATGTATTGGACAGAGCTTAGTGAGAAAAAGATACACGAAGTTGACTTAATCCGTGAAACTGAAGAAAAGTTGAAAGTAATTCGAGATAGTTTGAAAGCAGCCTCTGATCGTCAAAAGTCTTATGCTGATCTTAAACAAAAAGAGATAGAATTCCAAATCGGTGATAAGGTATTTTTGAAAATATCACCTTGGAAGAAAGTTCTCCGATTTGGCCGTAAAGGAAAATTGAGTCCACGATTCATCGGGCCATATAAGATTACTGAACCTGTTGCATATCGATTAGCATTACCACCAGAACTTGATCAAATTCATAATGTTTTTCATGTGTTTATGCTGCGACGGTATCGGTCAGATCCTTCACATGTTATTTCTCCAACAAAAGTTGAGATTCAGCCTGATATGACATACAGTAAGGAACCGATCAAAATTTTGGTGCGTGAAACAAAAGAGTTAAGAAATAAAAATGCAGCATTGGTAAAAGTTCTCTGGCAACGACATGGTATTGAAGAAGCTACCTGGGAACTAGAGGATACCATGAAGAAGCAATACCCAAACCTTTTTACTGATAAGATTTTCGAGGACGAAAATTCTTAAGGGGAAGAGTTGTAACAACTCAATTTTAGTGAAATCGGAATAATGGTTTTGGGATCACAAATCTGAGCCACAAAGAAAATTTATTTTAATATTATTTCATGGTCCGTATTATGATAGGAATGTTATATGAAAATTCTGATAAGAAAACTTTATTGATTATGTGCTTAATTATGAAAAGGACCAAATTGTATAAAATGTAAAAGTTGAGTTCTAGTAGCTATAAGTATCAAATAGCTATGGAATTCAAAACTTGAGGTCCTTATATGGAAATTAGACCATTAAAGAAAATTTAGTAGATATTTTTGATGAATCATCCATGGAAAATTAGAAACCGGCAAGGACTAAATTGGAAAGTGGAAAAATTAATGGATGATAAATAATTAAATAGAAATATTATCATTTTATATCATCTTCATCCCCAAAATTTACATGGAAACCCTAGGAGAGAGAAAGGAAACTAATCAAGCTTAATTAGGTATTTTTTTGTCTCGTTTTTAGTAATTTTTATATTTTTGAGATCGGGATAGTCTAATCTATCTATTTTGGGGATTAATTTGGAAAGATATCAAAGTATAGAAATTTTTCCATGGATAAATATGCTGAAATTTTGAAATTTATGGTAGATAAAGAAAGGTTGTTGATAGATAAACAACTTTTACAAAGATAATTTTCATGAAATTATGATTTAGAGGCTAAATTGAAAAATTGTAAAACCCATGGAAAAATTCTGATTTTTAAGAAATTCATGGGTTGTTATTAAGACATGTAAAAATCGGTTAGGCTTGGAATAAGGATTAAATTGCATAAATTTTATTTTTCGAGCCTAGGGACGAAATTGGAATTTATGAAAAATTTAGGAGAAAAATGGTAATTTTGCCTAGAGTGTAAATTGAATCTAATTGAATATGAAATGTGATAAATTGATGATTAAATTCATTTATATAAATCCGGGCAACTTAAATTTGAAGCTAGATCGAGGAAAAGAAAAAGTTTCGGATTAGTAGATTTTCATATACAAACAAGTGTCAAGGTAAGTTCGTGTAGTCGAATTGTGTTTAATTATATGTTTGAATTGAATGTGGTATGTGATTGTATGAATTATATAAATGTTAAAAATAAATGAGATAATCATATGTTCAATCATATCCAGAAAATAATAAGTTCCGTTTGAATAATGAAATTTGATGGATATATGTGATTTCCCATATTACATGTGGTCATGCATATGCTGCAGACAGAATATAGCTCGAATTGTAATAGCCCATTTTTAGTCAAATCGAAATAGCGGTTTCGAGACCATGAATCCAAAGTTGAAATTATTATTTTATTAATATTTTAATGTCTACAACATGATAATGTGATTGCGTGAAAGTTTCGTTAAGAAATTTTATCGTTTGAATGGTTAATTCGGTAAAAAAAACTCAATCGCATAAAGTGTAAAAGTGGAGTTCTATTAGCTAAAAGTATCTAATAGCTATAGAACCTTAATTTTAATGTCTTTATGTTGTAAATGGACCATTATTAAGGTAAATGGACATTAATGGACATGAAATGGATGATATAAATGTTTTATTATTAAGGATAATTTGGTAATTTGTCAAATAAGGTTAATTAAATAAAACAAAAAAAAATCTATTCCATTCTCATCATCTTTAGCCGAAATTTACAAGATCAGAAGCCATTGTTAGGGTTTTTCAATCGGCCAAGCTTTCATTGTCTATTAAGGTAAGGTTTTTGTCCCGTTTTTAATGAGTTCTATGTTTTTGTGATAGTTGCAACTAGTACTAGCTAGCCCAGGGACTATTTTGCAAAAATGTTAAAGACTTTGAATGATATCATTGATGAATACATGTGTATTTTGAAGTTTTTTGATAGATTATGAATGCTTGTTGATAGATATACAAGTTTTTTTAAAGTGATTTTTAGTGAAATTGCAAAGTAGGGATTAAATTGAGAAATTTTGAAAATTTGAGGATAAAATGTGAAATAAATGAAAAATATGGGCTTCTAGGGGCATAATAGTAATTCAGCTAAGCATGGGTATTTTGAAATTTCATGAATTTGTGATTTTATGAAATAAGGACTAAATTGTTAAAGTGGTGAAACATTAAGGGCAAATATGTAAATGTGCTTAAATGTGTGTTTTGGATTGAATTGAATAAATAGATTATTAAATAAGTAAATTTTGAATATATTTAGATCAAGAAAAGTCGAATTTGGATCTAGATCGGGGGAAAACAAAAGTTATCGATCAATCGACTTATTTCATCGTTTCCACATTCGAGGTAAGTCTGTATATGATAAATTTTAATATAAATGTATTTCATATGCTTTGGTATTGCATAAATTGTTAATATGAGATCGTGGACATGAACGATAGTGATTCGACGATGATTCGATATTCGAGATCCCAGTTAAACCTTAGGAATAGTTTAGAATACTAGTGACATGTCATTAGGGGATACATTGAGTTGGCTTCGGGCCATGATATAGCACCTCCGGTGCGAGTTATACCGATTTGGCTTTGGGCCATGCATATCGGCTGTTTTGGCTTCGGGTCATGATATCAATACTTCGGAGATAAGTTACCTTGATTTGGCTACGGGCCATGGTATAGGTACTTATTGTGTGAGACCTTTGAGTATCCGACTTCTATTCATAATGGTTCAACGGTTAAACGAAAGACGAGAATGTGTATAAGATTAGTACGAGATGGTACAGGTATGTGCATAAACCATATTAGCTTTGAATCGAAGAAATGGTGAAGAAAGTATATAGTTTTGTGAATGAGTAATTGAGAGGTTTGTTAGTTGATGTGAATTCTTATACTTATGATCAATGGTTGAATTATGTGTTTATGATTATATCAAATTTATGCCATACGAGCTTACTAAGCTTTATAGCTTACATCGTTTATGTTTTATGTTTTATAGTGAATTCAAAGCTAGCTCGGATTCGGGGATCGTCGGAGATCACTTCACACTATCCACCTATCTTTTGGTACCTATGAACTTTGGTATTTAAGTGTATGGCATGTATAGGTATTTAGAGTCATTTTGAATATGGGTTGATAATGATTTTGGTTATAACTTGTTAATGAATTTGGTCATATGAATTGGCATTGTAAAGGTTTATGTTTGATTTGTAAATATAGCCATGAGATATGGCTTAATTTGGTGAATTTGGTTATGTGCATATATGGTTGATATTTTAAGTTCATGGATGGATATGTGAATGGCTTATATTATGAGACTTGTGGATATTGATATAGTAAATGTTAAATGGTTGATATTAGATTTGAATTGTGCTTATGAATTGGTGCAAAATGATTAATGTTTAGCAAAGGCTTAGTTAGTTAATTTGTATATCTATTTTGGTATGTTTTGATTGAGTAAAACATAAGTTATAAGCATGTTGGTTGTTAGTTTCGAAATGGTATGAATTAGTCTTGATTGTGGCTAAATTAGATGTTCATTTATACTTTGAATTGGTGCCATTTGGGTTGTGTAGGTACATGCAAATTTGGGTGGAAAATTGGCTTGGTAAATAGCCTATTTCTGTCCACACGGGAGGAGACACGGGCGTGTGTCTTAGCCTTGTGTAACACACAGTCAAGTACACGGTCGTGTGTCCCCTGGTGTTGATTTTGAAATTAAGTCAGTATGCTCCACACGGCCCCACACACGGGCATGTGACTTGGCCGTATGGCATAAGTCAATATACCCTACAGGTTTGGCACGGCCTAGCACATGGCCTGGCACGCCGGCTAGCCACACGGGCGTGTGTGACAGCCCTAAATTTACCCTAGTCGGAAAGTGGTTTCGGGACCACAAAACCAAGTCGTAAAAATAATTAACCGTTATTTTCTATACTTATTGTGCGTGAACATGCATGGGTGAAAGTTCCCAATATTTAATTTATTCATTTGAATGTGAATTTATTTAATATGACTTATGTGAGACAATTGTGAAATGTGATAGGTAATTTTAAAAGTGGTCCATTAATACATGTTATAAAAACTTGGATTTGCATGTCAAATATCCATTTCTGACAAGTAGTGGCCGGCCATGATGAAGTGATATATAAAAATATGTAATAATTATTAGTTAATGGCTTTATATTTTATAATATAGATGAATAAAATGAAAATAATAATAGAAAGAATGGTGAAGAAAACAAAGTCTCAACTTTGTTCTTCTTAGCCGAACCAAAAGAGAGAAAAAAAAAAGAGAGCAAACATTCGGCCATTTGAAACCTAAGGAAGGTTAGTAAATCAAGTTAGATTTTTGAAATTTTAGTTTGTTTTAGGTTACTCATCATGCTACTTACTTAGCCCATGCCAAAACTTTGAATTTGGATGGTTGAATTGAACATTCGGTTATGGTAGATAAGGAAGGAATTTGATTTTTTATCTTTAAGTTTTGATGAAGAAATTGTTTATGAAAGAAGTTGATCTTGTTAAAAACTATAATTGCTAATACTCATATGTGTAATACCCGAACATAGACTTTGCTTAATGTCTTCAACAAATGCCGATTAGGTGTTTTGAAATGGATAAATTAGGTGCTTGATTTCATAAAGGTTCGGCATGGTACATGATATTTTTGTTAGTATGATTTTGAATAATTTGAGTAATGTTATGTATAAGAAAAATTATTAGGTACGATTTTGGCGGTATATATGTACAATTGATCTATTTAGCTAATAATATCTAGTGTGATAAATAATAAAATTCTTGATGACTTGTGTTAAATGACATTCGACCAAGGACTATATGTGCTTGCTAATTCGGTTTAGGTGAAGAAAATATGACCATGGGATGTGATTAGGTTGTGACTTATTATTGATCTTTCTTTAGCGCCGTAAGGTTATTTTATAATGTGTCATAACATTTACTTAGTTGGTCGAGTTTATGAGAAAAGAATTTGGATATTTCTATATGATATCTTAAGCATATCGTCCATTTGGTAAAGTTGACTAATGGTTCATGTACGAATGCTTGTTTAGCCATATGTTATGTTTTGTTTTAACGTAGTATTGAATATATATGATCATGTTATTTAAGAAAATCGATAATGCAAGGTGATCATTTAGTAACACGTTCGGTTGTAATGAGCGGAGTATATGCATGATATTAAAATAATAGTGAATAAGGTTAATTGTACTTTAATTGTACAGTACACATGTATTAAATTGAATTGCTCAATTAAAAAAATAATTAAATAAATTATTTTTGAATTTAAGCTCAAGAGCTAAAAGGATCGAAATCAGATAAAGGAAAGGAGAAAGCAATCGAGTAGCCTATCCGTAACTGTTCAAATATACTCGAGGTAAGTTTTTGAGTAATGGAACTTAGCTTATGATTTGATTAAACAATGTTATATATTTTTATATATATAGCATAATAAATAAATTGTGACCTAATGGTTTCTCTTGATTTACATATTGAAATAAATAGATAGTGCATCGGCTTGTAGTCGAACGGTTATAGAAAATCATGTAGAGTAGCGAAACGGAATCGTGTTATTTGAATGAGCTATTGAGCCTAAAATGGAATGATGGATAATCATGTTGTGTTTGTAATCTAATAATGTAAATGAATTGTTAATGATTTGTAATATAAATATATTATGTGCATGACAATTGAGGATTATATCCGGGATAAGTCCCGAAGGCATTCGTGCTGCTTGTTATATCCGGGTTAAGTTCCGAAGGCATTCGTGCTGGTTGTTATATCCGGGTTAAGTCCCGAAGGCATTCGTGCTAGTTGTTATATCCGGGATAAGTCCCGAAGGCATTCGTGCTGGTTGTTATATCCGGGCTAAATCCCGAAGGCAATTGGGTTGGAAATGTGCGATCTTGTCGTAATAATTTCAATTGCTGTGCTTACAACCCTAAGATGATCAGGTATGCACCGTATACACATTGAAATTAAGTTAAGATTGACTATGAGCATGTAAGTTTATGGGTTGAAGTGTGAAGTAACATAAGTATGTGATTTTACGTATTTGTATTTAATTAGCCTTGTAATCGAATTAGATGTATTCAGCCTAATTATGAGGTTAGTTGGGTAAAAAGAGATTATCTACATGATACGAATTCGTGTTTACGAAAAAAAATTTAAGATGACATGTATAAAATAATAGTGGTATATTTAATCATGACTACATTTAGTCAGAAAGATAATGATTTCATTACTTAAGACTTACTAAGCATCGAAATGCTTACTCTTTTGCCTTAATTTCTGTTTTATAGATTTTGTTCGTGAACCACCGGACTCGGAGATCCAAAGTCGAAGTCATCCACGCTATCTAAACCTTTCGATACTCTTGTAAATGAACCTTGATAATGGCATGTATAGGATTGACTTTTGAAGTTAATTACGTATCTTTTTGGTGATGTATATATGTATAGCCATGCGAAAATGGCTTGTTAAGTTATTATATGCGCTCCATATAATTAATGTGTACGTGTGGATGATAATCGATTAATGTTCTAAATGTTTGATTTGAATTAAACTTAGGAATGAATTAATGTACTATTTAAATTGAGAAGATTGCTTTGCATATTGTATAAACGAAATTCGAATTCAAAGGCAGGCTATCGGAAATTACTTGAATATTGTTAAATGAATTTTCGTGCTTGTTTGGTAATATTCCTTACCCCTCCAGCGACGGATACGGGTTAGGGGTGTTACATTTTATTGGTATCAGAGCTACGGTTTAGTCGATTTTAGGACTACCGTAAAACGTTTGGGTCTAGCTATACATGCCATTATGTGTTAATACGATAGTGTGGTGATTTCTGACAATTAGAAATGTTTTATTTTGTATAGTAATGGATCCCGATCGAGTGATAGCTGATGATGTTGAAAGTGTAGCACCTGCTCCTGCACGCGGGACCGCGCCGATAGACTCTCAACTTATAGCGAGCAATCAAAATGACGAGGCTAGACAAGCCTTTTATATCGTGATGAATGATTGGTTCAACCAATACATTCAAACTAATATGGCTGTCCCACAACCCCCACTCCCAAATAATACGCTCCCTGCACCTATAATACCTCCGGTAATTGATCAAACAAGGTTAAATAAGCCTCCGATTGATAGAATCAGAAAGCACGGGGCTACTGAATTTAAAGCTACAGATAGTGATGATGCCGGGCAAGCTGAATTTTGGTTAGACAACACTATTCGAGTACTTGATGAACTATCTTGCACACCCGATGAATGCCTGAAATGTACTATATCCTTGCTACGTGATTCTGCTTACTATTGGTCGAACACATTGGTTTCTGTTGTACCCAGAGAACGGGTGACGTGAGAGTTCTTCCAAACTGAATTTCGAAAAAAAAATATATCAGTCAGAGGTTCATTGATCAGAAGCGAAAAGAATTTCTTGAGCTTAAACAGGGTTCCATGTCAGTTACTGATTATGAACGGAAGTTTGTCTGACTCAGTAGATATGCTTGGGAATGTGTATCGTCTGAGGCTATTATGTGTAAACGTTTTGAAGATGGGCTAAATCAAGATATAAAGATGTTTGTTGGCATTCTTGAAATACGAGAGTTCGTAATACTTGTCGAGCGAGCTTGCAAGGCCGAAGAGCTTAGTAAAGAAAAAAGGAAAGCTGATGTCAAAACTGGAGAATTTCGTAAAAGATCTTCAGGAAAGTCTTTTCAGCAATCATCGAAGAAATTTCGAGATGATTCTGGCCGATCAAAGAATATTTTAGGTTTTTCCAGACGAGACCACGATCGACCCCCTATGGGTACACGAGCCACTTCAGTTGCCAGTGTTGGAAATGATCGTCGGGATAGGACAGAGTGCAAGTATTGTGGTAAATGGCATTCGGGGAGTTGTAGATTTCATGACCGCTCCTGTTATAAATGCGGGTCAGTTGACCATTTTATTAAAGACTGCCCGAGATTATCCGAGCAAAATGTGAACCAGAGTGGGAAACCAAGTATTACAGCACGAGGTAGACCACCTAGGAATTCAGGGAATGCTAGTGGAGGTCAGAGAGGGTCTAGAGATGCTGCAACCAGATCCGAGGCTCGTGCTCCTACTAGAGCTTATGCTATACGCGCACGCGAGGATGCTTTTTCGCCTGATGTTATTACTGGTACTTTTACTCTCTTTGATACTGATGTGATTGCTTTGATTGACCCTGGTTCTACTCATTCATATGTATGTGAGACTTTAGCATCCAGTAAGACTCTACCTGTTGAGTCTACTGAGTTCGTAATCCGAGTGTCAAATCCCTTGGGTCAATATGTGTTAGTCGACAAAGTGTGCAGGAAATGTCCCCTGATAATCCAAGGTTCCTATTTTTCGGCCGATTTGATGCTTCTACCGTTTAATGAATTTGATGTTATTCTCGGTATGGATTGGTTGACCGTTCATGATGTAGTTGTGAATTGCAAAAGAAAGACTATTGACTTGAGATGTGCAAACGATGAGATAATCTGAGTTGAGTCTATTGATATGAACGGGTTACCAGCAGTTATATCCTCGATGTTGGCTCAGAAATATGTCAAAAAGGGGTGTGAAGCGTATCTTGCGTACGTACTTGATAGTAAAGAATTAGAAAGAAGCTTGAATCAGTATCAGTGGTTTGCGAGTATCCAGATGTTTTTCCTGAGGAATTGCCAGGGTTACCACCTGTTCGTGAGGTAGAATTCGGCATCGAACTAGCACCTGGTACCACACCAATTTCGATAGCTCCGTATCGTATGGCACCAACGGAATTGAAGGAATTGAAAACCCAGTTGCAAGAATTGACGGATAGAGGTTTTGCTCGACCGAGTTTCTCACCTTGGGGTGCACCAGTATTGTTTGTGAAAAAGAAGGACGGAACCATGAGATTGTGCATTGACTATCGTCAATTGAATAAAGTGACCATAAAGAATAAATATCCGTTACCACGTATTGATGATTTGTTTGATCAGCTGAAAGGAGCCTCAGTGTTTTCAAAGATAGATTTGAGATCGGGTTATTATCAGTTGCGAGTTCGAGACTCAGATATACCCAAAACTGCTTTCAGAATGAGATACAGTCACTACGAGTTCTTAGTGATGCCGTTTGGGCTCACTAATGCCCCTGCGGTATTTATGGACTTGATGAATCAAATTTTCAGACAATATTTGGACCGGTTTGTAGTTGTGTTTATAGATGACATCTTGATTTATTCACGAGATGAAACTAAACATGCCGAGCACCTGAGATTAGTGTTGCAGATTTTACGGGATAAACAGTTATATGCTAAGTTTAGTAAATGTGAGTTCTGGTTAAGAGAAGTTAGCTTTTTGGGGCATGCAGTATCCGCATCAGGTATTCGAGTTGATCCGCGCAAAATTTTAGCCGTACTTGATTGGAAGCCCCCGAGAAATATTACTGAAGTTCGGAGTTTTTTTGGGACTTGCTGGATACTACAGACGGATTGTAAAAGGTTTCTCGATGATAGCTATACCAATGACGAAGCTACTTCAGAAAGATATTAAGTTCGAATGGTCAGAAAAGTGCCAGAAAAGTTTCGACTAACTGAAAACACTTTTGACAGAAGCCCCAGTGTTAGTGCAGCCCGAATCCAGTAAAGAGTTTGTCATATACAGTGATGCGTCCTTACTTGGGCTAGGTTGTGTGTTGATGCAAGAAGGTCAAGTTGTAGCTTACGCATCGAGACAATTGAAGCCACATGAGAAAAACTATACGACCCATGATCTCGAATTAGCTGCCATCGTATTCGCTTTGAAAATATGGCGAAATTACTTGTTTGGAGAGAGGTGTCATGTATATTCGGATCACAAAAGTCTTAAATATTTGATGACTCAAAGAGATTTGAATTTGCGACAAAGAAGTTGGCTTGAGTTGTTGAAAGATTATGAGCTTGCCATTGACTATCACCCGGGAAAGGCTAACGTGGTTGCCGATGCTTTAAGTCGTAAATCACTGTTTGCTTTACGAGCCATGAATGTACACCTGTCTGTTTCATCCGATAATGTGTTGGTAGCAGAAGTAAAGGCCAAACCATTAATGATTCATCAAGTACAGGAATCCCAGAAAGTTGATGATGAATTGGTGGCTAAACGAGCTAAATGTGTTTTGAATGTGGATTCAGAGTTTCAAATTGACAACAATGATTTTTTGAGGTTCAGAAGTCGATTATGTGTTCCAAGAAATTCAGAACTTATTTCGATGATTTTGAATGAAGCTCATAATAGCCGAATGCCGATCCATCCTGGTAGCACAAAAATGTACAACGATCTGAAACGTCAGTTTTGGTGGCCTGGTATGAAACGAGACATTTCTGACTTTGTTTCGAAGTGCTTGGTGTGTCAACAAGTGAAAGCGGAACATCAAGTGCCTTCAGGATTACTTCAGCCGATCATGATACCCGAATGGAAATGGGATCGAATTACGATGGATTTTGTATCTGGGTTGCCATTGTCGTCAAGTAAGAAAGATGGGATTTGGGTTGTTGTTGATAGATTGACAAAGTCGGCTCATTTTATTCCCGTACGTACAAATTATTCACTTGACAAACTAGCTGAGTTATATGTTTCTCAGATTGTGAGGTTACACGGGGTACCTATTTCTATTGTGTCGGATAGAGATCCGAGATTCACATCGCGACTCTGGAAGAAGTTGCAAGAAGCATTAGGTACCAAGTTGCATTTTAGCACCGCTTTTCATCCTCAAACTGATGGTCAATCCGAGCGGATCATTCAGATACTCGAGGATATGTTGAGATGTTGCATCCTTGAGTTTAGTGGTTCATGGGAACAATATTTGTCTTTGATTGAATTCGCTTACAACAATAGTTTTCAATCAAGCATTAAGATGGCACCTTACGAGGCTTTGTACGGTCGTAAATGCCGTACACCGTTGTTTTGGACCGAGCTTAGTGAAAGTAAAATCTTTGGGGTAGATTTGGTTAAAGATGCTGAGTAGAAAGTAAAAGTAATCCGTGAAAGTCTGAAAGCAGCATCAGATCATCAGAAATCGTATGCGGATTTAAAACAAAAAGACATTGAATTTCAGGTCGGAGACAAAGTGTTTCTTAAAGTTTCACCTTGGAAAAAAGTGCTCAGATTTGGTCGTAAAGGCAAATTGAGTCCGAGGTTCATCGGGCCGCATTTGAAATATCTCGAACGAATTGGGCGATCGCGCATGATTGATTTTGCCCCTGAACTTGAAAAGATTCACAACGTTTTTCATGTCTCAATGCTTCGACGTTATAGATCCGATCCATCGCACATAATTAATCCAGTAGAGGTTGAAATTCAATCTGATTTGAGTTATGAAGAAGAACCGATTCGTGTCCTAGCTCGCGAGGTAAAAGAGTTACGAAACAAAAAGGTTCCGTTAGTAAAGGTATTATGGCTCAAGCACGGGATGGAAGAAGCTACTTGGGAACCCGAGAATTCTATGAAAGAACGATATCCTAACTTATTCACTGGCAAGATTTTCGGGGACGAAAATTTCTTATGTGGGGGAGAGTTGTGACAGCCCTAAATTTACCCTAGTCGGAAAGTGGTTTCGGGACCACAAAACCGAGTCGTAAAAATAATTAACCGTTATTTTCTATACTTATTATGCGTGAACATGCATGGGTGAAAGTTCCCAATCTTTAATTTATTCATTTGAATGTGAATTTATTTAATAGGACTTATGTGAGACAATAGTGAAATGTGATAGGTAATTTTAAAAGTGGTCCATTAATACATGTTATAAAAACTTGGATTTGCATGTCAAATATCCATTTTTGACAAGTAGTGGCTAAGCCATGATGAAGTGATATATAAAAATATGTAATAATTATTAGTTAATGGCTTTATATTTTATAATATAGATGAATAAAATGAAAATAATAATAGAAAGAATGGTGAAGAAAACAAAGTCTCAACTTTGTTCTTCTTAGCCGAACCAAAAGAGAGAAAAAAAAAGAGAGCAAACATTCGGCCATTTGAAACCTAAGGAAGGTTAGTAAATCAAGTTAGATTTTTGAAATTTTAGTTTGTTTTAGGTTACTCATCATGCTACTTACTTAGCCCATGCCAAAACTTTGAATTTGGATGGTTGAATTGAACATTCGGTTATGGTAGGTAAGGAAGGAATTTGATTTTTTATCTTTAAGTTTTGATGAAGAAATTGTTTATGAAAGAAGTTGATCTTGTTAAAAACTATAATTGCTAATACTCATATGTGTAATACCCGAACATAGACTTTGCTTAATGTCTTCAACAAATGCCGATTAGGTGTTTTGAAATGGATAAATTAGGTGCTTGATTTCATAAAGGTTCGGCATGGTACATGATATTTTTGTTAGTATGATTTTGAATAATTTGAGTAATGTTATGTATAAGAAAAATTATTAGGTACGGTTTTGGCAGTATATATGTACAATTGATTTATTTAGCTAATAATATCTAGGGTGATAAATAATAAAATTCTTGATGACTTGTGTTAAATGACATTCGACCAAGGACTATATGTGCTTGCTAATTCGGTTTAGGTGAAGAAAATATGACCGAGGGATGTGATTAGGTTGTGACCTATTATTGATCTTGCTTTGGGGCCGTAAGGTTATTTTATAATGTGTCATAACATTTACTTAGTTGGTCGAGTTTATGAGAAAAGAATTTGGATATTTCTATATGATATCTTAAGCATATCGTCCATTTGGTAAAGTTGACTAATGGTTCATGTATGAATGCTTGTTTAGCCATATGTTATGTTTTGTTTTGACGTAGTATTGAATATATATGATCATGTTATTTAAGAAAATCGATAATGCAAGGTGATCATCTAGTAACATGTTCGATTGTAATGAGCGGAGTATATGCATGATATTAAAATAATAATGAATAAGGTTAATTGTACTTTAATTGTACAGTACACATGTATTAAATTGAATTGCTCAATTAAAAAAAATAATTAAATAAATTATTTTTGAATTTAAGCTCAAGAGCTAAAGGGATCGAAATCAGATAAAGGAAAGGAGAAAGCAATCGAGTAGCCTATCCGTAACTGTTCAAATATACTCGAGGTAAGTTTTTGAGTAATGGAACTTAGCTTATGATTTGATTAAACAATGTTATATATTTTTATATATATATAGCATAATAAATAAATTGTGACCTAATGGTTTCTCTTGGTTTACATATTGAAATAAATAGATAGTGCATCGGCTTGTAGTCGAATGGTTATAGAAAATCATGTAGAGTAGCGAAACGAAATCGTGTTATTTGAATGAGCTATTGAGCCTAAAATGGAATGATGGATAATCATGTTGTGTTTGTGATCTAATAATGTAAATGAATTGTTAATGATTTGTAATATAAATATATGATGTGCATGACAATTGAGGATTATATCCGGGATAAATCCCGAAGGCATTTGTGCTGGTTGTTATATCCGGGTTAAGTCCCGAAGGCATTCGTGCTGGTTGTTATATCCGGGTTAAGTCCCAAAGGAATTTGTGCTGGTTGTTATATCCGGGTTAAGTCCCGAAGGCAATTGGGTTGGAAATGTGCGATCTTGTCGTAATAATTTCTATTGCTGTGCTTACAACCCTAAGATGATCAGGTATGCACCGTATACACATTGAAATTAAGTTAAGATTGACTATGAGCATGTAAGTTTATGGGTTGAAATGTGAAGTAACATAAGTATGTGATTTTATGTATTTGCATTTAGTTAGCCTTGTAATCGAATTAGATGTATTCGGCCTAATTATGAGGTTAGTTGGGTAAAAAGAGATTATCTACATGATACGAATTCGTGTTTATGAAAAAAAAATAATTTAAGGTGACATGTATAAAATAATAGTGGTATATTTAATCATGACTACATTTAGTCAGAAAGATGATGATTTCATTACTTAAGACTTACTAAGCATCGAAATGCTTACTCTTTTTGCCTTAATTCCCTGTTTTATAGATTTTGTTCGTGAACCACCGGACTCGGGAGATCCAAAGTCGAAGTCATCCACGCTATCTAAACCTTTCGGTACTCTTGTAAATGAACCTTGATAATGGCATGTATAGGATTGACTTTTGAAGTTGATTACGTATCTTTTTGGTGATGTATATATGTATAGCCATGTGAAAATGGCTTGTTAAGTTATTATATGCGCTCCATATAATTAATGTGTACGTGTGAATGATAATCGATTAATGTTCTAAATGTTTGATTTGAATTAAACTTAGGAATGAATTAGTGTACTATTTAAATTGAGAAGATTACTTTGCATATTGTATAAACAAAATTCGAATTCAAAGGCAGGCTATCGGAAATTACTTGAATATTGTTAAATGAAATTTCGTGCTTGTTTGGTAATATCCTTACCCCTCCGGTGACAGATACGGGTTAGGGGTGTTACAGCGTATGTGCTGGCCGTGTGACCCAAGTCAGAGAGTTACACGGGGTCAGCCACGGGCTGGGACACGGCCATGTGCTCCCATTTCAAATGTCCACACGATCTGTGACATGGGCATGGCTAGTGGCCGTGTGAGACACACGGCCTGGCCACATGGGCGTGTGTCCCTTGTTTTAAGGAAATTTTTTAAAGTTTTGTGAAAGTTTCTTAAGTTATCAGTTTAGTCCTGAACCTCTCCCAAAGCATGTTTAGGGCCTAGTAGGCTCGTAATAGGGACAAATTGTTTGAGATTGAATAACGATTGTATAAATTGATTAAATGTATGTGAAAAGTATGTAAAAATGTGTTGTAAGTCCGGTAATGCTCCATAACCCTATTTCAGAGTTGAATATGGGTGAGGGGTGTTACACAGATGAGCAATCATGTTAAAGCTCTCTCGAGCATCCTGATAAATAGTTCTTGCTAGCATCCTGATCGGTAGTGATCATGCATGTGTTGCACACTACTGCAGCTCTATGTGAGCGTCCTGTTACATAATTTGATTGGTTGATATCCAACATATAATGCTGACACAAACGTAGCTCTACCTGAGCATCCTAATATGAGCTCTTATGGGCTTCCTGACACGGCTCGCTTGAACTCCCTGTTACCCTATCCAGTGCTCCATGATAATAACTCTTTGGAGTTACCTGTAAAGCTCTATGAGCTCCCTGATTAAAACTCTTATGAGTTTCCTGTTTACCCCGGATAAGCATCCTGTTACATAGATCATCTGAGCATTCTGATATATGGCTCGAGAATGTGTTTCCTGATTATGTGCCCTAACGGGTACCCCAGAACATGATTTGATAGATCACTGATTTGTACACCTTGTGTGTACTACCTGAGTATCCATCTATATTTCAATAATTCAACAGACAAAACTTCTGACATGAGAAATTACGAGATTAAAAGAGTTATATCCCGAATACTTCTGAAATACTTGGAAGGAGTGTAGCATGATGACCTCATCCATGCTTACTTATTGTACATGTGAATTATGTGACTAACTTGCTTATTTGAATGTATGTGATTAGGCAAATTTTCTAATTTGTTGGAAAGCATGTTCTTTTTATGCTTATTTAAATGAATATGATTGGTAAGTTTACTTTCCATTATACGAACTTACTAAGCATTAAATGCTTACTAGGTTTTATTTTCTCTGTTTTATAGTGTTTCAGAAGCTCATTAAGGTTGGAGAACGATTGGAGAATCATCACACTATCCTTCAGCTTGTTTTGATATAAAAAGTAATCTTATTTTGATATAATGGCATGTATAGGTTAACTTGGCCTATGTTGGCATGTAAATAGTTGTTTGTAACTTAGACATTGGAATGGCTAAAAATGGATTGTTTTGACATGCCATTATAAGGATATATATCATGTTTAGCTTATATGTATGTGGTTTGGTTAAATTGAATTAGGGTAAAATATAAATCATTACAAGAAAGTAAGTTTGATCATATGAATATGTGATACTATTTCATACATATTAATGATGTTTGTTTGATTTATATGACTTGAATTGGTTGGAAAATGTATGCAAATGTTATTGTAGGTTGAAGGTTAAATTTGGGTGAGAAATAAGGCTAAGAGATGGTCTTATTTTGTCCACATGGGCAGGTGTCTTGACTGTGTGTGACGCACGGCTTGGCACATGGGCATGTGGTTTGGCTGTGTGTCCCCTGCATCTTAAAATTGAGAAACAAAATGCTCAGAATTGGGCACAAGGGCAGAGACACAGGCATGTGTCTCGGCCGTGTGTGCTACACGGCCTAGTAGACAGGTGTGTAGCAGGCCGTGTGGCACAAGTCAGAGAGTTACACGGGTAAGGACATGGGTTGGGACACGGTCGTGTGCCTCACATTGAATGCCCACATGGCCTGAGAAATTGGCATGTCACTTGGCCATGTGAGCCAGACGGCCTACTCAAATGGGCGTGTGATCCCTATATATAAGAAATTTTTTGAAATTTCGTAAAAAAATTCTCTGAGATCCCATTTTAGTCTCGACTTGAGTCTAATGTTTAAATTGGACCTCGAGGGTCCATTCAAGGGACAATATGATTACTTTTGGATATGAATAGTAAATGATATGAATCATTTTTATTTGTTCTGTAAACTCCGGTAATGCTTTATAGCCCTGTTCCGGTGATAGTTATGGGTTTGGGGTGTTACAGACCTCGTTCCTTAACTTAGCTATTTTTCTTAGCGGGAAATACTTCATGAGGAATATTTCTGCTAACTCTTGCCATGTGGAAATGGAATTTGGTGGCAATGAGTTCAATCAGGCTCAAGCTCCATCACTTAGCGAATATGGGAACAGTTTTAATTGTAGTGCATCTTCAAGTACTCCGGCTAACTTGAAAGAATCGCTCATCTCCACAAACAGTCTTAAGTGAAGATGAAGATCTTCAGTAGGCATTCCATTGAATTGGCCCACTATCTGAAGCATCTAGAACATGACTGGCTTCAGCTCAAACTGTTGTGCCTCGATTTCGAGTCTTCTAATACCCAGATTAAGATCATGAAACACTGGCACGGCATACTATCTTAAAGCTCTATCCCTATCATTAGCAATAGCGATAGGATTTTGAGCGGGGTTTGTTTCGTTTCCTTGATTCGGATTTTCATAGTTCATCTCTTCGATCCTTCTCTAAAATGCTTGTCTTCTTCGTTGTTGAAAAGTTCTTTCAATCTTAGGGTCTAAGGGAGTAAATCAATTATTCGATCAATACTCATAAACACCTAAAACAACATAGAAAAAAATTAATTAAGTTATAATTGAACAGAACAATAAACCAAAATGAAAAATTAACAAATTCACAAGTAATGACTTTTAGAACAGCCCCTGGCAATGGCGCCAAAAACATGGAACGATGGAAATGTGCAAGTGTACACAATCACAACAAGTAATAAAGTTACAAGTAAATGTCGAGTTATTGTACCCATAGGGACTGTGAAAAGATTATATTTATGAATGTAATTAAAAACACTTTGGTGAAGAAAAATATTTTGATTTTGAGGAAGTGATTTAAAAACTAAATTTTAACTAAGTAAAATAAAATAAAAATAAAAATAAAAGTTCCAATGCATTATTTCAAAAGATGGTTTTAATCAAGATGACATTATTATGTTAGATTAATTACATTTCTTGACTTAGAATTACTAAACTCATGTTCATGTTGTTACGAATAAAATCATGGCAACTTAGTAATTTGCTAACTACTGCTCATACGTAAATTAACTAATCTCTTGAACATTTTCCAATGTCAATTCAAAAAATTAATCAATCTTCATAAGCACAAAAGATTAGTGAGGTAACATTGTATTCCTACCTTGAAACAGTTTAATCACAATAATCTTGCAAGTTATGCAAAGCTAATGTACCGTCTAATACCGTCACTAATTTAAACCCTCAGCTACCTTAGAATATTAAACATGCACTAATCAAGTATTGTTTCAATTAATTACAATTTCAACACAATTAAATAATTAATTTATTACTTACCTTACAATTATAATACAAGAATACTTCACCATGATTTTACTTAATCAAAAACAATTTACCGAGGCCTATAACAACACAAACATAATTTTACTAACTTAAGTGGATGAAATGTAATCAACCTAACACGAATTAAATTTAAGCCATATTAATTAAATCAAACATATCAACATCACAAGTACTCATAGACATGTTCATAACAATAACAATAAAAATTAAAGGATAGGGAACTAGAATAAAATTCAGTGTTTCTCCGAAGCTTGACTAGTTTGCTCCGCTCCTCCTTCTATGCTTGTTCTTGTTGAATCAAGGCTTCTACGAATGCTTGAATGATGCTACCAATGGTGGTTGAAGGGCTCTTTTCCAAGAGGGGAAATCGACAAGGGAATGGAAGGGAAAAAAAAAGAACAAACGAAGGGGTTTTGAAGAGAGAAAGTGAGAGAGAAGTGAAGAATGAAATGACAAGAGGTGTATTGAAATGAGCAGCCAAGGGGGTATTTATAGGTTGGATAGGCTGCTAAAAATAGCAAAAATCATCAGCCATAGACTCCCCCATGGCCGGCCACACATGTGGCAAGTTTGAAGCTTTCAAACTTGCTAAATTTAGTTAAGGGAAAATCTACAAAAGGTTGATAAATGGAAGGGTTTGAATGCAATTTCAAGGAAGATTCAAGGACTATTTTTCAAGCCAAATAATCAGCTAAATAAGCTGATTGGTTCCACATGTTGGACAATTTTGGGCAGCCCAATTGCTCAATTGGATTAATCTCTAGCACAATTGGGCCTCTTTTCATAATTTAATTAATAATAATTATTTAACCAAAAATAAATTTGATTAAAATTAAAATTAATTATATTATGAATTAATATTCATAATTTGGACTGTCTTAGGCTGAAAATTTAATTTGCCTCAATGCTTCAAAATCGCTTCTCGGTTTTATGCTTCTTGTATTGTCTGCCGAGCTATTTTTGTCATTTGTGCGAATCTGTCGAAAATAAATCAAAATAAATCAAAATTTATTATAAAATTAATTAAAATTCAACATGTTAATAATTTAACAACAATTTAATTATTTTATAATTATTATATATTTTTCAACAAGAATTACTACGAAATTACATGAATTTGAGTTTAAAAAGGGCATGAAAAAGTGTTTATATTTTCATGTTTCCACTCCTCTTTCTTTGTTGGCTAAATATGACAATCATATAAAGATCAAAACAAATATATATATATGCAAGAAACCTTAATTCATATGCATGCAAAAGAGTTATAAATTATATACACGATTTAAACATCATAACTCAAAATAAATTATGCTGACATCCCCTTACTTTCCTTCCTTTTCTTAAATCAAAAGATACGTAAGAGTTAGAAGTATTACCAGATTTCTAAGTTCTCAAGTAATTATGCTAACACCTTAGGTTATTCTTCCTTTCAAGCAACTTGTTTCTTAGTTTTCGTATCTCACAAAATGAATCAGAGAAGAAGAAGATAAAAGAACGAGAGAAAAATGAATATCAGTATGAAGAATCTTTCCTATGTATAGTCTTTCCACCACCGCTTCTCTTAATCCTAAGTTAGTCAGTATTACTAATACCCTTAATCATAATGTTTCCCACTAACAGAAGTTCTTAGTTTCAATTTGACAGAACTAAAATTTAGAATCTAACTATTTACCCAACTAGTCCGTAAGGTTTACATAATTACACTAGAACTCGTTTAAGTAGAAAATTTTCTAATTAAGTACTCAAAATTTCAATTATGCCAAACCTTTAATATTTTCGGGTGTGACAACTCACCAACCCTTAAAGAAAATTTTGTCCCCTAAATTTCTTACTCACCAAAGATGGGGGCATTGTTCTCTCATAGAACTTTCCCTTTCCTAAGTAGCCTCTTCTACTTTGTGACTTTACCAAAGGACCTTCACCAAGGGAATTTTGTTGTTTTCGAGTTCTTTAACTTCTCTAGCCAAGATTTCCACTAGTTTTTCTTCATAGGATAGATTAGGCTCTACTTTCAAGGTTTATAATTGAACCATGTGATGGGTTTGAACAATATTTCCTTAACGTAGAAACATAAAAGACATTGTGGATTTGAGACAATTTTGGCAGCAACGCTAATTGATAGGCAACATGCCTTACTCTTTTAAGAATTTTGTAAGGCCCTATGAATCTCGGACTTAATATGCCTTTTATGCTGAAACGAATAATTATTTTCCATGGTGAGACATTGAGAAAAACAATTTTCACCAATCTCATATGTTATATCCCTCCTCTTTCAATCCACATATGCTTTTTGGCGGTCCTGTGCTATACGTAGATGGTTACAAATAAAATTAATCTTTTCCCTGATATCGTGGACTAAATTAGGTCCAATCAACTTACTATCACTTAGTTTTACCCAGCAAGTTCGAGACTTGCATTTTTTCCCTACAAAGTTTCAAATGGAGACATGCCAAGGCTCAAATGATAGCAATTGTTGTATGCAAACTCTGCCAAAGGAAGGTACTTATCCCACCCTAATTCAAAATTAAGAACACAGCTTTACAACATATCTTCCAAAACTTGTATCACCCACTCTAACTGACCATTGGTTTAAGGATGGAAGGTTGTGCTAAAACAAAGCTTAGTTCCAAGGGATTCTTGTAATTATTTCCAAAATCTAGATATGAACCTTGGATCTCTATCCGACACGACAGAGGAAGGAATCCCATAAAGGAATACTATCTCAAAAATATAAAGCTCTGCCAGTTTCTCTAAGGACTAATGGATGTGGATTGCAATAAAATGAATTGACTTGGTGAGCCTATCCACAATCACTCAAATAACATCCTTCCTCGAGGTAGTGGGTAGTAAGGTATATACAAAATACATTGAAATCTTTTCCCACTTCCGTTCTGGTATCTCTAAGGGATATAACATTACAGATGAAACTTGATGCTTAGCATTGACTCGCTGATAAGTTAAACATTGTATGAAAAATTTTGATATTTCCCTTTTTATTTTGGCCACCAAAATAGTTCTTAGAGTTCTCAATACATGTTAACGCTTCCTAGGTGGAGTGCAAACAATCCCTTATGTGTTTCTTCCAAGATTTCCTACCTAAGATTTTGTAACAGCGCATAGTGGTTTCGGGAACACAAATTTGAAGTCAAAATATTTATTTTATTATTTTAATAAGGTTTACATCATGATAGATTAATTACATGAAAGTTTCGTAAAGAATTTTTACCGTTTAAATGCTTAATTCAGTACAAAGGACTAAATCGCGTAAAGCGTAAAAATTGAGTTCTATTAGCTAAAAGTGTTTAAATACTATATAATTTAAAGGAGGAAGTCCTTATGTGTTAATTAATCCAATTATGAGATAGTGGCTGAAAATGGTTTGGTAATGTGGTAAATTGAATTAATTTTTTTAAGGTTAAATTTGTAATTTGATAATTAAGTAAAAATAAAATAAACAAAGGTGTCATCTTCTACCCATTATTTTTCCACCAAAAAATGAGAAAGAAAACACCATGGATATAGCTTCAAAGGTTCGTCCATCTCAAGGTTTAATTGTAAGATTATTTTTTACTCGGTTTTTAATAATTTCTACATTTTTGAAATCATTGCAGCTTAATCTAGCTAGCTCATATCTCCGATTTCAAATTTTTTATAGTATTTGAATGTTGCCATTGTTGAATGCATGAGTATTTTGTTAGTTGATGATGGAAAATAAATCATTGTTGTTAGATGTACAAGTTTTGTAAAGTGAATTTTGGTAAAAATGTCAATTTTGGATTAAATTGTTAAATATGAAAATTTAGTGGTTGAATTT
Source organism: Gossypium longicalyx (assembly GCA_025698465.1). Lineage (NCBI taxonomy): Eukaryota > Viridiplantae > Streptophyta > Magnoliopsida > Malvales > Malvaceae > Gossypium > Gossypium longicalyx. The sequence goes on from CM047003.1 coordinate 61,697,381, forward strand.
TAAAATAAATGAAAAATATGGGCTGACATGAGAATGGGAAATATTTGGCCAGCATGAATTTGTATTAAATTGAATAATTGTGATTTTATGTGATAAGTACTGAATTGCAAAAATGTGAAATAATAGGGGAAAAAATGTAATTTTGCCAAAATGTGTAAATTGTGCTAAATTGAATGAAATGATGATTAAATAAGTAAATTTTGATATTATATAGATTGAGATAAACGAGATATGGATCTAGAACGGGGGAAAACAAAGTATTAGATTAGTCGACCTAATTCGTCGTTACAACAAACGAGGTAAGTTCGTATCTAATAAGCATTGTTATAATTATGCTTTTAATTCTTTAATATTGCATAAATTGTATATACTGGACTACAGTCATGTTCGACGGCGAATCAGCTATATGTAGCACTTAGTGTGCAATTCGACTTAGCTTCGACTATATATGGCACTTAGTGTGCGAGATCGAGATAGCTTCGGCTATATATGGCACTTAGTGCGCAAGATCGAGATAGCTTCGGCTATATATGGCACTTAGTGTGCGATTTGAGATAGCTTCGACTATGTACGACACTTAGTGTGCGAGATATCAAGTAATCAATGGTATTCAAAATATGTATGATCTTGTTATGGATTGGTACAAGTATGTACATGCATAGTATGAGCTTTAAATCGAAGAAGTTACGAAGTTTGCATATAAGCGAATGAATAAACCTGTGAAATTCTTGGTTAACCATGCGAACGTATACATGACATAAAGGTGGAATTATACAAGTTATATTATAGTATTTATAATGGCTTAAAATGTGTTTATTTGATGGATAAGTTGTTATCATATGAGCTTACTAAGCCTTATAGCTTACTTTGTTATTTTTTTATTGTTTATAGTGATTCGAAGGCTCGCTTGGGTTGGAAGTCATCAGAGATCATATCACAATATCCAGCTATGCTTTGATACTTATAAGCTTTGTGATATTGGTTATATGGCATGTATAGGTTTTGTGGTTATTTGTTGAGTATAAGTAATTTTGGTGATTGATGCATATGTACTTGATATGTATTTAGCCATGAGATTTGGTCTGATAATGATGTAAGGTTTGATAAGTATAACCTATGGTTACTTTGGTTTGGTTGTTGGAAGTGTTTTTGACTATTTGAAATGGCATGATTAAGTTATGTGGTTTAAAGTATATATATTCCCATGTGATATGGGTTATTTTGGTAAGCTTAATGATGGTTTAAGATATTCAAATGGCCATTTGGTATGTGTTGTGTAATAGCTTGAGATGTGCTTGGTTTTGGTTTGGTATTTGAATGCCAAATTGGTTAATAAAGTATGTTGATTTAGTATATGATATATATGTGAATTTTGGCTTATGAATCATGTTGTTTGGCATGTGATTTAGTTAAGTAAATGATTGTGATATAAGCTTTGAATAGATTGGTATTGAAATGGTTTATAATGTGATGATTTGAGATTGATTTGGTTGTTTAATTGTGTATGAAAATGGTATCATTTACACTTGTATAGGTGTGTTTCCTTTGGGTGAGAAAGGTGGCTTGTAACTAGTCTATTTTCATCCATACGGGTAGAGCACACAGGCGTATGACTCAACCGTGTGTGGCACACAATCATAGTACACGACCGTGTGTCCCCTGGTGTTGCAATTGGAAGCAAGTCCGTATGTTCCACATGGCCTCACACACGGGTGTGTGAATGGCCGTGTGGCATAAGTCAGTATACCCTATAGGTTTGGCAGGCCTAGCATACGGTCTGGACACGGACGTGTGTGGCCATTTTGAATGGGCACACGGTCTAAACACACGTGCATGTGGTTGGCCGTGTGACCCAAGTCAGTATGTACCCCCTATTTTTACACGGCCTGCCCACATGGGCGTGTGTCTCCTGTTTGAAGAAAAATTTTCTAAGTTTCCCAAATTTGTTCTGAATTATCGGTTTAGTCCCGAACCATTTCTAAACCATGTTTAAGGCCTCGTAGGCCTTTTTAAGGGATAAAATGATTATATTTGAATGAGATATGATTATGAATGTTGAATTATGTTATAAGTTTAGTAATGTCTCTTAACCTTATTCCGGCGACGGTTGCGGGTTAAGGGTGTTACAAATTTCCTCCTTTAGGAACATACAACTTTCCCATGTAACATAACTCACCATTCTTATCGAGAGTAAAATTTTTCGAGTTATCCAATCCAGTACGATTTATCCACTCTTTACACTTCTCGTAATTACAACATATGAAAACAATAATCCAAATAATAAAAAAAAGGGGAGGCCTTATTATAATCCAGACTAAAAATTACTTAATAAACTAGGAACTTATATGCTTTTAAAACAAATCCAAGTTGTCTTGCTAGCTGGCCACCCAGAGTCCCTCCAAACATCGAACCTTCTACTGAGCATCACCTGAGAAAAATAAAAGAGGGGGTGAGTTTTCGCAAACTCAGTGTGTACTACCCTCAACAAACATAAAGCAAAAATTAACCACCGTAAAATCATAAATGCAAATCAATGCAGTGCAATCCCACCCCAAATATCCAACCGCTACACATCATCTCTGTCCCTTGATACACATCATGTGGGGATATAAATATCGACCCACCCAACCGATACACATCAATGGTAGCCCGGTTGCAGAACGACATTTATTCATATATTGGGCTTAAAAGCCGTCGGTGGATCCACGATTGTCAAGAAATCATGCCGTTCCATAATTCTGAACCCTTATGCAACCTAAGCAAAATATCATATGTATGCAGCAGATATGCATGAACATCCATAAAACTTACATTCAACACATAGGGGTATTTCGGTCATTTTTGCCCTTAGGGGCATTTTGGTAATTTTTCCTTTATTGCGGGTTTTTACTTACCTTGGCCTGTTAACAAATCCTGTAAGCTAAGATGAATGAATACTATGCACCAGGTAAGATTCCAGAGAAGAGGAGGTGAGTCATTAAGACCGCTTAAGTACCAAGCTCTCCCCAGATCCAATCCTAGACATGCATAAACCCGTTGCCACACCTTAACACTATGACTTGTCCACGGTCTCATTTCATTAATTAAGTTTTATGCAGTCATCATATATTAGGCCCAGAACCCCTTACAAAGCTAAGACAAATCCACATACCTGTATATGGCCCACGAGGCCCAATCATATTTATGTGGCCCATTATGCCCAAATCACGTTCATATGGCCCATTAGGCCCAAATCACATTTATAGTCATGCTCACATACAAATTTTCCATCACATAGCATCAATTATCAATTTTCGCCTATTATGGCCAAACAGCCCATCGAACCCATTAAGCCCATTCTGGCCCGGTTGGCCAATTCACAGCCCAAGTCCATGGAATCTCCCATGGGGTCCCAGCTGACCTATCAATTTCCCTCTCATGAGTACTCGTGCACTCGCAAGGCTACCATAGCCAAACTTTCAGCTTTTCGGCTTTTCAGCTTTTCGGCTTTTCGACACTTGCCGATCTACTTGTATATGTGCAGTGTACGTACACACCTGGTAAGAAAGCGTGTTGCGATCCTCCTAGCCACGAACCTACAATCGATATCACTCAAGGATTAATCTCAAACACTTATCGAATACTTAACCGAAAATTGAAACCTCACCTTAACCTTACTTGAAACGCCAAGCCCTACTAGCTCTTCCTTTGATCACTAATCACGTGTACTCCTCAGATCTGCATTAACCTCTATCGTTAAAAACATAATGGGTGACTTGTATCCAACATATATCACCCTTTTTACCTAAGCCTATTCGGCCAACTCTTACTGAAGTGAAGAACACTTACCAACGTTTCAACACTTAGGAAGCAAATCGGCAGAGATCCAAAGACTGAGATTCGATACTTAATCCTACCAAAACTAATTAGAAGAAGTAAGGGACAGAATAATCGATACTTAGCACAACTGATTGGGAGAAGCAAAACATTTACACTAGAATTGTCTGAGTGAAAAGGGTAGTTGCGGCACCAAGGGTATTCGGCCAAAGAGGTGTTCGGCCCTTGCAATTTGTATGGCAAAGAAGGGGTTATTCGGCTCCAAGGGAAAAGAAAAGAAGAAATCGGCTAGATTAAAACTGAATCAAAAAGAATTAAATACAGGAAGAGTGGAAAATCAGCACAAAGAACAGAAGAAGAACAAGGGATTTTCGGCTTTTGGATCTTGGAGAAAAAGAGAAAAAAGAAAGGTTTCTCGCAACCAAGTGAAGGGGAATTCGGCATTAGCCTGGAAACCCTACATTCGTCTCCTATATATAGCCCTTATAGGCGAATTTCCCATGCCCCAATTCCCAATTCGGCTCCACCTCTTCTTCACTCCTCATCTCCTAGTTTTTCTCCCTGATAACTCCTCAATCCCCTCTTCAAATTTCTCCTCTTATCACTCTTTACAGAGTTCATTCCTACGCCACCTCTGTCCCACTCCTAAGCAAAAATATATCCCTCTTTTGAGCAAGGAAGGATTCGAACCCCTTACCTCCTTGCCTTGCATGTGACGCCATTTGCCACTCCACCACAGGGCTTCCTTGAGTCCAATTCTTCCTTTATTTATTCAAAAGCCCACCTATTTGCCAACAAGGTCCTTTTAATTATTAACCCATAATTTCCTTTACCCCTAGGTTCGAACTCAAACTTTAACTGAGGCCTACTATCACATAATTATCACCTAACTGGGAATACTAAGCACAAATTTTTTTTATCAAAACCAAAAAAAAGAAAAAATTTAGAATTTCGAGATTTTTGGGGCGTTACAACTCTACCCCTTAAAAGAAATTTCGTCCTCGAAATTTTACTTGGTTCAAACAGTTGAGGATATTGACGTCGCATTGATTCCTCAGGTTCTCAAGTAGCCTCCTCAACCTTTTGATTATGCTAAAGCACTTTGACCAATGGGATGGACTTCCTTCTCAGTACCTTAACATCACGACCAATTATTTGTATGGGCTCTTCCTCGAAGGTTAGGTCTGGCCTAACCTCGATATCCTCAATCGACACGACATGTGAATGATCCGAGTGATATCGTCTTAGCATGGAAACATGAAACACGTCATGGATTTGGCTTAGTTCAGAAGGTAATTCCAGCTGATAAGCGACTGGCCCAATTCACCTCACAACCCGATATGGCCCAATGAACCTTGGGTTTAGCTTACCTTTTCGACCAAACCTTAACACCTTCTTCAACGGGGAGACCTTAAGAAAAACTAAGTCCCCCACCGCATACTCTATCTCTCGTCGTTTAAGGTCAGCATACAACTTTTGCCTATCCGAAGCCTTCTTCAACTGATCCCGAATCAATTTCACCTTATCCTCAGTATCGGCTACTAACTCAGGGCCTAAAACTCTTCGTTCGCCCAACTCCTTCCAACATGTTGGAGTTCAACACCTTCGCCCATATAGTACTTCATACGGAGCCATCCCTATGCTTTCTTGGTAGCTATTATTGTACGAAAATTCGGCTAACGACAAATAGTCCTCCCAGCTACCTAAAAACTCAATCACACATCCCTCAACATATCTTCCAATACTTGGATCACCCTTTCCGACTATCCATCAGTTTGAGGGTGGAATGTTGTCCTGAAGTTCAACCTAGTACCCAACGCCTCATGCAGCTTCTTCCAAAATCGTGAAGTGAAACGTGGGTCCCTATTAGATATTATGGAGACTGGCACTCCATGCAATCTTACAATCTCCGCCACATACAACCTAGCCAGCTTTTGTAACGAGTAATCAGTGTGAACCGGTACAAAATGAGCAGACTTGGTTAATCGATCCACTATAACCCATATCGAGTCTTTCTTAGTAGGCGTCAAGGGTAGCCCATTAACAAAGTCCATAATGATCCTTTCCCACTTCCAGAGTGGAATCTTTACTGGCTGAAGCAATCCTGAAGGCAACTAATGTTCCGCCTTCACCTTTTGACAAACCAAGCATTTTCCTACAAACTCCATAACCTCACGCTTAAGTCCAGTCCACTAATAAAGCTCCCGCAAGTTCCGATACATCTTGTTTCCGTCAGGATGCATGGCATAGAGGCTGCTATGTGCTTCCCACAGAATAGACTGCCTAAGATCATCGTCCTTTGGTATACAAATTCTCCCTCGAAAACACAATACTCCTTCACTATTTATCCCAAAGTCCGATGTCTCCCCATTATCTACTTGTTTAAAACGAGCACCCAAAGTCTCATCCACTAACTGCTTACTCCTTATCTACTCAACCCCCACTGGCTTTCCTTGAATCTTAGCTAATAAGCTACCATAATCCAACAAACTTAAACGGGCGAGCATAGCCCTCAAGTCTAACTTAACCCTACGACTCAACCCGTCGGCTACCACATTCTCTTTGCCAGGGTGGTATTCAATCGTACAATCATAGTCCTTCAATAATTCCACCCACCTATGTTGCCTAAGGTTTAGCTCCTTTTGGGTAAGGAGGTACTTCAAACTCTTATGGTCTGAATAAATTATGCACTTCTCCCCGTATAAATAATGTCTCTATATCTTTAGCGCGAAAACCACCGCAGCAAGTTCTAAGTCATGGGTTAGGTAATTCACCTTGTGAGTCCTAAGTTGACGTGACGCATATGCAACCACCTTTCCTTCTTGCATCAATACACATCCCAAGCCCACATGCGACACGTCACTATAAACCGTAAACTCTTTCCTAGGCATTGGTTGAATCAACACAGGGGCCTCAGTTAAAACTTTCTTAAGTTTTCCAAAACTCTCTTACTGCTTGTCCATCCAAACAAATGGTACCCCCTTCCTCAACAACTTAGTTAAGGGTGCAGCAATTACTAAAAAGCCCTCAACAAACTACCTATAATACCCTACCAAGCCCAGAAAACTTCGAATTTTCGATACCGACTTGGGTGTTTTCCAGTCTAACACTGCTTAAATTTTCCGAGGATCCACCTTAATCCCCCTAGCTGACACCACATGTCCTAGAAAAGTAACCTCCCTTAGCTAAAATTCGCACTTACTAAATTTGGCATACAGCTACTTCTCCCTCAAAGTCTGCAACACAATCCTTAAGTGTGTATCATGCTCATCCTCATCTCTTGAGTACACCAAAATTTCATCTATAAAAACTACCACAAACCGATCCAAGTATGGTTGGAAGACCTGATTCATAATATCCATAAAAGTGGTAGGTGCGTTCGCCAGCCCGAATGGTATCACCAGGAACTCGTAGTGCCCATAACAAGTTCTGAAAGTTGTCTTATGAACATCTGCCTCTTTAACCCTCAATTGGTGATACCTCGAACGCAAGTCAATCTTCGAGAAAACAGAAGCTCCCTTAAACTGATCAAAGAGATCATCAATTCTCGGCAGAGGGTACTTGTTTTTAATAGTTAAATTGTTTAATTGTTGATAGTCGATGCACATTCGCAACGTCCCATCCTTCTTCTTCACAAATAACACCGGCGCTCTCCATGGAGACACACTTGGTCGTATGAATCCTCGATCCAACAATTCCTGAATCTGTGCCTTAAGTTTTACCAACTCCTTTGGTGCCATCCGATAAGGAGTGATGAACACCGGAGCCGTACCAGGTAACAACTCAATTCCAAATTCTACTTCCCTGCTGGGTGGCAACCCTAGCAGCTCCTCGGGAAAAACATCAGGAAATTCACTAACTATTCTCAATTCCTTAACAGTAGGGCTCTTAGCCTCCATATCGCTTATATAAGCCAAACGGGCTTCGCATCCCTTTCGTACCAACTTCTCAGCCCTGAATGCCGAAATCACATTCGACAAATAATTTCGGTATTCACCAATCATCACCACCTCCTTATCCTTCGTCGTTTTTAACACCATTTGCTTTGTAGCACAATCCAAGGTGGCTCGGTGTTCTACCAGCCAATCCATACCTAAGATTAAATCGAACTCACTAAACGGTAGTTCCATCAAATCCGCTAAAAGGGTAACCCCTTGGACTACTAAGGGTACCTCCCTAAACAACTTATTCACTCCCACTGACTAACCTAACAGACTTATCACAGTCATCTCATTCGTAGTAATTTCAAACAAATCACCCAAAGGTTCATTCATATTGCATGCAACATATGAATGCATCGATCTAATATCAATCAATGCTGTGTAAGGTAACTCATATATAAAGAACATACCCGTTATCACATCTAGGGCATCCCCTCTTCCCGGTGATGAGCAGCATAAACCAAAGCTGGTTGTCTTACCTCAGCATGACCTGCATTTTCGCCTGGTGCTCCACATCCACGTCCATTGCCATTATCGCTTCTGGCCTGCCTACGACCCCTTGGCGGCAGCTGACCACCCCTTGGTGGCTGAGCACCTCCTTGTCCCACGACTAGCACTCAACCTAGCATTTTAGGGCAATTCCTGATCCTATGCTCTATAGACCCATAAGCTAAACAAGCTCCCATCCTTTTCCAACATTCGCCTCCATGGCTTCTCCCACAATCAGCACAGGGTGGTACCCCTAGATTAACAACAGGGGGCCCTGCTCTAACTGGCCCATTAACTCAGGTCCTAGCCCTAGGCCTCTACCCAACACTAAGAGTCTCAGTCACTTTTATTCTTACCCCTTTCTTTCTCCCGATTTAGGTGCTCAGTGCGCTTTACCTCCTCCGCTATCTTTGCGATCTCCACCAATTCTGAGAAAACTCGCTCCCTTTATGGAGCTATCAATACCCTGAGGCTATCTCTAAGCCCATCCTTAAACCGAACGCAACGCTCAAAGTTTGTTGCCACCATAACTCTTGCATACCTACTAAGGCGTAGAAATTTAGCCTCATACTCCGCCACAGATTTGTTCCCTGGGTCAAGTTTAGGAACTCCTTCCTTCTAGCATCCACATAACTCACACCTACATACTTCCCTTGAAACGCAGTCTTGAAGAACTCCCACGTGACCTACTCAGGTTGGGTGCCCTCTTTCACTGTTAGCCACCATTGGTAAGCTTCTTCCCTAAGCAGTGACACCGCCCCTTTCAGCTTTTGTTCAGGTGAACAGTCCAAGTCCTCCATTATCCTTTCAGTGGCCTCTAACCAGTATTTTGCCATGTTAGGAGCCACACTAGCCACGCCCTTAAAGATCTCAGCCCCATTTGAACGTAGTCGCTCCGGAATGGACCCCTAATTTCTCGTGCCGTTATTGGGCCCAGCGACCCTTTCCAAAATCCTCAGCATTGCCTGCGACACTGCATCTTCTCCCGCGGCCCGATCATAAGGTCCATTCCCAGCCACCAGTGAGGCCGGAGCCTCATATACTCCAACATTGGGCATATGGCCCGATGCCGACAATTCAGCCTTAATACTTCCGCGGCCTTGGCCACGGCCTCTTGCACCTCTTCTAGCACTCATCGTCGATTCACGTATTTTCTAGATTAAAATTTTATGAAGTTTTAGTTAGTTTCAATAATTAACCGATGTTTTATGAATGTAATAAAAAGAAGGTTGTTTTCGCAATTCCTCTACAGTTTCAAGAACCTACGGGCTTCAATTCCATTCAAACTAAAAACCTCAACATAATTATGTAAAGTAGCCCATTGTATATCAAATTAAAAAGGCTTAAGAATAAAAGAACTTACTTGGTTCGACGTTGGAGACTCGGTGTGCCGCTCAGCAAGATTTTCTTTTTTTCCAAAACATTGTGATCAAAAAAACTTTTTAAGTAGAAAAAAGAAACCAAATAATAAGGCCTACTTCACAGCCTGAGTTTTGTAACCTCAGCTCTGATACCACTAAATGTAACACTCCAACCCTGGCCCCGACGTTATGGTCGAATCTGGCGCGTCACATTGAAGTGTTTAAACAAAAACTTGTTTTTATTGAAAACCCTTCTTTAAAATTTGAAACTTTATAAACTTATAAAAACTCTCCTTTCAAACGCAAAAACTTGTTTAAGCTTATGATTTATGAAAATCTGTCACTTTAAAATTTAGTTGCTAAAATGTAGAAAACATACTATGATTTAGGAAACCCATTTCAACTTCTCGTAATTACAACGTATGAAAACAATAATCCAAATAATAACAAAAAGGGGAGGCCTTATTACAATCCAGACTAAAAATTACTTAATAAACTAGGAACTTATATACTTTTAAAACAAATCCAAGTTGTCTTACTAGCTGGCCACCCAGAGTCCCTCCAAACATCGAACCTTCTACTGAGCATCACCTAAGAAAAATAAAAGAGGGGGTGAGTTTTCGCAAACTTGGTGTGTACTACCCTCAACAAACATAAAGCAAACATCAACCACTGTAAAATCATACATGCAATTCAATGCAGTGCAATCCCACCCTAAATATCCAACCGCTACACATCATCTCCGTCCCCCGATACACATCATGTGGGGATATAAATATCAACCCACCCAACCAATACACATCAATGGTAGCCCGATTGCGGAACTACCTTCATTCATATATTGGGCTTAAAAGCCGTCGGTGGATCCACGATTGTCAAGCAACCATGCGATCCTCATATACTTCCTCCGTTCCTTAATTCCTAACCCTTATGCAACCTAAGCAGAATATCATATGTATGCAGCAGATATGTATGAACATCCATAAAACTTACATTCAACACATAAGGGTATTTCGGTCATTTTTGCCCTTAGGGGCATTTCAGTAATTTTTCTTTTATTGCGGGTTTTTACTTACCTTGGCCCGTTAACAAATCCTGTAAGCTAAGATGAACAAATACTATGCACCAGGTAGGATTCCAGAGAAGAGGAGGTGAGTTATTAAGACCGCTTAAGTACCAAGCTCTCCCTGGATCTAATCCTAGACATGCATATACCTGTTGCCACACCTTAACCCTATGACTTGTCCACGGTCTCATTTAATTAATTAAGTTTTATGCAGTCATCATATACTAGGCCCAGAATCCTTTACAAAGCTCAGACAAATCCACGTACCTGTGTATGGCCCATTAAGCCCAATCATATTTATGTGGCCCATTAGGCCCAAATCACGTTCATATGGCCCATTAGGCCAAGTCACATTTATAGTCATGCTCACATATGAATTTTCCATCACATAGCATCAATTATCAATTTTCGCCTTTTATAGCCCAACAGCCCATCGGGCCTATTAAGCCCATTCTGGCCCAGTTGGCCAATTTTCCCCTCACGAGTGTTCACGCACTCGCAAGACTACCGTAGCCAAACTTTTAGCTTTTCGGCACTAGCCGATCTACTTGTGTGTGTGCAGTGTATGTACACACCTGGTAAGAAAGCGTGTTGCGATCCTCCTAGCTACAAACCTACAATTGATATCACTCAAGGATTAATCTCATACACTTATCGAATACTTAACTAAAAACCAAAACCTCACCTTAATGTTACCTGAAACGCCAAGCCCTACTAGCTCTTCCTTTGATCACTAATCACGTGTACTCCTCAGATCTGCATTAACCTCTATCGTTAAAAACATAATGGGTGACTTGTATCCAACATATATCACCCTTTTTACCTAAGCCTATTCGGTCAACTCTTACCGAAGTGAAGAACATTTACCAACGTTTCAACACCTAGGAAGCAAATCGGCAGAGATCTAAATACTGAGATTTGATACTTAATCCTACCAAAACCGATTAGAAGAAGTAAGGGGACAGAATAATCGATACTTAGCAAAATTGATTGGGAGAACCAAAACACTTACACTAGAATTGTCTGAGTGAAAATGGTAGTTGCGGCACCAAGGGTATTCGGTCAAAGAGGTGTTCGGCTGTTGCAATCTGTATGGAAAAGAAGGGGTTATTCGGCTCCAAGGGAAAAGAAAAGAAGAAATCGACTAGATTAAAAGTGAATCAAAAAGAATTGAGTAGAGGAAGAGTGGAAAATCGACACAAAGAACAAAAGAAGAACAAGAGATTTTTGGCTTTTGGATCTTGGAGAGAAAGAGAAAAAAGAAAGGTTTCTAGAAACCAAGTGAAGGGGAATTCGGCATTAGCCTGGCAACCGTACATTCGGCTCCTATATATAGCCCTTATAGCCGAATTTCCCATACCCTAATTCCCAATTTGGCTCCACCTCTTCTTCACTCCTCATCTCCTAGTTTTTCTCCCTGATAACTCCTCAATCCCCTCCTCAAATTTCTCCTCTTATCACTCTTTACAGAGTTCATTCCAACATCACCTCTGTCCCACTCCTATGCAAAAATAAATCCCTCTTTTGAGCAAGGAGGGATTCGAACCCCTTACCTCCTTGCCTTGCATGTGACGCCACTTACCACTCCACCACAAGGCTTCCTTGAGTCCAATTCTTCCTTCATTTATTCAAAAGCCCACCTATTTGCCAACAAGGTCCTTTTAATTATTAACCCATAATTTCCTTTACCCCTAGGTTCGAACTCAAACCTTAACCGAGGCCTACTATCACATAATTATCACCTAACCGAGAATACTAAGCACACATTTTTTTATCAATACCGAAAAAGAAAAAAATTCAGGATTTTGGGATTTTTGGGGCGTTATAGGCTTCCACTCTACAACAACTTTGACTTTATCAAGATCCACCTTAATTCCACCTGTGAAGATAACATGGCCTAGAAAATTTATTTCTCTCAGCCAAAACTCACACTTATTAAATTTAGCATATAGTCGATTCTCGCGTAAAGTGTTCAAACTTAGGAATCCTAGGATTCCCTTTCACCATAGGTCAGAAAATTTTAGAGATAAGGTTAGAATCCAATTTTAGATGGTCTTATGACATGCTTGCAACAACACAAGTATTTCACCATAGGTAAGACAATGTCAGAAATAGTTCAAAATCAAATTTCAAATAACCCCGTGATACCTAAAACAACACAAGTAGGTAGAGCATCATATATCTTTATCATCCAGAATCTCGTCTTCTTTCTCACCGATGCCATGATTTTCTATGGACATTTACTGCCACGCATTGCACACTTCGCCTTATTTTTTTTTTTTTTGCTTACGATTTTGTAACATGGAAATTGACCCCATACGTTATGTTATATCGCTTCATTGCAACAACATCTTTGGAGAAAAATTTCATTCCAACTTGTAAATTGTCGAAATTTGTAGAAATCATATGGCCCAGTCTTCTATGAGGAAATTTCAAAAATTCTAATTCATCATCAATTTCGACATTAAGCATGTGGGGTCGAGGTTCATATGACGTAAAATCTAGTTAGTTTCTTCACGCATTGTCTGAACCTTTCCTGTCAGAATCACTCATTTCTAGTTAAGTAGGAATGGCCTCTAGTTCAAAAAATAATGCAATTTCTGAACCATCTATCTTGGACTCCTAGATTAGATCATCATCAGTTTCAATTTCCTCTTCATTCTTAGACTCCTCTTTATTATCAACCCCAATTGTGGTTTCATGTTCAGGATCGGATGTCTCTTTGCTGATGTAGGTTGTAGGGAGAACATCATTCGTTCTCGTCAACCCTACGTTAAAACCAATATTACTTATGGATTGTTCACCTTTGTAACTTGATGGAAAACTCGCATAAGTTTTTCCAGCATAGAACATCGATGTTTCAAAATTGAAATCAAAAGCACTCACAAAATTTTATGTCTTGGTCTCCACGTTCAAGTTATCAACTAACCTCGATTGTGCACTAAAGTTAAAATCAAAGGATAAAACTGAGGAATACCTTTCCATTGATGATTCCAACATTCCTTGATACAAGCTTTGTAACAATGCTGTGAAACCACCGCACAACCGTGTGGTTGGACTTTTTACTTCCTGTTTCTAAAACAAATTAACTAGAACTGTTGTCAAATTCAAACCACCTTCCTTTTCATATTACTCTAGTATAACATTTCCAGTTGAGCAATTCGTATTAAGCATTAACTTGACATCTCTATTGCCTTTAAGCTCAAATGTATCATATCTATCAAGGTTCATTGATTTTAGGTATCTATATTTCAAGCTCAAACTTCTCCTTCGGCTTGAAGTTGAGACTTTCTTTCTAATTATTGACAAAAACTCATTCAATTTGATGCTCCGGTTGAAAGCCAATTTTGTAGATTAAGTTGATACAAAACTGATCCCAATTTAGTGTCACGAATTTCGTCATCGTAATAAATAACGACTCTAATTCATCTACTCATCTTCACACACATAAAAAAATGTTTTACATGTTTAATATAAATTTAAAATGAAAAAATTATACAAAAAAATACTCATTGACCAAATTCAAACAACGACACCAAATTTGCTTGAACTAATTTACTTTATTGGGTCAATTTTTCAACTTCAATTTTTTAACATCAACAATCTTCTCCTTAACATGCAAATCTTTTGCTCAAGATTTAGATGTGAAAACATCTCCATATCAATCTTTATTTTATAGGAAACTCTACTACTGAATATGAAACATATTTCAAAATATTGAAAAAGATCAGATATGACAAATCAAAATAACGCTTTTAACAAGTGGTTTTCTGAGAAGTTTTTTAATATCATTTTTTCTTGTTCTACCACGAAAAAAAAAGAGATATAAGTTTTATCCTTGGATTCTCGAATTTTTAGAAAACTTAATCCCGAAATTGTTGAGTTTTCAAAATTCAATCTACAGTTAATTCTTTATTATTAGTTTTTTAAGTTTAATTAGAAGATGTAAGAAGCGTTTTGTAGGAGAGAGAAAGCACGTCTTAAGGGGCACGCCTTCCTCTTCTCTCCTGCCATATCACCATAAAACACTTCTTGCAATGAGTGTTTTTTCCATTTATATCACTATTGGCTTATTTTCCTAAATTTTAAATAAAAATGATTGTTTCCCTAATTATTTATTAAATTTTTTGTCAACTTAAAATTTTAATCGAACTTGCATGGGGAACTCATTTTAGAACAAAATTATTCATCAATACCTGAATCATTATAGGCCACCACATATCAAATCGAAATAGGGTTGAATATAATATTAGCACCTGAATTTGTCCACTTCTTCCAAATTGGTACCTATGGTTTTTTTTTGGTCTCAAATTGATACCTGAACTTTTTTTCCGTCCACTATGTTGGTAAATGAGGCTAACGACGTTAAACTCAGGACATGTGACAGAATATGATTGTGATACATGGCATAAATGATATCATGATGGTGTCATAATAAAAATATTAAAAATTAATAAAAATATTTTAAAAACTTTTTCTTTTTTTTTTAATGGCGTTTCTTCTTCCTAATCTTCTTTTTTTTTTCTCTTTCTTTTTCCTGGTCACTTTTCTTCTTCCCAATTTCCTTCTCTTCTTTTTCCATGTGACCTTTCGTCTTCCCAAATTCCTTTTCTCTTCTTTTCTCTGCTAAACATGTTTGCTTTCAATGATTGATTTCAATTCCTCCTTTTGACCTTCTGTTACAGTCATTGCTTTTTTGTTCGACGTAAAAGGTATTGGGTTTGATTCTTGGGCATGGAGGAAGCGGGTTCAAATTCAAGCTACAAAGATTTGGATTACCCAATAGACCCGAAATGAAGAACTCGTTATTGAAACCCGATAATTAATAAAGTTTCTGTATAGTTGGATTTTTTCTGTTTGTTTTCTTAGAAAATATAAGAACAAAAAATGGGTTTTTTTTTTGTTTACATTACTTTCTTTTTAGCTTATAGGTTTTGGGTTATCTCTGTTTTATATTTCAAGTCTTGGGTTCATTTCTTTTTTGGACTTTCTCATTCGATTTTTTTTCTCTTTTTTCAATTTTTGAGTAATTAGATTTTTTCTGTTTGTTTCCTAAGAAAATATGATAAAGAAAAAAAAATGATGATGTAGTTAGCTCCATTGGATTTTTATTTTCTTACTTTATAAGTTTATAAGGATTTAAAGCTTTTTATCTAAGAATTTAACATCAACCGTGTTCGTTTAACTAGGATTAAACATCTATATGTGAGCAAACATGAAAAGCAGAAAGCAAGATCAATAACATCAAGCAACTTTGGTTCTAGATTAAAGACATGACAGCCTTCATTATAAAGCATCTCTAAGGTAGCAAGCTAAAGGATATTTGGTATTTTTGCATATCAATGGCTGCATAAGAGACCCAAGCTTCTTTTTTTAACCTGTAAAAAACCAAATACAAATTCTCTCACTTTAGGATTGCAAGTATACGCTAACAAACCATGAAAAATAAAAACCACTACTTTTTTCATGTTGCAGATCTGAGCTATGCATCTTGTACACCCCCGCCACCCCCCTAAAAAAAACAGAGTTGTGTAATTCATCACTGTTATGTAATCCAATGCTAATATTTTTTCTCAATACATCTCTTAAGGTTTTCTATATACTGGTATCATCAATTTACTGTAACAGTTCCAATGAGTTTAGTTTTAGTAGTTCATATGTTTAATTGATTTTTTCTCTTAATTTTTGAAAAATAAACACTGTAGAAATTGTGCAAGGGAAATGAATTGGTTGCAATTTTTTTTGGTATTAGTTCAACAATTTGATAAATTAACAAAGCTTTTTAACATAGAATTGATTGGATGGTGAGAAAGTAAGGTAAAATTTTTGGGGTTCCTGACAAAAAAAGAAAGAAAGATGAAGCCAGAAAAAGAAAATTAAAAAAAGAAAAGGAGGGAAAATAAAAAAGAAAAAAAAAGGGACAGGAAGATGCCACGTGGCGTGCGTGATTGGCCAGTGCTACCACGTTAGCAAAAAATTAGCATTGTTAATCTCAAGTACCAATATAGTGGATGAAAAAAAAGTTCGGGTACCAATCTAGAAAAAAAAATTATAAGTACCAATTTGGAAGAAGCGGAGAAGTTTGGATACCAATCTTATATATAACCCACCGAAATATGAAAGAAAAATAAAAAAAAGATTATAAATTACAAAATAAAATTATTTCCATGTTCTGAAAAATAAAATTATTTCCTTATTCAAATGCTTAACGTTGTAAACTTTAAACTTATACAACCATTATACTTTAATATTTTATAAATTGTTATTTAATTTAAATATATCATGTTTATTTATTAAAATTTTGATACAAAATTTGAATATTTAAATTTAATTATATTATTTTTCATTAAAATTGAATATATAATCAAAATTGTACCCATATTTAAAATTGAGAAAATATACTTCAAAATTGTAAAAATGCATATTTTTTCAAATTACGTATAATCAAAGTATAATCAACCCAATTTTTCAATTACGTATAACATCTTCTTAGATAAAATATGCTTTTTTTAACTTATACAATTTTTAAGTATTTTTTTCGTTTCTCAAAATTTACAATTTCTATATATTTTTTGTATTTTAAATTTTAAATATTGGTGCAATTTTGATTATATAATAAATTTTAATAAAAAATATATTTAAATTTAAATATTTAGTACTAAATTTTATTTTGATGAATTACAATAACAGGACAAATCTCAAATAACAAACGTGAAAAGTACAACTTAAACTCATGTTACACTTAAAACGATGAATACCCTTAACAATCAAGTCATCACATTTAGTATTAAAATATTAACAAATAAATATAATATATTTAAATTAAAACATTCAAATGCGCGGGTAAAAAATATAGTATATTCTAATAGTATGGTATATAAATTATTGGGATGATATGTGTCACCAGTCCCATAATTAATATTTTTTCCTAAATTACCTTAAATTACATTCACCTACTTTTTTTAATTGAGGTTAATTGAATCTAATTAATTTATTATTATTTTTCATTTAACTCACGTATATATTATTTTACATTATTTTATTAGAATATTATGTAATATATATATAGGCATAATAGTGTTAAAAGTTCTTAAACTTTTTCAAAAAAATAATTAAGCATATTTTTTATTTTTTTGCACTCATTTGGATGCTTGAACTTTCAAAATGTATCAAAAAAATCCTCAAACTTTTTTTTAAAAGCAATTAAACCCTTACTTTTTTTTCTTTTTGCACTCAATTGAGTACTTGAACTTTCAAAATGCATCAAAAAGACCCTCAAACTTTTTTCAAAAACAGCAATTAAGCCCCACTTTTATTAAAAATCATAAATTAAAAAATTAAAACCAATAAAAGCTATAAATAGTACTAAATTTTAATAAAAAAATTCAAATATTAAAAAATTATTAAAAATTATAAAAATATAAAATTTTATAAAAATCGTAAAATTTATAAAATATATAGAAATATAAAAAATTATAAAATTTTATAAAGTCGTAAGAAAATTATACAAAATGTAAAAAAATATATAACTTTTGTAAAAAAATTATAAAAATTATCGTACCAAAAAAAGTATTTTATAATTTTTCTATAATTTTTATTAATTTTTTATCATTTTTCACCACATGTCAAACTATATTGTGACACGTGATAACTTTAATTGAAAAAAACTAAGGGTCATTAATTTTTTTTTATGATTTTTATAAAAATTTACAATTTTTTTATTTTTTACAATTTTTATAAAAAAATTTCTAAATTTTATTTTTTATTTTTTATTAAAATTCAACAAATTTTCTATATTTTTTTATTTTTATAATTTTTTTTCTAATTTTTGATAAGGGGCTTAATTGTTTTTTTTTTTTGAAAAATTTTGAAAATTTTTTTTATGTATTTTAAAAATTCAAGTACTCAATTAAGTGAAAAAAAATGAAGGACTTAATTGATTTTTTTTTAAAAGGTTGAGGGATTTTTACCCTTAAGCCTGAAATATATAATATATAAGATGTAAATATAATATTTTATATAATGATTTTAATTTATCTACTTTTAAGTTGTAATTTATTTCCTTTTTAAAATACAAATATTGAATCCATTGATTCAATTATAATTTTAAAAAAATTTAAAACACACCTTTATATCTAAAAAAAGCAAAAGAAAAAGAATATGACATTTAATGAGTTTGACAATTTGATATAAAATTAAATTAAGAAAGGTACTAAAAAATTCACAATAATTAACCCCAAATTTTAGGTTTATATAAATAAAAGTAAAATAAGAATATTTAAATTAAGAAAAGATAATGAGTACTTAAAATTTTTCCTATTATTATATCAAGTTAATAATTATATTTATTGTTATGTTGGATTAAAATATACAAGTCTAGAATATTGAACACTATTTTTACCTTCCAATTCACTCATTTATTATTATTATTTTTGTTTTTAATGCTATATTTTAATTATTTGTTGATATTAAAAGTTAAATTGTAGATAATAGTTTTAATGATTCATGGAAATTAAGCTTAAAATTGATCAGTTGTTTGGAAATAAGTCATTTTTTATACAATAAAAAAGGTATGTTTAATCATTTTTAGTGTGTATATATATATTCTTTTCATACTATTACTTGTAATAAGCAAGATTAATTGTCTCCATCAAATATTTTCCTTTCTCTTTAAGCACTCTAATATGTTAGCTTATTAATATATACTATTAATTTATATATATATATATATGATATATGTTAGAATTAAATGACACGAATTTTTATTTAAATAAAATATAGTGGTAAAATAAAATAAAAGAAGAATTCATATAGAATTACACTTCTTTTATTTTATTTTTAGAATAAGGTTTTTTAAACCTTATTAAATTCCATCTATTTGATATTGATTAGAATAAGGTGTTTCAGTCTTACTAGAATATTGCTTTACTAGCCTATAAATAGACATAGTATATTCCTCTTGTATTAATTCGAATTCGACATAGTGAATTTTCTTCTCCTCTGCCTATGGTTTTTTCCCGAAAGGGTTTCCACGTAAAAATCTGTATGTTCTTCATTTTATTTTTATTTCACAAATTGGTATCAGATCTTTCTGGTTTTTCATCTCGATCACGGTAATGGCGTCTGTCGAAACCATTTTTTTGAAAAGGGTCGACTTGTTTGAAAATGAAAATTAAAAAGGGCGTCGTCACCAATGTTTTTTTGTTTAGGTGTGATCGGATCACCTAGAAATTTGGTCGTTTTAATAAAATATTTCGATTTATTAAAACAAATGATTTTGGTCTACGAAAATTGAGAAAACGGGTTCCGGAGTCAATTACGTGCGAGGAAGGATTAGCACCCTCGTCACACCCAAAATTGGTACCTAATCGATTAATCAATGTCTTAATATCAAAAGTTGAAAAGATTTTAAAATAAATTTTGAAATACGATCTCTTTTATGAATGCTACTTTTAAAACGCTTGAATTACGTTGAAACGAGTATCAAACACTTACTCGTCCCGAGATAGTAAATTACGTTGAAACGAGTATCAAAGACTTACTCGTCCCGAGATAGTAAGACGCCACATCCCGTAAGTTAGGACGCGACATTTAAATCTTCGGGAACAAGTTTGCCTTTAATCTTTATCGAAAATTTGTATATTTTGAAATCTAAAAGGATATTTAGCTTTCTAGGTTTAATGAGAAAATCAAAACCCAGTAGGTTAGAGTACATTTTCTTAAATTCCTGAAACGCGAAACATTGCCTTACTTTGAATAAATAAAAAAAACGAATGCGACATTTAGCAATGTGCGTTTACTTTGTTTGAAATAAAATGATCTATATTAGAAACATGCATTTGAGCTTTAATACACGATGTGATTTAAATGGAACGAGAAAGAATGATGATCGAACATGGCATAATAATTTGTGAACTGAATGTTAATATAACGAATCACGATGAAAAGTGCAAAATAATCAATAAAATAAATAATGAGTTAAATAAAAACAATAAATGAATAGACAAAATTATTTGATAAGATAAAAAGGGCTCGAATAACAAATAATAAAAAGCTAAACAAATAAATGAGAGAATAATAAAAAGATTAAATAAAACAAAAAAATAAAAAAATGATAATAAGAATAATAATAATAAAACAAAGAATAATTATAATGATACCGGAATAATGAAAATAATATAGCAATGATATGGTAATACTAATAGTAATAGAGAATAACAATACATTAATAATAATATATGTTAATAACAATAATAATAATATAGTAAAATAATAATAATATGTTTATAGGAATAATAGTAGTAGTAATAATAATTAATGATAATAAAAATACATAATAATAGTAAAACAATAATAGTAATAATATATGTTAATAATAATGATAGTATAAAAAATAGGAAATAATAGTACACTAACAAGAATAGTAATAGGTTACTAGAAGATAGTAATAATAATAATAATAATAATAATAATAATAATAATAATAATAATACATTAAGTTACAATAGTAAAGTAATAATAGTGATAATGATAATATATCAGATAATAATAGTAAAATAATAAGTAATGATAATAGATTAAATTGATTAATTTAATTAAAATATTGAAAATAACAAAAAAAAGGACTAAATTGAACCTAAAATAAAAGTTCGGGGTCAATTCGGAAAAAATAAAGAATAGAACAAATTTGGGCACGCGGATAACAAGGGAGGACCAAAATGGGCAATATCCCATCCTCCTAAAACGCACAGCACCAAAAGGGACTGATTTAAAATCGAAAAAAGATTGTGGGGCTAAATTAAAAAGTAAAATAAACTTAATCGCAAAACCATAAAAAAGTGGAAGGGCTAAAAGTGCAATTAGCCCTTCTAAAATAAAACATGCAGATCCTAGCTGCAAGCGGGTCGGGTCTTCGGGTTATATGCCAAACAGCGTCGTTTTAGCTTGTGGGAGCAAGGCCTAAAACGGCGTCGTTTTTGAACGTTTATAAAAGCTAAAAAAATTTTTAAAAAAATTCATTCTACACCACTTTTTGAAAAAAAGTTTTGAGAGCTCCTCTCTGCTCTCTCTCCCTCTGAACTCCGATTAGGGGTCTGGGCATCAACCTCCGCACCGACCACCGATTACCGGCGACGGCGTCGCCGTCCGCGGTGGTCAGACCAAAGCCGAAACCTCCACCCTGTCCTTTCGACCCCCCTAAGCCTAGATCCGGGCTCAAAAATCCCAAAAAATGAGCGAGACGCCAAATGAACTCAAGAAACCCCTCGATTTCCACCATCGATCCTAGGCAGTGGCTTCCTCAACCGTTCTTAACTTCAAAACACCGAGGTTTGTTCTCTAAAACCTTTATTATTTCATCTTTAAAGAGAAAAAAAAATGAAAAGAAAATCCCGAAAAATGAGAGAAATCGAAAAAAATAAAATAAATAGATATGTAAAAGAACACCTTTTGTTTTCGATTTCTTTCTCGTTTCCAATCTCTGTGTGTTTTTTTTGTATTTGATATTTCGTTTGAACACTGATTTTTTTTTATTCACAACCTACTGATCTTTTTTGTATTCCAAAAATCCCCCCTGATACACTGATTTTTTGAGGCTTTTATAGCCGAATAAATTACACTATTCTACTATTTCGTTGTCATGTTGCCTCTGTTGTCTCTACTTTTGGTTTTGCAGGTGCTACCAGAGGCGTCGAGGAGGCTGGTGGCAGCGTTGCAGCGGAGAAGGCGCTGACACCACGTGGGGAGCGGTGCACTTGGGTTTCTGCTGCTGAAATTTGTTTAAATTTTGGGCCTATCGGGCCATTAGGTTTTTTTGTTAGTTTGGGCCGTGTTGGGCTTGGTTTTGGGTCTTTGTTTTAGGTCTTAATGAATTGTTAATAACTTGGACTTTTATTTATTTTGTGCTTTTGGTTTTTGATGGTTTGGGACTGTTCAGCCCGGGCCAAAATTAGGCTCTACAGCTGCCCCTCTTTGCTCATTATCGTGTAACGAGAATAGAGCAAAGACTTCAAAGACGACCAATTTTGCCCGGTCCTGCTAGACCTTGACTTCTTTTGGTGCTCCTTTTTTTCAAGTAGCCTCGTTCTAACCCACTGCAACTTCAGAGGTGTAGATTCGTAGCTTTCATCTGCTTTACTACAATACAGAGAATTTGATCCTACCTTACTACAACTTCAGAGGTATAGGACTTGTAACTCGTAACTTTGATCTGTTCCACTGCAACTTCAGGGAAATAAGATTCACTATCTTCAATCTGTTCCACTACAATTTTAGGGAGATAAGACTTGTAACTTCAAACTATTCCAATTGTAATTTCAGTGAGAAGAGATTTGTAACTTCAATCTACTCCACTGGAACTTCATAGAGATACAAACTATGGCTTCGAGCCGCTCCAACGCCATTTCAGGGAGAAGAGATTTGTAGCCTCGATCTACTCCGTTGAAACTTCAAGGAGATACGAATTGTGGCTTTGACTTGCTCCACTACTACTTAGGGAGACAAGATCTGTAATTTTCAGTCTGTTACCCTACTACTTAGGGGGTTAAGGCTCGCCATCTTCGATCTGCTCCACTACTACTTAGGGAGATAAGATCTGTAAATTTCCAGCCTGCTACCCCATTGCTTAGGGGGTTAAGGCCCATCATCTTTGATATGCTCCACTACTGCTTAGGGAGATAAGATCTATAATCTTCGATCTGTTCCACTGTAACTTCAGCGAGACAAGATCTACAATCTTCAGCCTACTCCACTACTGCTTAGGAAGATAGGATTATGGCTTAAATTTGCTTCACTACAACTTCAGGAAGACAAGATTCACCATCTTTGATCTGTTCCACTGCAACTTCAGGGAGACAAGATCTGCAATCTTTAGCCTACTCCACTACTGCTTAGGGAGATAGGATGGTGGCTTAAATCTGTTCCACTATTGGTTAGGGGGACAAGATTCACCATCTTCGATCTGTTCCACTGTAACTTCAGGGAGACAAGATCTACAATCTTCAGCCTACTCCACTACTGCTTAGGGAGATAGGATTGTGGCTTAAATCTGCTTCACTACAACTTCAGAAAGACAAGATTCACCGTCTTCAATCTATTCCACTGTAACTTCAGGGAGACAAGATCTACAATCTTTAGCCTACTCCACGACTTCTTAGGGAGATAGGATTGTGGCTTAAATCTGCTTCACTGCAACTTCAAGAAGACAAGATTCGCCGTCTTTGATCTGCTCCACTACTGCTTAGGGAGATAAGATCTGTGAATTCACTGATGTTGCTACACCATCCTCTAGGGACATGATCTATAGAATCGGTTTCATGTATCTATGCTAAATAATTTAGGATGCTATGACCGAAATGAATCAAATGCTCTTAACTAGATGTGTTATGAATGATATATAAATGCATAAATGAAAATGATCTTCTTTTTTTAAAAAAGGCTTAAGGTATCATTGCTCGTTGTTCATCAGGACATTGTCACTAACGTATTACGCCACCCTTTTGTTCGACTGGTATTCGATAGAGCCCAAAGAAACAACAATATCTTGCTCAACAGGTTTGCCCCACTGTAACTTTAGGGAGTTTTTTTTATCCAACCCACTGCAACTTAGGGTGTAGGATTTGTTTCGTCTTTAGTTTATCCCACTACAAATCAATGGTATAAAACCTGTAGCTTCTTCAATTGATCTGTCACACCCCTCTCTAGGTAACATGACCAGATAGATATACGGAATGAAAAATTTTTGAGAATGAACCCCTCTTAATGCTTGGGTTAACATTGCCTACTATTTATCGAGGTTGCGTCACCGACATAATACCTTGTTTTTTTTCGTGCAACTGATATCTTTAGCAAAGAACTTGGAGGGATAGCCACAATTTTAGACTCCTTTTTCTCAAATATTTCTGACCCTTAGGCTTGGTGAGTTCTAAATGATGGTCCTGTTTCAGGTTCATAATTAGAAGCTTCCAAAGTAATATACAGAACTTCTTTTGTGAAAGTATTATTGGTCCATTAATCGTTATTTCAATGCAAAATGCTTGAAAAAGATCAAAATAATGGACAAAAAGGAAATTGATTGGGAGTATAGCTCGAAATGAATAAATTAATCAAAGATTACAAATGCAATAAGAAGGAAATTAACTCAAAATAAATAAATTAATCAAAGATAACAATGCAATAAGAAGGAAATTTATTGGGACATATCTTGAAAAGAATAAGGTAATCAAAGCTAACAAATTCAAAATGGGTAAAATGGAAGTTAGGTGCCCTAGATATCACCACTTAAGCTTCTCTGTACTAACTTCTTAAAGACCATTTCGAGCTCAATTTGTGTTTAGAGGATCCGGAGTACTTTGTCGATGCCCTAAGATGTAGCATACTTCTTCATTGTTAATTCAGGCATAGCAAGACTACTGTATGCCCCACTTTGATCCAAATTAGAGCCGCTTTTTTCAGGTTTTCAACTCAAATCCCCTTTAGTCTCAAGGCGCCCTTTGCGGGTTTTCGCCTTGGCCTTTCACTTTTTAGATGAAATACTTCTTGACGGAATCCGAATTCACAAGATTGGGTAGGTTTTTGCCATCACCTTGATCAGTATCGACATTCTTCCAGCGGAGGCCTTCTTTACCACATAAGGTCATTTCCAGTTTGACATATACTTTTCTTTGAAGTCCTTTTTGCACAAGAACGACCTTTTTCAATACTAGGTTTCTCTTTTGAGGCGAACCTTTTTGTTATTTATTTTTGGTGCATTTGCTCATGGTGAATAGCTTTCAACCTCATTTCCTTGATCAAATTCAACTAATCACATCAGAATTGGATCCATTCGGCTTCATCTAACTTCGGTTCTGACAAGACTTAGAGAAAAGGAATCTCGACTTCAATGGGCAAAACTACTTCTATTCCATAAGCTAATGAGAGATGTGCTGCCCCGGCAAAGGTCTTGGCCACGTTTGATGAGCATAGAGGGTGAATGGTGACTTCTTATGCCAATATTTACAAGTCTCGGTCGTTTTTCACTACGTCCTTTGTTTTGTTGTTTTTATTTTTCTTTCTCTTTTTATATTTTTTTTGTACTTTTTCTTTTCTTTTTGACTGCCTTTGCCACACTGAGATATGGCGTCTAATCTTTGAATAGACTGCAAGCTTTTGACACTAATCCTTTCTGACGTTCCTTATCGACGCCTAATCTCTCTTTTTTTTTTTTGAATTTGATGACTATCGACTTAGTAACATTGGCATATGAGGTGACTTTCACCCTCTTCGTGCAGTAATCGACGACCCCAAAGATGAATCGGTATCGGTTAGAAGCTTTTGACTAGATCGACCCCATGATATCCATACCCCTCGTATAAAAGGTCTTGTCTTTCTCTGTTTGGCATTCACGACTTGACTGTTATAGTCCGTTTCCATGGTGGATCATCAGTACCCAAATCTCACTATTAGCCTGGCCATCGTAAACCTATTAGCATGTGTCCTTCTGACATACTTAGGGACCTCTTTTAACAGCATCCATAGGTCTTAGTAGCCCAGGTATATCTCGATATGAACGCTTCGTTTTGTCTTTGTGGTGATGTAGGCTTCGATCCTTGCCTTTTTTCTCTCCTCTTAGGCTTACTGTTCATTGACTTTTTGTAAGGCGAGATATGTTTTCCATCTTGTTCTACCATCCTCAACAGATCAGGAGGTAGGTTTCCATCTCTATTATCTTCAAAGTGCTGAAATCCCCCATATTTGGCTCAAAAGGAGACTCGGAGTCAGTGACAGCGTCGCTCACGTCATTGATATCTGGAGACCTGTGGTAGGCACAAAGGCAGATTCCAAAGAATAAATGATTCTAAGGATGATTATTTGTATGGTATGATCATGAATGAAAAATTTTCGAAAGAATGTCCAAAGATAAAAAATATAAGAATAATTGTTTGTACAGTATGAAATAGAAAGAATAAAAGAATATTTACTCAAAATGATAATCAAACATGCATTTCATTGAAATAAAGATTTTGGATATAAGCATATTTCACAAAAGGATTCTTGTTGCTTCTAGGCTTAAAATAACAAGCGCGTTTTGAATATTACTCTAGATTAGCTCTAAAAATACAATGATCTTTTTCACAGTCCCATTGTTTAAAACACCTCAAATACGTAAGGGTAGAAGCTTAGAAAAGTTTATTCCCATGTTTTCTCTTCTGATACGTCGTTAATGTTCAGATTCCCCAATATCATGTCTTGCTTTAGAATCCTGAGCTCGATGTACCCTTTGATCTCATGCCCCTATCCATCATGGAACTCATAATGTTTACCCCTTTAACAGAAAGGTTGGGTAATAGATTTTCTGCACCAGAGGGATCATCGAATTTCACGATACCCAATTTGATAAGTCTTTCGATTGACTTTTTAAAAGCGGTACAGTTCTCGATAGAATGCCCCGTGATTCCTGCATGGTATTCATATTGGTCGTTTGTACCGTACCATTTAAGGTATGAAGGTTGTATTGGTTCTACGTAAAAAGGGGATACAACATGTGCGTCAAACAAAATTTGATACAACTCTCTATACGTGATTGGGATGGGCACGAATTGGGGTTTTTCTAAGTTCGGTCTTCGATTGGGTTCTTGACTTGGGGAGGCCTGATGGCTAGTAGTTACCGTCCTTGGCCGGCTTACTATAATCTGCTCTGAATGGCCCTTGTTATAACTACTTGTACTATTTGCTTACTTTTCCTTCTTCTTCGGGGCCTTTAAAGTCCACTTTCCCATTTTCTTTGTCTCTGCCAGAAGAACTGGTTTGGCTCAATCATTTTCCGGGTTAAAACCTAAACCCATCGGGAAGCTCAACAGTGCCGATGTATCAGTCTGATATTGGGGTCCGATAACGACGGGTATCCCATGCGGATGGGTGTCTGGTTGGGTCAGGACGCTTATTGGGGTAAAACCTGGGGAATAGATGAGGTCTTCATTATCAAACCCACTGTTGACCACTGGGCCACTCCTTTTCTCAAGTTCTTCGTCTAGTAACTGGGTTAACTAGCCCGTCATATTTCTTTGGAGTTCTAGCATTTGTTCCTGCATATCTTGTTGAATTTTGATCAATTGCTCTTGCATCTGTATTTGCCTTTGTTCTATTCTCTCCAACCTTTGGTCCACATCCTTTGTCGGTTCTGAAATAATTTTACCTAATTAGGGTCCTTTTGGGAAAATCTAATGCAAATGATGCAATGCAATGCAAATGTATGGAATGAATGCAAAAGAAAGAGAGGTGTTGATTCTGAATTCAATTTCATTAGAACAACTTTTTTAGAAAACAAATTCCTTTACATAAAACGGATTACATATACGGCCTTTCTCTTATATTCCAAGCGAAGACACCTATCTTCCTCTTCATATTCGGATGTTATGGTCGAGTCTTGCGAATTTTCTAAAAGATGTCCCCATTAACTCCTTTTTTGCTTGATTCAGGCTGCGACTCATTGCTCACTTATCCCCGCAATACTCGTCAGCTCCTTTAAGAAAGTTGAGACATGATGGCTCTCAAATAACCTTTGTCGGTTTCAATCCTCGGGCAATGAAGCAAAGTTGTGTATTTCTTCATAGGCTATCAGCCTTCTTTTATTGTGTTTACTTTGACCATATTTACACAACCGTGTTATAATCCACTTTATCAAGAAATTCGTTTTCCTGTGACAAACTATTCTATTTACCAATCAAATATGAATCAACACCTCCTTTCTATGATGATGTAATGCACTGCAGTTATAAACAAAACAAAAACAAAACACGTTAGTACAAGAGGAATAAACAAAATAGAGTACCTACCTGGGTGACCACTAGGGGTTCGGAGTGGCTCTACCTAGGGTAAGCTCCTAGGTCTCTCTATATGTGGCTCGGTTCTAGAGTAAGGGTACCCAAACCCACAGATTCCTCGATCTTCACTCGTCATAGGCTCATATGGATCGAGTTCGGTTCAGGGGAATACATTTCCTTATGATCATGCGGAGATGAAAATCTCACGAAATCATAAGTACGGATGTATCTCGGAAGCAATCGACTAGACCATGCGGAGGTGAAAACCTCACGAAGGATAGCTTCTCACTCCCACTTAAAAGGTGTGACCACATCGGTCATGCAATGCAATGTACGAGGATATATGAATAAGAAAAACTCGAAGCAATAAAGAAAGTAAGAAAAATAATGAAAACTGTAAGAAAAATGGATGAAATGCAATGAAGGGATCATAAGTTCAAAACGTGTTTTCAATTTTTGACAAAAGAAAAAAATCAATCAATTTATGGCTCGACTCTCAAAATCCCCAGTGGAGTCGCCAAGCTGTCGAAACCATTTTTTTGAAAAGGGTCGACTTGTTTGAAAATGAAAATTAAAATGGGAGTCGCCACCAATCTTTTTTTGTTTAGCTGTGATCGGATCACCTAAAAATTTGGTCGTTTTAATAAAATGTTTCAATTTATTAAAACAAATGATTTTGGTCTACGAAAATTGAGAAAACGGGTTTCGGAGTCAGTTACATGCGAGGAAGGATTAGCACCCTCGTCACGTCCAAAATTGGTACCTAATCGATTAATCAATGTCTTAATGTCAAAAGTTGAAAAGATTTTAAAATAAATTTTGAAATACGATCTCTTTTATGAATGCTACTTTTAAAACGCTTGAATTACGTTGAAACGAGTATCAAACACTTACTCGTCCCGAGATAGTAAGACGCCACATCCCGTAAGTTAGGACGCGACATTTAAATCTTCGGGGACAAGTTTGCCTTTAATATTTATCAAAAATTTGTATATTTTGAAATCTAAAAGGATATTTAGCTTTCTAGGTTTAACAAGAAAATCGAAACCCAGTAGGTTAGAGTACGTTTTCTTAAATTCCCGAAACGCGAAACATTGCCTTACTTTGAATAAATAAAAAAACGAATGCGACATTTAGCAATGTGCGTTTACTTTGTTTGAAATAAAATGGTCTATATTAGAAACATGCATTTGAGCTTTAATACATGATGTGATTTAAATGGAACGATAAAGAATGATGATCGAACATGGCATAATAATTTGTGAGCAGAATGTTAATATAACGAATCACGATGAAAAGTGTAAAATAATCAATAAAATAAATAATGGGTTAAATAAAAACAATAAATGAATAAACAAAATTATTTGATAAGATAAAAAGGGCTCGAATAACAAATAATAAAAAGCTAAGCAAATAAATGAGAGAATAATAAAAAGATTAAATAAAACAAACAAACAAAAAAAATGATAATAAGAATAATAATAATAAAACAAAGAATAATTATAATGATACCGGAATAATGAAAATAATACGTTAATAGCAATGATATGGTAATACTAATAGTAATAGAGAACAACAATACATTAATAATAATATATGTTAATAACAATAATAATAATATAGTAAAATAATAATAATATGTTTATAGGAATAATAGTAGTAGTAATAATAATTAATGATAATAAAAATACATAATAATAGTAAAACAATAATAGTAATAATATATGTTAATAATAACGATAGTATAAAAAATAGGAAATAATAGTACACTAACAAGAATAGTGATAGGTTACTAGAAGATAGTAATAATAATAATAATAATAATAATAATAATAATAATAATAATACATTAAGTTACAATAGTAAAGTAATAATAGTGATAATGATAATATATTAGATAATAATAGTAAAATAATAAGTAATAATAATAGATTAAATTGATTAATTTAATTAAAATATTGAAAATAACAAAAAAAAGGACTAAATTGAACCTAAAATGAAAGTTTGGGGTCAATTCGGAAAAAAATAAAGAATAGAACCAATTTGGGCACGCGGATAACAAGGGAGGACCAAAATGGGCAATATCCCATCCTCCTAAAACGCACAACACCCAAGGGGACTGATTTAAAATTGAAAAAAAATTGTGGGGATAAATTAAAAAGTAAAATAAACTTAATTGCAAAACCATAAAAAAGCGAAAGGGCTAAAAGTGCAATTAGCCCTTCCAAAATAAAACACGCGGATCCTAGCTGCAGGCGGGTCGGGTCTTCAGGTTATGTGCCAAACGACATCGTTTTAGCTTGTGGGAGCAAGGCCTAAAACGGCGTTGTTTTTGAACGTTTATAAAAGCTAAAAAATTTTTAAAAAAAATTCATTCTACACCACTTTTTAAAAAAAAAGTTTTGAGAGCTCCTCTCTGCTCTCTCTCCCTCTGAACTCCGATTAAGGGTCTGGGCATCAACCTCCGCATCGACTACCGATTACCGGTGATGGCGCCGCCTTCCGCAGTGGTCGGACCAAAGCCGAAACCTCCACCCTATCCTTTTGACCCCCCTAAGCCTAGATCCGGGCTCAAAAATTCTAAAAAATGAGCGAGACGCCAAATGAACTCAAGAAACCCCTCAGTTTCCAACCACCAATCCTAGGCAGTGGCTTCCTCAGCCGTTCTCGATGTCAAAACACCGAGGTTTGTTCTTTAAAACCTTTATTATTTCGTCTTTAAAGAGAAAAAAATGAAAAGAAAATCCCGAAAAATGAGAGAAATCGAAAAAAATAAAATAAATAGATATGTAAAAGAACACCTTTTGTTTTCGATTTCTTTCTCGTTTCCAATCTCTGTGTGTTTTTTTTGTATTTGATATTTTGTTTGAACACTGATTTTTTTTATTCACAACCTACTGATCTTTTTTGTATTCCAAAAATCTCAGCATGATACACTGATTTTTCGAGGCTTTTATAGTCGAATAAATTACACTATTCTACTATTTCGTTGTCATGTTGCCTCTGTTGTCTCTGCTTTTGTTTTGCTTGTTGCTTTGGTTTTGTAAGTGCTACTAGAGGTGTGGAAGAGGCCGGTGGCAGCGTTGCAGCGGAGAAGGCACTGACACCACGTGGGGAGCGGCGCACTTGGGTTTCTGTTGCTGAAATTTGTTTAAATTTTGGGTCTATCGGGCCATTAGGTTTTTTTGTTAGTTTGGGCCGTGTTGGTCTTAGTTTTGGGTCTTTGTTTTAGGTCTTACTGAACTGTTAATAACTTGGACTTTTATTTATTTTGTGCTTTTGGTTTTTGTTGGTTTGGGACTGTTCAGCTCGGGTCAAAATTGGGCTCTACAGCGTTTTTGAAGTATGAAATTCCGCTGTTGGATCGTAACACCAGATTTGCATTGTGGCAGATTAAGATGCAAGCAGTTCTTGCGCAGATGGATCTGGAGGATGCCTTGCTAGGGATAGATAAGATGCCTTTGACTTTAACAGATGAAGAAAATAAGCGTAAGGATAGAAAGGCGTTAACACAATTACATCTACACTTGTCCAACGAAATTTTACAGGATGTAATGAGAGAGAAGACTGCCACTACATTATAGAAGAGGCTAGAACAAATATGTATGTCGAAAACTCTAACAAGCAAGTTACATATGAAGCAGCGTATTTATGCTCATCGTTTGGAGGAAAGTGTATCTGTACACGAACACTTAATAGTGTTTAAAAAAATTCTCTCAAACTCGGACGCCATGGAGGTTCAATATGATAAGGAAGATCTAGGGTTGATTCTACTTTATTTGTTGCCCCCGTCTTATTCAACCTTTAGAGACACGATTTTATATAGTCGCGAGTCTCTCACAGTTGATGAGGTTTATGATTCTTTGACCCCATATAATAAGATGAAGCATCTTGTGGTTAAACCCGACTTTCAGGGAGAGAGTCTCATTACTCGTGAGAGACAAGATCGGAATGGTGATAATGATCGTGGAAGGGCACAGGAACGGAATCCTCGCGATAAATCTATGAGTAGATCGAAGTCTTCAAACAGAGGCAAAACTTGTAACTTCTGCAAGAAGAAAGGACACATTAAATTTGAGTGCTATAAGCTATAGAACAAGATTAAAAGGGAGGCTATGAATCAAAAGGGAAAACAACTAGAAAATTCCGATGAAGCTGATGTTGTAGAAGACTACAGCGATGGTGAACTTCTAGTCACTCTGTCAATGATCCTAAAGTAAGCGAAGAGTGGATACTTGATTCAGGCTGCACCTTCCACATGAGTCCCAATCGGGATTGGTTTACAACTTACGAAACAGTGTCTGAAGGTGTTGTTTTGATGGGAAATAATGCTTCGTGTAAAATCACAGGTGTTGGAACAATTAAAGTTAAGATGTTTGATGGAGTTGTCAGAACACTTAGTGACATGCGACATGTTTCAGAATTGAAGAGAAATTTAATTTCATTGAGTACTCTTGATTCAAAAGGGTACAGATACACAGCTGAAAGTGGGGTTTTAAAGATTTCCAAAGGTTCCCTTGTTGTGATGAAAGGGCAAAGAAAGACTGCCAAGTTATATGTTTTGCAGGGTTCTATTGTTACTGGTGATGTAGTTGTCGCTTCCTCTTCCTTGTCAGATGATGATATTACTAAACTTTGGCATATGCGCCTAGGGCATATAAGTGAGAATGGCATGGTAGAATTGAGCAAAAGAGGACTTCTTGATGGGCAAGGAATTTGCAAACTAAATTTCTATGAGCACTGTGTTTTTGAGAAGCAAAAGGGAGTTCGATTCACCAGAGAAATCCATAACATGAAGGGAACGTTGGAGTATATTAATTCTGATCTGTGGGGGGCATCCAGAGTGCCTTCAAGAGGTGGAGCTAATTATGTGCTAACCTTTATTGATGATTTTTCCAGAAAAGTTTGGGCATTCTTCCTGAAGCAGAAAAGCGATGTGTTTTCCGCATTTAAGTCTTGAAAAATTATGGTTGAAAAACAAACGGGAAAACAAATAAAATACCTCCGCATAGACAATGGCTTAAAGTTCTGTTCTGATGAGTTTAATAGATTGTGCAAGTCAGAAGGGATCGTGAGACACTTGACAGTTTGCCATTCCACAGCAAAACAGCGTTGCAAAACAAGTGAATAGAACGATCATGGAGAAGGTTCGATGTATGTTGTCAAATGCCAACTTACCAAAGTCATTTTGGGCAGAAGCAGCCTCTACTGCATGTTTTTTTATCAACCGATCTTCATCCGTTGCCATTGAGAAAAAGACTCCACAAGAGGTATGGTTTGGTAATCCTGCTAATTATTTTGATTTAAAGATCTTTGGATGTCCTGCGTATGCTCATGTTGATAATGCAAAATTAGAACCGAGATCCATTAAATGTGTTTTTCTTGGTTATGAAGCTGGTGTAAAAGGCTATAAGTTATGGTGTCCTGAAAATAGAAAAGCTGTGATTAGCAGAGATGTTGTTTTTGATGAAACTACTATGCTACCTAACTTATCTCTTAAAGACTCTTCCAATAAAGAAAATCAAAAGCAGGTGGAGCATCAGATTAATACAGAGTCGACTCCTCAAGCCAGTACAAAAATTGATAATAGAGTTGCTTCTACACCACAATACTCTATCGCTAAAAACAAAACTAAAAGAGAAATTAAACCTCCAAAGAAGTATGCCGAGGCTGATCTAGTTGCTTATACTTTAAAAGTGGCTGAAGATATAGATGCGAATCAAGAGCCATCTAATTATTCTGAGGCGGTTAGCTATGAAGACTCAGAAAAGTGGATGTTTGCTATGCAAGAGGAGATGAAATCACTCCACAAAAACAGAACATGGGATCTTGTGAAACTTCCTAAAGGTAAAAAGGTTGTTCGTTGTAAATGGGTGTTTAAAAAGAAAGAAGGGACTCTAGGAGTTGAAGAACCCAGATATAAAGTAAGGCTTGTTGCAAAGGTTACAGTCAAATTCCAGGAGTGGACTTCACAGATGTGTTCTCCCCAGTTGTTAAGCATAGTTCGATTCGAGCTTTGCTTAATGTTGTGGCCATGTATGATTTGGAACTTGAGTAGTTAGATGTAAAAACTGCATTTTTGCATAGAGAACTTGAGGAGAACATTTACATGCAACAACCAGAGGGTTTTACAGTCTTAGAAAAAGAGGACTATGTTTGCTTGCTGAAAAAGTCCCTTTACGGTTTGAAACAGTCACCAAGATAGTGGTACAAGAGGTTTGATTCCTTTATGACTTCTCATGATTTCAAAAGAAATAGTTTTGATAGTTGTGTTTACTTTAAGAAAAACAGTGATGGTTCTTTTGTGTATCTACTTCTTTATGTTAATGACATGTTGATAGCAGCAAAAGATAAAAGAGAGATAAGAAAAGGTCAAAGCCCAACTAAGTGAAGAATTTGAGATGAAAGATTTAGGACCAGTAAAGAAGATACTTGGTATGGAGATTCTCAGAGATAGAAAAACAAGTAAATTGTACCTAAGTCAAAAGGGGTACATTGAGAAAGTTCATTGCAAATTCAATATGCAGAGTGCTAAGCCTGTTAGTACTCCTTTAGCAGCCCATTTTAGACTTTCATCGGCTTTGTCTCCACAATCAGATAATGAGATTGATTACATGTCACATGTTCCATACTCTAATGTAGTGGGATCTCCCATGTATGCTATGGTTTGTTCACGTCCAGATTTATCATATACAGTCAGTGCAGTTAGCAGATATATGGCGAATCCCGGTAAAAAACACTGGAAAGCAGTTTAGTGGATTTTAAGATACTTACGAGGTACTATTGATGTTTTCTTATAGTTTGGAAGAACTGAAGATGGAGTCATTGGGTATGTTGATGCTGATTTTGCTGGAGACCTTGATAGAATAAGATCTCTCACAGGTTATGTCTTTACAATCAGAAGTTGTGCAATTAGTTGGAAAGCCACTTTGCAAACTACAGTCGCTTTGTCTACCACTGAAGCTGAGTACATGGTGATTACTGACGCTTATAAAGAAGCTATTTGGTTGAAGGGACTCTTTAGTGAACTCAATGAAGACCTTCAAATCAGCACAGTATTTTGTGACAGTCAGAGTGCCATCTTTCTTACAAAAGATCAAATGTTTCATGAGAGAACAAAACACATTGATGTTTGGTATCATTTTGTTCGTGATATTATTGCTCGTGGTGATATTGTTGTGAGTAAAATTAGTACTCATGAAAATCCTGCAGATATGATGACTAAGTCACTTCCTATAACCAAGTTTGAGCATTGCTTAAACTTGGTTGGTGTTTATTGTTGAAGTTAAACCCTTAAGGGGTTTTATGGAAGAGGTGGAGAACTTGTTCGTTGAGAGTTCGCGATGAAGAACTTGTTCATTGAGAATTCGTGTCAAGGTGGAGATTGTTAGAATTAAATGACCCAAATCCTTATTTAAATAAAATATAGTGGTAAAATAAAATAAAAGAAGAATCCTTATAGAATTACACTTCTTTTATTTTATTTTTAGAATAAGGTTTTTTAAACCTTATTAAATTCCATCTATTTGATATTGATTAGAATAAGGTGTTTCAGTCTTACTAGAATATTGCTTTACAAGCCTATAAATAGACATAGTCTATTCCTCTTGTATTAATTCGAATTCGACATAGTGAATTTTCTTCTCCTCTGCCCGTGGTTTTTTCCCGAAAGAGTTTCCACGTAAAAATCTGTGTGTTCTTCATTTTATTTTATTTTTACAATATATAATTGTTAATTTTTCAATGAACGGTTGACATATTTTTATATAGTGTAGTTTGTTATTTTAGTCATACTTTAGATTTTTATTAATCTTATGAAAATTGTTTATTATTTTTTTAACAATCTTATTATAGTTCTTTTTGAAACAATACTTAAAATTACTCATAACCCCTTCCCAACCCATAAATAGGAGAATAATGCGTTTCAGCGCACTCGAACCCACGTCCTCCTACATTGACAACAATGCCCATGCCAATCGAGTTTAGACTCAATCAACAAAATTATTTAGTTTTTTAAAAAGAGTTTTACTAGTAAATCCAAATATGATTATTTAGTGTATGTGAGTACAATTAAAATTATTTAATTATTTCATTTTTAAATCCGTTGATATTTTATACTCATGCAATTTGGTTAGTCCAATTCTTCAAAGATTTTTTATGACATTTTAATAGGGTAAATTATACTAAATACTCCTTCAAATTTATAGTTATTGTTTAATTTTTTAAAATTAAATTAATAATAAAAGTATATATTTGATAAAAATATCTTTTTTTTGAATAAAACTATGGTAAGAGATAATATATTATTTAAAAACATTACTTATAAACATCTTATTTATATTTTAAGTTTACAAATTTTAAACATTTTCCCAACTTTTTTGAAAACATTTTAGGTATCTTTTTTGGAAGATTATTAACATCTATATTATTGTATGTTTACTTTCTCGATTATATTATTATTGAAACATTACAAATTATCTAATAAATTTTTAAAAAATAAATATAATATATTATAGTTAATACACACAATAATAAAAAATTAGGTTAAATATATATTGCATTCGATTTTCCTTTTTTTATGTGTTATTAGAAATATTTATATTATATTCAGAATTAAATGCTTATTTGTTGTTAGACCTGATCATAGATCAGACCATTCGTCCAAACCCGCCCAATAAGTAGGAGGGTTTGGATAAAAATGTAGGCTCAAAAAATGGGTTTGGACAAAAAATGAGACTCGTTTTCTAAACAAGTCGGGCCTTGGATAAGAGTTTTTTAGCCTTGACCCAGCCTAAATAACATGCTACACTTTCTGTTCTTTTCCTCCCAACTCCCCCAATTTGTTAATTGTAATCCCTAACAACTAATTTATTTTCTTTTCTTTTCTAAATCCCTAGCCACTATCGCTTCCCTACCTTCTTAACCCCTTTTCCCATAGTAGACTCCAACACCCACCCACCACCAACCTACACCATCTTATTGAAAGGGTGAGCATTTTTCTAGTTTCCTAATGTAATACCCCAAATAATTTATTTCTACTTCTGTGAATATCTGACATAATTGTGAATTTGCTTCAATGGATAAGTGTTCTAGGTGTGTGTGTGAGGTCTTGGGTTCAAGCATTATCTTTAGCAAATTATGTTATTTTTGGAATTAAGCCCTATTTTTGTTCTGTGGGCTTATATTACTTTAACTGCAAATTCATATCAAAATAAGCCTACTAGTTCAAGTGGTAAGGGAGTTGGTGTGCTGGAGGTCCTGTGTTTGAATTCTTGCGCGAGCGTGGGTATAAATTTTTGCTCGGTTTCCTGTTAGAGTCTTGGTGGAGTTGGATTCTGAGAGGTTGATTATTGCTGGGTTAGTAGGGACTACTTTAAGGGATTTGGGGATAATTTTTATTTTATTTTATTTCTTTCTATTTTTAATTTCCCCAAAAAAATTTCTTCCATCTTTTTTACGTTCTATTTTCCCCTCTCCCCTATCGAATTTTTCTTGCCTCTTCCTCTCTTTTTCGGTTTCCCAAATTGTCTCTTTTTTGTTCAATAGTTGTGTGCGCTCGTTCGGTAAGTAACTGTTTTCCCTCTATCTTCTTGTTTCGTGGTTAGTTTTCTAAAAGGGAGTTGTTTTTGGTTCTTTTGGATTAGGCGAAGGTCAAGAATCTGTTGGTGCTCCTGCAACGATTTGAGCATTAAGGGTTCTTTTTTGTTACCGGTAAGTAAATGAATACGTTGTTTGATGTTGTGAGTTTTCGTTTGTCGAATATCTCAGTTAAGGTTTTGAAGATGTTGCAAAAATTGAGTGTTGTTATGACAATTTTTTTAGGTTTTGGAAGGCTCGGGAGTGGTTTCACATCAAATCGATACTAGGTGTGTACTCAAAACATAAAAAATGAGGTTTCAACAAAAGCAAAAAAACTGCACTGTCGACGTCACACGGGCATGTGGTGGCCCGTGTGGATGGCCATGTGTGAGACACAACCGTGTGGTCAACGAAAGCACGACCATGCGTAAGACACGGTCGTGTGGTGGCTTAAGTGTGGCTGTGTGGGCCACAAGGGATAGGCCAATTTGGGCGTGTGGGCCTATACGGGCATGACACACTAGAGTGTGGGTTCTTGGGCTAGGCCGTGTGGGCCACACGGGCAAGGCCAATCTAGGCGTGTGGTCCATACGAGTATGTAAGCCCACACGGGCAAGCCATACAAGCAAGCCACAAAGGCATGAGGACCCATATTTCTGTAATTTTTCCTAGGGTCGCACGGGTTGCTTCACTCGACTGTAGGCCTACTGTAAGGTCAGTAAGGGCTAAATAAACCCTATTCTGTATACAATAAAATTCTGATAGAATGATCTGAGTAGGATACTAAATGTATGTCTGACCGTACTGTATAAGGATGTCTGTTATCTATACCTAAGTATGTTAAGCATGTTTATTCTGTAATTATGTATCTATTATCTGCATCTATTTTGGGGTGGGATTTATATGCGGAGGAAGTGTTCTGTACGGTGATCATTGCCTATTATCTAGCAACTTGGCTGCATTATATCTTATACGTGTCATAACGACACAATATGGTGTGTAGGGATGGGTGGGTGTTTTTAACCCCACATGGTGTGTTGGGATGGTTAGAGATGGTGTGTACAGGATAGGGGGTAGGATTCTAATTAACTGATCCTGTTTACTATATCTGAAATGGCCTGAGCCCAAATCTATATCTGTATATGACCGTGCATATGATTCTGTTTGTATTGCATGTCTATTTCTGTTGAGTAACACACTGAGTTTAGTAAACTCATTTTTGTTTGTTTGTTTCTGGTCAAGTAATCCACATACTTAGGCGGATCGGTGCGGTAGGGACTCAGCGGTGACCACTCTTCCATAAAACTATTTAAAGTTATTAACTTAAGGTTTTATTTACTATTTGAGGATTAAATTTTGAGAGTTTGTAATTTTTGAGACTCTCTGGACTATTTGGTTTTTAACTTGATTTTGGATTTATTTGATCGATAATATGCATGTTTGATAAAAAAAAATATTTGAGGAAATTGACGATTTTATGCAAACAAGGTTTTCTAAAATTCGAATCAGATTTCAAAGACATATCAATTTGTTAAGCTTCCGCTGTAAATTAGGTTTTAGCAAATAAACCAAATAATTAACATTTTCAAAAATGGATATAAATTATATCAATTAAACAACCGGAATGATTTTACGTAACTAAACCCATTCTTTGTAACCTCCCAAGATTTGGCCATAATGTCTAGGCCGAATTTAGGGGTGTTACATTTAGTGGTATTAGAGCCAGGTTACAAAGCTCAACTGTAAATTTTGGATTCCAAAATTTTGTTTTAAGAAGAAGTGGTTTACATATATATTTGATAAATTGGAAAGTATATGGTACACCAAGTCTCCGACTTCAATCCTATAAGTATTTTTTAAATTTTGATAGAAAACTCTGAAAATACTGTAGTTAGTACTATCTGAAACTAACTTGAATAGTTAGAGACTTAAACTTTTGGAAACAAAATTGAACTTCTGATAATTTATGCATAAAACATCTACTAATAAATACTGAAACTGATGCATAAAACTTTTAATGTAGATTAAAACTCGAATTTACGATGAGCGCTTGTGGAAATCGCGATCGTGGTATTAGAGGTCGTGGCAGAGACCGTAAGGGGCTCGAATTGAGTCTTCCTCTCTAGCCAGTGTGCCGAACTTGGATACGAGTGAGACACTAGTATCACCTACTACTAAGACTGGGTTTCAGAGTCGCTCGGCTGGGGACAACGCATTGTCCCAAGCTATGCTGAGGATCTTGGAAAGGGTCGCTAGACCCCATTCTGGAGCTAGGGGCTGAGGGTCGGTAACGAACGACTCTGTCTAATGGTGCTGAGCTATTTAGGGGTGTCACTAGAGTTGCCCCTAGTGTGGCCTAGTACTGGTTGGAGGCCACTGAAAGGATTATGAACGATTTGGACTGTACTCCTGCGCAGAAACTGAAAGGTGCAGTCTCCTTGCTTCGCAATGAGGCTTACTAGTGGTGGTTGACGGTTGAGGAGGGTACGCAGCCTGATCGTCTGACTTGGGACTTCTTTAAGACCACCTTCTAGAGTAAGTACGTGGGAGCGAGCTATGTTGATGCTCGTAGGCATAAGTTCATAAATCTTACGCAAGGTGATAGATCTGTGGCCGAGTATAAGGAAAAACTTTTTAAATTAAGCCACTACGCTCGAGGCATGGTAGTGTCTGAGTATGAAAGGTGTGTTCGGTTTGAGGGTGGGTTAAGAGACAGTTTGAGGGTACTAATTGCTCTATAGAGGGAGCGAGAGTTTGTTGTCCTGGTTGAGAAGGCGAAGATCACTGAGGATGTTAAGTGCATGAAGCGCCAGAATAGGGACAAAGAGAGAGGCAATAACAAGAGATATTCGGAGCCCACTAGTTTTTTTCAAAGTCCTAAGAAAAATGCCAAATTCGATGGGCCTATAAGAGTGGGGGCTCCTGTTGCTCTTACCGAGATTCAACCATAAAGTGACTGTAGTGGGTGCCATCCAAGTGAGTGTTGAACGAGGAGTGAGGCTTGTCTGAAGTGTGGGTCATTAGAGCACCGTATTAGAGACTGTCCACAGCAGGCAGATCAGATGCAAGCTTCAGCTTCGGTTTTTGTAAAGCATCAGAGGGCAATTCAGCAGCCACTTAAAGGTCATGGAACAGCTAGGGGTGGTAATGGATTGGGCCGTGGACAAAGAGCACCGGGCAGAGGTGCTAGTTAGACGGAGGCGAGGCAGCCTGTACTTATTTATGCTGCTCAACACCGAGAGGACAGAGATGCTCCAGATGTTATCACTGGTACGTTCTTAATTTCTGATGTACATTATACTGCTCTAATAGACATAGGTTCTACACATTCGTACGTAGCTAGTACTGTATCTAAAACTCTAGGGATTTCTATTGAAAGCACTTCTAGTGAGGTTAATGTACTGAGCCCGTTGGGGCAGTCTGTTCGAGTTAGTAAACTTTATAGGGATGTTCCTCTAATGGTGCAAGGGGTTGTTTTTCTGGAAAATTTGATGGAGCTTCCTTTTGGGAAGTTCGATCTAATCCTGGGTATAGACTGGTTGATTGAGCACAGGGTCAGTTTGGACTGCGCGTCTAAGAAGATTGTTTTGAGGACCAAGGATGGTTTGGAGGTGGTTGTGATTGGTAAGCGTCAAGATTATTTGTCCAATGTGATCTCCACTCTTGTGGCTAAGAAACTGGTTCGGAAAGGGTGTGAGACGTACTTGGCTTACGTTAGTGTTTCTAATTTTGGGGGTTCTTCTATTGGGGATATCAGAACAGTGAGGGACTTTTCAGATGTCTTTCCTGAGGAATTACCGGGTTTACCTCCAAATCGAGAAGTCGAGTTTGGAATTGAGCTTCTACCAGGTACAGCTCCAGTGTCTATCGCTTCGTATCATATGGCACCGAAAGAGCTTACGGAGCTTAAGGCTCAACTACAAGAGCTTCTAAATCGTGGTTTCATCCGTCCTAATGCGTCTCCGTAGGGAGCATAAGTTCTATTTATTAAGAAGAAGGATGGGACCATGATTGTAACACCCCGTACCCGAGACCGTCGCCGGAGTCGAGCACGAGGTGTTAACGGGCTTAATTCATTAATTAAACAACTCAAACAATTTATTTTAGAAATTCCAAACAAGCTGGCTAACTGCGTCACAGTCGCTTAAAAATTCATATCTCGAGTTCCGAAACTTGAAATTAAGATCCATAAATTTTCCTTGAAACTAGACTCATATATCTATCTACAAATTTTTTCCTAGAATTTTTTGTCAAGCAAATTAGTACAGTTTATTAGTTAAAGTTTACCCTATTTCAGCATTCGACTGCTTTGACCTCTGTTCACTACGAACCACTTTGCTCTTCGTACAGAACTCAAAAGACTATGCTGTTTCTTTCTCTTAAAACTAGACTTAATCAGGAATCTTTAAATATAAATAATAAATTCTAATTATTTTTTTAAAGTTTTTGGTGAAATTCCAAATTCAGAACAGGGGATTTAGAAATTGCTCTGGCCCTGTTTCACAAAAATATAAATATCTTATAAAATACAACTCTTTTACCTATTTTATTTCTTCCACATGAAAATAGATTCGTTAGCTTCAATTACATATTTTATTCATCATCTAATTCTATTTCTATTATTTTTAGTGATTTTTCCAGTTCACGTCACTGCTGCTGTGTGATTCTCTTTTATAACCAATTTCACCATTTTATGGTTTTCCATGGACTAAGTAACACATTAAACATACATGACATCAAATATGATCTAGATTGGTCATTCCAATGGCTATTAATTTCCAAACCTTTTCTTATCAAACTATAACCATATCATAAGATTATTTACACAAAGTGAGTATAGTGCTATACATGCCACACTCAAAATATACAAGCCATTTTTACCAATTTAGGTCTTCGGATAGTGTGAACGAGCCTTCGACCTATCCCAATTCTCAAGCTGGCTTATCAAAACTACAATGAATGAAAAAGAGGGAGTAAGCATAAATGCTTAGTAAGTTCACATGCAAATAACAAGTAACATGATCATGCAATCCAACATAAACATCATTAAGACACTCATGTCATAAGAATACTTACTATCTTACCACAATTTTGTCTTACCAAATTCTCAACCAAGGATTAAACTCATACCTGTCCATTTTCACTTCTTCAACACATTCATCGTCAACCACTTTCATTTTAAGTACTCTCCCTATTCTCTTAGGATTCTCCCTTTGAACACATCAGAATATAATTTCGGATACGCGGATAGTGTGCACGTAAGTGCTATACTCATAGCTAAACAAGCTCAATAGCTTTTGAAATCTATGTAGCCAAGCTACCATGTAACCCGCCCATAAACGAAATCGGACTCAACTCAACGAGCTCAGGCATTCACATCAATAAGTGAACTCGGACTCAACTCAACGAGCTCGGATGCATAGTTACTTCTCACGAACTCGGACTCAACTCAACGAGTTCGGACATTTGCATCCATAAGTGAACTCGGTCTCAACTCAATGAGTTCGGATGCCCAACCATCCTAGTGACATGTCACTTGCATTCTAATCTATTCCCAAGGTTCAAATGGGATTCTTCTCAATTACACATTTTGTTCGCCTTCTTCGAAATGTAGAAACCGATACTTGCTAGCATCTCATACTTATCAAGTTGTTCACATAATTTGCATATTACAAAATAATAATTCACAAAACATAATATTTCATGATAATAAGTATCATATCATATAAATAACATTAAATCACTTAAAATAAAAATTATGTTACCTTATTTACACATGAACTTACCTCGATACAAAATATTAGCAATCGAGAGCCTATTCCTCGTAAACTTTAATTTTTTCCCTCGATCACGACTTGAATCTTGTTTCTCTTGATCTATAATACCAAATTAATTTATTTAATACATACATTCATCAAAACAGCCCTTAGTACGAATTTTGGCAAAATTACCATTTTGCCCTTAAACTTTCACATATTTACACTTTTGCCCCAAGGCTCGTAAATTAAACCTCATCCTATTTTCTTATCTTTTATGACATGCTGATCATTTTTCCCTTCTATAGCAACATCAAATTCACACTCCAACATGTACTTATGAATATTAGGTATTTTTACCGATTAAGCCATTTTACTCGTTTTCACTTAAAACCGAGTAGCACAAGTTGTCTAGCATAATTTAAAACCTCATATTCTATCATAAACCACCAAAATACACAAATTTCACCTATGGGTATTTTTCCAAATATGAACCCTAGGTTAAATTATTGCTAGCATAAGCTAAATCAAGTTACCGAGACTCCAAAAACATAAAGAACATTAAAAACGGGGCTTGGAATCACTTACTATGGAGCTTGGAAGCTTGAAACAAACCCTAGCTATGGAGAACCCTTTAATTTTTGTCTTAATGAAGAAGATGGACATATTTTTCCATCTTTTTCCTTTTTTTAATCTTTTAATTACCAAATTACCAAAATACCCTTAATACCTTTATTTGAAAATTTTCATGTACAAGCCCATTTTTGTCCAAAATTTTAGAAATTGGTAAAATTTCTATTTAAGACCTCCTCATTAATATTCCAAAGTAATTTCATACTAAAAACGTCTAGAATGCAAGTTTTGCAACTTATTCGATTTAGTCCCTAATTTCAAGTTAAGCACTTTATGCATAGAATTTCGTCACAAAATTTTCACACAATCATGCAATCATATCATAAACCTCAAAATAATTATAAAATAATTATAAAATAATTATTTCTATCTCGAATTTGTGGTCACGAAACCACTATTCTGATTAGGTCCTAATTCGGGATATTACAACTCTCCCCCCTTTAAGGATTTTCGTCCTCGAAAATCTTACCGGTAAACAGGTGTGGGTATTGATTTCTCATAG
This sequence comes from Gossypium longicalyx, assembly GCA_025698465.1. Classification (NCBI taxonomy): domain Eukaryota; kingdom Viridiplantae; phylum Streptophyta; class Magnoliopsida; order Malvales; family Malvaceae; genus Gossypium; species Gossypium longicalyx. Next base: position 61,742,322 of record CM047003.1, read on the forward strand.
TTTCCTCAGGTTCCCATGTAGTCTCTTCTACCTCGTGCTTTTGCCACAATACTTTCACGAGAGCGACACTTTTATTTCTTAATTGCTTGACCTCTCGAACTAAAATCTTAATCGGTTCTTCTTCATAAGTCATATCCGGTCGTAGCTAGATTTCTGTCGGTGAAATTATATGTGAAGGATCCGAACGATACCGACGTAGCATAGATACATGGAACACATCATATATCTTCTGTAATTCAGATGGCAATGCTAACCGATAAGCTACTGGTCCAACTTTTTTAATTATTTCATACAGTCCAATAAAACGCGGACTTAACTTGCCCTTCCGTCCAAATCTATGAACTTTCTTCCGAAGAGACACTTTTAAAAATACCTTATCACCAACTTGAAACTCAATTTCCTTTCGTTTCAAATCTGCATAAGATTTCTGTTTATCCAAAGTAGCTTTCAAACAATCTGGAATCACTTTCACTTTTTCTTCGGTTTCTTTTATTAGATCAACTCCATAAATCTGATTTTCCTTGAATTCAGTCCAATACAATGGCATCCGACATTTACGACCATACAATGCTTCATAAGGTGCCATCTTCAAACTTGTCTCATAACTATTATTATAAGCAAATTCTACCAACGGTAAGTATCTTTCCCAACTACCTTGAAATTTCAATACACAACATCTGAGCATGTCTTCAAGAATCTGAATCACTCTCTCTGATTGTCCATCAGTTTGTGGATAAAAGCGATCTTTGAAATTTAACTTCGTACCTAATGCCTCTTGCAACTTTTGCCAAAACCGCGAAGTAAATCTCGGATCTCTATCCGAAATGATTGAAAAAGGTATTCCGTGAAGTCTAACAATCTCACTGATATACAATTCGGCCAACTTATTAATAGAATAATCCGTGCGTACCGAAATAAAATGAGCCGATTTAGTCAGTCTGTCAACTATTACCCAGATGGCATCTTTCTTCCCCAGGGTTAACGGCAACCCTGATACAAAATCCATAGTAATCCGATCCCATTTCCATTCAGGAACCATGATAGGCTGGAGTAGTCCCGAAGGTACTTGGTGTTTAGCTTTCACTTGTTGACAAATTAAGCACTTTGATACAAACTCGGAGATATCTCTTTTCATTCCATTCCACCAATACATTTTCTTCAAGTCATTATACATTTTAAATCTTTGCCGGGTGAACCGCCAAACAACCATTATGTGCTTCATGCAAAATCTTTTGAATCAACTCATCATTTTTCGGTACACAAATCTGATCTTTAAACATCAAGCAACCATCAAAACCGATTTTTAAATCTGACCTTGTATCAACCTCACATTGTTTTCTTTTGGCTTGCAAATCTTGATCATTTTTCTGAGCTTCACAAATCTCTTGTAAAAACATCGATCTTGCTCTTAACTCTGTTAAAATCGAACCATCATCTGATACCTTTAACTGAGTGTTCATAGCTCTCAAAGCAAATAGCAACTTTCTTCTCAAAGCATCGACAACCACATTCACTTTTCCCGGATGGTAGTCAATAACAAGCTCGTAATCTTTCAATAACTCCAACCATCTTCGCTGTCTCAAATTCAAATCTTTTTGTGACATCAAGTACTTAAGACTTTTGTGGTCGGTATATACTTGGCATTTTTCTCCATACAGATAATGTCACCAAATCTTCAAAGCAAATACTATAGCAGCCAATTCCAAATCATGAGTCAGATAATTTCTTTCGTGAGATTTTAACTGCCTCGAAGCATAAGCCACCACTTTTCCTTATTGTATAAGTACACATCGTAAGCCATTTCGAGAAGCATCACTATACACCACAATTTCTTTACCTGATTCGGGTTGTACTAACACTGGTGCTTTAGTTAATAACTTTTTCAATTCTTCAAAACTATGTTGACATTCTTCCGTCCACTCAAATTTAACATCCTTTCGAAGTAGTCTAGTCATAGGAGCAGCAATTATAGAAAATCTATTTACAAACCACCGATAATACCCAGCTAGCCCCAAGAAATTTCTAACCTCGGTTACATTTTTCGGTGGTTTCCAATCAACAATAGCCGAAATTTTACTAGGATCAACCCGTATACCATCACCTGAAATAATATGACCCAAAAATCCAACTTTCCGAAGCCAAAATTCACTTTTACAAAACTTGGCATATAACTATTTATTTCTCAAAATTTGCAAAACTATTTTCAAGTGCTCGGCATGCGCTGTCTCATCTTTTGAATAAATTAAGATGTCATCTATAAATACCACAACAAATTTGTCCAAGTATGACCGAAATATACGATTCATCAAATCCATAAACACAGCAAGAGCATTTGTTAACCCAAATGGTATAACTAAAAATTCATAATGACCGTACCTTGTTCTAAAAGTAGTTTTAGGCACATCCAACTCTTTTACTCGCAGCTAGTAGCACCCAGATCTCAAATCAATCTTTAAAAACCATGTCGCTCCTTTTAGTTGATCAAACAAATCATCAATTTTCGGCAACGGATACTTGTTCTTGATTGTCACCTTGTTTAATTGCCGATAGTCAACACACAATCTCATAGAATCATCCTTCTTTTTCATAAATAATACGGGAGCACCCCAAGGTGAAAAACTCGGTCTCACAAAGCCTTTGTCAGTCAACTCTTGCAATTACGACTTTAATTCTTTCAACTCTACTCGTGCCATTCTATACGAAGTAATCAAGATCGGTGTTGTTCCCGGTATCAACTCAATACCAAATTCTACTTCCCTGACTGGAGGCAAACCTGACAACTCTTCTGGAAATACATCCGCGAACTCACACACAATCGGCACTGATTCAATTTTCTTTTCAATTTCTTTTGTATTAAGTACATACGCCAAATAAGCTTCATAACCCTTCCTCAAATATCTCTAAGCCGACATCGAAGAAATTACACTAGATAATGCCTCTGATTTGCCTAATTCAACCCGCAGAATTTTACCACTTTCACACTTTAATTCTATAACCTTTTCTTTGCAATTTACTATAGCATCATGCAATGTCAACCAATCCATACCCAAAATAACATCAAATTCATCAAACGGCAACAACATCAAGTCAGCCGAAAAGTAATGACCCCGAATCATTAAAGGACATTTCTTACATACTTTATCAACTATCACACATTTGCCAAATGGATTCGTCACTCTAATCATAAATTATGTGTACTCAACAGGTATATTCATACTAGACACCAGTTTCATGCACACATATGAATGAGTAGAACCGGGATCAATCAAAGCATTAACATTAACATCATAAAGAGAAAATATACCACTAATCACATCGGGTGATGAAGCATCTTCACGTGCCTTTATGGCATAAGTTCTAGCTGGAGCCCTTGCTTCAGGTTTAGCTATTGAATCTCTAACTACATTCTTGCTACTTGCTTCATTTCCAGCTTTTCTCGAATATCTTCCCCTCGAGTCTGCACCACTAGCTTTTACACTCTGAAATTTTTCTTTCTCAACTCTCTCTGGGCAATCTCTAATAAAATGATCCAAAGAACCACACCGAAAACATTCATTCGCTCTACATGGGCCAAAATGATTTCTACCACACAGCTGGCACTCAGGGTTAGCAAATCTCGAATTCCCACACTAGCCATGGAAGTAGTTTGAGATTTAAGACCCACATTTTGTTTTTTAGAATTTTCATATGATTGTCCGGCTGAAACCTGAAAACGAGGATTCATATTTCTAGATTTCCTAGATTGTTGTGAGAATGAACTGCTCGTCGATCTTTTCTTCCAACTTCTAGTCTCAGCCTCTACTTTTCTCTTCTCTTTAAATAGTTCTTCAGCCTTGCAAGCTCGATCAACAAGTACTACCATTTCTTTTAATTCAAGAATCCCAACAAATACTTTGATGTCTTCATTGAGTCTGTCTTCAAATCGTCTGCACATTTTAGCCTCTGTAGGAATATATTCTCTAGCATACTTACTCAACCTGACGAACTCCCTTTCGTATTCAGAAACTGTCATGTTGCCCTGCTTCAACTCAAGAAACTCTTTACCTTCTGATCAACAAATCTTTCACTGATGTATTTCTTCCAAAATTCTTCTTGAAAGAACTCCTAAGTCACTTTCTCTTTCGGCACCACTGAAATCAATGTCTTCCACCAATGATAGGCTGAATCCCTCAATGATGATATAGCACATTTCAAGCATTCCTCAGATGTACAAGATAATTCATCAAATATCCGAATAGAATTCTCAAGCCAAAACTCTGCTTTCTCGGCATCATCATCAACATTTGCCTTGAATTCTTCGGTCCCTTGCTTGCGGATTCTGTCAACTGGAGTTCTGTGAAATTTCATCTGATCCCACCAATGATAGTGTGAATGAGCCTTCGACCTATCCCGATTCTCAAGTCAGCTTGTCAAAACTACAATGAATGAAAAGGAGGGAGTAAGCATAAATGCTTAGTAAGTTCACATGCAAATAACAAGTAACATGATCATGCAATCCAACATAAACATCATTAAGACACTCATGTCATAAGAATACTTACTATCTTACCACAATTTTGTCTTACCAAATTCTCAACAAAGGATTAAACTCATACCTGTCCATTTTCACTTCTTCAACACATTCATCGTCAATCACTTTCGTTTTAAGTACTCTCCCTATTCTCTTAGGATTCTCCCGTTGAACACATCGGAATATAATTTCGGATACGCGGATAGTGTGCACGTAAGTGCTATACTCATAGCTAAACAAGCTCAACAGCTTTTGAAATCTATGTAGCCAAGCTACCATGTAACCCGCCCATAAATGAACTCGGACTCAACTCAACGAGCTCAGGCGTTCGCATCCATAAGTGAACTCAGACTCAACTCAACGAGCTCGGATGCATAGTTACTTCTCACGAACTCGGACTCAACTCAACGGGTTCGGACATTTGCATCCATAAGTGAACTCGGACTCAACTCAACGAGTTCGGATGCCCAACCATCCTAGTGACATGTCACTTGTATTCTAATCTATTCCCAAGGTTCAAATGGGATTCTTCTAAATTGCACATTTTGTTCGCCTTCTTCGAAATGTAGAAACCGATACTTGCTAGCATCTCATACTTATCAAGTTGTTCACATAATTTGCATATTACAAAATAATAATTCACAAAACATAATATTTCATGATAATAAGTATCATATTATATAAATAACATTAAATCACTTAAAATAAAAATTATGTTACCTTATCTACACATGAACTTACCTCGATACAAAATACTAGTAATCGAGTTTATTCCTCGTAAACTTTATTTTTCCCTCGATCACGACTTGAATCTTGTTTCTCTTGATCTATAATACCAAATTAATTTATTTAATACATACATTCATCAAAACAGCCCTTAGTACGAATTTTGGCAAAATTACCATTTTGTCCCTAAACTTTCACATATTTCCACTTTTTCCCCAAGGCTCATAAATTAAACCTCATCCTATTTTCTTATGTTTTATGACATGCTGGTAATTTTTCCCTTCTATAGCAACATCAAATTCACACTCTAACATGTACTTATGAATATTAGGTATTTTTACCGATTAAGCCCTTTTACTCGTTTTCACTTAAAACCGAGTAGCACAAGTTGTCTAGCATAATTTAAAACCTCATATTCTATCATAAACCACCAAAATACACAAATTTCACCTATGGGTATTTTTCAAATATGAACCCTAGGTTAAATTATTGCTAGCATAAGCTAAATCATGTTACTGAGACTCCAAAAACGTAAAGAACATTAAAAACAGGGCTTGGAATCACTTACTATGGAGCTTGGAAGCTTGAAACAAACCATAGCTATGGAGAACCCTTTAATTTTTGTCCTAATGAAGAAGATGGACATATTTTTCCATATTTTTCCTTTTTTTTAATCTTTTAATTACCAAATGACCAAAATACCCTTAATACCTTTCTTTGAAAATTTTCATGTACAAGCCCATTTTTGTCCAAAATTTTATAAATTGGTCAAATTGCTATTTAAGACCTCCTCATTAATATTCCAAAGTAATTTCATACTAAAAACTTCTAGAATGCAAGTTTTGCAACTTATTCGATTTAGTCCCTAATTTCAAGTTAAGCACTTTATGCATAGAATTTAGTCACGAAATTTTCACACAATCATGCAGTCATATCATAAACCTCAAAATAATTATAAAATAATTATTTTTATCTCGGATTTATGGTCACGAAACCACTATTCCGATTAGGCCCTAATTCGGGATATTACAATGAGGATGTGCATCGATTATCAACAGTTGAACAAGTTAAGTATGAATAATAAGTATCTACTTCTGAGGATCGATGACTTGTTTTATTAGTTCCGAAGAGCTTCAGTGTTCTCTAAGATCGATCTTCACTCTGGGTATCACCAGTTGAGGGTTAAGGAAGCTTATGTTTATAAAACTACATTTAGGACTCGTTATGGACATTACGAGTTTCTAGTTATGCCTTTTGGTTTGAAGAATGCTCTGGCGGCATTTATGGATTTGATAAATCGAGTTTTCCAACCTTATTTGGATCGATTCATCTTGGTCTTTATCGACGAAATTCTGGTTTACTCCAAGAGTGAGGATGAGCACGATGAGCATCTCAAAGTGGTACTTTAGATTCTTCATGAAAAGCAACTCTACACTAAAGTTGAGCAAGTGTGAGTTCTGGTTGCAAGAGGTAACTTTCTTGGGGTATATGGTGTTTGCTGAGGGGATTCGTGTTGATCCAAGGAAGATTGAGATTGTACTGGATTGAAAACAGCCTAAGAATGTACCTGAGATCCATAGCTTTCTGTGTTTGGCGAGTTATTATTGACAATTTGTTGAGGGATTCTCTCTGATTATAGCTCCCTTAACTAAGATTTTATGAAAGGAAGTTCCGCTTGTCTGACTGACGCACAGCAATCGAGCTTCGAGAAGCTCAAGTCTATTCTGACACATGCTCCTATTCTGATTCAGCCTGAATCCAGTAAAGGGTTTGTAGTCTACAGTGATGCGTCGCATGTTGGTTTGGGTTGTGTTCTGATGCAAGATGATAAGGTTGTGGCTTATGCATCTCATCAGCTTAAGACATATGAGGGAAACTATCTGACGCATGATCTCGAGTTGGTTGCGATGGTCTTTCCAAGAAAAATTTGGAGGCACTATCTGTATGGTGAGAGGTGTATTACCTACACTAATCATAAGAGCCTCAACTACCTCTTTACTCAGAAGGAGTTGAATCTTAGGCAGTGCCAATAGATTGAATTGCTCAAGAATTATGACTACACGATAGAGTATCATCCTGGTAGGGCCAATGTAGTGGCCGATGCTCTAAATCGTAGAACGATGACTGATCTGAAAGCGATGTTCGCTCACCTTAGTTTGTTTGATGATGGGAGTCTGTTAGCTGAGTTGCAAGTTAAGCTGACTTGAATTGATCAGATTCGAGATAAGCAGATGGGGAATGAGTCTCTGGGTTTGCGGTTTCATCAAGTTAAGAGTGGCAGCACTTCAAATTTTGGGTTGAGTAGTGATGGTGTTCTATGTTTTCAAGGATGGATCTGTGTACCAAATAATACTGATTTGAGCCAGTTTATTCTGAAGGAGGCGCATAGTAGCCCTTATGCTATGCATCCCGGTGGTAATAAGATGTATTGCAATCTCTGTGAGTTGTACTGGTGGCTGGGTTTGAAGTGTGAGGTTACAAATTTTGTGGCTCGATGTCTGACGTGCCAGCAGGTTAAGGCTGAACACCAGTTGCCTTCAAGTTTGTTGCAACCAGTTAAGATTCCCTTATAGAAATGAGAACATATGATGATTAACTTCGTTAGTGGGTTACCCTTGACACCCACTAAGAAGGATTCTGTTTGGGTCATCGTAGATCGATTGACTAAGTCTGCTCACTTTATACCGACTCGGACGGACTATTCTCTGTAAAAGTTAGCAAAGCCCTACATTTTTGAGATTGTGAGACTGCACGGGGTTCCTGTTTCGGTGATTTCTGATACAGATCCTCGCTTCACATCTCGATTCTTGAAGAAGTTGCATGAAGCTCTGAGTTTGAGGTTGGACTTCAGTACTGCATTCCATCCTTAGACCGATGGTCAATCAGAGAGGGTGATTCAAATACTAGAGGACATGCTTCGGAGTTGTGTGATTGATTTTCGAGGTAGTTGGGAGGATTATCTACCACTAGTTGAGTTCGCCTACAATAACAACTTTCAGTCTAGCATTTAGATGGCACCTTACGAGGTGTTATATGGACATAAGTGTCATTCTCCGCTGTGTTGGACTGAGTTGGGTGAACGTCAGGTTTTGGGTCCTAAGTTGGTTTTTGAGACTGAAAATAAGGTTAGATTGATTCGGGATCGTCTAAAGGTAGCCTTTTTTATAGGCAGAAGTCATATGCGAATCTGAAGATATGTGATATTGAGTACTCGGTGGGGGACTTTGTGTTTCTTAAGGTTTCTCCATGGAAGAAAGTTCTGAGATTCAGTCGTCAGGGCAAGTTGAGCCCTAGGTTCGATGGGCCGTATCAGATTCTAAAACGTGTGGGACCGGTTGCTTATTAGTTAGAGCTACCTCCAGAGTTGGATCGTATCCACAATGTGTTCCATGTTTCGATGTTGAGGCGGTATCGGTCTGATCCTTCTCATGTTGTTTCTGTTAAGGAGATCGAGGTTAGGCCGAATTTGACTTTTGAGGAGGAGCTGGTTCAAATTCTAGAGTAGGATGTTAAGGTTCTGAATAAGAAGTCTATTCCTTTAGTGAAGGTTTTGTGGTAGAATCATGGTACCGAAGAGGCCACGTGGGAACTTGGAGACTCGGTACGACAACAATATCCTCATCTGTTCAGATCAGGTAAATTTCGAGGTCGAAATTTCTTTTAGGAGATAGAGTTGTAACACCGCAAATAATTTATTTCTGCTTCTGTGAATATTTGACACAACTGTGAATCTACTTTAATGGCTAAGTGCTCTAAGTGTGTGTGTGAGGTCTTGGCTTCAAACTTTACCTTTACCAAATTATGTTATTTTTGGAATTAAGCTCTATCTTTGTTCAGTGGGTTTACATTACTTTAACTGTAAATTCATATCAAAATGAGTCTACTGGTTCAAGTGGTAAGGGAGTTTGTGTGCTGGAGATCCTGTGTTCGAATCCCTACGCGAGCGTGGGTATAAATTTTTGCTCAATTTCTTGTTAGAGTCTTGGTGGAGTTGAATTCTGAGAGGTTGGTTGTTGGTGGGTTAGTGGGGTGTAATTTGAGGGATTTGAGGATAATTATTATTTTATTTTTTTCTATTTTTAATTTCCCTAAAAAAATTCTTCCATCTTTTTGATATTCTATTTTCCCCTCTCCTCTATCGAATTTTCCTTGCCTCTTCCTCCCTTTTTCGGTTTCCCAAATTGTCTCCTTTTTGTTCAACGATTGTGTGCGCTTGTTCAGTAAGTAACTGGTTTCCCTCTATCTTCTTGTTTTGTGGTTAGTTTTCTAAAAGGGGGTTGTTTTTGGTTCTTTTGGATTAGGCAAAGGTTAAGAATCTTTTGGTGCTCCTACAGCGATTTGAGCACAAGGGTTCCTTTTCGTTAACAGTAAGTAAACAAATACATTGTTTGATGTTGTGAGTTTCCGTTCGTGGAATATCTCCGTTAAGGTTTCTAAGATGTTGCTGAAATTGAGTGTTGCTATGACATTTTTTAAGGTTTTAGAAGGCTCGGGAGTGGTTTCACATCGAATCGATACCAGGTGTGTACCCGAAACGCATAAAATGAAGTTTCAACAAAAGCTAAAAAATTGCACTGTCGACACCACACGGGCTTGTGGCTGCCTCTGTGGATGGCCGTGTATGAGACACAGTCGTATAATGGCTTGACTGTGGCCGTGTGGACCACACAAGCTAGGCCAATTTAGGTGTGTGGGCCACACGGGCATGTGGGTTCTTGGGCCAGGTCGTGTAGGCCACACGGGCGTGTGGGCCCATATTTCTGTAATTTTTCCTAAGGTCACACGGGTCGCTTCGCTTGAATCTGCCTACTGTAGGGTTGGTAAGGGCTAAATAAACCCTATTTTGTGTGCAATGAAATTCTGATAAACTGATCTGAGTAGGATACTAAATGTATGACCGTACTATATAAGCATGTCTGTTATCTACACCTAAGTATGTTAAGCATGTTTATTCTGTAATTCTATATATATTATCTGCATTTGTTTTGGGGTTGGATTTATATGCGGAGGAAGTGTTCTGTACGATGATCATCAGCTATTATCTGGCAGCTTGGCTACACTATATCTGATACGTGCCGTAACGACACAATATGGTGTGTAGGTATGGGTGGGTGTTTTTAACCCCACATAGTGCGTTGGGATGGTCGGAGATGGTGTGTAGAGAATAGGGGTAGGATTCTGGTTATCTGATTCTGTTTACTGTATCTAAAATGGGCCTGAGCCCAAGTTGTATCTGTATCTGACCGTGCATATGATTTTCTTTTTGTTGCATGTCTATTTCTGTTGGGTTACACACTAAGTTTACGTAAACTCACTTTTGTTTGTCTGTTTCTGTTCAAGTAATCCACAGACTTAGGCGGATCAGTGCGGCAGGGAGTGGAGACCACTCTTCCATAAAACTATTTAAAGTTATTAACTTAAGGTTTTATTTACTATTTGGGGGTTAAATTCTGAGAGTTTGTAATTTTTGGGACTCTCTGGACTATTTGGTTTTTAACTTGATTTTGGATTTATTTGCTCGATAATCTGCACGTTTGAAAAAAATAATTTTGGAAATCAACGATTTTACGCAAACGAGGTTTTCTAAAATTTGAATCAGATTTCAAAGATGTATCGGTTTGTTAAGCTTCTACTGTAAATTAGGTTTTGGCAAATAAATCAATTAATTAACGTTTCAAAAATGGATATAAAGTAGACGAGTTAAACAACTGAAATGATTTTACGTAACTAAACTCATTCTCTGTAACCTACCCAGATTCGGCCATAATGTCTAGGTCGGGTTTGGGGGTATTACACCTAAACTCTCCACTTAAGGTTCTATTGATGTAAGCTAATTAAAAGTATATTCCAAATCAATGAAATCAAGTTAGGGAAATGTTGGAGACTAAAGGTTGTTGATTTAAACTCAGTTGTGAAGTACAATATGTTTTACCTGTTGATAATGGTGAGTGCTTGCCTCGAAAACCATCCATCGTTTGATATTTACCATGAAAAATATGACATTTTTCATATAAGATATTTTTACAGACCTCTAAGGATAGTTGTGTATATATGGATTGACAGGTCTGTGGAGATGGTTCCAAGAAACTTATAATGGATGCATAATGGTTGGTGATGCTCCCACTGCCCTAAAATTATAAGGAAACCAAGCAACATTTGAAGAAACAAGAGTACTAGGTGCTTTCCAATATGCTACCAGGTGTTGGAAATAAACTACTACAAAATGAAATAGTTAGCACTGACAGAATAAATAAACTAACGTAAATAAATAAAATAACCAGTAGTTGTGGAAGAACCACTGCCTTGGGCAATGCGTTTACCTACAGTTAGTGTAAAAACAACGGTGGCAATGAGATTAGATACTGTAGTGCGAGACAAAAAGAAAGCTAAACGCACCACATTGGAGGTAAACGTCCATCCAAAGGGTTACTTAAAAGCAAATTCACCTTGATCGGTGTAATCATGTAGTGGACATTGCTCCCCAAGGTTAACACAATATTTCAATATTCGTACACCCGAATAAAAAATGTGAAACACAATTGATATTGCTCTTCTCTAAAGTATTCGGAAAAGTAGACTGAAAATTCAAGCTGAAAACTTGGTGGGAAATTTGACCAAAGAAGTTTTCTAAATAGAAAACATGCGAGCTTAGAAAGGTAGAGAAAAGATTGATGTTTGCTTGTTGTTGTGAAAAATGAGAAGAATGACTTGTTATTTATATTATTTTTTGAAGAGGAAAAATGGTAAAATAGTAGTGTCAATTTCCAAAAATAGCAAAGGATTTTTCTCAATCGAAAATATTTTGCAACAAGAAGAAGATTTTATGCAACTAAAAAAATTATGATAAAAGGAACAAAAATTTTATTCAAATAGAAACACGCGCAATATGTGTTGTAGACATGTGTTGACACGAACACGAACATGAACCAAGCTGGGTGGTGGCGTGCATGTGTTGGGCATTTAGCCCTCAATTACTTAATGAGAGTAAGAGGCAATACTATATTTAAACCCTCTTAGAAATCATTCATCAACCAATGTGGGATTACCCACTTTGCATTACCAACATTTCCCCACTAATGCAAAGGAATTGGAAAATTTTGTAAACATGAGAAGAGCAATAGTGAAATTAGCCACTTAAGCACTAGTATCTTGTGGATTTGAACTAGTACGTAGTGAAATGAGTGATTCTTCTCTTTAACAAGTGAACAAATCTTGAACTTGTTAAGATAGGGGTTAACTCATGACACATGACTAATATTAAATCCAACTGATGTTTCGCGATAGATCAATAAGTTTTATCCAATATACCTTGGGTTGCTAGTAAATGCTCTGGAAAGACTGTCGGTGTCTTTCATAGAAGGTGGCTAGTTCTTCACACTTATGTAGGTGATTTCATCAAGTCTATCTCAATATAGACCACCCGAATCAGAACTATAAAATAATTAAGAACATTTATTAAGCTCATCCTTTCAAATTTAAGTTTAGTGAATTCATCAAGTCCGTCTTAATAGAACCACCCAAACTCTGATATATGAACTCATTAAAAGTAAGAAACTCAACCTCACATGTCGGTGAATTCATACAAACTCTGGGATATGAATTCATTAAGAGTAAGAACTCAACCTTATGCATGTACAGCGTTTACCATGGGGATAGGTGAAATGTAAGCTATGAGTCTGTCCATGGTTTCGTTTGACAACATTGAACTTAGAGAACTGAGTTGGGTATCCACCATGAATTCCTCAACCACTGGGCTTAAGACCTATCCCCTTCGACGAATCAAGAACCATTTTTTTACTTAACCATTTGGTTAGTGGATCAACTAGGATCCTTTCAGACCTCACGTGCTCCAAAGCAAGTACTCCATTTCTTATTAAATGTCTCACAGATTCATGTCTTATTCAATTATGTCTCTTCTTACCATTGTAAGGTTGGCTCTTAGCAACACAAATTGTAGCTTATGAGTTACATAATAGAGATACGAGAAGTGTTGATTTTTTCTATAAATGAATCTCTATAAGTAGATTCCTAAGCCACTCAGCCTCTTGCCCGGCTAAGTCTAGAGCTATAAATTTCGATTCTATCATGAAGTGCGTAATACACATCTGTTTAGCAGACTTCTAAGAAATAGCCACTCTACCCAAAGTAAAGACATACCCAATTGTAGAGCTAGCTTCATCATTATCAATTACCTGATTTGCATCACAATATCCCTTTACAACTACAGGGTATCCGAAAAATTCCAATTTCCAAGTTATAGTACCTTTAAAGTATTTAAGAAAACACTTTAGAGAATTCCAATGCTCATTATTAGGATTATGGACATATTTACTTAGTCTACTGACTGCATAATCAATATCAAACCAAATGAAGTTCATCAAGAACATGATGTTTTCAATAATTTTAGCATACTCTGATTGAAAAACACTATTTCCTTTTTTCTTTATCAGTTGTATGCTAGAATCAAAAGGAGTTTTCACAATGATTACATCAAAGTTATTAAACTTATTTAACACTTTCTCTATATAGTGAGATTGGTTTAAAACAAATCATTTTTTCTGATTTAGTAACCTTAACCCTTAAGATTACATCTATCTCTCCCAAATCAGTCATATCAAACTTGGTAGATAATAAATTTTTGGTTTCGTTAATGGCTTCCATATTAGTACTGAAAATTAACATGTCATCCACATACAGACTTTTGATGACAATCAGAGCTAAACATCTTAGAATACACACATGCATCTAATTCATAACAATAAAACCAAAACTAAGAATAGTTTTATGAAATTTCTCATACTATTATTTTTGAGCTTGTTTGAGACTGTATAAAGATTTTTTGAGTCTACAAACTTTATCTTCCATACCAGGTGCCACAAATCCTGGAGGTTGTTCTATATAGATCTTCTCGTCTAAATCACCTTTCAAGAAAGTTGTCTTCATATCTATTTAATGTACCAGCAAATTGTGAATGGAAGCTTAAGCAAACAAAACACGAATGGTTGAGATCTTAGTCACAAGAGAATGTTTATCAAAATAATCTACCCCAAATTTCTAAGTGAACCATTTTACAACTAGTCTTACCTTATACCTCTGTATTGATCCATCTAGTCTAAGTTTCTTTCTAAAGACCCATTTATTTCTAATTGGTCTAAAACCTCTAAGCAAGTCTACTAGTTCCCTAGTGTGATTAGACATAATAGACTCTAGCTCATTATTAATGAAATATATCAAAAAATTAGCATCTATTGATTTTATGGCTTCATCATAAGTTTTTGAATCCTCATCTATCAAAAATACATGAGCTATAGAATCACTTATCAAGTTTAAATCACTAATCTCAGTTATAAAGGACGTAAGAAAATTAGGTCCGAAACTAGTGACAGTCATTTTTCTTTCACTCATCTTAGGTTCAATATCATTATTATGAACGTCTCTATTATGTGTACTAGAGGAAGGAATATGCTCATCTAATTTTATATCAGTACTATGCTAGATTTCTTAAAAGGAAATACATTCTCAAAGAAAACAACATCTCTAGATTTACATATGGAATGATCATGCAAGGACATGAATCTATATGCAGTACTATCTAGATCATACCCTACAAAAACAATATTACAGTTTTAGATCCGATGGTGCCCTTTTTAAAAACAGGCAAGCATACTTCTGTTAGAACAGTATGAAATAACTCTAAAGTTCAGTCTTCCCATCAATAAGATTTTTTAAGGAAGGCCTAGCATGCTTGGCTTCAACACAAATCTTGAATTTATTAAAGTTACTATTATCTAGATTAAGGAGTAAATTCATTTTTATGAGCTTTTTTAAAGAACGAATATTCATATAACATAATATAACATACCACATATCAAAGGATTCAACAATATAAGCATAAGTGGTGGCTTTATTATTATTAAGTATAGTATCAATCATAAATAAACCTCCACTTAGGTAACCTTTCCCAACATAATATCCATTACGGGAAAGTATAGCTTTATCAAATTCAAAGACTAATTTTATGCCTGTCTTATTAAATAATCCACCAGTAATTAAAATTCTACGTAGGGCAAGTATATAAAAAAAAACATTATTCAATGCTAATGTTTTTCCAGAAATAAGTTTAAGAAAGATCTTTCCTTTACCAAGTAGTTCTAAACTGCTAGAATTACCCATGTAGACTTGTTCACCTTCAACTATACTTTCAAACTAGGTGAACATTTCTCTGTTGATGCAAAAATGTTTGGAATCGTCTATGTAACACCCCTAGCCTATATCCGTCACCGGATTAGGGTTATGAGGCATTACCGATCATTCTATTATTCATACAAATATTCATTATAAATTTGCAATTCATAAATTTGCAATTAAAGATTCAGATCACATACATACTTATAATTCAATCCAATTTCAAATCTTAAAAGGTTTAACATGTACAACGCAGCATAAATAATACATAACCTAAATCATATATTTATACATATATGTAACATTTTATGCATTTACAGAACATAATTGTATCAATAATTTCATCATTGAGTATTAAACTTATTTATTGAAAATCATGCGAATACACAAACTTTATATCAATTAAACAATGTCATTACCAACCCTATTATTTATTTATGTGGCATTTACACTTTAGCGTATATGAATTTCGCATATATGCATAATTACACAAATTAAGAACGAGCATTCAGGTACATACATAGAACCCAATCCATTCTTTACCTATTCGACTATCCTAATTCATTTACACATTTTCATAACCTCACAAATAATCAATGAATTTATACAACCAAGCACATATACATATCAACTATAAGGTGAAAATATACATATATATATATATATATATATATATTTAAAGTCATATAAAAGCTTATCAACATGTTATGGCCGAATATTTAAGTACTCATATTCTTGTCATTACCAAAATCCTCATATTAACCTATGGTCCAATATGTCTAAGATATCATGATAATTAGATTAAATACCATACACAGAATTAATCTAGTCTATTCGGTTATCATGGATCATTTGTACCTATCGGCAATCTTATAAGCAACTAACAATGTATAAATACAGCCTCATGCATTTTTACATACATACATAACATCCATAATATAATCACCTTATAAACAAGTAAAGTATAAATAAAAACATCCATAATATAATCACCTTATACACAAGTAAAGTATAAATAAAAACTTAGCCAAAACAATGTGGCCGAATAACACATTTACACATGTTCTAGTATAAATTATAATGGTCATCAATTTATTACAAGCATATGTCATAATTTTTACTTAACAAACATATGGCAAACCCTAGCATAATTAACATCAAATTTAAACATATGACCAAACCACAAAGTACCTTTGCAAGCTGCATATACTTAAATACACCTTCAAATAACACAAAGGTTTTAAATGACTATAATATACAGCATATTTATCAAAAGACTTAAGCCATCATTCAGCCCAAACCGAATTCAAGCCTAAAAATAAAGCCATTTTCATTTCACAAAATACTTACCACGAATCAACCATAATCAAGCATAATCGCATATATCAAACCAAGATCATGATCATTATAACTAAACACACATAAAATCAAATCCAAACATAAATAGCAAGCCATTTTCGCATGGCTTTTAATACATAACCAACACTCAACATTTCAAAGATAAATTCCAGCCTATACATGCCATAATTTAAGTTTAGCTAATAAGGTACCAAAATAGTAGATAGTGTGATGAGCCTGGCTGATAGTCCCCGAGCTTGTAGCTTGACTTCAAAATCTATAAAACAGGGTAACATAATACACAGAGTAAGCTACCACAGCTTAGTAAGTCATAAGCAAATAAACAACTTGATAACATATTCAAATTAATTAAGCTTGCCGAATTATAATATCATTATCAATACATAATCTTAAATCTACAAGGGAGATAAAATAACACATTCTATGCATCATAATTACCTAGGCCGAATGTTCACCTAAACTATTTAATCAAAAGTTATTCAACTTTCATGCCACAATGTCAATACACATTCAAACATACATTTATACATTCAAATCAACTCAAGAACCATAATATGACATTTTACACATATATTTCTTATGTAGCCGATTATACACAATCACACATATGTATATACACATAGTTAAAAATCTCTTTAATACAACCTAGGTTACTCACCTTCAAAGCCAAGATCACATATCATATTCGTACATATATCTTATCAAATTCATACACCACTTGTAACATAAATAAATTAGCTTACTTACCTTGTTTCCATAGATAACATATTATTACATACATGATTTTTCAGCTCATTTTTCGTATTTATTCACAATTTATCCATGCCCGACGTACCATTCGAAATTGGGTAGGACACTCGGATAATCACACATATATCGTACAATGTCAACGTCCCACACGTAGTCTTACATGTAATCTCTTATCGATGCCACTATCCCAAACAGGGTCTTACTCGTAAACACATACTAGAATCACATATCGATGCCATGGTCTTAATCGCACACATATCCTATGTCATGACATATGCATCCTAACTATTCCTAAAGTTCATATGAGGCTTTCGGACGTCGTAACTCGGTCGAAATGAATTTGGAAACATGGTAACCAAGCTTATTCACATTCAGCTTTAACATGTATAAAAACCATACAATTCATTTCAACATATATATATATATATTACATTTAATTAAAATTAAGTACGTCTATTTGCTTATAAACTTACCTCGGACAACGAAAAAACGGTAGGGATCGACTATTCGACAACTTTCGATTTCTCCCGATCCAAATCAGAATTCTTTGGTTCTTGATCCTGATTGAGCTTGAATATTGGCCGAACCCTAGCTTAGCTTCTTTTCTTTTTCTTTTATTAAGTTTCGACTATGAAGAATATGAACACTAAATGACTTTTTTTTTTATGTTTTATGTTATATTATAACATATAATAACTTAATGTTTAATTTACTTATTTACCTTTAATGATATAATATAAAAACCATGTAACATATGTCTTATACTGTCCCACTAATGTATTAATGGGGTATTTACAACATAAATGCCCCAACATAAAAAGCCACTAACAATTTGGCCCTTATGCTTTAAACTATCAAGTTTTGAATTTATGCGATTAAGTCCTTTTATTTAATCGGATACCTAAACGATAAAATTAAATCACAAAAATTTCACAGATATAAATTCACACATAATAAACACAGAAAATAATTTTTAAATATTTTTCTGACTCAGATTCGTAGTCCCGAAACCACTGTTCCGATTAGATCTAAATCAGACTGTTACAATCTATGTCTACAATCAATTCAACATTGTTCTCAACCAGGTTCACTTCAGAAGCCACAACGATCGTGACTGACATGTTTAAACAATAGTGGAATTTTGTTTCTAAATTGTTGGAAATATACTACTGCAAAACAAAATAGTTAGCATTGACAGAATATATAAATCGAGCATCAATGTAACAACCAGTTTTATAGTGGTTTTGAGACCACAAATCTGACGAGTAAATTCGTATAATTAGAATTTAAATTATACGAATCAATAATAATTTTTATATTAAATTTTGATTTGATGAATTTTAATTTATTGAATTAATAATTAGTATAAGTGGTTGTCCCGGAAGTCAAGTGGTTTCAGAAAATGAGGTATAGGGACCCTGTTTCTATAAATCGAGCTCGTGATTATTTTTATTAAATATTTACAAAGAAATTATTTTGGTATGTGAAGGTTTGGTTCAGAAAATTTAATGTTTAGATAGTTAATTAAAGTAAAAGGATTAAATTGTAAAATGGGTAAAAGTGAATTGCTATAGATTTAAAATATTAAAGGGACCAAGATGGTGATTAAACCATGGTCAAAAAGTCCAAGCGGTGGCAGATGTCAAACATTTCACTAAAATTTGGGTTATTTATTCATTAGGTCATAATATTTTAAGGTTAAATTGAAATAAAGTTTAATTAATTAATAATTAAAAATAATTGAAAGACCAATTATGAAATTGGACCCTCCTTAAATAGCCAAATGATAGGAATGATGTGGAATTCTCTAGTTTTTTAGTTAATTAATATTATATCCTTATTAATTAGTAATTAAAGAAAAATGACTAAATCGTAAAAACTGAAAAAGTGAATCGCTAATTGTTTAAAAAGGGTTAATGGAGAGGCTTTAAAGGGTAATTAGACCCTTGTACTTTTTATTGGACAGTTAATGCCATTAATTTGGTGAATTATTAATGTTTGTTAATGATATAATACTAATTTTGTAATTAAACATAATATAATTAAAACAAAAGTTAAATTTTGCTAGCATCTTCTTAATTCTTCTTCCAAAAAAAAAAAAACCTGAAACTTCATTGCCAATGGGAGAAGCAAGCTTGGGTCACTAGGGTCCTTGAATTGGGTAGGTAAATTGTAACACCCCTTACCCGCATCCAACGCCGAGATAGGATACGAGGCATTACCGAACTTAAACATGCACATACATGTAAAACCGGGCGATAAAATTTCAATCATGTAACGCCCCAAATTTCTATAGTTTCGGCTTTTGTAAGTGTTGGGCCTGGAAGTGTCTGAATCTGTGTTTCGAGTTATTTTTGGTTTAAATATATGTGGGTTAAGTGATAATGTGCTCTAGGGTGTGTTTGGGAGGTCCCAAGTTCAAGCTTACTTAGGCTAAATTTTGATTTTTATCTGAATAAAGCTTGGCTTTTGGTTAATGGACTTATAAGAATTTATTGGTAAACACTTAACAGAATGGGCCTGCTAGTCTAGTGGTTAAGTGGCAAGGGATTACGCTTAGGGTCTGGAGTTCGATTTCCTGCAGTAGTGGTGGGATTATTTTTGCTACAAGTTTTGGCTAAGAATTGGGCTTTGTCAAAAACCTGAGTTAGGGTTTAGGCTAAATTAGGGCTTAATCCCCTCTTTTTAACAAAAGTGTTCTTTCTCTGCCTTTTTTTTCCAATTTCCCTTGCTGCTGAAAATTCCCTTCTCCTTTTCCCCTCTCCTTCGTTTTCTTTTTCTTCTTTTTCAATAAGCTTAGGCGTATTGCTAGTAGTTTTTTCGTTTTGGTAAGTATCGCTTTAACTAAGTTACGTGATTTTCTTTAGAGATTGGTTAAGAGGGATTTTTGTTGCTATTTAGGGAATATCCAAGGCTATGTAGATCAGTAATCGAGTTCTAAACTGTAAGGAAACACCATTCTTCGTCGAAGGTAAGTAGATCTTATGTTTCGAGATTTGTCTGTTCTTATGTAAATCGATTTAAGTGATTGATTTGGGCTCGATATTGTCAATTTTAGGCTTTGGAGTGCTCGTGGTTGGATTAACAGTGAAAACAACCCAGGTGTGTACTTCGATCACGTAGAAAATGAGTTTCGAAAAAATTCGAAACACAGTCTGTCGACGCCACATAGGCGTGTGGCCTGCCCATATGGTAGCTTGCGTCACGAGACACGAGCGTGTGGCAGACGAGCTAGGCCGTGCGGGTGCCACACAGGCACGATGGACACGGGCGTCTGAGGCTGACGAGGCTGTGTTCGAGGCACGGGCTCAAGAAAATGGGTCGTGTGGGCCACTTGAGCGTGTGGGAATCTGGGCCAGGCCATGTGATCCACACGAGCAAGGCCAATTTGGGTCGTGTGACCCACATGGGCATTTGGGCCCACATGGACGTGTGAGCCCAATTAATGTGAAATGTTCTGTAAGGTTGCACAGGCCGCCTAAGTCGACTGTGACCTGATTGTAGGGGCAGTAAGTGTTACTTAAACCCCATATTCCGGTTGATTACTAAATTGTATGCAAAAACATGTTGTTATAAGCATGTGAAACTGTCTGACTTTGTATATCTATTCTGCCATGACATTGATATGATCTGATATCTGCATATAAGCATGCCATGATATGTATTTTGCATTGCATTGGGTTGGGATTGTTCTGAAGAGAAGGAAGTCTGAGAGGTGATTAGCCTAATATCTAGTAGCTACGCTGCCCTTATCTGTTGAGTACTGTTTTACGGTACCTTTTGGTGTGTAAGGCTGGATAGGTTGACTAGATCACCATACTTGGTGTGTACGGTTGAGTGGGTCGATTTTATCCCCACGTGGTGTGTTAGGTTGGTCGGAGATGGTGTGCAGGGTTGGTGGGCATGTTCTCTGGTATCTGATTTGATATGCATGCGATATCTGTATAGCTAAGGCTGAACCATCTGTATTCTATTATCTGTTTGTATGCATGCTGTTTATGGGGGTGTACACACTGAGTTTGCGAAAACTCACCCCTTGTTTATTTTGTTTGTTAGGTAATCCTCAACAGTAGATAGATCGGTGTGGTGGAGGGCTCGATGGTGACCACTGTTGGACATTTCTAAATTTTTGGAGTAACATTCTATTTGTCTGCTTTATTTTAAATATTTATTTTTGGGTTTAAAATGTCTTTGAACTTGAACTATTTTTAAGATTATTTCGGGATTTTAGACTATTAAGCTATTGATTAATGAATTAATGATGTTTTAGCTTCCGCGATAATGAAATGTGTTCACCTAATAATCGATTTGGAGATTTCACGACTTAACTAATGATAATGAACTAACGATTTTTAACTTGCTAGGATTTTTTAAAAACACTCTCATGTGACGCCGCCAGATTCAACCATAGCATTTAAGCCGGGTTTGAAATGTTACAAATCATATTAGAATCATTCGATCACATGCAAAATGTCTCATACACGAGCCTT
Source organism: Gossypium longicalyx (assembly GCA_025698465.1). Taxonomy (NCBI): domain Eukaryota; kingdom Viridiplantae; phylum Streptophyta; class Magnoliopsida; order Malvales; family Malvaceae; genus Gossypium; species Gossypium longicalyx. The sequence continues at coordinate 61,764,342 of CM047003.1, forward strand.
AGAGGCTCTAAACATGCATTAAAAGTGGTTTGGAACTAAACCGAGAACTCACGAACATTTTTACAACACTTAGAAAATTTTCATGTTTGGAGAGTCACACGCCCATGTGGGTAGGCCAAGTGGTCTCACATGCCCGTGTCCTCAGCCCATGTAACTCTTTGTTTATGACGTCAGCAAGCCATCCGTGTGGATGAAAGTTAGGCTATTTACCAAGCCCTTTTCCATCCAAAAATATTTGCACACTTATACTAAGTTTATCAACACACAGCATGGCATTTTTAGGCATCTCAATAACCACATCCTGGCATTCACACACCATTTATAAATCACATTCATCATGCACAACCACACACACACTTAACTAATCATAGCATATAACTTACTCAGCCATTCACATTTAGTATTTGCCACACATCACACATTCACTCATCCATCTTAAACAAGCATACACATCCATGTAATGCTTTATCATGGACTTATAACATAACAAATATTGGCCACATTAAATGGCATTATACAACAATGACCTTCAATTAGCATAGGCCAATATTCTAAGCCAACTCATAATAACATGTACACAAATGACCAAGTCCCTATACATGCCATAAACTTAAAAAGTTAGAATAAAAATCATCGATATCAATCCATAGCTTCTTAGTGTGATAGAATCCCCGACGACCTCCAACTCGAGCTAGCATTTCTAACGTTATAGGAAATAGGAAAGGAAAGGAGGTAAGCTATATAGCTTAATAAGTTGGCATGTAAATAATAAGAAATTTATTTATATGTTTTTACCAATCCTCCCAATAAGTTCTTAAGATAATACAATCATAATTGCACATAGTTCCACTATTTACTCATGTTCATCTCAAGTCATGGTCACTAAATTATTTATATCTTGAGTTACGGAACTCCAAATTAGAATCCGCTAATTTTCCCTAAAACTAGAGTCACATATCTTCTTGCCATAAAATTTTCAGAATTTTTGGTTTAGCCAATAAGTACAATTTATTCTTTAAAGACACTCCTATTTCGCTGTCCGACTATTCCAACCTCTCTTCACTAAAAATTAATTATCTCCTCATACGGGATTTGGAAGATGTTCCCATTTGTTTCTCTTGAAAATAGAATTATTAAGGATTTAACCATATAAATTATAACCCATAATTATTTTGATACAATTTTTAATGATTTTTCAAAGTTAAAACAAGGAAGCTCGAAATCACTCTGACCCTGTCTCACAACAATTCAATTATCTCATAATATGAATTCCTTTTGCTTACACCGTTTCTTATATATAAAACTAGGCTCAATAAAATTGAATTTCCTATTTTATTTACCCTCTAATTCGATTTCCACAATTTTTTCGTAGATTTTCAAAGTCGGACTGCTGCTGTTGTCCATGACTATTTCAGTACACATTAATTTTGTACATTTACATTTCCAAGCATATAGCTTAACATCATTCAAATATCCAAAAACTTTTATCTGTCCATACATTCATAACCATTTTTAATAGGCATTTATGCTGATCCTTTCCTCTTTTCGTTATTCATTGAACCACAAAATTTAAGGAACAAACACATAGTATCTCAATTCGATTTGGCTTAAAAGCTTCACACATGATCATCAATTAAATTTACCATACATTTATACCTTATGACCATAGACCCATAACCACAAGGTCATCACAAAATCATTTTCATAAACATAACTTACTTATTTGCATCCTTACGAAAGGTGCATCTTAAACCGAGCCATTTCTCATGAGTTTTGCGTACATACCTGTACTACATCATGACATAATCATTCCTTATCACAACTTTGATATCATCTTTGAATTACCCGTTGAACCACTTGGAATACTGAAGAACGTTCGGAATCATCATGCACCAAATAGAGTGCCAAAGCCATGTCCCAGACATGGTCTTACATTGATGCACATATCGATGCCATATCCCGGATATGGACTTATACGAAATCTCATGTAGTGCCAATGCCATGTCCTAGACATGGTCTTACACTAGCACACATATCAGCGCCGATGTCATGTCCCAAACAATGTCTTACACTGGCTCACATATCCACGTCGATGCCATGTCCTAGACATAGTCTTACACTGGCTCACATATCCACGCCGATGCCATGTCCTAGACATGGTCTTACACTGGCTCACATATCAACGCCGATGCCACGTCCCAGACATGGTCTTATAGTGGCACACATATTAGCGCCGATGCCATGTCCCAGACATGGTCTTACACTAGCACACATATCAACGTCGATGCCATGTCCCAGACATTGTTTTACACTGGCTCACATATCAACGCCGATGCCATGTCCCAGACATGATCTTACACGGAACCTTATCTCCAAACTTTGTCGAATATTATCGAGTCATTGTGAATCCATTTCATAAAGACAAATACATATACATATACATATACATTTCATGCAATATTCAAACATTAGACATATAATAATAATAGCATGTTGCATTATTTTCATACAAACTTACCTAACATGTAAAGACGATATTTTATATCACTCCATACATTAACCAACATTATTAAGAATAACATTATATCCGGATAATTCTATAAAGCTTGAAATAGATAGTATCGGTACCAATTTGGCCAATACATAACATTCATGTTCAAGGAGAATCTTGAATCATGTATTAGATATTTTTATTACTAAATTGGTCAGCAATTTAGTTACAAAAATTGGACCAAATCTTGAAACATAAATAGACACAACAAATGCCACTTTTGGAAAGCATAATTACATGCTTTGGATAGCAATAATCCTTCTCCTAACGGCAACATTTAATAACTAAAATACAATAAGTGTCTTAAATTGGAAAACCAATGATCCACATCACAACATTAGTATTTCAATTAACTAATACCATAATTATGCTCTAATTTGGACAGTCAGTGATTCACGTTATATCAAAAACATTTTAATTAGCTAAACATCATGAATTTGTCCTAATTGGGCAGCCAATGATATACAATATAACCGCAGCATATTAACTAGCAATAAACTGTATTAATTTCACTTTAACTCCCTCATGCAGTACAACCTAAACAACATGTAAGTTAACGTCAAATCCCTTCCACAAAATGAATTATACTTCTTTCTTTAACTTCAATTGTCAACTTGGAAGTAATTTTAAACATAAATTTTTGGAAAGCACATTAAGCATTTAAAATGGATGTATATGAACACATTTTCAAGACAACAAATCAGCCCTTTACAGCAGCACATTAAGCATCTAAAATTAACATGAGTGAACACATTTTTAAGATAACAAATCAGCACTTTACAGCAACACATTAAGCATTTAAACCAAACGTAAATAAAGACATTTTTAATATAACAACTCATCAATTGTATAGGGCATTTAATTTGTAAAATCATACTTAATATATATTCTATTTCAAACATTGTAAAATCATCAACAATGCAAGTTACTAAATCAGCATAACAACATCACATTCGGATAGTATTATTAACCCAAACTGGACAACTTAATTAACACCAATTGGCAGTATAACAACATCTAAATTTAACTGTGAAATCAACAGTTTCGGACAGCTACATTTACTAAATAAAACAGCATAAATGGTAGTGCATTGAACAGTGAATTTAACACATTCGAACAACTTAATTTTAAGCTCACTATCAGTTAATTGGTGAGTGAATAGCATATACAAATGTTGCATTTACAGTATGTTTTAATCAGTTTAAATAAGAGGAATTACATGCTGAAATTTTCGGCATTCGGACTGCAAATATCTCTTTTAGATAGAGATAAGGTTAATATTTAACAACAAATATGTAACACTCCAAACCCGGCCTAGATGTTATGACCGGATCCGACGTGCCACATCGAAACGTTAAAAACATTTTCTATTCTTAGTCCAGAAAATCGTACTTAGTGTTCAAAAGATGATTTCATTATAGGTTAAAGTGACTGGAAGCTGTGCACCAGGTAGGAAACCGGAAAAGAGGAGGTGAGTCCATCGGACTGCTTAAGTATCAAGCTCCCTTCGGATCCAATCCTAGACATGCACACCACCATTGCCACACCTTAACTTAGCGTGTGTTCTTAGGAAACCAATTCATTTAAGTCCAGTTTAAGAAAAGTGATTAACTTTGGGAAACGTTTTTGCTTTGTTGTCGTGATATTTTAAAATCAATTACTGTTTTTAAAAACGCGCCCTAAACTAATCATTTTCAGTGACTAAGATAATAATATTATACCTATTCTAGTAAAACATATTAAAAACCATCAAAAAATCATTAAAGCAGCCTTATTACAACTTTAACCCAAAATAATTAATGTAAATCAAAACTAATTAAATTATAAAAAGAGAATCAAGTTTGCAGTACGTGCGGCCACTCCGAATCCCTCGCAGCTCCATGTCCCCTATGGTTGAGGATTACCTGCAAGGATGAAGTTAAGGGGTGAGTTTGGGAAACTCAGTGTGTAAATTAACCCAACCATAGTCCAGATCAGCTCAAACCACAGAAATAGATTAAGTTGGGCCTTAACCCTATACAGAATTCAGAATGAAGCCCATAGGCCCATGACAGAAACAAACAGATATCATGTATGCGGTAAAACCCATCCCATATCCATCCGTATACACCCCCGTGCCAACCTTACACCATGTGGAGAGACTACTCGACCCACCCATCTGTCTACACGTCACAAGTATGCAGCATGGCTGCCAGAATAGAATTGTGACAGAGTCACCAGATACAGATAATTGTGGCAGAGCCACCAGAAACAGATATTTGTGGCAGAGCCACCAGATCAGAAATTTGTGGCAAAGCCACCAGAACGCTTCCTCCATCAATATAACCCATATCCCATGCAACAGATATACATGTCATGGCACACAATAAACAGAATTAGAATATCATGCCTTTCAGTCAAAATTAGCCCTAGGGGTATAACGATCATTTTGCACCTAGGGGTATAATGGTAATTTTCATACTTAAGGCTATTTCGGTAAAACTTTCTATTTTAGGATTTACATACACGTTACAACCATTAACGCATTAACAGAAACACTTACCGAGCGTTTGTACCGAATTGGGCCCGTTGGCCCATTAACCCATTTTCGACCCATTAAGCCCAAATATACCGAAGTGCACGAAATTGCGCACTCTGTAATCATATCATTTGAGATTACCAGGATTAACAATCCAAACCATCTCACGAGTGCTCGCATGCTCGCAAGTCCACAAAATACCGATTTTTTGGTATTTCGACTTTTCGGCTTTTGCCGATCTAGTCTATGAAAGGGTGTCGGTTACACACCTAATTGTGATGAAACGCTGACGAGTTCCACACGTGAGTTGCCGACAATCGAGTTACTAATATGTTAACTATGAATCCATGCAACTTGTATACAAATCCTTACCCAAAAGTCGGCCATTAACACCTCAGGCACTAGAGATCCTACCTTTGCCGAAACTAGCGACTAGGTTTAGATCTAGTCGTTCCACTTGTCCAAGCCTTCGATCAGCAGCCTCTAGATCACACTAACATCATAATAAAATAATTGTCACAACCCTTAGAGCCATAGGGCCCAATCGACAGCCTCCCTAAGCCTTTAGAGATTTCGGCTTTTCTAAAACCCGAAATAAAGAATAGATTCAAAAACTTACCACCGGTTCCTTCAATCAACGATTCCACTTTAATTCTTATTCGGTTCTGATGCAGATCTATCCCTTCAATATTAGCAGAAGTCAAATCTTTAAAGGTTTAAATATTTGGCTATGCCCCAATGACTATGGTGTTTTCGGCTTTTGAAACTCGTGAAATAAAAAATAATTGATAAGCAGGTTTTTGCAAAGTTGAAGTCGATAGGGGTTGGGGTTTAGAGAGTGTGAAATTCGGCCAGGAAAGATGAAGGAAAAATCAAAGAAGTTGGCTAGGAGAAATCGACACAGAAGAAAAACAGGCTTTCGGGATTTCGGCTTTTATAGCAATCAGCTTTAAAGGCTTAGAAACGAATGGAATGGAAGAGTAGAATGGTAGGAAGGGTTCGGCTATGCAAGAGAAGGAAAATAAGAAGAAAAGAGGATAGGAGAACAGAGAAAAAGAGAGAAGAATTGTCAGAAACGGCACCCCCTCCAAAAGTCGAAATTCCCCTCACTAAATGACCTAGCCGAATTTTCCCATGCTAAAGTCTTTTGACCGGCCAACTCTTGCTCATTGATCAGCTCCTAAATTTCCTCCCTTATCCTATCTTAACTCAATCCCCTTGCTAGCTTAAACTCCCCCTAACAGAGTTCCCCCTTGAGTTCCATCACCTTCCTTTTTGTTCACAAAAATAAAATGCCCTATTTGCATACCTTGTGGCTCGAACCTTGGCTCCCCTTAGACATCTACACGCCACTCCCCCTATACCTTATGTGGCGTCACATGCCAATTTACCACAGATCCCTTGTGCCCTATTTTTACCATCTTTAATTTAAAAGCCCTAACCGTCAGTACCTTCTCTTTCTAAAATCTGAAATTCATAAATTGCCTCGAATTGGGTATACTCTCGGGCCTTTTTAAGGGCCCAGTAACATACTCAGACCCACAACAGACAGTTAAAACACAGAATTTCTAAAATTCATTGGAAATCACAAAAATCCCAAAAGTTCCGAAAATTAGGGCGTTACAACTCTACCCTCCTTAAAGAAATTTCGTCCTCGAAATTTTACCCGATTTAAACAGATGAGGGTATTGTTGCCGCATCGCCTCTTCTGGCTCCCAAGTAGCTTCCTCTCTACCATGATTACGACAAAGCACTTTTGCCAAGGGAACTGACTTTCTTCTCAGAACCTTAACATCTCGATCCAGTACCTGCACAGGCTCTTCTTTAAAAGTCAAATCTAGCCGCACCTCAATCTCTGCAACCGGCACGACATGAGTAGGGTCAGAACGATATCGCCTTAACGTAGAGACATGGAAAACATCGTGAATCCTGTCTAACTCTGGAGGTAATTCCAGTTGATAAGCCACTAGACCCATTCGCTTAAGAGCTCGATAAGGCCCAATGAATCGCGGACTCAACTTGTCTTTCTTACCAAACCTTAATATCTTCTTCCAAGGTGAAACCTTCAAAAAGGCCATATCACCCACTGAGTATTCAATCTCCTTACGCTTCAAATCCGCATATGACTTTTACCTATCAGATGCTTCCTTCAACTGATCTCTGATTATCCTGACCTTATCTTCAGCATTTGCAACCAACTCAGGTCCAAGAACCTGTCGTTCTCCCAACTCAACCCAACAACTAGGTGTACGACACCTACGTCCATACAGCGCTTCATATGGTGCCATTCAGATACTCGTCTGATAACTGTTGTTATACACAAATTCTACCAACGGCAAGTAATCCTCCCAACTACCTCGGAAGTCGATGACACAACCCCTCAACATGTCTTCCAAAATCTGAATAACCCTTTCCGACTGACCATCAGTCTGAGGATAAAAAGCCATGCTAAAGTTCAATCGCGTCCCTAATGCCTCTGCAACTTTTACCAGAATCGAGATGTGAACCTAGGGTCTCGATCAGAAATAATCGATACTGGTACTCTATGAAGTCCTACAATCTCTGCCACGTACAATTTGGCTAATTTCTAAAGTGAATAGTCAGTGCAGACAGGTATGAAATGAGCAGACTTGGTCAACCTATCCACGATCACCCAAATCGTGTCCTTCTTCGTTGGTGTCAAGGGTAGCCCACTCACAAAGTCCATGGTTACCCTCTCCCACTTCCAGAGTGGTATCTTAACTGGCTGCAAAAGTCCAGAAGGTAGTTGATACTCAGCTTTCACTTGCTGGCATGTCAGACACCTCCCCACAAACTCCGTTACTTCTCGTTTAAGCCCAGGCCACCAATACAATTCTCACAAGTCGCGATACAACTTATTCCCTCCAGGATGCATAGCACAAAGTCCTCCATGAGCCTCTTGTTGGAACACCGGTGCCACCAAGGCGCAGCGAAAAATTAAAACCCGGCGATCCAAACCAAGGATCCATGTGTAAGGAACGAATCGGGGTGATAAAAAGGTTTCGAATTTACCGAAACTTCAATCTGAGTAGACAGCGACGCCTAGGCAACAGGAATGCTGAACCACTATCGAACCAAGCCACAACCTTTTCCGATGTCGACCTCTACATAGTCCACCCGATTGACAATGAACGGTAGAAATCCCAGAAAACTATTTTCAGAGAGTATTTTGCTAAAACAATTTGCTAGACCACTTTCATATTTCGGGCTAGTTATATATATATATCTTTTAGGGTTTTTTACCCTTTCTATATATAACTCCTCTTAATTGGTATATATTTATAACTAATTTTAATTCATTAAAATTAATTCGAACATAATAATTATCATTCAAATAAATATAATAATGTTTAACCAAAAATTATAATTACATTAATTATAATAAAGATTTCTGTAAACTATATTTATTTAAACTTATATACTGAACTAAATTCATATATCAATAAAATTATGTTACGATTATGTGTACAACATCCTTGTACATAAATAGTATGTTCAACAATTTGATTGCCCAATTAAATTAATTCTATAATTAATTTAATTCATGTGACAACCAAGCAATATACCAACTATGTTTTACCTCGTTCATTTCAACCATAGGGTGTGACCTATAGGTTCTTGTAGCGTTAGCGAGTAACATTAGAACGATTCTAATGTTACAAACAACGAGTGGCATCTAGCAATGCATCAATGCTACCTAAGTTACAAGAAGTCATGATTCGACATAACCTTTTGTGATTAACCTTTCATGCATTCATCCTTAAGTCCTATATCTTTGGAATGGACACAAGTCATGGAATAGTCACACTTGCATAGTCCATCCCATGTTTCTTGATACCTCGAGTAGACTATGATACACAAATAAGTATGACATCTCATATCAACTTATTTGAGCATGGCCATGCATTTTTAGCCTCACTAAATCAAGTGGCCTGAGATATTACTCCCATTATGTAGGAGGCACTTATCCTATATTGATCAACTATATCCCTCAACATAGATTGTGGTATATCCAACATTAGTCTTTATAGAACAACCGATTCTGATGTTTGTTTGATCAGTATCAAAATATACAACTCACGATGTTGGGATAAAGATGATCTCAAGTATGAGGATCATATACATATTAATCACTATGAGTAATATTGTGACAATTACATAATAATCCAAGAAACATACTCATAATGGTCAGTCCAATATGTTGTTCCCTAACACACATATTCATGCATTGATTCTGACACTCCATATCAATGACAACTCTTTATCATCAATCAACTACATGTTAGTCTTGATGCATTATTATTGTCCTAGCCAATAACAATACTTGACTAAGGATCTTTTGAGAATAATCATATTTTTCTCAGGACATTATTATAAAATAGTTTATTTATGCACACAGAAAAGAAACTGGAATAATAATGGCAACGCCTTATATTAATAAACATGATAAACCAAGTATGTTATTACAACCATCTCGTGATTGATCTTTGGGCATACTCTTACACCTCTTTCAGTATTGACTGCCTTAAGTCAGAGTCCTTCGGAATGCAAACTCTTCCTCGAAAACACAGAATTCCTTTACTATTTAACCCAAACCCAGAAGCTTCCCCTTTCTTAACTTGTTGAAATCGAGAAACCAAAGACTCATCCTTCAACTGCTTTTCCTTAATCTAGTCCACCCAGGCTGGTCTTACTTGCAACTCAGCCAACAGACTACCATCATCATATAGACTAAAACGAGCAAACATTACTCTCAGGTCAGATATAGCTCTACGGCTTAGAGCATCGGCTACCACATTAGCCTTTCCTGGGTGATACTCAATCGAACAATCAGTCTTTAAGCAATTCTATCCATCTTCGCTACCTCAGATTCAACTCCTTCTGAGTCAGCAAGTACTTGAGACTCTTATGATCCGTGTATATGACACATTTTTCCCCGTACAGATAGTGTCTCCAGATTTTTAGTGCAAAGATTACTGCTGCCAATTCAAGGTCGTGGGTAGGATAGTTCCTTTCGTGAGGCTTAAGCTGTTGCGATGCGTAGGCCACCACCTTACCCTCTTGCATTAAGATACAACCCAAACCCACATGTGATGCGTCACTATATACGGTAAAATCCTTCCCAGACTCCGGCTGAATCAATACAGGTGCTTCGGTCAGAACTTTCTCCAATTTCTCAAAAGCTTCCTGCTACTTCTCGGTCCAAACAAAGGGTGCTTCTTTCTTTATAAGTTTTGTCAATGGTGCTGCCAACACAGAAAATCCTTCCACAAACCTTCTATAATATCCTGCCAACCCTAGGAAACTACGAATTTCTGACACCGACCTCGGCGGCTTCCACTCCAGAATCGCTTCAACCTTTCGAGGGTCCACCTTGATCCCCTCAGTAGAGACAACATGACCTAAGAAGGTTACCTCCTTCAACCAGAATTCGCATTTGCTGAATTTCGCATAAAGTTCCTTCTCCCTCAATACTTACAGCACAATGCGGAGATGCTCATCATGTTTCACTTCAGTTTCAGAATATACTAGAATATCGTCAATAAAGACAACTACAAACCGATCCAAAAATGGTTGGAATACACGATTCATCAGATCCATAAATGCTGCAGGAGCGTTCGTCAGTCCAAATGGCATAACCAAAAACTCGTAATGACCATACCGAGTCCTGAATGTCGTCTTATAAACATCCACCTCCTTGACCCTTAATTGATGATATCCAGATCGAAGATCAATCTTGGAAAATACTGAAGCTCCTCTAAGTTGGTCGAACAAGTCGTCGATTCTTGGCAAATGGTACTTATTCTTAATCGTCAGTTTGTTCAACTACCGATAATCGATGCACATCTGCATCGTCCCATCCTTCTTCTTCACAAACAACACCGGTGCCCCCCACGAAGACACACTCGGCCTAATAAAGCCTCTATTTAACAACTCTTGAATCTGTGTTTTCAGCTCCACTAACTCCTTCGGTGCCATCCTGTATGGTGCGATGGACACTAGTGCCGTTCCAGGCAACAAGTCAATTCCAAACTCGACTTCTCGGTTCGGAGGCAATCCTGGGAGCTCTTCTGGAAAAACGTCTTGGAATTCCTTAACGGTTCTAACTTTATCCACCGTCAAGCCCCAGTCTCCGACTGACTTATAAATGTCAAATACGCCTCACAGCCCTTACGAATCCACTTCTCGACTCTCAGCGCCGACACCACATTGGACAAATAATTCCTTCGTTCACCTATCATCATAACCTCCTCACCTTCTGCGGTCCTTAACACCATTCGCTTAGCTGCACAGTCCAAAGTTGCCCTATGCTTAACAAGCCAATCCATCCCCAGGATGAGATCGAATTACCTGAACGGTAATTCCATCAAGTCACCAGCAAATATCCTACCTTGAGTTTCTAAAGGTACGTCTTTATATAGTTTGTCTACCCTAACCGAGTTACCCAGAGGACTTAGTACTGATACCTACTCACCGTCTCCTCAGAGGGCACTCCCAACGACCCAGATATGGCACATGCAACATACGAATGAGTAGATCCAATATCTATCAAAGCAGTGTACGGCATGCTATAAATCAAAAACGTACCAGTTATGATGTCGGGTGCATCACCCTTCTCTCGACGGCGGGCTGCATACATCAACGTTGGCTGTTAAGCCTCAGCATTTCTAACACCTCTGCCAAGTGCTCCTCGTCCCCGACCATTTCTGTTACCGCCCCTACCTTGACCATGTCCTCTCGGTGGTTGTGGTCCACCTCTCGCTGGTTGAGCAACCCTCCATTCCGCAACCTGAACCTGATCTATTTTCTGTGGACAGTCCTTGACTTTATGCTCCATAGACCTACACCGGAAACAAGCACTAGAGCGTTTCCTACACTCACCTAGATGTACCTTACCACAGTCCCTACAAACTTGTGGCCTAACAGCATTCATCGGAACCGCTCGAACTGGCTCTTCCACTCTTGCCCTTTTTGCATTCCTATTTGCACCACCCAAGGGTCCTGAATCTCTCCAGAAACAATTTTGCTCCTTTTCACGATTCTGTTTTTTTGGCGCGCTTCACCTCCTCCGCTATCTTAGCTTTCTCCACCAAAGCAGCAAAGTCACACTCCCTCTGTAGAGCAATTAGCACCCTCAGTTCATCTCTAAGACCATCCTCAAAGCGCACACTACGTTCATACTCCGTAGCAACTATCCCAACGGCATTTCGGCTCAACCTCAGAAACTCAGCCTCGTACTCAGCAACTGTCTTACTTTCTTGAACCAGATTCAGGAATTCTTTCCTACGGGCGTCCACATAACTCGCCCCTACATACTTTCCCTTGAAGACCATCTTAAACAGCTCCCAAGTCACCTTGTCAGCTGGGGTCCCATCTCTCACGGTGAGCCACCACTGATAAGCCTCATCCCGTAGTAATGATATGGCTCCCTTCAGCTTCTGCTCTACGGAACAATCCAAATCATCCATAATCCGTTCCGTAGCCTCTAACCAATACTCAGCCACATTCGGGACTATGCCAGACACACCCCTAAAGATCTCTGCTCCATTAGCCTGGAGTCGCTCGAAAATAGATCCTCGAATTCTGTTACCCGTGCTTGCCCCGGTAACCCTTTCCAGAACACGAAGCATTGCCTGGGATAGGGCATCATCCCCTGCACCTCGATCATGAGATTCCACTTCCGTTGTTGGTGGTACCGATGCATCTGCCGCCGGCATATGTCCTAAGAACGAAGATTCAGCCCGTGTACTACCTCGGCCACATCCACGACCCTTTCCACGTGCTGCCCTCGTACTCATGTCGTATTATCTGATTACGAATTTTATGCATCCATTAAATATTTCAGTGTTTATTACAGATGTGTTATGAACAGACAGTAATTCAGGGTTTGTTTTTCGCGGAAACGTAACCTAGCTACAGTCTTTAGTCCACTTATCCAAAAGTTCCTACAGTTCACATGTCATCCCTACTACAGTATCATAGGTTCCAGTACAGATATATAGCTAATAATCCAGGAATATTTAGAAAAAATCAGAGTAATACTTATAGACTTGGGCCGGAGATTCGGTGTGCCACCTCTTTGGTTATCAATTTTCAAAAACCCAAAAACTTAAATCCTTTCTAGATTGACCTTTAAGACATGCATACCTTGTAAAATATCTTTGAAACAGCTTTCCAAATCCATTTCTAAAACCATTTCCAGAAATACCCTTCTTAGGCCTAAGTTTATTTTTTTATTTTTATTTTTTTCGAAAAGTTTTTCGGACCCGATTCACAGCCGAGTTGTTGCAACTTGGCTCTGGTACCACTAAATGTAACACCCCAAATCCGGCCTAGACGTTATGACTGGATTCGACGTGCCACATCGAAACGTTAAAAACATTTTCTATTCTTAGTCTAGAAAATCGTACTTAGTGTGCAAAAGATGATTTCATTATAGGTTAAAGTAAATGGAAGTTGTGCACCAGGTAGAAAATCGAAAAAGAGGAGGTGAGTCCATCGGACTGCTTAAGTACCAAGCTCCCTTTGGATCCAATCCTAGACATGCACACCACCATTGCCACACCTTAACTTAGCGTATGTTCTTAGGAAACCAATTCATTTAAGTCCAGTTTAAGAAAAGTGATTAACTTTGGGAAACGTTTTTGCTTTGTTGTCGTGATATTTTAAAATCAACTACTGTTTTTGAAAACGCACCCTAAACTAATCATTTCCAGTGACTAAGATAATAATATTATACCTATTCTAGTAAAACATATTAAAAACCATCAAAAAATCATTAAAGCGGCCTTATTACAACTTTAACCCAAAATAATTGATGTAAATCAAAACTAATTAAATTATAAAAAGAGAATCAAGTTTGCAGTACGTGCAGCCATTCCGAATCCCTCGCAGCTCCAAGTCCCCTATGGTTGAGGATTACCTACAACGATAAAGTTAAGGGGTGAGTTTGGGAAACTCAGTGTGTAAATTAACCCAACCATAGTCCAGATCAGCTCAAACCACAGAAACAGATTAAGTTGGGCCTTAGCCCTATACAGAATTCAGAATGAAGCCCATAGGCCCATAAGAGAAACAGAACAGATATCATGTATGCGGTAAAACCCATCCCATATCCATCCGTATACACCCCCGTGCCAACCTTACACCATGTGAGGAGACTACTCGACCCACCCATCCGTCTACACGTCACAAGTATGCAGCATGGCTGCCAGAACAGATATTATGACAGAGTCACCAGATACAGATAATTGTGGCAGAGCCACCAGAAATAGATATTTGTGGCAGAGCCACCAGATTAGAAATTCGTGGCAGAGCCACCAGAACGCTTCCTCCATCAATATAACCCATATCCCATGCAACAGATATACATGTCATGGCACACAATAAACAGAATCAGAATATCATGCCTTTCAGTCAAAATTAACCCTAGGGGTATAACGATCATTTTGCACTGAGGGGTATAATGGTAATTTTCATACTTAAGGCTATTTCGATAAAACTTTCTATTTTAGGATTTACATACACATTACAACCATTAACGCATTAACAGAAACACTTACCGAGCGTTTGTACCGAATTGGGCCCGTTGGCCCATTAACCCATTTTCGACCCATTAAGCCCAAATATACCGAAGTGCACGAAATTGCGCACTCTGCAATCATATCATTTGAGATTACCAGGATTAACAATCCAAACCATCTCACAAGCGCTCGCATGCTCGCAAGTCCACAAAATACCGATTTTTTTATATTTCAGCTTTTCGGCTTTTGCCGATCTAGTCTATGAAAGGGTGTCGGTTACACACCTGATTGCGATGAAACGCTGACGAGTTCCACACGTGAGTTGCCTACAATCTAGTTACTAATATGTTAACTACGAATCCATACAACTTGTATACAAATCCTTACCCAAAAGTCGGCCACTAACACCTCAAGCACTAGAGATCCTACCTTTGCCGAAACTAGCGACTAGGTTTAGATCCAGTCGTTCCACTTGTCCAAGCCTTCGATCAGCAGCCTCTAGATCACACTAACATCATAATAAAATAATTGTCACAACCCTTAGAGCCATAGGGCCCAATCGACAGCCTCCCTAAGCCTTTAGAGATTTCGGCTTTTCTAAAACCCGAAATAAAGAATAGATTCAAAAACTTACCACCGGTTCCTTCAATCAACGATTCCACTTTAATTCTTATTCGGTTCTGATGCAGATCTATCCCCTCAATGTTAGCAGAAGTCAAATCTTTAAAGGTCTAAATATTTGGCTATGCCCCAATGACTATGGTGTTTTCGGCTTTTGAAACTCGTGAAATAAAAGATAATTGATAAGGAGGTTTTTACAAAGTTGAAGTCGATAGGGGTTGGGGTTTAGAGAGTGTGAAATTCGGCCAGGAAAGATGAAAGAAAAATCAAAGAAGTTGGCTAGGAGAAATCGGCACAGAAGAAAAACAAGCTTTCGGGATTTCGACTTTTATGGCAATCAGCTTTAAAGGCTTAGAAACGAATGGAATGGAATAGTAGAATGGTAGGAAGGGTTCGGCTATGCAAAAGAAGGAAAAAAAGAAGAAAAGAGGATAGGAGAAGAGAGAAAAAGAGAGAAGAATTGTTAGAAACGGCACCCCCTCCAAAAGCCGAAATTCCCCTCACTAAATGACCTAGCCGAATTTTCCCATGCTAAAGTCCCTTGACCGGCCAACTCTTGCTCCTTGATCAGCTCCTAAATTTCCTCCCTTATCCTATCTTTACTCAATCCCCTTGCTAGCTTAAACTCCCCCTAACAGAGTTCCTCCTTGAGTTCCATCACCTCCCTTTTTGTTCACAAAAATAAAATACCCTATTTGCATACCTTGTGGCTCGAACCTTGGCTCCCCCTAGATATCTACACGCCACTCCCCCTATACCTTATGTGGCGTCACATGCCAATTTACCATAGATCCCTTGTGCCCTATTTTTACCATCTTTAATTTAAAAGCCCTAACCGCCAGTACCCTCTCTTTCTAAAATCCGAAATTCATAAATTGCCTCGAATTGGGTATACTCTCGGGCCTTTTTAAGGGCCCAGTAACATACTCAGACCCACAACAGACAGTTAAAACACAGAATTTCTAAAATTCATTGGAAATCACAAAAATCCCGAAAATCCCAAAAATAAGGGTGTTACATAATATTTTTCTTTATTTACAACAGCAGCAGACCAATTACACCAGAATTTACTGCACTTTCAATACAGCAACTACATGCTAAAGCAATAGACATTCATGCGGCAGATTTCAACAACAACTTATGCATTTATTCATCAAAATTTTTCTTCACTTCTAACTACAGTATTTTGGTAAAAATAACATGTATTTTAAGCTACTAAACTCTACTTAACAGTCCTATTAGCCGAACATTACTTGCATGTAATAAATATATTTTAAACATAAAAATTTTACAAAGTTTCTTTTGAAGAACTTACTGAACAGCAGTCGAGCCCACCCTTGAACGATATCCTTCCTCTTCTTGCTGCCACCAAATTTCTTATAGAACTAGCTCCTAATTGAGCTCAAAATTAACATGCAATAGCTTTCCTCTTCCTTCGAATTTAGCTCACAAGTTTGGCCAGATGTGTCCATGGCTTTTCTAGGTTAAAATCGGTTGAAGAAGATGAGTATGGGTACAAAATAATGGCTTTGGTTTTATTTATTTAATCTTTATTAACCAATTTACAAAACTAACCTTTAATAACATCATAATTTCAACAATACCAAGCCACAAAATTCCACTACCAACATTTATGGGATAATTACCACTTAAGGTCTCCCACTATTTACTTTCATAACCATTTAATACTTTTAACTTATAGAATTCAACTTTTATGCTTTACACGATTTAATCTTTTTTACCGATTTAAACACTCAAACGGCAAAATTTCTTTACGAAACTTTCGCACAATAATTCTATCATGCTGTAAACTTTAATAAAACAATAAAATAATTATTTTGACTTAGATTTGTGGTCCTGAAACCACTATTCTGATTTGACCCAAAAATGGACTGTTACATAAATCTTGCTTGTTTTTAGTGATTTTTATGTTTCTAAGCTCATATTAGCTTAGTCTAGCTAATTCGGGGACTAATTTGTAAAAATGTCAAATGTTTTGGATTGTTCCATTGATGAGTTTGAGTTGTTCTTGAAGTTTTATGGTATAATATTAAGCTTGGTTACTAAATAGGACTATTTTGTAAAGTAGTTTTTGTTAATTTTAATGTTCAATGACTAAAATGTGAAAATAGTAAAAGTACAAGAACTTGATGCAAAATAATAGCAAGCATGGGCTGTAATGAAGTGGTTAATAGATTGGCTAAGCTTGGATTTAATTGAAAATAGTTAAATTGCATGTTTTGGACTTAGGGACTAAATTGCATAAAAGTGAAATGTCAAGGGTAATTTTGTAAAAAAGTCAAAAAGGACTTAATTCCATAAAATGAGTTAATTTTGTTGTTGGAATTAGTTAATTGAATGAAATTATTATTTTAGATCAAGAATGAGTGGAAAAAAAACTAAGGGAAAGAGAAAATTTCGGAATGGACCATTTATCTTTGTCATAGCTGCAGTTTAGTTAGGTAAGTTTGTTCGGTTTAATTTTAATACATTTTAAAACGTATTATATGAACTTAACTGTATAATGTTGGGTTATATTTATATATGTAATTGAAAATGGAAATAATGAATTGATATGACATCGATCACTGATTGAGATATTCTGAGCCGATGAATGTTTGGTTGTTGAACTAATGCTTGAATATGGAATATGAGATAGTGAGATATTCACGTATTGTTCTGTGATGGAATATTCTGAACCGATGAATGTAGGATAAAGTACGATTAGCATGCTAATAGGTTATTGTGCACGCAATACGAGATTGATCTGAGTAGTGAAGATGATTTCTGTATATTCTCTGTTCACTGGATATGCCGAGGCCCTACATTTGTTGCGGACTATCATGTTATATTACAGTGTCATCGGTGTGCTGGATGGTACTGGCTCTTATGAGCATTTGGTGTGTTGGATGGTTAACCGTGTACTCATATCCACTTATCATTCATCGAGCTATGTTTATTTATCTCTAAAAATTATTGAAATGTGGAATTGATTTGTACTATTGTACTGACCATTACTCACCTGTTGTAAGCTGTGATTGACAGGATTTCTGAGATTAACTTTATTGACAGGAACTTAGTTTAGTAATCTCGTTATTTGATTTATTATGTTTATTAATAAGCTTTATCGTTTTAATCGACAAACTTAGTAAGCTATATGAAAGCTTACTTATGTTATTATTTCGTTTCCTTGTAGATACTATTTGGGGAAGACAGATATCGAATCAACCTGAAAAATCACACTATTGAGGATCTTGGTAGATTTTGAATTCTAACTTGGCTTATATGGCATGTAATGAAGGGGTTTGAGTTTGTTTGGTAATAGTCCATAAGTGCTCATGTTATATAGCTTGGTGTGCTTATTATGTTGTTTAGTTAAATGGCTATTGATATGTGCATGCATGATACAAGATGCAAGTTGTGGTTGATTGGAAAAAGGAAAGTATAAGTCTTAACATTCAATATGGTATGATATTTGTGTGATTGCTAATCACTAGGTTATATACTTTTGAATTGAGATTCTAGTTTAAATGATTGAATAACTAATGATTATATGCAGGCCTAATTCTAAGTTTAAGCATAAGTGGGTGAGCATGAAATGATAAGTTGGTATGAGTTAGGTATGATATTTTTGGGTTTAAATGTAAGTCAATTTGAGTGTGTTGTGGCTTTTGTGTTGTGAATTGAGATTCTAGTTTAAATGATTGAATAACTAATGGTTATATGCAAGCCTAATTCTAAGTCTAAGCATAAGTAGGTGAGCATGAAATGGTAAGTTGGTATGAGTTAGGTATGGTATTTTTGGGTTTAAATGTAAGTCAATTTGAGTGTGTTGTGGCTTTTTCATTTTAAACTAAGATAATGAAATGTATGCATTTAAATTGTGGTATCAATGATGGGACATTGTCTAGGCACATAAGTTTACCATTTTGGCATGCTTTGAGTGTTTTTGAATGTGTTTTGAGGGCTTGTATGCATTTACTTTTGATGTGTTTAGGTACCTAAGCATTTGGATGGGAAATGATAATGTTTTGGGTT
The DNA here is from genome assembly GCA_025698465.1 of Gossypium longicalyx. Lineage (NCBI taxonomy): Eukaryota > Viridiplantae > Streptophyta > Magnoliopsida > Malvales > Malvaceae > Gossypium > Gossypium longicalyx. The sequence continues at coordinate 61,783,615 of CM047003.1, forward strand.
ATTTTTGGGCACACAAGGCCTGAGACACAGGCTGTCACAAGGTCGTGTGGCACACATGGGCAACCCATACGGCTGTGTGTCCCAAACGTGTTAGGTGCAGGGTTCACACAAGCTGGCATATAGCCTTGTGACCCAAATCAATAAGTTACATGGGTGCGCATATGGGCGTGTGGGATAGCCATACAGCCATTTCTGAAGCCACACGGTCTGGGCTTTGTCACATGGCCTGGACACACAGTCGTGTGACCCCTATTTTGAAAATTTTCATTTTTGTCCCAAATCTTCTATTTTGTTTCGAATTGGTTCATGATTGTTCTTAAATCGTTTTTGAGGCCTTGAAGGTTTGATTTAATGTTTGTAAATATATGTATTATTCCATCCTGAATTATATATGTATTTGTTAAATTAATTTGGTAATTGGTTGCTACTTGTTATGAAATGTTCTGAATTGTACAATAAAACTCTGCAACCCTATTCTTGCGATGGAAACGAGTTATGGGTGTTACAGTAAATAAACAAAATAATCATTGTCATGGAAGAACCACTACCTTAGAAGCAAATCCACCCTAATCGGTATAATCGTGTAGTGGACAACGTCCCTTGAGATTAACACAATACTTCAATATTCGTAAACCCAAATAAAGAAGGTGGAATACAATTGTTATTACTCTTCTCGAAATTATTTGAAAAAGTAGACTGGAAACTAAAGTTGAAAACTTAGTCGAAAATTTAACTGGAAAAGTTTTCTGCACAAAAAATAGGCGAGCTAAGAGAAGCAAAGAAGAGATTGTTGTTTGCTTGTTGTTGTGAAAAATGTGAAGAATGGCATGCTATTTATATTGTTTCGTGAAGAAGCAAAATGATAAAATATTAGTGTCAATTTCCAAAAATAGTAGAATATTTTCTTCAACCAAAAATATTCTAAACAGTCAAAAAAAATTTGCAACAGAAAAAATATTCTGAAAGCAAATATATATATATATATATATATATATATGATAAAAGGAACATAAATTTTATTAAAAAAGAAACACTTGCAGTGCATGTCATAGACACATGTTGATACAAACACGAACACAAATCAAGTCAAGCAGCAACACACGTGTTAGACCTTTAGCCCTCAATTATTCAATGAGAGTAAAAAACAAGGCTATATTTAAATCCTCTTAAAAATATTTTCTCAAATAATGTAGGATTATTCACTTTGCATTACCAACATGTACTAAAACTTGTACTCCTTCAATCATCTGTATACTTAACATCGCGCCTTCGAACGTCTCAAATTTAATATGCCTGTATAATCTAATCTATTTTGCATCTTCTTTAGTTTATTTAAAGTGAGCTACTAAAATTTATGAAATCTAATCAATTGTTTCTGTTAGCAGTGATATTTTCCTTCACCAGGACACTACTTTAATGCCACAAAACAAATAAGCTTGGAGTGCATTGAATTTTCTCAGTACTAGCAAAACAATATAGGCAGTTCCGGATTGCGCTAAATTTTAAATCTATTTTTCAACTGAATCAAATATTAAATAAGGGATTTAAAATTTTATTAAAATTTGATTTAAACTCGACCAAATTTATTATTAAATTTATTTATTATTTCAAATTTCAAATTTAATTTTAAAATTTTTTTGACTTACTACTTTTATATCATTCACAGCTTCATAGATGTTATGGTAGGAATTGTTTGAAATTCTTTTTCATTCTTCCCAACCATTGTTTTTCTGAAAATCATCGTAATTGCCTACTAATAAATTTCACAAATACTAATGTATCATATTTTTTTACTAATATGTTAACATGAAATGCGACGCCTTGGCTTTAAAATTATTACATCAATAGTTAATAATTTTTTACTTCTAATTTTTTGTACAACAAATCCCTCTAATTGTTAAATGTAATATATTAATATTTTCATAATTATTTTTAAAATGACGTACCTCTTCAAACATAAATACAGATTTAACTTAATATATTTAATAACAAAATCATTTTTAAAATGTTACTTTATATCAACGTTGAAACAATATTTTTAAATTAGATAAATTATCAAAATAGTTACTTTTGTTTACATCAACTTATATTTTAGTCACTTATATTTGAAATGTTACGTTTTAGTCACTTACGTTATTACGTTATAATATTTTAGTTATTGAGCCGTTAATTATCGTTAACGGTATAACGGTAAGCTGCAGTGGCAGGTTAAATCATCATTTCAAACAAAAATTTTAGGTTAATTTCTACAATCGATTCCGTATTTTTTCGTTTTGAGCAATTTAATTTTTTCTTTCATGTTTTTTTAACATTTTTTTCTTTTTTTTTTTTCTCTTCTACTTCTCTTTCTGTTTTCCTCCCTTCTTTATTTCTTTTAACGTAGTTATTTTTTTTTATGTTTTCCATTTGTTAAAACTAGTCCCCATACTTTTATTTTTTTGAACAATTTAAATTTTTTCGAGTGAGGCAAGCTTGTGGACTAGTTTTAACAAATGAAAAATATAGAAAAATTATCTTAAAAGAAATTAAAATGGAGGAAAACAAAGGGAGAAGCAAAATAGAATGGAAAAAAAAAGAAAGTTAAAAGAATATAAAAGAAAAAATTTAAATTGCTCAAAATGAAAAAATATAGGGACCAATTGTAGAATTTAACCTAAAATTTTCGTTTGAAATGATGATTGAACATGCCATGTCAGCTTACCATTACACCGTTGATGACAATTAACAGTTCAGTGACTAAAATGTTACAACACAATAACGTAAGTGACTAAAATGTAACATTTCAAACATAAGTGAATAAATGTAACATGAGGCAAATAAAAGTAACTATTTTGATAGTTTATCCTTTTAAATTTTACTTGTCAAGGGAAGAAAAATTTTTGATTATATTTTTTGAAATATTCTACTAAAATTATTTGCATTCATTTTAATTTTTTATATTATATTTTAAAATTAAGTATAATTTTTTAAGTTGTTTATATATTTAAATATTATTTCATCAATAATTTCAATTAATATATCATTATTTAATTGTAAAAATTTTATAAAATATACGAGCATAGAAAATCAGTCATATGTGTATTTTAAAAGTATTTATATTATTGGTTAAGCCTGTAATTGAGTTGATATCACGAGTTAATCGACCTCCAAGCCGGTTAGGAAAATAACAAAAATATTTTTTCGTATTTAAAATAATTTATATGAGTACTTTAGTCTTTTACTTGAAAAAAAATAAAAATATACATATTTTGAAATTTAAACCTAGACTAATTACATAATTAAAACCTTTAATTTATCACCCAACCAAAACTCTATTTTAATTTTTTTTATCCAATTTAATTTTATCATACACTCTTTATACACTTTTTATACACTTTTTATTACCTCCATTGAGCTTTACTTGCTTGACCCTACACACCCATCTAATGAATAGTGCAATGTAAGTGACGACTACGAGAAATAACTTCACCTTCAAAATATTGACATGTTCATAATTTGAGCATTTTAAAGGTTTCCCTTTGGTATTTCCTGGCCAGTCTACTAAATATCAGTGAGTCAGTCATCAGCCACTCAAAAGATATGCCATTCTCAAGGAGGTAGGTGCTTTTGGTTTTATAATATATATACATAGAGAGAGAGAGAGAGAGAGAGAGAGAGAGAGAGAGAGAGAGAGAGAGAGAGAGAGAGAGAGAGAGAGAGAGGGGGTGTCAAAACAAATAAAGGTAAATGTAAAAATGGAGCAATCTCATCTCCTCAAATTGTTAAATCTTTTTTACAGCCCTATATATCAACCAATCTTACAGTCTCACCACTCACAAGTATCACAACAGTATTTACTACTCAAAGACCTACCTATTTGATTGTCTTCTCTCTTTCAATTAAAAACAACTCTTGCTTATTCAACATTTACTTTAGCACTAGCTGCCTCCATCAGCCCATTCCGTATCTGCTCACCGATATCCCTAACATGACCAGGTCCATGGGGTATAAAAACAGTAGTGTTCTTGGAGGAGTTTCCGAGGTCTTTGATTGTATCAAAGTACTGTGTGATCATGATAAGATCCATCACTTCCTTGGCTGAGGTGCCTTCCACCTTGTGAGAGAAATTCAAAATGTTCTCCCTCAACCCATCCGTGATTGCCTGCCGCTGCCTGGCTACACCCACCCCGCCCAAGTACTTGGCTTCCGCTTCTGCTTCTGCTCTTTTAACTTGGAGAATCTTCTCAGCTTCCCCTTTGTACACACTGGCAAGCTGAAGTCTTTGAGCTGTAAAACAAAATCATAGCCAAGTTATGCATTTCTTCAAATTTCAGACAAATGGATCTCAAGAGTCCAAGAGTATTAGACTCGAGTTTGCATGGACTTTGAGCTGTAAAACAAAATCATAGCCAAGTTATGCGTTTCTTCAAATTTCAGATAAATGGATCTAAAGAGTCCAAGAGTATTAGACTCGAGATTGAATGGTCACTGAATTTCATTGCATCGTTTAATAGCTTAATTAGTGCCAAGAAGATAGACATGATTCTTACAGAAGCTGGAGTTTAGGTAGTAATTTCACAACTTTAACAAAATTTTATATGCTTGTATCAGAAAGAGAGAGAACTAAAACAGATAGCTCAATAAAAGTGGGAACATCTTTAATTGGTACATGTCATTACCTGTATTTATCTCATTCATTGCTTTGCGTACAGAAGAATCAGGAATGATGTCAACCATCAGAATATGCTCAATGCTATATCCATATTCTCCCATAGCCTGATACATAATTTCAGATTCTATATAATATATGATATGAATAGCCTCATAAAATGTAGAGAAGAAGCACATAGATTGAGAAAAGCAAACCCAAATTTAGATGCATGCATAACCACTCTAGCGCAATTAGATAGAAAATGGTCATAATTTATCATGTATCATTAAAAAAGAATTGCTACTTTACAAGAAAATGAAAATGGCTGTTCCTCATGCATTCATATTCTGGTAAAATGCAGGCCAAACAAGAAGACCACAAAACAGTCCTAATCTCTCCTTTATTGCAAAGGAGAGCAAGTCCATTGCTTCACTTACCATCTACTATTGGGCACATCAAACTGAAAGCAACAAGTACAATACTGACAGTAAAAGTAACATGAAGGCCCCTATACTAGGGGTCAAATTGCATTTTGCCCCCTCTACTAAAAAAATAGGCAAATTAGTCTCTATACGTTAAATCAAAAAGGCAAATTGATCCTTTTTGTTAAAAATTTCATTCATTTGTACTAGTAAAAATTGGCATAGCTAATGGAATAACAAGAAAGTGACACATGATGTGCCATGTGTATCTGATACTGATGTACAAGGACCAGTTTTGAACCGTAGAACTGGATGAAATTTTTTACTGAAAGATCAGTTTGCTTTTTTATCCAATATATGTGGACTAATTTGCTCAAAATGCATGACTCTTAGTACAAGGACATCTATCATACTTTTTTCGAGACTAAGACTCTTAGTACAAGGACATCTATCGTACTTTTTTCGAGACTAACATATCAAAGTCTTCTTTGGTTTACCAGCTCATCAGTTTCTACAACCAAAATTTATCTCTTTTATACATATACATGCCTATATAATCATTGGTCTTCTTCGGTCTACCCGTTAAACAGTTTTTACAACCAAATATATATGTATGTGAGTGTATATATACATGTATGCCTTATGCACTTAATTTAAGCACTCTTGAGCAATTTGGTACATAAGGATAAATGGTATAGCAAATGAATGAACTATACTACCTTCTCAATTTCCTCAAGCACGGCTTTAGCAACCTCACCCTTTTGTTCAAAGAGTTCATCCAAATCCATCCTTGGAACTAGAGCTCGAACCACTACCACCAACAAGGGAAAAAAAATGAGACGAAATGGGATGCATAAATGGTTTTAGTTTACCAAAAAAGGAGCATAATATTATGGCTGATACGCATAAAGAAAGCCAAAGAAAATAACCATCAAACACAAAAGCCTGGATCTGTTCTTTGGGATTTTGCAGCTCATAGAATGCATCATCAGCATGTCGTTTCATCACTCGGTATTGAATGGAGCAAACCAATTGAACAAAAACATTGTCCTACAAAATGTAACATTCTCATATTCATACTCATTGATCGTCAGCTAGTAGAGCAACAATATCAATGTAAATCTTGTTCAATATTGGGCGATTTCCCAGCAAAACAAGCACACACACAAAAAAAAGAAAAGAAATAATAAAATTCATATGATGAATTGATTAGAAATAGAGAAGCTAGGCATATTGATGGAAGGGGTTAATACGGGAATTGACCTTGGTTTTGGTCTCGATGCGGACATCGAGAGAAGAGATTCGGGTAGAAAGGACGCCGGCGAGCCATTGACCAGCGCAGGGGTTAAATAAGTGAAGGCCAGGCTCCGCCAACTTCTCGAAACGACCCCACCTCTCCACCACGCCGATACTGGCCTGATCGACGCACGCAAAGAATATGCAAGACGTATTCCCCATTTTTTTTCTCGATCGATAATAAACAAAACGGATGAAACAAAAAAGAAAGAACTAAAATCAAATGAAAGGCGGCGGAATTCTTTGGTTCTTGATTACGAGTTAATACGGTGATAAGTAGGAGATTCGGTGTGGACGGACTACGATAAGGATTTGGATTCTCGACTTCTCGTGTCGCCTCCTTCGTGGTGATTTTTTTATTTTGAGAAAAAAGTTGGTTTTAATTGGATTTGGATAGTAGTCAGGGTTGCTTCTTGACGTAGGGGATTATTACCTTACGCTTGACCCATTGCATTTTGGAGTACAGAAAAAACAAAATAGAAATCAAGTATATTTACTAAAACGCTCCATAATATGGAATGGTTATTATCTTCTGTTTTCGTACACTGAACTCTGATCAAACAAGTAAATTTCACATGACTTTACCCAAAGTATCCTAGCAAACACAAAGAGCCATCAAAAAGCTAGGGAGATGAAATAAAATTAAGGGTTTACAAAGTTACATCACTTGTGCCAATGAAAGCACAAAATATCCAAAAACTTAAAAAGCTTGACATGAAAATCCAGTTGAAACTGAGTCTACACGCCCAGATCTTGAACCACTGCTTCCATGGATGGTCTTTCTACTGGACACTCGTGAGTGCAATGCCAAGCAATTCTTGCAAGTTTAGCTGCTTCATATTCCAAGTACCTACCATGGAGGTTTGGGTCTATAAAATCTTGGATTCTACAACATTCACCTCCAACTGGTACCAAGCTAGTCACATTTCGTTTCCCACAAAGGACTTGAAAAACCACGACCCCAAATGCATAAACATCACTCTTCTCGGTAAACCAGCCTGTACTAGTGTATTCAGGTGCTAAGTAACCCATAGCAGCACTGCCCTTGAGTGCTGCAAACACGATATCATTGGTAAGGAGGTTGTGCAAGCCCGAATCCGAGAGCAAAGGATTGAACTGATCATCGATGAGCACTTTTTGAGCTGAAATGTTTTGGTGAACGAGGGCAGGTTTGTTTACTTCGTTACCATGCAAATATGCTATACCTTTGGCTATGCCTTTAACAATGGAAACTCTTGTGGACCATTCCAAGACCTGTCCATTACCATCCTTGACATCAAGATAGCTTAGTAAATTCCCATTAGGGACAAAATCATATATGAGAAAGCACTCTCCCCGGGCCTTTGAACAACAGAACCCTCTCAATCCCACTAAATTTTCATGCTTCAATGAAGCCAAAACATTCAGTCCCTTCAAGAACTCAGCGTCATCTGATTTGCAACTAGTTTTGCCGATGCTTTTAATCGCAATAGCTGATCCATCCCTTAGAAACCCTCTATAAGTTGCGGAAAAGTTACTCTTCCCCAATAAATTTAACTCCGAAAAGTACTGAGTAGCTGTCTCCACCTCTTCTAAGTTGAACCTAAAGCTCTCGGCAAAGCCATTGTAGTTCCTGCCATCAGCCAAAGGATCCCAACCATTAGCATACTCAAGGCTAATGAGTGGAGATCCATTCTTCCTACTAAACCCTTTGGTTTGATCGGTGCTAAGGCGGTTTTCGGGAACTTCAGATAAGCTACTAAGCTTCTGTTTCTGGCGACGATATTGCATGAATGTGACGAGTCCTATAACTGATAATGCAACTATGACAACAATCAGGGCAACAAGAATGGGACCCCTTTGAGACTTTGATGGCTTCGAGCAGGGTTTTTGCTCACAAGGTAACTGAAGATTCGCTGTCTCCGGTATTTCTCTAGTAACACCAGCTGCCCCTGACCCATACACCTCAGGTTTGCTTGGATTAATATGATTAGAATCATTACAAACTTTCAATGATGCAAAACCAGACCCACAAAGACCCGGATTATTTTGAAACAAGAATCCATCATTCAGTCTCTTAAGAGCTACATCAAACCAAGAAGGGAAAAAAATCAAATGAAGTTCATTATTATTTTTCCATAAAGCCAAGCAGAATATATATATATATATATATATATATATATATATATAAAAGATGTACCAAGAGGGACATTGCCAGAAAGTGAATTGTTCCGAATGTCTAGAACTTGAAGCAAAGGAGCATCAGCTAGTTTCATAGGGATTGAACCAAAGAAACTATTGAAACTCAAATCAAGCCTTATTAATGTACCCAAATCCCCTAAACTTGCAGGGATTGCACCAGTAAGTTGATTGGACTGCAAGGCAAGTACATTAAGCTTCTTTAAAGAAGATCCCACTTGTGTTGGTATGCTTCCTGTGAGCTGGTTATAACAGAGCTGCAACACTACACAGTACATTTGCAAAAGAAGGAAAAGGGAAAAATAAAATAAAAAACCCAGTTCAGTGATTTTTGCTTTAAAACATAAAGACCCAAAATGGAAATTTTTCTCATAATCCAAACACAGCAAGATTTGGAAAAAAAACCAATGGTAAATAGAAGAGAAAATTCAAATACAAGACCACTAACCCTTCAAGCTACCCAGTTCACCAATCTGAGGAGGAATCCGACCAGAGAGATTATTCATGTTGAGATATAAATCAGTGAGTAGAGTCAAGTTTGCTATTTCTTTAGGTATCTCCCCATACAAAGAGTTGTAATGCAAGTAAAGCCCTGTCAAGTGTTTAAGCTCAGCAATAGCCGGTGAGAGTTTGCCAGACAATCCTTTCCCTTGCAAAGAAATGTTGGCTATTTGGCCTTTCTCGTTACAGCATAAGCCTTCAAATGAACCATCACAAGGGTCACCATTAAAGGTCCATGAAGAGAGATACTTGTTCTCTGGGTCTAAACCAGCTTTGATTTCCATAAGTGCTTTGAGTTCAGTATTTGCACTGAAACAACACTGGGTTGTAAAGAGAATGAGGAAAAAGATGAGAGGTAGTCTGAAATCCATTGCTTTTGGTCTAAAAAAAAAAAAGGAAGAATGCTTCTGAATCTTCTTTTTTTTTTTTTTTTTCTCAGTTCTCAAGTGAAGGAAGAGACAAAGATGCAGAGATGTGTCCATATATGCTTTGATTGCTTTCCTAAAGATTTGACAATTTAAAAACGCTTTGTACGATCTCAAAATAATTAAAATAATAAATAAATAAAGTAAAATGGTTTTAAATATTAAATAATAATATAAATACAGAAACTTTAATATGAATTAAAAAGAATATGAGCCATTGGATTTAATGAAGAGGAGGAAGAGACTTTGGTTGATCCTCAGACATTCTCCTAGTAAAGATATTTTCCCAAAAGGGGAAGCACCAATCTTTTGCTCTATAACAATGCTAATAATATTGTATCTTTATCAATAACATTTTCACAACCAGGTACTACTAAAATTATTAATTTTCAGTTCAATTGTTATTTTACTAAATAGTTATTAGAAAATTATAATAAATAAATATCTATAAGATATAAGTAAAAATTTGAATTTACAAAAAATTAGTCAAGTCTACTATTTTGATAAAAGACTTTGAATCTACCTACTGACTTATTTATTAAACGATTTTTTAAAAAAATTATCAACTTTATCCTTTATTAATTAATTATTATTCTATTTATTTTTATCTTAAATATTTATATAAAAAATTTAATTAAAAATATAAAGATCTAATTAATTATAAAAAATATTTTAATTATTACAAAATTAAGTTATAAATTTTATTATATTATAATATATTGATATGCTAAACATAATGTTTTTGTCAATTAATAATTATAAAACATGATGAAATTAATAGCTAAGATATGTTTAAACATATACGGGAATAAATCTATACAACCACATATGGTGAAACATAACCTATAATAAATATTAGATCAAGAAGTTTACACAAATTGAGATTTGAATTTGAGATATTAAAATTTTTATGGTATTAACCTTGCAATAAACTAAGACCTCATTAGCTATAAGTTTATTTTTAAACTATCGATAATTTTTTTATCTTTTCTTTTATTATTTATTTATTATTTCAATAAATTTTATGTAAATACATGTTAAATTTTTAAAATTTAATTTAATTATAATATAAAATTTTAGATGATTTTTTTCTTTTGATTTTTAAGTTTTAAGTTTTAATTAGTTTCTTTTTAATCCAAACCTTCTAAATTATATAACTAATTAATTTTATAAAAAAATAATTTAATAAATTCATCTTTAGGTTAATATATAATTGGATTAAGTATAAATTTTAAATATTTGATTTCAATCGAATTCAAATATTGTTTTACGAAAGAAGTTAGATATATTTAAACTTATCACTTGAATACGTAATTAAATTTTATTATTTTGTAATTAGAAAGAGAAATAAATAAATTAAATAGATAATAGATAATAATTTAAAATTTGCTTAGTAAATAAATATCTTGGGAGATTTATAAGATATTTTCCAAACATACAAGGAAAGTGGGTATTCTTGCAACTAGACCTATTCATGGATTGAGTCATCCGACTCAACTCGAAGGCCCGCCTTGAATGTGGGAGGGTTTAGGCAAAAATATAAGTTTAAAAATAAGTTTGGACAAAAAATAAGACCCATTTAAAAAAGGAGTCGAACCTTAAGTAAGACATTTTTACCCGGTCCGGCCCAAATTCACTAAAGGACAAAAAATTTATTATTTATTATTTTTATTTTTATTTTTTAATGCTATTTTCTTGTTGTTTTCTTCCTATTTTTCTACCATTTTATTATTATGTTGCTACTATTTTGTTGTTATTGTTTAGATATTGTATAAAACTAGTTTTATTGTTAATTTTGTTATTATTTTAAAGGCATTTGTTAATTTTTTATTATTTTAGAGGCATTTACTTGTTAAGTTACATCTATCTTAGTGTTATTTAAGTATACATATTTTTTTAAATTTATTTTTAATTTATTGGAAAATATTTATTTTGATCTTTTTAGTATTTTTGATGTATTATATATATTTAAAAATTATATAAAAATTAATACGGGCGGGCCGGGTCTGAGTTTTAGTATTTTTATCTGGGTTGGGCTTAGAAAAAAATTTTAGGCCCCTTTTTCGAGTTGGGCCCAGACCTAGCAAACAGGCCTAAATTTTTAGTTGAGCTTGACCCGAACCCAACCGACCCGATCCAAGAACACCTCAACTTGAAACCATAGACAATAAGTGTATTTTACACTAAACTTGAGGGGTAAGTGTCTATTACTGAATAAATTATTTAATTTTTATTTGGAATTAAAAATTTTAAAGATTATAAATGTCTTGAAGCTATAAATTAATAACTCAAATATTATAGAAGTTTTTCAACTATTTTATTTTCTTAAAAATATTTTCTAGCTCATACCTCCTCCCCAACCCTTAAATAAGAGGATAAACATGTTTTAACGCGTTTGAACTCCCCAACCCTTAAATAGGAGGATAAACATGTTTCAACGCGTTTGAACTCATGTCGTCCTATACTGACAACAATTTTATTTTAATATAAATTAAAGTATTTTTTTGTATTGGGTGATTGTTAGTATTTGAAAAACCATGTTAGTTTGCTATGAATATCACTTGACGATTTGATAGCGAGTTCAAACACAAAATTGAACAAACAATCAAACAAAAATAAAAATAGCAAAAGTAAAGAGAGATGTGCACACAGTCGTTTGTTTACTCAATTCAGAAACAATCCTACTCTGCGGAGCCTTACTCAGTGAATGGTATCTTATTTCTCAATTGATCCAACCATCTATTGGTGTCAGTCCAACTACCCTTCAATAAAATGTATATGAAGCCCCAATAGCTACTCTCAACTAGTTACAGCCACTCACCCAAACCTCACTTAAGCTTAATTCACTTACAATTAATGACTAAGATTGAGTGCGAAAACAAAGAGAACAATTAACCAAAATAGATGTTTGTCTGGTTTTCTATCCGAATAGATGGCTGAACAAACATAGTGAAGGCCGCATAATATTTAATTCCTTATCCGAGTTTAAGTACTCACTCTCATCTTCTTTATCACTCAAATGTAACCACCAGAGACTTTTGTTTCTTTTTGGTGTTAGCACATCCGGATTGAATGTGACCATATCCTTGCATTGGAAACATTGAATCTCCTTTTTGTTTAACACATTGTCTTCTTTTTGTTGAAAATTTCTAGTTGAGCTGCTGGCACCGTTTTCTCCTGGTAATTTCTTTTTTGAAAAACTCTTTAAAGCTTTATTAAAGTTCTTGGATAGTAGAGCAATTTGTTCTCTAATATAATTGATAGCTTCTTATGTTTGCTTCTCTATTTGAACACGAAAAATGAAAGCAACATTCTTTTACACCTTTTACCCTGTCACGCTTCTCTTCATCAAGATTCAATTCAAAAGTCCTGAGTGAACCAATCAACTCATCCAACCTGAGGGTGGTGAAATCATTGGCTTCTTCAATTACAGTGACTTTAATAACAAATCGTTCTGAAAGAGAATGGAGAACTGTCCTGACAAGTTTCACTTCAGAAAAATGTTCACCAAGACAAAAAACTTCATCATATATGTCACACAGCCTTATATAAAAATCAGAAATAGTTTCATCTTCATCCATTTTCAAACTCACAAACTCGATGGTCAAAATTTGGAGTTTTGGCATCCTGAGAAAAACATTCCCTTCATGTTGATTTTGTAAGATGCCTCCTTAGCAATTTTACATGTTGAGATAATCTTGAATTGTTCCATGTCAACTCCATTAAAAATTGCATAGAGAGCTTTTGAGCTTACTTGAGCTACCTTCTTTTTTTCAAGAATATATTGACTCTTTTGTTTTAGCTTGGTTACTCCATCAGTTCCTATTACCTGGGGCTTTCTCTATCCTTCCTTGACTGCTTCTTAAGCTGATTCATCAACTGACATAATGAAAGCTTTCACCCGGGCTTTCCAATAACCATAGTTTGAGGAGCCAACTAAAAGAGGTGTTCGAGTGATAGAGCTTCCTTCTCTTATAGTTTCCATGATAGCAAAAAGTGTTTAGGATCGTTTCCAAACAACTTTTTAAGCCTGTTTGATACCACTTGAAAAACCACGTTAGTTTGTTGCAAATATCACTTGATTGTTCGATAGCAAGTTTAGGCACAAAAATTGAACAAATAATAAAAAAAAAGCAAAAAAGGCAAAAATAGAGAGAGATTTGCACACAGTCACTTGTTTACGTAGTTTAGAAATAATCCTACTCTACCAAGCCTTGCTCAGTGGATGGTCTCTTATTCCTCAATTGATCCAACCACCTATTGGTGTAACCCTAAATTATCCTTCTATAAGATGTATTTGCGGCCTTAATAGCTAGTCCTAACTAGTTACAACTACTTACCCAAACCTTCCCTACAAAGGTTTAATTCACTCACAATTAATGCCTAAGATTGAGTGTGAAAACAAAAAGAACATTTAGCGAAAATAGCAATTTGCAACTCTCTACCCAATAAAAAAAACAAGTACCTTGAATGTACAAAATGCTGCCTATTTATAGGCATCCTAGAAAGTAATGATACATGCCTCTAGATAAACTTAACTGTGTACTTCATAATCAATCAATAGAATCCTAAGTCAATAAAAAAAAAAAACATTCCTTGAAAATAGTCATTGATTGATGATGTCTTCAAGAGATAAAAGTTCTCTCTTTAATCCAAGTAGAATTCTATTTCAAACTCTTTACACACTGCTCTTCTTGATAATTTCGTTTTTAAGATCAAGAATGGTGTATTTCATGTGGACCGTTTGTTTTAAAAGCAAGGCCTATGTCAAAAAGGCCAACATATAAAAATACCTAGGTTGTCTTATATTGTGACTGATTAAGTCTATGACTGATCAGGTTACTAGACAAACATTGTTGGAAAATCGTGGTCCTAATAGTATTCAATTCAACTAAGTTAAAACAAGTTAAAAAAATTTATATTATTCAAGTTGACGAGACTTATTCATTAATCAAAAAAATAAATTTGAAATTTACGAAATTAACAAGAAAACACTTTCGTTTAACATATAAATAAAAATTAAGGTTAGACCGATTAGATGATAAATCTAATGTTTCAAAGTCAACAACCTCTAAACTTAGCTATAAGAATATTATGTTGTATGCATGAGAGCTTAGATTCGAACTCGAACAACTTCATCTCAATTATAAAAAAAAAAATTAAAATTAGTATTTACGAATCTTTTAGGTTATAAAAATATTAGCACATCGAACCACAAATATCATATGATTTTTCTAAAACAATTCAAATTATTCAAATTCTACAATTTAAATTGAATTAAATTATATAACTCGAATTGAATAAAATTCTTGAATAATTCAAATTATTTAATTTACAATTTTCCTCAAGTGGTCCAAACTACTACTTTTGCATTCATCAAATTTGCTAACAACACTGGGAAATTTTACTGCTGAACCTTTTAGCATAATATAGTTAAAAACCCTGTCATCGGGTACTCCAAAAATGGAACATAAACTCATTTGTTTTACTCAACATGATGTTCTATTTTTGGAATGAGATCTGTGATTAAATAAATAACATCATTAGTTTTTGATTCCATTAGTTTCATCAGTATATAACAAATAAATTAATTGATTAAACCCATTTTTTACCGACAATTTAAACAAAAAAAAAACAATAAATTAATTGATTTGTATCGACACAAAAATCAATCTATTTTTATCTCTTGGTACTCCAATTAATCATTTTTAATAAATGCATTTCAATTAATTTTTAGTAATTAATCTACTCTGATTTAGGATGACTACAGTTATAACATAATTTTCTACCATCCTTATTAAAAATAAAAGAAACACATATCTATAAAAATTTCGGATAAGTGAAAAAAATCACAACATGAATATTTCAAAATATATAATGCAAATTATTTAAATATAAAAATTTAAATATGATTACTTTTAAAAAATATATTAAATACGGTTATACAACAAATTACAAAAAGAAAAAGAACACCATGGATATGCAAGACATCGGAACCACGTTACGCCTACGACTTCACACGAGCTTCAATTGTGTTGTTTAGACGTAAACAAAATTTGGTTTAATTTAAAAAAAATTGAAAATAATTTTAAGTTTTGAGTTAATTAAATTGAGTTATTTGAGTCAACTCGAATAATTCAATTCGAGTTTTGAGTTCAAGTCGAGTTGAATTTCACAATTCGAATAATTTTAATAATTCGAATAATTCGGATAATTTAAATAACAAATTAGTGTAAATACTTTTTTAGTTTCTGTCAACTTTGGAAAGAAATGAATTGGTCTTTCTCGTCCAAAACTACAAAAAAAAATTTAAAATAATTTTTAAAATTTAAAATATTTATAAAAATCTCAAAATTTATA
Source organism: Gossypium longicalyx (assembly GCA_025698465.1). NCBI lineage: Eukaryota > Viridiplantae > Streptophyta > Magnoliopsida > Malvales > Malvaceae > Gossypium > Gossypium longicalyx. Next base: position 61,799,427 of record CM047003.1, read on the forward strand.
TTTTTAAATATATATATATATATAAATATAAAATAATTCTAAAAATATATAAAAAATAGAATTTTAAAAAATTTCTAAAATAATAATTTTGGGACCTAATTAATTTTCAAATTTATCACACTCAAGTATCTTATTTTTTCTTATTATTTTACTTTGAATTTTTTCAAATATATATAGTTTCAAATTTATATGCTTTAACATAGAACTAGTTATAATATAACAATATTTTTATTTGACATATTTAATTTTTTAATTTAACTCAATCAATTTTACTCAATTCGATTCGAAAATTTTTTAAATTAAATTAAAATTATAAAATAATACTTGCGAATCCAACTAACTCCAAATCTTTTTACTCAGTTCAATTCAGTTGGTCCCCTAATTGTGTGATATAATTATATGCTTTGACGGGATTGGAGTTGGGAGAATAGAGAGTCAGATTCTTCCTTCCGTCCCTATTACAATTCTAGACTTCGAATCCGTATACTCTTTATTTTTTTTAAAAAATAATTTTTTTATATTCTCAAAATTTAAAATTTAATTATCAATATAGTTAAAATCCTTTTACTAAAATATCCGCTAACATAAAAGTTTAACCTTAATAATTCAACTTATATTTTAAATGAAAAATACAAATAATTTAAAAATATTTTAACCTGGTTGAATTTAAGATGTGAAGATGCATGTGAGTGAACAGCAGGTGATGATAACAAAACATTACAGGCGAAAGGAATATTAATATAATATTATTACTTGCTGATTAAGAGTATGTGATACACAATGGAGATGAAAAATACTTATACTTACAAATATTTTATATATAAAAATAATAATGATATTTAAAATAATTATTTGATTTTATAATATTAAAAATTATCATACTCTGTGGAAAATATAAATATTATATATAAAGAAAATTATATCAAAAAATTAGTTTTTAAAAAGTAAATATATTTAAGATAATGATAAATATATTATTAATTTATTTATATAAATAAATGAGCTATTAATTAAAAATATTTTAATATGATGATATATATAAAATATATTTTTTAATTATATAATTATTATTTTATTTATATAAATAAAAGAGTTAATTAATTAAAAAAACTTCAAATAACATAAAATAAAAAATAAAAATATAGTTAAAAGATAAATCAAATCTAAAACTATTATTATTTAACCATTTAATCAGAAAAATTGATATATAAAGAAAAAAATGGGTCCAGTTAAATTAAGCCTAAATTTTAATATAAATTTAAGAAATTAAATCTTCAATGGATAACTTTTCATTAAAAGTTTTAAAAAGTAAATCTGAAAGCGGATTCAGTTTTCGTTTATCATCATTTTTGTCTATTCATTCCATTTCTAGCTACATCAAAAAGATTTTCCAACTTGTAATTCATTTTTTCATTATTTATTAAATCCTTTTATAACTGTAAGTCATAATTATTTTGTTGAGGAGATATTTAAATTATTAGGTTTATTTAAGTTAGATACTTAAAATTATTTTTAACTATTCCAATATCTAAATTTTAATTCCGTTACTAAATTTGATACCTAATACTAGTACTGTTAAAAAAAACCATGTTAGCCCATTAAAATTTGCCATGTTATTATCTTATTAAAATATAATTAAACAAAATAAATTAAGAGAAGAGAGGGACAATGGATTTTTTTACCTAAATATATTAAAAAAATAAATTAATTACTTAAATAGGTTGTCAGCTAAATTATTTACGAAAATTGTATATTTTTTTAGTCGCACCTATTTGACAGGCGCAACTCTTTTTTTTAATTAATTTTTTTTGTTTTTTTTTTTAAAAAATAAGGTAAAAAATACCCAAAATAGGTTGCGCTTGATTAGGTAGGCGCAACTCTCAGCTCCCCCCTACGCATCGCGTGCTTGCCTCTGCCGCTGCCCGTCCTGGCCCCTGTCAGTTGCCCCCTGGTCTGTTGCACAAGTATAGTCAAGGGAAAAAATGGTATATAGGGGACTTTATAAGCATGATCCCCCAGCTTGGAGTTTGAAGCAACCACCGAAAGAGAGAAAGAAAGAAGAGAAAGGAGAAGAGAAAAAGAAGAAGAAGAAGAAGAAGAAGAAAGAAAGAACGAAAGAAAAAAGGTAATGTATTGTTTTAGTAAATAATTTTGTTTATAATTTAAAGAGTTTAATTAAGATGTTGTGAAATTTTTTTGTTATTATTTTAAAATTAATAATATAATATAATATTATTTGAATTTAATTTAGAATTATGTTATAAATTTTTGTGTTTGTAATTATTTTAAAATTAATTTATTAGTAATTTAGGATTATGTTATAAATTGTTGTGTTTAGTTTAGTATTTGGTGAGTTTTTAGTAATGTAAACTTATTTTGTTAAATATTTTGTTAGTAATTTATTATAAATTGTTGTGTTTTATGAGTTTTTAGTAATGTAATTTTTTTTAAAAAATAATTGTATAGCTATTTTGTTATTAGTTTATGATTAGGTTATAAATTGTTAGTGTTTTATGTTTTGTTATAGTTATTTATTTTGTTAATAATTTATGGGATAAAGTTACAAATTGTTAGTATTTAGTGGCTTAGGGTATTATGATTTTTTAGTAATGTAATTTTAAAAAAAATAATTTTATAGTTATTTTGTTAGTAATTTATGATTAAGTTATATAAATTGTTAGTGTTTAGTTATGTGTTTTGTGATTTTTTAGTAATGTATTTTAAAAAAAAATTAATTTTATAGTTATTTTGTTAGTAATTTATGATTAGATTATATAAATTGTTAGTGTTTAGTTTAGTGTTTTGTGATTTTTTAATGTAATTTTTATATAATGTAATTTTATATTATTATTTATTCATTTGACAATTTTTACTGATTTATTAAAATGTTTATTAAATTTGTTGCTATATAATTTTATAGGTTGTTTGAAAGAAACTAATCAGGTATGTTTCTATTTCTATTTTTTTTTAAATTTGTATGTTTTTCATGTTTAGATAGTTTATATTTATTTTAATTATATTATTGTTGTAATCTAACATAAATTTTTTATTGTAGGTAAATTATGGGAAATTATAATATTTTTACCGTATTTTGTTTCTAAAATTTGAAATAATTTGTTGTGTTTTTTGAAACAAATTAAATGAATTCATTTTTTAATTGCAGATTTACAACAAATAGGTTCTTTGATTAATAATAATAATCACATATCAAGTACTATTAATGAGATGGTAATGAAATTTTTATTTGATACTCATGTTATTTGTTGAATTAATTTATATTGTATTAACTATTTTGCTAATTTAATAATGTCAGGGCCCGTACCGCATATTGAGGGGTCGTGTTAATAGTGTAGGGTTTCTACCAAATGAACGCAATACCATACTTGGAGTTAGTCGGGTTCGAATCAGCGGCACTGATCCAGACTTTTGATCTGCGATACGACTTGATTTCTACTTTAGTCGAGCGATGGCGTCCAGAGACCCACACATTTCATTTGTCGTGCGGGGAGTGCACCACCACTCTAGAGGATGTTTCACTACAGCTAAGGCTCACCATCGACGGGAATGCGGTCACGGGCATAAGTTCGATCTCTAGGCTAGCTGCCATTTGCTATGAATTACTTGGACGCTCGCCAAGTGAGGGGAAATTTGCCAGTTTGAGGTTTTCATGGCTAAAGGCCAATTTTGAGTATTTACTGAGTACTGCCAATGAATAAGAGGTGATGCAGGCCGTTCGAGCTTACATTATGCACCTTATAAGGGCTGTACTCGTGCCAGATACAAGCGGCAATACAATCCACTTGATGTACTTACCACTATTATCCAATTTGCATAACACTCGTTTATATAGTTGAGGGTCCGTAGTGTTAGCCATGTTGTATCGCAAACTTTGTTAGACGACAGATCCTTCTGCAATGGACGTAAGTGGATGCCTCATACTGCTGCAATCATGGGCACTTTACTGGATGCCATTCTTGGCATCCATTAGTCACCAATCATATATATTTCCACTCACTAATAGGTGATGAATTTTTACTCGTTATAACAATTAGTTAACATTTTTTCGGATTATATTGTTCTAACAATTTGTTTTCGTAGATGGAGTACTAATCCAGGTATCAGGAGGTTATACACAGTTCCGATATACCGTCTGATGATCGAGAATCATGCTGGAGAGGGGGTAAGTTTTTCCAATATAAACTTAATTTTATTATTTTATCTCACTTGACCCGCGTTAATATAGCAATGTTATTAACTGTGCAGTTCATTTGGATGTCTTATTCTGTTCCAGAAATTATGGCGGTTATTCCCTCATTTGCCCACATCCACTCAAACCTATGGTGCATTAGCACACCCGTTATCAATTTTTAGATAGTGGAGTGGTATCATAGCGATCGAGTACTCCGGCAGTTTAGTTGTATACAGTATATCCCGACACTACTAGTACGATTGGGCGAGACCCATGGGATTAACTGGAGGGAAAGTATGAAAATGATTGAGGAGAAGTGCATGAAGAATATATTACAATGTGGAACAACCGATTAGGGAGGGTACCTCAGATGGATCATGTTTCGGATCTGCAGCCCTCGTTAGAGTACATACAGTGGTACTGTGAGATAGGGAAACCATTTTTATTTGGTGGGCGGTGATGGTAGTCCCTCCGCATACGACACGAATTGGGCAACCCCTTTCAGATTCGCATCATAAACCAGAGCTAGAGCCGGAACTACACTCTGGGATAGTTCTTATCATCTAAATTTGGGGGGTGATAACTATTTCCCGAGCTCGTCAAGCCACGGATATCATCTAGAGTTTTATATCTTCAGCCCACTACCACTTCAGTACTCCAGTCATCCTGGCTCGTATCAACCTTAGTACTCAACTCTTTCCAGCCCGTATGCACTGTCGTACTCTACTCCTCTCGGTCTATATCCACCGCTGTACTCCACTACTCCCGGTCCATATTATTCTAAAACATTAAAAATTATATTGAAAAGATAAGGTAATCCTTTACCCATCCTCACAACTTGTCACTTTCAGTCTGTATTCTTATAATCTCGATGGAAGTTAACCGTGATGTGCCAGATATAGTAAACGGATCTCTATGGCACACCGAAAGCCTAATGGCTACAATTAATCCTTTCCCTCTATCGGAGATGATGCAAATATTATTGTTGCTAATAACATACCTCCACAAGTTAGTAAGGAAGAATTCTCATGATTCCATATTCTCCTTATCTATGATGGCAAATGCTATCGGGAGCACGTTCCTGTTGCCGTCTTGAGCAACCGCAAGGAGGAGGATCTATGTATATTTTCCATATAGCCAGGTCCCATCTACTTGCACAAACGGGTTGCAGTAGGGAAATGTGAGCACATATAGATCAAACGTCTAGAACATTTGATGGAAAATTCTTTTTCCCGATTGTAGTCGGTCATCCGGCCCGTAATAAGGTCGTGTTTGCAACTCAATGATAGTCCCCGGCACGTACTCACTCATAGCGGCTATCCATCCCTATAACTCATTGTGTGATGCATCAAAATCTCCGTACAATTGCTCCATTGCCATTTGTTTAGCTATCCATGCCTTCTAGTATGATACTCAATATTAGAAGCGTGCCTGCATTTCGACAATCAGTACCAAAACTTTAATGGTCGGCATGTATTTCACCATTAGCATGATGCACGTACAAATAATTTTAGAATCAAGTTTTCGATGATCTTCTGTCATACATGTTGAAATGCTTGTGTGAGGCCCAATAAACTTTTGTATCTCTCACATCTACGACTACTGGATAAATGCATTTCGTATCTGCCAATTGCAGCCTTCTGCCGACCTCCAACACTATCTAATATATAATGTCAGTTTAGACACGATGACTTTGGAGTCTACTGATATATTCATGCTATACCGCTTAATGACAAATACGCACTCTTCCTTACTTTCGAATCTCTAGCCCATGAACAACTCCTCAAGATCAGAATATACGACCATCCTATGAGTAGGTAGTATTTCAGGGTACTCCAAGAACTTGGTTGTGTGCGTGCATCGGGTCTATCTGAGACATGTGTGCCTCAGGATTATTGTGTATCATAATACGATGAATCTGGTTCTAGACTAAAGACGGGTTAACATTTTCATCCTCATTCACGCCTTTATCGTCAATATCATCTGGGACCTTATCCACGTCGGGATCACTATCACTATCGACTTCGTGATCAGAAGGATCACTACTATGGTATACATCATCACCAACCACATCAGTCTCAGGTGCAACATTAAGATCAATGTAAATCTCGTGTATAGTTGATTGACGATCAACGTACGATATCGAAACCACCATACACGGGTCTTGAGCTCTATCTTCTTCACCTAATGGAGTGGGATCTTCAGTTGCCTCCACACCAGTTAACTCAACAAATAACTAAATCGGTGCATTTTGGTTTCTTAGAGTCCTACAATAAAGAATGACCATTGTTTCCACGTCTTCATCGTCTACAAGTTCCATTTCGGTGAATTTTATGGGATCCGTCGAAATTGGAAACTTGTAGAAAAGTTTCGAGATCCTTCTCCCACAACGTCTATAAATTTTTTCACTAATTTTTTCTTTCATATCATCAAACGAGATATTTCTATTAAATCTTATTACTACTTGTTTGCGACATTCAAATATACATCTCACGGTTATTGTCAAAATTTCTCCATCGAAATAAACGCATACGAAAAACTGATTCTCCATCTTCAATACTAGGTTTGTTTAAAAAATTTCAAAATTCTTAAAACAGTTTCAAATAGCAAAAAAGTTATATAAAATTTTTAATGCAAAATTTTTCATTCAGAAGCTAACAAAATTAATAACCTAACAAAATAACTTTCAAATAATATAATTACTAACAAAACTCTACATTCTATTTAAAAAGAAATAAACTAAAATACCTTATCCTTCTTCTTGTTTTCCTTTCTTTCTTTCTTCTCTCCTTATCTTCATACTTCCGTTCTGCTAAATTTTGTGTCTGTTGCTCTGCTAAATTTTGTGTCTATTGCTCATTTGATTTTCGAGGGTATATATAGGGAAAAATTAAGCACTAGACGCTCCTATGGGCCCCACCAGTTGCGCCTATCAGATAGGGTAAACTAGTCGCGCCTGTCAGATAGACGCAGCCTATATACCATTTTCGTATCTATACATGGGTCATATACTGATCCGAGAAGAAATTTAATAATATTTTATTAAACGAAAAAAGTATTTTAATATAAAAAAAAGGAGTTGCGCATGTCAGATAGGCACGACTAAAAAAAACATATCATTTTGGTATATAATCCAACTGACAACCTACTTAGGTATTTAAATTTTTTTAAATATATTTAGGTAAAAAACCCGAGGGACAAGGCTAGTGGAGGCGGTGGAAGGACGGGGTGGGGAGGTTATTTTTAAAAAAAATTATTTAATTATATTTTAATGAAATAATGACATGATGATATTTGATTAGTTAATATGTTATTTTTAACTATACTAATGCCAGATATTAATTTCAATAACGAAATTAAAATTTAAATACTCAAATCGACCAAAAAATAATTTAAATATTGAAGTCAAACAGATCGAATAATTTAGATAACTTTCAATTAAACCCCCTTAAATTATTAAAAAAATCATTTTAACCTCATTTTTATTCGCTTTTTTTTCTAACTTTTGTTTTTATTAAATTGCAAAAATTAATGGTCCATTTGCTTTACTATATGGATGACAGATGTTGTCATACTACTGCGATATTAATAATTAATTATTTTTTTAGAAATATATAAAATTTAAAAAATTATACTGAAATTATTAAGATTTGAATTATTTTTTTTCATTAATTATTTTCTTAACAGTCTATTCCATTTGATTATTGCAAAATTTTTCCCTTCAGCTTCTAGCCTGTACCCCAGCACCCTTATCACCATCTATAATCGCCATACATCGATAGCCCAAAATTTGACCATTACTTCACTCCTTTCTACACTCGTCACTAATTATTTTTTTGAATTTATTAGATATTTTAATATTTAATTTTTTTTGAAAATTTAAATTTCTTTTTATAATTCTCTATAGTTTTAGATTTTTTAGATTTTAAAATTTTCTAAATATTTTTTTAAATTTTTAATTTTTTAAATATTTTATGTTCTAAAAAAATAATAAATTACTAATGTGATATACATATAGACTACCACATTTATACCTACATTTATAAAGTTAACAAATTGTTAAATTTTTTATTCAATTATCATACGAATAATTTGACAAAAACTAAAAATTTGAAGTTAAATGAAACGAAAGAGAAAAAACATGAGCTAAAATATTTTTTTTTTATAATTCAAAGTCTATAAGAGACATTATGCTCAATTATAATTATAATGAATCGATTCTACTAGAATTAACAATAATTGTATTGACAAAATTACGAATTAATAATTAAAATATATTTATACCTATATCAAAATATATATAAACAAAATTATACATCAGATGACTTAAAATTAAAATAAACATGATAAAATACATGTGATTTATAAAATAAGGTTCGAATATACAATTTTTAAAATCTCAATTGGTATTGCTAAATGAAAAGAACAATTTATAATTTATATTTACCATTTTTCTTATTTATTTCTCTATGTTGATTGATGGGACCCGAAGCCCTGATGTGTCTACATTGCAAGCATTAACATAAGAAAGGAATGGTTTTAGCAAACGATATGGAAAAGAAGTGAAAAGAAAAATGGGTGAAAGGATATTGGCATCATGCATCACCCACTTTGTGAAAGTTACAAGCACACCACCACAAAATTACACTCACTAATGCATCACACTAAAATTGTTAATAGGTGGTAAGGGTTGAATTTTAATTAAGATTTTTTCATTTAACCTTAATTTAACTTAATTCGAAATCAAATTAAATATTAAAAATATTACAAGTAGCAGCAAAGACTCAGGCTTTGGGATATTTAGTTTTTATGTTTGAGTTTCATCATATGTAAATGTTATATGTGGGTTTTTCTTTATATTACTCTATGTTTAAATATCACCATATGTGTGCCTTGATCTATTTTGGTTTACAATTAATTGTGCACTTGTGCTTAGTATCGAGTTGATTCTAATTCTAATTGTCTGGACATGTATTTTTATTCAAATTCAATTAATAAATATGAAAATAATATTGTAACACCTCATATCTGACCTGATCGCTAAGTTTGAGCTAAGGGGCCTAAGGTCATGACGTGGCAATCAGTTTCCAAATGGTACAAATTTTGAGACACCTGAAACAAAGTCTATACATTTTAATTTCAACCATTTCAATGATATTCCAACTCCATACATGCCAAAATGTTGATTCAAGTTAACATTAATCAACAAACTTTCAAAACGACTACTTATGATACAAAACCAACTCAAACCCTAAGTACATGCCATTATTTGAAGCAAAAGGAATTATACAAACATTGCTAAGTTGAGTGTCGCACTATAGATGCCGGATCACTACTAATAACCTCAGGATTCACCAATTCCTGCACATAGAATAACAACCGTATGTTGAACGATAAAGCTCAGTGGTACTTTCATGACTCAAATCAATTAAACATTTATAATATCATATATATGTAGCACCTTTTATGTAACATCTATTAATCAACCAAAACATTTTTCATTATGTATTAGAACTGTGATTATATATAATTTCAATTAACCAAATTTATGAACTATCACCAGTAACAATGAAAGTAACATAACATACCATATCATCTACTTAACATTAAGGCATTCAATTCCAATTCAAATTCAAAATTTATATATACCATCATTCCATTTCCAAATTGAATCCCTTAATTAGCCATGTTTCCATATTGACCCTTCGGGCTCGTATAATCAGTTCGCATGGTCTTTCTCATGCTATCGATATTCGTATATTACAAATATGCATCAATAGTATCATTTCTTATTATCAAATCATTATGAGCATCATTTTACCAATTCACATTTTATATTCCTTATTAATTTGACTCAGACTTGAATGGATACACGAATTTCAACCAACACACCAATCTGGCACCTAATGCCTCATCAGAACGTCCGAAGTATATAGATTGCGCCCATTGCTTATTGGTATAACCAAAATAAAAGTTGTGCCTAACACTCATTGTAACATCAGAAGAAAAATGTGCCCAATGCTCATCGACATATAGTTGAAACAACCCGTACTCAATCTATCTTATAGCATGCCAACTATATCTGACTTGCTCAAATAGTTAATAGGGTACCATTGATTTAATTTCATTACACCATCCAATTCATATATCATTTCACATTCAATTTCATAGTCTCATTTCAATTCATCATCAGTTCAAGTTTATCTCATATCACATAACATGTTTCAATCCATTTTCATACCATATATCATGTATCAATAGAATCAAGCTACTTTTTATTTTATTCAATTTATCCCAATATCTCGATATTCAACATCAATCACAATGACTCAATTCATATGACAGTTATATATTGACCTTGACATTCAATCATACAATTAACATGTATAAGCAAACAAATATATTGATCTTGAATCATAAAAATACAAATTGAATCCTTGCGTCACTCGTCAACGACTCTCGCTTTTCCTTTCGCTCTCGATGGCATGACGTTGTCTTTAGTTATGTATGATAATACAACAAATAAACAATATCATTTTCCATCCAACTCACATTCAAATACAAAGCCAACCATATTTTTTATTTTATTCAATTTAGTCCCTATCTCGGGATGTGCATATCTCAATATTTAGCATCATATCAAAATTTGATTTCATATTATTTCATTAGGGACCCTATAATTTCTATTCCTAGCATAATTTCATGATATATTTTCAATTTATTCAATTTGGTCCCTAGTGTTACAAAGTTAACTAACAAGCTTATTTAGTTTTACAATTTAGTTTTTTTCCATAATCTAAACTTAATATATACAAAATTCAAACCTAATTCATCAATTTCTCATCAATGAAAACTTGTTAAAAAATAAAAAAAATTGAAAAAAATAATACATGAGCTAGCTACATCAAGCTCTCATGTCACAAATCTATAAAAATTACAAGCAAATGACTTGGTTACTTTGGTAGATTTTTGGCCAAATGTTTAAGGAAAGTTTGAAGCTTGCTTTACTTAAAAATAATGGTGGGCGGTGAAGAAGATGATGAATTACCATATTTCTCCACTCACTTTAACATTTATACCATGCTTAACCATCAAATAATTTTACTTAATTAACTTAATTAAGCTTTATTATACATTAATTATCTATGAATCAAGCTTAATGTTTTCCAACATCATCATCCATAATCAATTAATTTTTATTAGTTTATTTATCATTTTAGTCCATTGAATAATTTCTATCTAGGCCCCTAAGCCTTTTCTTAATTAAAACTCAATAGTGATTTGACTTTTACAATTTAGTTCCTAAGCTTTAATTAACTATTTTTTCGGCTAAACTACTTAATTGAACTTCAATATATTTTAATATTAACTTCGTAAATATTCCTATTTTATATTTATAGACTTGATTTACAGAAATGGGGTTCCGAAACCATATTTTTCAAAACCATTGGAATTCGGGTTGTTACAATTCACCCCCTTAAGAAATTTCCTCCTCAAAATTTACTTGGAAAGAGGTGGGGATATTGAGATCTCATTGTCTCTTTCAGTTCTTAGGTATCTTCTTTCGCGCTATGACTACGCCATAGAACTTTCACCAATGGCACATGCTTATTTCTCTCTTTTACTTCTCGAGCTAAAATCTCCACTGGCTTTTCTTCATATGATAGAATAGGTTGAACTTAAATTGCTTCCACTAGTATAATATAATATGGATCATATCAATATCATCGGAGCTTAGATACATGGAACACATTGTGAATCTTTTGCAACTCTGACGGTAAAGCTAGATGGTAGGCAATTGGTTCAACTCTCTTAATGATTCTCATATAACCTGACATACTTGGGATTTAGCTTTCCTTTGCGACCAACGTACAAGATCTTTTTCCACGGAGATATTTTCAAAAATAACTTATCACCCACAATATATTCAATTTCCTTTTTGTCTTAGATCGACATAAGATTTTTTCCTATCTAAGGCAGCTTTCAATCTACCTTTGATTAGCTTTACCATATCTTCTGCTTCTTGAATCAATTATGGCCCGATCACATTTTTCCCTCTCAACTCTAACTAATATAAAGATTTTCTACACTATTGGTGTAACACCCCTTGCCTAGCTCGATCGCTGGACCCGAGCTATAGGATGCTATTACAGTCACCGGAGTAGTCACATACATATTTTATCAATTAATTCAAGTTCAACACCAAATCATTTCACAAAATACATGTAAAATAGGATTTAAAAATAAAATTGGAACTAAATCAAACTTACAAATGTCATTAAATTGATTCCAGCATTAAAAAGAATCAAACTGCCAACTTTTCAAAATGTGAGTGAGAGTATTGATGGTTTACGAAAATGTGTAAGTGTACACAATCTTTAACAAGTAGTGATAAGTATCGAGTATCATCTCCATAGGGACTGTATAGGCAAAAGTTGTGAAATAAGACTTAGCAAATTGATATTGAAAATAATTATGGGATATTTAGACTAACTACTCTGTTTAACTAAAAATTACCTAAATAAAATTAAATGAAGGGAAACACAGAAAAAAACAACAATTTAGAAAACAAATCTCAAAGACATAAATGTGTTAAATTGATTATCTTCTTTAACTATGAATTATTAAAACCTAGTAATGATGTTACGGAAAGATCCACAACAACTTGGCTATTCATTAACCCATGAAATCATACTTATTAAATTATTAATTTTTTTCTAACACAGGTCTATATTAAATCAACTTAGTAATTTTCATAAGCAATCATTCATATTAACTGAAGTAACAAAATATTTTTATGCTGAAATAGTTTAATCACATTAATTCTAGGGTTTTGCAAGGTAATAAAGTTTGTCCAATTAGTAATGATGTTACGAAAAGATCCATGACAACTCGGCTATTCATTAACCCATGAAATCATACTTATTAAATTATTAATTTTTTTCTAACATAGGTCTATGTTAAATCAACTTAGTAATTTTCATAAGCAATCATTCATATTAACTGAAGTAACATAATATTTTTACGCTGAAATAATTTAATCACATTAATTCTAGGGTTTTGCAAGGTAATAAAGTTTGTTCAATATTAATACTAATTTGACCTATTTTAACATAAATAAGATCAAACATGCACCAATCAGATAGTGTGTCAATTAATTACAATTTGGGTCAATTAAATAATTAATTTAGTTGCACCCACACATTCATAATGCATAGATAACATGTCATGATTTTATCTGACTAACATCATTAACATGTTCATCAAAGCAAAACAAAATAAAAATAAAAATAAAAATAAAAATAAAAATAAAAATAAAAATAAAAATAAAAATAAAAATAAAAATAAACCTGAATCGTCTCGTAATAGTTTCATATTCAATTCTCATCTTTGGCATACCCAATGAACCACTCAGAATAATAAATTCAGATACTCGGGAAACCTTGTGTAACATCCCAATTTTGGGTCTAGTCAGAATAGTTGTTTTGAGACCATAAATCCGAAGTATAAATAATTATTTTATGATTATGTTGTGGTCTATGACATGTTTGCATGATTGTGTGAAAGTTTTGCTAAGAAATTTTATTGTCAAAGTGTCCAATTTGAAAGTTAGGACTAAATTGCAAAAGTTACAAAATATGTGATTCTAGAAGCTTGAAGCATGAATTAGCTATGGATTATTATTTAGAGGCCCTCAAATAGAAATTAGACCAATTTCTATTTTTATGGACAAAAAATGGAGATGAATAGGTAAAATTTCAAAGTTTAGTAAAAAGGGCATTTTTGTCATTTGATTAATAAAAGAATTAAAAGGGAAAATAAAGCCAAAATTGTACTCATCTTCTCCCTTTGGTGCTGGAAATTGAGGAGTCTCCATAGCTAGGGTTTTGGTCACTTCCAAGCTCGATTGTAAGTCTGTTCTAACCTCATTTTTAATGTTCTTTACATTTTTGAAGTTACTATCAACCGATCTAGCCATTTGTACCATTTATTTGAGCTAGGGTTGATGTTTAAGGTTTGACCCATGTGTGACATGCATGTATTTTGATGTTTCATGGTAGATTATGAAAGTTTGATGTGTGATGAACATCTTTTACTAAGTGGTTTTCAATGAAAACACCTAAAAAGGGCTTATTTGTAAAAGTTGTAAAAATGGGTGGTAGAAATGTGATTTGATGAAAAATGTGGGTTGGTATAAGCATGATATAGGTTTGAATAGGCTTGGGTAACAAAAAAAATGAGTACATTTCATTTTACGAGCACGAGGACTAATTTGTAAATATGTGAAAGTTTAGGGACAAAACTGTAATTTTGCCAAAGTATTTTTTTAGACTGATTTAAACAATGTGGTAATTAAATGAGCTAAATTTTCTATTACAGATCAAGAAAAACAGAGTCTGGACCTAGACCTGGGAAAGAACAAGGTTGTGGACTAAATCAAATTAGTTAGCTATATTTTGTACCGAGGTAAGTTCATATGTAAATAATGCAATATTATGATCATATTTTTAATGCAATATTATGATCATATTTTTAATGCATTAATATTGTATGAATTGTATAATTATTTTGATGAACACATTCGACAAGTTTTGACAAGAGAGAGAAAATCCCGTTTGAACCTTAGGAATAGAATAGGATACGAGTGACATGTCACTAGGACCCCATGTGATATATATGATAATGTGATTTGGGTGCTGGTCATGTATGTCCTACCGATGGCTAGGTAGTCTGGCATGTGTTGCGGATACCTAACAGCTTGTGTGAGCAGGCCCATGATTATCTCGAGAGTGAGCCTTTATGTGATATGAAATATGAGGTAGCTTTGGCGACATATGTGGCACTTGTGTGCAAAGACTTTCTGTGTATCCGTTTAGTATTCCAAGTGTTCAACGGGTATGTCAAAAATAAGAAAGAGTATGTTAAGTCAAGAGTTGGTATAGGTATGTACGAAAAACTCATAAGAATGAGCTTGTTAAGTGATGAGCTTTTGTTAAGATTAAGAATGATAAAGTTATGCTTATGAAACTATGATGATAAATATGTGATTAATGTTAAGTTAAATTGTATGATATTCATGCTAAATGTTGCTTAATATTGTTTATTATTGCTTGTGAACTTACTAAGCTTTATGCTTACTCCCCTTCCTTTCCATTTTCTTATAGTATCACCAAGCTAGCTTGAGAATTGAAGAACATCAGAGCTCGATTCACACTATCAAATTAATCCTTTGGGTATTCATGATTTCACATTTTGAGTATGGCATGTATAGGGGACTTGGTGTTTTTGTTTACGTGTCATATTAATTTGGCCAAGTGTTTTGGCTTATAATGATTTGATGATTCATTTTGTATATGGCCATGAGATATGGCTTATATTGATTATCAGGTTGTAAGCCTATTTATACATGCATGCATGTGCCTATGCCTATGGCTTATATTGATTATCGGGTTGTAAGCCTATTTATACATGCATGCATGTGCCAATGCCTTTGAGATGTGGTTTGTGATTGTGTATGTGATGGGTTATGTTATTGGTTATGAATGCTTGTTGATTTAATTGAGATGTGTTGGTACGATGATAACTAAGGTCCCAGTGTGTCAAATGGAAGTAAACTATAATTCTTAATGCATGACAATTTGTAGGCTTGGGCTTGACAAAGTGTGGTGTCTTATGTATGTACTAGTTGATATGATATTGTCATGATTATGACTTGTTTGATGAAGTCTAAGTACTCAATTATGCCATGTTAAGTGCATTTGAAGTTATGTATGTGTTTGAGTATATAAAAGTGACAAATGGCTTGGAAATAGCCTCAAAATTGTCCACACGGTCTGCCTCTATGGGCGTTTGATCCGGCTGTGTCTCCCTTGCACCTTAATTTTAGTAACAGAATGCTTAGTATTGAGTACATGGGTAGAAGACACGGCCGTGTGTCTCGGCCATGTGAGGGACACGGCCTTGGGACATGGGCGTGTGCCTTGGCCGTGTGACCTCATTTAGCACATGACATCATAAACAGAGAGTTACATAGGCTGAGGACACGGGTGTGTCCCAAACCACATGGGCGTGTGTGACCACACGGCCTACCCACATGGGTGTGTGACCCTCCAAAGCATGAAAATTTTCTAAGTGTTGTAAAAATCTTGAAAGTTCTCGGTTTAGCCCTGAACCTCTCCCAATGTATGTTTTGGGCCTCGTAGGTTCTTAATAGGGACGATATGAATGTATATGAAAAGTTTTAATTTGGACAAAAATTTATGTCTCAGTTCTGCATGATTGCTTGTGTATAAGTTCGGTAATGCCTCGTACCCTATTCCGACATCAAATACGGGTAAGGGGTGTTACACCTTGCACACAAGGTGCCACATGTGTAGCCATTTCTACCTTTATCTCATATCACATACATGCTCGCTCTCAAGCCAACAACAGGCCTACTTACACAAGTTGTCAGTCGAGACGTAGCTACACGGTGCTGCTCACACATGCTATAAAGTAATCGCAACATATGCCGGTATACTCAGCCACCGATAGGACATCAAGACCAGCACTCGGAATCACATAACATAAAACCCTAGTGACATGTCACTTGTATCCTAATCTATTCCTAAGGTTCGATTGGGATTTATCACTTGCCAAATCGTCGTCAAATGTTTCCATAAGATCGATTACACAATTCATGTATAAATTAAAGCATTTAAAATACATTTAAAGTAAAACTTATTTAACATAAGAACTTACCTCAGTTACAAAAACAGCTATTAGTTCGATTTAGTCCACAACCTTGTTCTTTCTCCGATCTAAACTCGAACTTCATTTTTCTCGATCTATAATATCAAATTTAACTTATCTAATCATCACATTATTCATTTCAGCCCAAAAACACACTATGGCAAAAATTACATTTTTACCCCTAAATTTTTGACATATTACATTTTAGTCCCTAGGCTCGTAAAATGATTTTCATTTGATTTCTTCATTACCCAAGCCTAGCTCAACCTTTTTCATGCTCATGACAGCCCACATTTTACATTTATTCACATTTTACCAGACATTTACAACCTTTTACAAATAGGTCCTTTTTAGATATTTTCATCAAAAACCACTTTGTAAATGTTGTTTAACTAACAACAAACATGCATTTTCTACCATTTAACATCAAAATACAAGCTTATTCAACATGGGTAAAATTTTAGACTTTGATTTTCTTTCAAATTAATCCTTAGAATAGCTAGATCAATTACAACATTCACAAAAACGTAAAAATCATTAAAAACGGGACAAAGACAGACTTACAATCGAGCTTGGAAGCTTGGCCAAACCCTAGCTATGTCTTCTCTTGCAATTTTCGGCTATAGGGGACTAAATTGAAGAAGATGGACACTTTTATTTGTTAATTTTGTCTTTATTCACTAGATTACCAAAATGCCCTTCACTTAAACTTTGAAAAATTTCCCTAACCATGTTCATTTTTTTCCATACTAAAGTATACCATTTAAAGACCTCTAATTTAGAATTTCATAACAATTTACTACCTTTAGCCTATAGAACTGAAATTTTGCACCTATTGCAATTTAGTCCTTCTAGTCAAATTGAGTACTCAATCGATAAAATTTCTTAACGAAATTTTCGCACAATTGTTCTATCATGCTGTAGACCTTACAGAAAAAATAAAATAAATATTTATACTTCAGATTTGTGGTCCCAAAACCACTGTTCTGATTTGCCCTCAAAATGGGCTGTTACAACTCTCCCTTATTTAGGGATTTTCGTCCTCGAAAATCTTACCAGAAAAGAGGTTAGGGTACTATTTTCTTATAGCTTCCTTAGGTTCCCACGTAGCCTCTTTGACCCTATGTCATTTCCACAAAACTTTCACTAGAGCTATGCTCTTATTTCTCAATTGTTTAACCTCTCGAGCTAACACTTTGATCGGTTCTTCACCATATGTCATATCGGGTCAATCTCAATCTCTGCCGGTGAGATTACATGTAATGGATCTGATTGATATCGTCACAACACCGACACATGAAATACATTGTGGATCCTTTCTAACTCAGACAGGAAAGCTAATTGATATGCCATCGACCCTATTCTTTCAATAACCTCATACGAACCAATAAAATGAGGACTCAGTTTACCCTTGCGACCAAATCTAAGAATTTTCTTCCACGGAGACACTTTCATAAATACCTTAGCACTGACTTGAAATTCAATTTTCTTTTGTTTTAGATCCATATACAATTTCTATCTATCCGAAGCTGCTTTCAAACAATCACGAATTACTTTCACTTTTTCTTCGGTTTCTCTAACCAATTCAACCCTGTGAATCTGTCTCTCACTAAGCTCGGTCCAGTACAATGGAGTTCGACACTTGCGGCCATACAATGCCTCATACGGTGCCATCTTTATACTCGACTAAAAACTGTTGTTATAAGCAAATTCGACTAAAGGTAGATATTTTTCCCAGCTACCCTTGAACTTTAAAACATAACAGCGAAGCATATATTCTAGAACCTGAATCGTTCTTTCAGATTAACCGTTAGTTTGCAGATGAAATGCAGTACTAAAGTTCAACTTTGTGCCCAAAGCCTCTTGCAAATTTTTCCAAAATCGATATGTAAATCTCAGATCTCTATCCGAAATAATAGAAATAGGCACCCCGTGTAATCTAGCAATCTCAGCAATGTACAATTCAACTAGCTTATCAAGTGAATAGTCGGTACGTACAAAAATAAAATGAGCCGATTTTGTCAATCTATCAACAACGACCCAAACAATATCTTTCTTCTTCAGAGTCAGAGGTCATCTAGTTACAAAATCCATCATAATTCTATCGTATTTCCACTCAGGAGTCATCCTAAGCTAAAGTAAACCCGAAGGTACTTGATGTTCAGCCTTTATTTGTTGAAAAATTAAACGTCTCAATACGAATTCAGAAATATGTTGTTTCATACCCGACCACCAATATAATTTCTTCAAATCATTATACATCTTCGTACTTCCTGGATGAACAGACAAACAACCATTGTGTTCCTCGTGAAAAATTTTCTAAATAAGCTCGGTATTTCTCAGTACACAAATCCTACCTCGGAACATCAAACAATCATCGGTCCCAATCTGATAGTCTGAATCACTAGTTGATTCGCACTGAACTCTTTTAGCTTGAAGTTCTTCGTCACATTTCTGAGCTTCATAAATTTGCTGAAGAAATACCAGTCTAGCTTTTAACTCAGCTAGAATTGAACCATCATCAGATAAAGTTAGTCACGTATTCATTGCTCTCAAAGTAAACAAAGATTTCCTACTTAAAGCATCAGCGACTACATTCACTTTTCCCGAATGATAATCGATTACCAACTCATAATCTTTTAATAGCTCGAGCCATATCTGTTGTCGCAGATTGAAGTCCTTTTGAGTCATCAAGTACTTTAAGCTCTTGTGATCGGTAAAGATGTGGCACTTTTCACCTAATAAATGGTGTCACCAAAATTTTAAAGCAAACAGAATAGTAGCCAATTCCTAGTCGTGTGTCGGATAGTTCTTCTCATGCGGTTTCAACTATCTCAAGGTGTAAGCTATTACTTTGCCATCTTGCATCAGCACACAACCAAGACTGTTTAATGACGCGTCGCTATAAATCACAAATTCTTTTCCTGACTCAGATTGCACTAATACCGGTGCCTCAGTCAACAACACTTTCAACTGTTCAAAAATCTTTTGACATTTCTCAAACCATTCAAACTTAACATCTTTTTGTAACAATCTTGTCATAGGTGTAGTAATCTGATACGATCTACCTTGAGGTGAGTCAAGTCGTATGCGAGTTTTCCCGATCGTCTACGAAGAAGTATCATTCGGTTTGTTCAAAGGATGTTTTAAGTGAATAATGGCGGAAGCTATGTAAAAAGGGTTCAAATAAGGGTTTATGGTTATGAAGTTTGTGTAGGTTCCGTTATAGAAAAAAAATAAAAGATAGAAATTAATATAGTAATTGGATAACCAACAACAGATGTGAAGTGAATTGATGGTTCGATTATGATGAAACGAAAAGATGGAATGGAATGGAATGAAAATGATCTAAAAAACAAACACGAACCAATATTAGAAAATATCAACCCAAATGCTTATAAGTTTTCAAGGTGGTTAGATGGAGAATAGGAGAACCTTGACCCGCTACTTAGCAAAGTAGGAACCTTGGTATAAGGGTGAACGCCACACTATTTGATAGTGATAAGTTTAGGATAAAGAAGAAGTCAGGTTGAAGCCACTAATAACCTATCTCTTCGGATGTCATCTTGTACAGGTTCAAAATCGAGGTCAGACTCTCATCGTTTTGAATTACTTGACAAAAAGAAATCTCAATTGAAATCTTTTGGTCTCGAAGTCGATGAGAATAGGAATCACAATGGAAATCTTTTCTCGAATGATCATTAATGTATGTCTTCGTGATATTCTTGATTCCACTTTCTGACTTGAAGACATTTGTTCCCGTTGGTCTCTCGTGCAATGTATCAAATTTAGAATTCACCATTCTTCACATTTCTTGCACCAGATATTGGAACTTTGATTCAGTAAAGTCTTCGCGAGATATGATGTTATTGTTGGAAAGAAAATTTGTTAGACAAAACCAAAAGTAAATTACTCACAACAAAATCCTCACAATTTCACTCGGAAAGAAAAATTAATGGTTTGCACTCACGCTCATGTTTACACTCGATTGGCTTTTACCTCCACTCGAATAGTCTCACACGCTTGTGCCTTTTACCTCTCAAACTTTCTTTCGTAATTTCATATTTGGACTCGTCAAGGCCTTATCGTAGGCTTAGGGGTCAGTTTCAAATGGGTTAACAAAGGATTATGATGAGGGATTAAGGGTTGGTTAGAAGATGGAAATGGTTTTGTAGTGCAGCGTTGGGGTAAGGGGTGAATGGTAGAAAATGAACGTACCTGATCGGGATGACAAGAAAAGTATCAATACAAAGAGTATAAAATTTAACACATTTTTTTATAATTTCAATTTTTTTTCAAATTTTTTTCTTTCACTAAATGAAATACAATGAACAAAATGAAATACAACTTGTAAAATTTTTTTGAACTTTTTTTTGAACTTACGAACTAACTTCCGGTGATGCTACGAACATCGATACTCCTTGTTTTAATAGCTCTGTTACCAAATGATACGATCTGTCTCAGGGTGAGCCAAGTCATATGCGAGTTTGCCCGATTGTCTACGAAAAAGTATTGCTCGGTTTGTTCAAAAGATGTTTTAAGTGAATAATGGCAGAAGCTATGTAAAAAGGGTTCAAAGAAGGGTTTATGGTTATGAAGTTTATGTAGGTTCGGTTATAGAAAAATAATAAAAGATGGAAATAATTATAGTAATTGGATAACCAACAATGGATGTGAAGTGAATTGATGGTTCGATTATGATGAAATGAAAAGAGGGAATGGAATGGAATGAAAATGATCTAAAAAACAAACACGAACCAATATTAGAAAATATCGACCCAAATGCTTATAAGTTTTGAAGGTGGTTAGATGGAGAATAGGAGAACCTCGACCCGCTACTAAGCAAAGTAGAAACCTTGGTATAAGGGTGAACACCACACTATTTGATAGTGATAAGTTCGGGATAAAGAAGAAGGCAGGTTGACGCCATTAGTAACCTAGATAAGCCAATGAGTTCTTCAACGAAATATGAGAGGAAGAAATCTCACAAGTCTCACAAATTTCATATAAGTTCAAAAATGTTTTAAACTAAGCAAAAAGATCCCTTTATAAAGGCTAATTTCACCTATTTATAGTGCTAAAATAGGCTAGCTGAATGGTCACAAACATTCAACTTAATGTGCCAATTAAAAGCTGAAATTAAATTCAAGTCTTTTCACATTCTTGAGCCAAATAACTCCATCCTTGAATTCACTTTAATTCAGCTAAATGAATGACTTTAAGTGCTTGAAAAAATGACTCTTGAGTTATCCCTTGGTTAGCCGAATGGACACTATCTTCTTAATCAGCTTCTGAATGCTTGAAATAACCTTTGAAATGGCAAAAACGGCTGATAGTGAAAGGGTTGCTGCCAAAATTAATTTGGATGATAAAATGCTCCTTAAACCTCCTTTAAATGATGTATAAACCTTTTTTTTGTAACAACCACTTCATTTGTAACCGAAAATGACTTAAAAAGTCACTTTATTTAATGTGTAATAGCCCTTGTAATGTAACGGATATGACTTGAAAAGACTCCTGCAATAAACACATTAAAATGAACTTATTAAACACACGTAACACTTATTAAACTTAAACACACTAAACACTTGACTTCAATAAATAAGCTAAAAACAAAGTCATCAATTAATGCAACAACTAATTTAATTAAAGAAATTAAGAGCAACACTTATTAAAAGAACTAAGATGAGTTGAATAAAGTCCCACAACTCATTTATTAAAATAAGATGCTTAAATGCATGGTTTAAAATGCAAACTAAATGAACAAATGAGTTACTTAATGCAAGACTTAATTTAATGAAGCTGACTTAAACTAACATGGGAGTTACATAATGCATGACTTTATTAAATGCAGAACACATAATGCATGTCATAATTAAAATATGGAGATCAATAATGCATGACATTAACTAAAGATGCATTTAATTAAACAAGACATAATTAAAGACTAAAGTATTGAGCTGGATCGAGCCCAAATAAGCTGAATTTGAACTAGACGGAGCTCGTGAAGCTGGAAACAAATTAGGATCAGCTTGCCAGCAATGCAAGGCTCCACTAAGAAGACTTGACTGAAGGGGTTCGCTGGGCATGCTCGCATCACAATCATCGAGAATCCCTTGACTAAGAGTTGATAATAACCGACTAAGCCCAAAAAGCTTCTAACCTCAAATACATTTATCGACAGTTTCTGTAACGTCCTAAAATTTAGGGTCTGTAGGTTTGTTTGGTTTAACTCTTTTTGCATGTTTGGTGTAATGGATGAATGGTTTGGGTGTGTTGGGGGTGTCTGGGAGGTTCTGGGGTCAAATTTTGGCTTTCGCTAAATTCTTATTTTTTTTCTCTCTTTAAAGAAACCCTGGACGTTGGCACCTAGGCCATTTAATAAATGTGGTGGGTTGTTAACGCAAGGAAGTCTTGTGGCTTGGTGGTTTGTAGCGTGCTTTGGCTTCAGTGAGGGTCGTGGTTCAAATCCCATATGTAGCAAGGGATGTTATTTTGCTACTTTGGGGTGGCGAGAGTTTGTGATGATTTTGAACTCTGCTTTGTGAGAGTTTGAACTGGTGTTGGTTGTTGGAAGAAGATTATGGAGGGATAAAGGGGAGTGATTCATGGAGAGTTTCAAGGAGTTGGTGGGGAGGAGTGTTGCAGTCGAATTAGGCAACTTGTAGGAGCAAAATCGGCTAAGGGGAACTCATTTGGCCATTTCGGCATTTTGGTTTTGGTGTAGAAGCCAAATTCTACTTCTTTTATTTTCGGGTTTTGTTCTTTTGGTTCATTTTTGGGAATCATCTTTCCTTGTGCCGAATCTTCCCTCTCTTCTCAGCCTTAGCCGATTATTTATTTCCCGAATACTTCTTCTTCCCACTTTGTCTTGTTACACTTCACTTTGACCGCTTAACTCCACTTCCTCCTTACCTATTCGTTTGGTTTAGCCGAACATCTTCTTGATTTTTACTGATCTCCTGCTTGCTATTGGTTTTGCATTTTCTTTCTTGAAGCCTTAACCGAATACTCTCATATCTAACTGAACTCCCCCTGTTGGATTAGGGTAAGTTACTCTTGGTTTGCCGAATCTCTAGTAATAGCCGAACCTTGCTATTGTTTCATCTGTGTGTGTGTTGTGATCGTGCCAGTTCTATTTCTCGTCTATTCTATGTTAGTCTTTCTCTTAATCTTTTTTTTATTGGCATACGCTAAGGGGGTGTTCTTGGCATCAGGTGCTCAACAGTGGTGGTTGTTGGGTTAGGCCGAATAGTGTTACTTCCTTCTCCTAGTCTCTATTTCAGTAAGTAGTTCTCAGGGATTAAGTGGATATGTTTAAGTCAGGTAATAAAGTGGTTGTGGATGTTAATGTAGATTGCTGCCGACTAGGGTGTGGAAGAAGGTTGAGGGTGGTTTGAACCCTACTTGGGCTATCAAGGTAAGCGACACGTTATGTTCTGTGTAAAGGGTTTTCTTGATTGATTAACCCAAATGACTAAAACTGCTTGTGGGACATTATGTTGATCAAGGTGGGACGTGTGGAGTACGTCGGTTTCTTCTTTATTCAGGTGTGTAATCGTACACCTAACCTTATACATTGTCAAACAATAAACGCAGGTGTGAACCCACACCGGGACTGTGTAAATCGGCGAGAGCCGAAAAACCGAAACTTCGGTATTTGAGGCCTCAAGAGCATGCGATCGATCATGGGTAAAAATTGGGGTCTATGGTAATGGGCATCGGTTTGCAAGACCGCGACATACAATTTTGGGATAAGAGGCTGTTATGGGCCTTGTTGGGCCAAGAGGGCCCACGTGGGCCACTTGGGCCGAGTGAAGCTTTGGGGCCCATTTCACCGTTTAGACTATATAGAGTAGTTGGGTTGTTTGATACGACCGTAGGCCTGTTAAGGGTCGATACTGGTACCAAGACCCCAAAAGTTGATAAATGATTGAAATACCCAAAAGGGTAGAGATGGCTAGTTACCTAGGGGTAGGTGGACAAGCTGATGGTTGTTGTAAGTATGTTGTATCCATATATATATATATGAAAATTGTGCATACATGCCGTATTATGTCATGACATTCTGTATTTGGGTCGGGTTTTGTCATGGGGAAAGTACTGTTTTAGTGGCCTTGCCACGTTCCACCGTTCTAGTGGCCTGGCCACGTATTTTGACATTAGTGGCTACACCATGATAATTATATTTAGTAGCTTTGCTGCGTCATTTCTAGTAGCTTGGCTGGAACACTGGTGTCCTGGCCGGGTGGGTCGATCTATTTCCCACAGGATGTGTTAGATGGTACGGGAGGTGTGATGGATGGCTTGGGTTCGGTTTTTGCATATCTGTGATGCATCTGTTGTTATGGGCTCTGGCTCGCTTTGCTACTATATAGGGCTTAGGCCCAGATGACACTATACTGCATAGGGCTCAGGCCCAGACCATATTGTATGCACTGAATGCTATTGGATCGGTAGGAGATTACACACTGAGTTTTGTAAGCTCACTCTTTTAGTTTGACTGTGCAGGTAATCCCCAGCCTTAGGCGATTTGGAGCTGCGAGGGATTCGGAGGTGGCCACATGTCCGTTGATTATTGGAATTAACGATTTTCTTTTTACATTACTAATGATGATCTTATATTTGGGTTTTTATTGTTGTAATAAGGCCATTTGGGAGTATTTTAATTTGTTTTTGGATTGCGTAAAGTAAATCAATAGGGGAACGTTGATCTTTTCAAAATAACAACGTTATAAGAAAAAAAAAAAGAGAAACCCGATGATATAACCCTTATGGTTTTCCAAACAGTGTAGCCTCCGAGGGTTATACAAGTTTAGCTAATCTTAATATGTCTCATAACACAGTTCACTAAGTTTTCAAACATTAAATTTTACTCAATATATATATATATATATATAAACCTAAAGATGGAATTATCATCATCAATTACTAAGATGTGATAACACTCAATGGAACGCACACCAGATTTGGCCGTAATGTCTAGGCCAGGTTTAGGGTGTTACATTTAGTGGTATCAGAACCAAGTTTAAAACTCGACTGTGGAGTGGGTTTTTCTAAAAATTTAGTTTTAGAAAAGATGATTTCAATAGAATTCGATTTGTTTTCTTGAAATAACATTACTGGGAGTGTGGCACATCGAATCTCCGGCACCAAATCTGTAAGTTCTCTGTTATTGCTATAAACTGCCATGTTATACTGGGAAATTGTTATAAGTAATATTACCGTACTGAAACTTCATAGGTAGTGTAAACAAAACCCTAGAAGGCTGATGTTGGTAGTGAGACCTGATTTGCGAAAATGGAAACTTTAAGTACTGTTTGACATAAAACATTCAATAATAAATACTGGAATTATTCATTGATGTCATAAAACTCTTAAATTCAGATTAAGCGAATATCAGTATAAGCACTAGGGGTACTCGTGGAAGAGGTACATGAGGCCGCGGTAGAGGCCGAGGAAGTGCAAGAGCTGGATCTTCAGCTTCGGGACACATGCCTGCTGGGGAGGCACCAGCCTCACTGGTAACTGAGACAGGGTCCTATGACTGAGTAGTTGGGGATGATGCTTTGTCCTAGGCGATGTTGTGGCTTCTTGAAAGGGTTGCCGGAGCGAGTATGAGAATAGTGGGCCGGGGGTCAATTTCTGAGCGACTCTGGTCTAATGGGGTGAAAATCTTTAGGGGTGTTTCCGGTGTAGCTCCGAATGTGGCAGAATATTGTTGGAGGCTACGGAGCGGATAATGGATGATCTTGACTGTACTGGGGAGCAAAAATTGAAAGGGGCGGTGTCTTTATTGCGGGATGAGGCTTATTAGTGGTGGCTCATAATGAGAGAGGGTACTCAAGCTGATCGGTTGACGTGGGATTTCTTCAAAGCGGCTTTTTCAGGGAAATATGTGGGGGAAATTTATGTGGACTCCCGAAGGAAGGAATTTCTAAGTTTGACCCAAGGGAATAGGACTGTAGCAGCATACGAGGCAGAGTTTCTATGGTTAAGTCGGTATGCTCGTGGGATAGTTGCAACCGAGTATGAATGCTGTGTGCGATTTGAGGATGGGCTTCGGGATGAGTTGTGTGTGCTGATAGCTCCACAGAGGGAGCAAGATTTTGCTGCCTTAGTTGAAAAAGTAAAGATTGTTGAAGATGTGAAGCATTCTGAGCGTCAGAACCGTGAGAAGGATAGGGGTAGGCTTAGGAGGGATTTTGGATCCTCGGGTTCTTCAGGTAGGCCTGCTAAGAGGGCTAAGTTTGATTGGCCAATTCGAGCTGAAGTTCCTATTGCTACTGCAAGATCGCAGCTCTACGCTGACTGTGGGAGAGCTCACCAGGGTGAGTGCTGGAAGCGAACGGGGGCATGCTTTAGGTATGGGTCGAAAGACCATCTAGTTAGAGACTGTACTCAGGAGGTTACTCGGATGCAAGTTGCAAGTTAGGGTTTTGTGCAGCCTGTGAGAGCTCGTCAACCGCCACCGAGAGGCCGTGGTCAGGCCAGGGGTAAAAATGGGAGTGGACGAGGTCGTGGTATACCAGAGAGAGGTACGAGTAATACTGAGGCGAGACAACTAGCTTTGGTTTATGCTGCTCGACGTCGTGAGGACAGTGACACTCCTGACGTTATAACCGTACGTTTCTAATTTATAATGTACCATACACTGCCTTAATTGATATTAGGTCTACACACTTGTATGTTGCATGCTCTGTGTCTGGGACATTGGGTATTCAGTTTGAAAGTGCTGCTAGTGAAATGACTGTGTTGAGTCCACTGGGACAATCGGTTGGGGTGAACAAGTTATTTAGAGGTGTGCCCTTGGAGGTACAAGGGGGTTCTTTCCGGTAAATTTGATAGAACTGCCGTTTAGGGAATTTGATATTATTTTGGGCATGGATTGGTTAGTAGAACATCGTGCAAAGTTGGATTGTACTGCTAAGCGAATGGTGTTGAGAACTTTGGACGATGGGGAGGTGGTTGTGTTAGGGGAGCGAAGGGATTATCTGTCTAACGTAATTTTAGCGTTAAAGGCCGAGAAGCTGATTCACAAAGGGTGCGAAGCGTTTTTAGCTTATGTCGGTACATTTGGTTCTAACGGACCTTCTGTTGTGGATGTTAGGACTGTTAAGGAATTTCTGGATGTATTTCCTGAAGAGCTTCCTAGGTTGCCTCCTAATCGTGAAGTTGAATTTGGTATTGAACTCTTACCCAGAACAGACCCAGTGTCTATCGCTCCATATAGGATGGCACCGAAGGAGCTGATGGAGCTAAAGACTCAGATTCAGGAGCTGTTGGATAGAGGATTCATTCGACTGAGTGTGTCTCTATGGGAGGCACCGGTGTTGTTTGTTCAAAAGAAGGATGGATCTATGCGCATGTGTATTGATTATCGACAACTGAATAAACTAACTATCAAGAACAAGTACCCTTTACCGAGAATAGATGATTTATTCGATCAGTTGCAAGGAGCTGTACTATTTTCCAAAATAGATCTGCGGTCTGGATATCATCAGCTGAAGGTTAAGGAAACGAATGTGTATAAAATAGTTTTAGGACTCGTTATGGTCACTACGAGTTCCTAGCAATGCCATTTGGGTTAACGAATGCACCAACTGCTTTTATGGACATGATGAACTGAGTGTTTCAACCCTATTTAAATCAGTTCGTAGTAGTTTTCATAGATGATATTTTGGTGTATTCGAGAACTGAGGAGGATCATGATGTACATCTTCGTAGGGTTCTACAAATTTTAAGGGAGAAGCAGTTGTTTGCGAAATTCAGCAAGTGTGAGTTCTGGCTATGAGAGGTGACGTTTTTAGGTCACGTGGTGTCTGCTGAGGGGATTAGGGTTGATCCTCGAAAAATTGAGGCCATATTGGATTGGAAACCACCAAAGACTGTATCGGAGATGCGAAGGTTTTTGGGTTTGGCTGGTTATTATAGACGGTTCGTGGAAGGGTTTTCACTGATTGCTTCACCCCTGACTAAGTTGTTGCGAAAAGGGGTGCCGTTTGTTTGGACTGAAAAACAACAAAAGAGTTTTCAGAAACTGAAGAAGGTGCTAACTGAAGCTCCTGTATTGATACAGCCAGAGTTTGGGAAGGATTTTATTGTTTACAGTGATGCATCTCATGTGGGATTAGGTTGTGTGCTGATGCAAGACAGAAAGGTGGTTTCTTATGCGTCTCGTCAACTTAAGCCTCACGAGGTGAATTATCTCACTCATGATTTGGAATTAGCCGCGATGGTCTTCGCACTGAAGATTTAGAGGCATTACTTTTATGGTGAAAGGACGACTATTTACACAGACCATAAGAGCCTCAAGTACCTCCTTACACAAAAGGAGTTGAATCTTAGGCAACGAAGGTGGATTAAGTTGCTCAAAGACTATGACTGTTCAATTGAATACCACCTTGGTAAAGCCAATGTGGTAGCTGACGCACTGAGCCGTAGGGTGGTGTTTGATTTGAGAGCAATGTTTACTCGTCTTAGCCTGTGCGATGACGGTAGTTTATTAGCGGAACTGCAAGTAAGACCAACTTGGACGGATCAAATTAAGGGGAAGTAGTTGTTAGATGAATCGGTGATTCCTCGTTTTAGGGAAGTTGAGAAAGGTGAGACCGTGGATTTCGGGTTGAACAGTGAGGGGGTATTATGTTTTCGTGGGAGGGTTTGTATGCCGAGAGATCTTGAGTTGAGGCAGTCTATTTTGCGCGAAGTGCATAGTAGTCCATATGCTATGCATCCGGGTGGAAAGAAATTATAGCAAGACCTTCATGAGTCGTATTGGTGGCCAGGATTGAAACGTAAAGTTACGAAGTATGTGAGTAAGTGCCTAACTTGCCAACAAGTTAAGGCTGAGCATCAACTACCTTCTGGATTGTTGCAGCAAGTTAAAATTCTGCTCTGGAAGTGGGAGAGGGTAACCATGGATTTTGTGAGTGGGATACCCTTGATGCCTACTAAAAAGAATTCGATTTGGGTGATTATGGATCGGTTAACTAAGTCTGCTCATTTTATACTAGTTCGCACTGACTTTTTATTACAAAAATTAGCTAAATTGTATGTGGCTGAGATTGTAAGATTGCATGGAGTTCCAGTTTCTATCATATCAGACAGAGATCCTAGGTTCACATCTCGGTTCTGGAAGAAGCTACACGCGGCTTTGGGTTTGGGACTGGATTTCAGTACAACGTTTCACCCTCAGACAGATGGGCAGTCTGAAAGGGTGATTCAGATATTGGAAGACATGTTGAGAGGTTTTGTAATTGATTTCAGGGGTAGTTGGGAGGATTATTTGCCATTGGCGAAATTTGCATATAACAACAGCTACCAGTCCAGTATTCGAACGGCACCGTATGAGGCGTTATATGGTCGTAGGTGTTGTACTCCTACTTGTTGGACTGAGTTGGGTGAGCAGCAGATTCTGGGGTTAGAATTAATTTTTGATACAGAGGACAAGGTAAAACTAATCCGAGACCGGTTGAAAGAGGCGTCTGTTAGACAGAAGTCTTATGCAGACCAAAAGCGGGAGAGATCAAGTACGCTGTGGGAGATTATGTCTTTCTTAAAGTGTCGCCGTGGAAGAAAATATTGAGGTTTGGGAAGAAGGGTAAGCTTAGCCCTAGATTTATTGGGCCTTACCGGATACTTAAGCGTGTAGGACCAGTCGCGTATCAACTTGAGTTGCCTCCAGAGCTGGATAGAATTCATGACGTGTTTCACGTTTCAATACTTAGGCGGTACCGTTCTGATCCCTCGCATATCGTACCGATTGAGGAAATTGAAATTAGACCTAATTTATTTATCGAAGAGGAACCGGTGCAGATATTGGGGCGTGATGTTAAAGTTTGGAGGAAGAAATTAGTTCCGCTAGTCAAAGTACTGTGGCGCAATCACGTCGCGGAAGAGGCCAGTTGGGAGCCAGAAGAGTCGATGCAACATCAGTACCCTCACTTGTTCTGACCAGGTAAATTTCGATGCCGAAATTTCTTTAAGGGGGTAGAGTTGTAACGTACCAAAATTTAGGGTTTGTAGGTTTGTTTGGTTTAACTCTTTTTGCATGTTTGGTGTAGTGGATGAATGGTTTGGGTGTGTTGGGGGTGTCTGGGAGGTTCTGGGGTCAGGTTTTGGCTTTCGCTAAATTCTTTTTTTTTTTCTCTTTAAAGAAACCCTGGACGTTGGCACCTAGGCCATTTAATAAATATGGTGGGTTGTTAAAGCAAGGAAGCCTTGTGGCTTGGTGGCTTGTGGCATGATTTGGCTTCAGTGAGGGTCGGGGTTCGAATCCCATGTGCGGCAAGGGATGTTATTTTGCTACTTGGGGGCGGCGAGAGTTTGTGATGATTTTGAACTCTGCTTTGTGAGAGTTTGAACTGGTGTTGGTTGTTGGGAGAAGATTATGGAGGGATAAAGGGGAGTGATTCATGGAGAGTTTGAAGGAGTTGGTGGGGAGGAGTGTTGTAACCAAATTAGGCAACTTGTAGGAGCAAAATTGGTTATGGAGAACTCATTTGGCCATTTCGGCATTTTGGTTTTGGTGTAGAAGCCAAATTCTACTTCTTCTATTTTTGGGTTTTGCTCTTTTGGTTCATTTTTGGAAATCATCTTTCCTTGTGTCGAATCTTCCCTCTCTTCTCAGCCTTAGCCGATTATTGATTTCTCGAATACTTCTCCTTCCCACTTTGTCTTGTTACACTTCACTTTGACTGCTTAACTCCACTTCCTCCTTACCTATTCGTTTGGTTTAGCCGAACATCTTCTTGATTTTTACTGATCTCCTACTTGCACTTGGTTTTGCATTTTCTTTCTTGAAGCCTTAGCCGAATACTCTCTTATCTAACCGAACTCCCTCTGTTGGATTGGGGTAAGTTACTCTTGGTTTGCCAAATCTCTAGCAATAGTCGAACCTTGCTATTGTTTCATCTGTGTGTGTGTTGTGATCGTGTGACTTTTATTTCTCGTCTATTCCATGTTAGTCTTTCTCTTAATCTTCTTCTTTATCGGCTTGCGCTAAGGAGGGTGTTCTTAGCATCAGGTGCTCGATAGTGGTGGTTGTTGGGTTAGGCCGAATAGTGTTATTTCCTTCTCCTAGTCCCTGTTTCGATAAGTAGTTCTCAGGGATTAAGTGAATTATGTTTAAGTTGGGTAATAAAGTGGTTGTGGATGTTAATGCAGATTGCTGCCGACTAGGGTGTGGAAGAAGGTTGAGGGTGGTTTGAACCCTACTTGGGCTATCAAGGTAAGCAACACGTTATGTTCTGTGTAAAGGGTTTTCTTGATTGATTAACCCAAATGACTAAAACTGCTTGTGGGACGTTGTGTTGATCAAGGTGGGACGTGTGGAGTGCGTCAATTTCTTCTTCATTCAGGTGTTTAATCGTACACCTAACCTTATACACTGTCAAACAATAAACGCAGGTGTGAACCCACACCGGGACTGTGCAAATCGACGAGAGCGAAAAAGCTGAAACTTTGGCATTTGAGGCCTCAAGAGCATGCGATCGCTCATGGGTAAAAATCGGGGTCTCTGATCGTAGGCGTCGGTTTGCAAGACAGCGACGTACGATTTCAAGATAAGAGGCCGTTATGGGCCTTGTTGGGCCGAGAGTGCCCACGTGGGCCACTTGGACTGAGTGAGGCTTTGGGGCCCATTTCACCATTTAGACTATATAGAGTAGTTGGGTCATTTGGGACGACTGTAGGCCTGTTAAGGGTCGATATTGGTACCAAGACCCCAAAAGTTGATAAATGACTGAAATACCCAAAAGGGTAGAGATGGCTAGTTACCTAGGGGTAGGGGGACAGGCTGATGGTTGTTGTAAGTATGTTGTATCCATATATATATATGAAAATTTTGCATACACGCCGTATTATGTCATGACATTCTGCATTGGGGTCGGGTTTTGTCATGGGGGAAGTATTGTTTTAGGGGCCTTGCCACGTTCCACCGTTCTAGTGGCCTGGCCACTTATTTTGACATTAGTGGCTACGCCACGATTATTATATTTAGCAGCTCTGCTGCGTCATTTCTAGTAGCTTGGCTACGACACTGGTGTGCTGGCCGGGTGGGTCGATCTTTTCCCCAAAGGGTGTGTTGGATGGTACGGGAGGTGTGATAGATGGCTTGGGTTGGGTTTTTGCATATCTGTGATGCATTTGTTGTTACGGGCTTTGGCCCATTTTGCTACTGTATAGGGCTTAGGCCCAGATGACACTGTACTGCATAGGGCTCAGGCCCAGACCATATTGTATGCATTGAATGCTATTGGATCGATAGGGGATTACACACTGAGTTTTGTAAACTCACCCTTTCGGTTTGGCTGTGCAGGTAATGCCCAGCCTTAGGCGATTTGGAGCTGTGATGGATTCGGAGGTGGCCACATGTCTATTGATTATTGGAATTTACAGTTTTCTTTTTACATTACTAATGATGATCTTATATTTAGGTTTTTATTGTTGTAATAAGGCCATTTGGGAGTATTTTAATTTGGGTTTGGATTGCGTAAAGTAAATCACTAGGGGAACGTCGATGTTTTCAAAATAACAACATTATAAGAAAGAAGAAACAAAAGAGAAACCTGATGATATAGCCCTTATGGTTTTCCAAACAGTGTAGACTCTGAGGGTTATACAAGTTTAGCTAATCCTAATATGTCTCATAACATAGTTCACTAAGTTTTCAAACATTAAGTTTTACTCAATATATATATATATATATATATAAACCTAAAGATTGAATTATCATCATCAATTACTAAGATGTAATAACACTCAATGGAGCACACGCCAGATTCGGCCGTAATGTCTAGGCCGGGTTTGGGGTGTTACAGTTTCCAATAAACAATTGCCGAAATCTTACTCGGATCAACCCTTATACCTTCCGCTGAAACAATATGCCCCAAGAACCCGACTTCTCGTAGCCAAAACTCACTTTTATTGAACTTAGCAAACAATTTCTTATCTCTTAAAGTCTGCAATACAATCCTTAAAGGTTCGACATGCTTAGACTCATCACGGGAATAAATAAAAATGTCATCAATAAACACAACCATAAACTTATCTAAATATGGTCAAAAAATTCAATTCATCAAGTCCATAAAAACGGTAGGAGATTAGTTAATCCGAAAGGCATAACAAGAGATTTATAATGGCCATACCTCATTCTGAATGCGGTTTTTGGCACATCAGAGTCTTTAACTCTCAGCTAATAATAGATGGATTTCAAATCTATCTTTGAGATCACTGTTGCCCCTTTCAACTGGTCAATCAAATCATCAATCCTTGGTAAAGGATACTTGTTCTTTATTGTAACCTTGTTAAGTTGACGATGATCAATACAAAGTCTCATGGATCCATCTTTCTTCTTAGCGAATAACATTGGTGCATCCCAAAGTTAAAAACTTAGTCTCGCAAAACCTTTATCTGTCAACTCTTGTAACTGAGATTTCAATTCTTTCAATTCGGTCGAATCGATTCTATACGGAGCTATCGATATCGGTGAAGTTTTTGGTACGAAATCAATAGTAAATTCAACCTCCCTGATCGGTGGTAATCCAAGCAACTCTTCTGGAAACACATCTGGATATTCACAAACATCGGCATAGATTCAATCTTCAATTCAGACTCTTTCGTATTTAGTACATACACAAGATAAGCCTCACAACCTTTTCTTACATACTTCTGAGCTGACATTGATGAAATCACAATAGGCAACTCACACGACTCATCCGATTCAATCCGAAGAATTTCATTATTTTGACATTTCAATTCAATAATCTTGCATCTACAACTCACTGTGACATCATGTAGAGTCAACCAATGCATTTCAAGAATTACATCAAACTCATCAAACGGTAAAAGCATTAAGTCAGCTAGAAAATAGTGACCCCAAATCATTAAAGGACAACTCATGCAAACTTTATCAACTAGAACATATTTGCCTAAGGGGTCCGACACTTTAATCACATACTCATTGGACTCAATAGGAAAATTCTTACTAGATACCAAATTCATGCAAATATAAGAATGAGTCGATCTAAGATCAATCAATGCAACTACATTAGTATCATAGAGAGAAAATGTACCAGTGATATCACCAGGAGATGACACATCTTCACGAGCACGAATAGCATAAGTTCTAGCAGGTGCTCTAACCTTTGATCTCGCATTTAATTCTTTTGTCACACCTCTGCTATTGTTCCCACTTCTAGTATTTCTCGGTGGCCTCCCTCTAGTGGCAGTATTACTCTGCCTCGCATTCTGAAAACTATCTTTCTCAATCATTTCAGGGCAATTTCGAATGAAGTGATCTTTGGAGCCACATTTGAAGCAAGCCTAGTTATTCATCCTACATTCGTCGGGATGTCGTCTACCACAGTGTTGACATTCAGGTCTATTTGACCTAGCGTTTCCAACACTCACTATTGTCATAGTTTGGGCCTTAGAACCCGAATATTGCTTCCCACGATCTCTGTTGGGATACCCAGCTGAAGTACTTGAATGAGTATACAAATCTCTTGATTTCTTTGACGAAGACTGAAATGACTTATTCATTGATCTTTTTCTTGAGTCTCTAGCCCCAAACTCAGCCTTTCTCTTTTCTTTCCTTAGCTCTTTAGCCTTGCAAGCTCGGTCGACTAGCACAACAAATTCCTTCAACTCTAAAATCTCAACTAGCAGTCTGATATCTTCATTCAACCCATCCTCAAATCTCTTGCACATGATAGCCTTGGTGGAAACACATTCTCGAGCATACTTACTGAGCCTAACAAAATCTCACTCATATTCAGTCATAGACATACGGCCTTGTTTCAGTTCTAAAAACTCTTTGCGTTTCTGATCAATGAACCGTTGATATATTTCTTTCTGAACTCTTCTTGGAAGAAACCCCAAGTAACTCTTTCTTCTGGTACCATAGATACAAGAGTATTCCACCACTAGTATGCTGAGTCCCTCAATAGTGATATAGCGTATTTGAAGCACTCATCGGGTGTGCAAGAAAGCTCATTAAATACCCTGATAGAGTTCTCAAGCTAAAATTCAGCCTTATCGAGATCATCGTCAACATTAGCTCTAAATTCCTCGGTCCCTTGTTTTCGAATCTTATTAACTAGAGGCTTGTTTAGTCTTAACAATTCTACATCGTGGGGGGCTACGGAAACTGGTTGGGGGTGGAGGATGTTGGGTAGCCGGATTTGTTCAAACAAACTCGACAAACCACTCATTTATCCTTTAGAAAAAGGTTTCTCCAGCCTTTCCTCCTTTACTAACCGTTACTTGTCTACTTTCAGATAGCCCTGTCTCTTCGGCGAGATTCGACGCATTACTTTCACCATCGTCAGCTACCTCTCTGTTAGGATCCATTTACTAGATAAAAACACAATTTAAATTGTCAGGAGTCGTCACACTATCACAATTTATATATGGCATGTATAGCTAGACTCTTACACGCACTAGGTTAGTTCGAGAATCGATTAAACTATAGCTCTGATACCACTAAATATAACACCTTTACCCGTATTCAATGCCGAAACAAGGTCTGAGGCATTTTCGAACTTACATCACAAGCAAACATAGAAATTGAGTCATAAATTTTACATCCAAATTAAAACCATTTTTATTCAATGATAATGTCCCTAATACGAGCCTACGAGGCCCAAAACATGCTTTGGAAGTGGTTCAGGACTAAATTGGCAACTTGAGAAATTTTTATAAAACTTAGAAAATTTTTGCTATAAACATGGGTTACACGTCTGTGTGGGTAGGCCGTGTGGTCACACACGCCCGTGTCCTTAATTCGTGTAACTCCCTATTTTGCAATGCATGAAAAAATTGAGATCACACGGCCAAGTCACACACTCGTATGCTTGGCCGTATGGTTAATTTAATTTTTCATGAAATAGCTGTAGACTTCACACGGTCGGGACACACGCCCGTGCCTGAGGCCGTGTCCCTAACACAGTTGAGACACACGCCCGTGTCTCTGCCCGTGTGCTCAATTTTAAGCATTCTGTTTCTCAAAATTTAGATGCAGGGGACACACGGCCGGAACACATGCCCATGGGGCAGACCGTGTGTCACACACGGCCTAGACGCACGCCTGTGTGTCTACTCGTGTGGACAAAATAAATACTATTTATGAAGCCATTTGCCACCCTCATTTACACCTACACTTACACCAATTGAATAGCACAAGTCATGGCATACTTAGGCAACCAAAACATCCACAATCATGGCTAGAGCATATCATTTCATTGTCAACACTTAACATACTTACAACATCATATTCCACCAAACCAAATCATACCAATCTCACAACTACAAGTATCAACACCAATACCTTCTTCAAGCAAAGTTTTGTTTGAGTCTTCTAACATATCAAAATACCAACTTAACCATTCCACAACAAAACCAAAGAGCCACATTCAACCATTAACCAAGCATTGAAAAACATCACTAACAAGGCATTGGCACATACATGCATATATATAACATATAAGCTTACAACCAATTCAACCAAAATAAGCCAGGTTGCATGGCCAAGTTCCACAACAAGCCTTTGATAATTACAAGTCAATACATTTGGTTAAATTCATAATGACACATATAACAAAATAACAAAGTCCCTATACATGTCGTATACTCAAAATGCTAAATTTCATCAATACCCAAAATGATAGTTTTGATAGTGTGAGGCAAATCTCCGACGATCCCCAATCCGAGC
Source organism: Gossypium longicalyx (assembly GCA_025698465.1). Taxonomy (NCBI): domain Eukaryota; kingdom Viridiplantae; phylum Streptophyta; class Magnoliopsida; order Malvales; family Malvaceae; genus Gossypium; species Gossypium longicalyx. Next base: position 61,837,064 of record CM047003.1, read on the forward strand.
TAGCTTGGCAGCACTATAAAATATGGAAAATAAACAGAGTAAGTTATATAGCTTAGTAAGCTCGTATGTAAGAAATAAGTAAACCTTACCATACATTTAACATTCAAATAAATTCATCTATCACAATGTAATTTACCATAATATCATAATCATAATTTATTTCATCACAAACTTAGCTCAAATTCATCATTTCACTAATTTAATAGTCGTAAGTTTTAAGCACAAACCTGAACCGTCTCGTAATAGTTTCATATTCAATTCTCATCTTTGGCATACCCAATGAACCACTCGGAATAATAAATTCGGATACTTGGGAAACCTTGTATACAAGGTGCCACATGTGTAGCCATTGCTACTTCTATCTCATATCACATACATGCTCGCTCTTGAGCCAACAACGATACTGGTCACACAAGCTGTCAGTTGAGACATAGCTACACGGTGCTGTTCACACAAGCTGTCAAGTAACCACAACATATGCCGATATACTTAGCCACCAGTAGGACGTACAGGACCAGCACCCGGAATCACATAACATGAAACCCTAGTGACATGTCACTTGTATCCTAATCTATTCTTAAGGTTTGATTGGGATTTCTCACTTGCCAAATCATCGTCAAATGTGTCCAGAAGATCGATTACACAATTCACTTGCCAAAGCATTTAAAATACATTTAAAGTAAAGCTTATTTAACATAAGAACTTACCTCGATTACAAAGACGACTATTAGTTCGATTTAGTCCACAACCTTGTTCTTTCCCCGATCTAAACTCAAACTTCATTTTTCTTGATCTATAATATCAAACTTAACTTATTTAATCAGGACATTATCCAATTCAGCCCAAAAATACACTATGAAAAAAATTACATTTTTGCCTTTAAGCTTTTAACATTTTACATTTTAATCCCTAAGCTCGTAAAATGATTTTCATTCAATTTCTTCATTACCCAAGCCTAGCCGAACCTTTTTCATTCTCATGACAGCCCATATTTTACATTTATTTACATTTTACCAGACATTTACAACCTTTTACAAATAGGTCTTTTTTTTGACATTTTCATCAAAAACCACTTTGTAAATGTTGTTCAATTAACAATAAACATGCATTTTCTATATTTAACATCAAAATACAAGCTTATTCAACATAGATAGAATTTTAAACTTTGATTTCCTTTCAAATTAGTCCTTAGAATAGCTAGATCAAGTTACAACATTAAAAAAAAACGCAAAAATCATTAAAAACGGGACAAAGATAGACTTACACTCGAGCTTGGAAGCTTAGCCAAACCCTAGCTATGTCTTCTATTGCAATTTTCGGCTATGGGGGGACTAAATTGAAGAAGATGAATACTTTTATTTGTTAATTTTGTCTTTATTTACTAGATTACCAAAATGCCCTTCACTTAAACTTTGAAAATTTTCCCTAACCATGTCCATTTTTGTCCATACCAAAGTAAAATGGTCTAATTATCATTTAAGGACCTCTAATTGAGAATTACATAACAATTTACTACCTTTAGCTTATAGAAATCAAATTTTGCACCTATTGCAATTTAGTCCTTCTAGTCAAATTGAGTACTCAATCGATAAAATTTCTTAACAAAATTTTCACACAATTGTTGTAACGACCCGATTTTGGGCTTAGTCAGAACAATGGTTTCGGGACCGCTAATCCGAGGTTGGAAATTTTTTTTATATTATTTTATGTGTTGTGCCATGATATTACGGGAGTATGAAAATTTTGGTGAATTAATTTTAGCGACTTCATGCTTAATTGTGAAAAAAGACTAAATCACATAAAGTGTAAAAGTCCTATTTTGATAGCTAAGGGTACCAAATAGCTAGAGAACCTAAATTGGGGGTCTTTAAAGGGCAATTAGACCCTTTAGAGAGGCTTGGCCGGCCATGAGACAAGAAAATAAATTAGTCAAAGTGTTAGGTATTTGATGACCTAATATGTGACAAAATAATACCCTAAAAGCCTAGCCATCATTTTTATCTTCCATCCTTTCTTCTTGACCGAAGATATGAGCCATTAGAGGGGTTTTTGAAGCTAGAAATTTCAGCCACTTAGTCTCTCTACAAGTAAGTGATCTTGATGGTTTTTCTTGATGATTTTTGTACTTTTAGAACCCTTGTAGCATGAGCTTTCAAATAAGGGGACTATTTTGCAAAATGGTTGAAAGTCTAGGGTTTTACCATGAGAGTGTTCATGTTGTTTTCTAAAATTTTATGGAAGAAAATGAATCTTGGTTATGAAGTAAACAACTTTTGTGAAGGGATTTCTCAAGAAAACCCTAATTGGACCATTTTGCATAAGTTGTAAAATAGTTGATAAAGGTGTAAAATAATGAGAATTGTGGGCTGCTCCTAGTATAAAGAGTATTCGGCTAGGCCTGATTAATGAGAAAATGTGATAAAAGGCGATTTTCAGACCTAGAGGTAGAATTGCCAATTTGTAAAAGTCTAGGGGCAAAATGATCAATTTGCCCAATTATGAATTTTCGAGCGTCTAGATTAATATGTTGATGAAATGAATGAATTTTTATCATTATAGATCAAGAATTAAAAAATCTGGGCGTAGACCGGGGAAAAGCAAAAAAAGTGGACTAAGCCAAACTAGTCGTCTACATTTTGTAATCCGAGGTAAGCTGTATGTAAATAATACAACTACATTGTTATTATATGTGTTTGAATTGATATAGCATAAATTGCTTGTTTGTGGAAATGATCATGTATGATAAATACTGAGATAGTAGGACTCTAGTTTGAACCTTAAGAAATAAATCGAATATTCATGCCATGACAGTTGGGTTAATTGTGTGCAGTGTGAGACATGTCTGGGACATGTATCGGCCACATTATGAGAGCCAGTGTAAGACCATGCCTGGATCATGGCATCGGCATTGAGACGAGAGTTAGTGTAAGACATGTCTGGGACATGCATCAACCTCGTGATGTAAGCCAGTGTAAGACATGTCTGGGACATGCATCAGCTACGAGATGTGTCAGTGTAAGACCATGTCTGGGACATGTCATCGACACAAATATGTGAGAGCTAGTGTAAGACCATGTCTGGGACATGGCGTCGGCCTTGATTTTGATAGTCAGTGTAACACCCCTTACCCATGTTCTAAGCCGGAACAAGGTACGGAATATTACAGATCACAAAAACATGAAATCACACATTTACCTGATCTTACATAATTAATTCCTCTAGCTTGAACAAAATAGATAACATTAACAAATCTACATAAGTACAAGTAAATTACCAAAATTTGAAAAGTAATATTTTAAAACAAATTATTTATGACATATAACAAAATGATTCAGCCCTCTTTACATGCCATAATTCCAAAATAGTGTTTACAAAGTACCAAAAAGTATTGATAGTGTGGATGGGTCTCCGACGATCTCCAAATCTCGAGCTGGATTAGTAATTCTATAAGACGAGAAAAAGAAAAGAAGGTAATCATATAGCTTAGTAAGTAAGTACGAAATTGATATTCAATGTATGAAATTGATATTCAATTTATCAAAGTAAAACAATCATACGAGTATATAATCACATGTTCAGGACAGGCTGTTTTTTGGAGTCCCGGTTTAAAAAAAAATCATATCTCAAGCTAAAAAACTCGAAATCCAATTCTATAAAATTTCCCTGAAACTAGACTCATATGTATACTTACTAATTTTTTTCTAGAATTTTTGGTCGGGAAAATTAGTACAGTTTATTAGTTAAATTCTCCCCTGTTTCAGGGTATGACTGCTCTGACCCCAGTTCACTATGAACCAAATTTCCTCCTGTACAGAATTCCAACGAGCATGAAGTTTGTTTCCCCTAAAAATAGACTCAATAAGGAATCCATGAATGTAAGGTATGACTCTTAATAATTTGTTTACAATTTATGGTGAATTTATAAATTCAGAACAAGGGATCTCAAATTCATTCAGACCCTATTTCACAAGAATTCAAATATCACACAATATAGAATTCTTTTGCTTCCCTTGTTTCTTTTATGTGAAAATAGACTAATTAAGATTTATTTTCATATATCGTTTGCATTTTTATTCAACTTCAACAATTTTTGGTAAATTTTTAAAATCATGTAACTACTGCTGTCCAACATTGATTTATTTCTAACATTTATTCTTGCATAATTTCACCTAGTCCTTTTTGTTATACCAGAATTCACTCAATTATCGAGCACATAGCTCCTAACTTTTCATAAACATAAATTTTCACATATCCACCTTATAATAACTTTCACATATTACCACTTTATCGATTTTCCCCGTTGAACTCAATGGAAAAATAACAAATATACAATTGTTTACACATATTTCCCCCTTTCCACACTTATAGCCGAAGCTATCTGATACGCATAGTAGCCTGCACTTAGTACTACACATGCGACTAATAATCCGGTACACGTAGTAGCCTGCACTTAGTACTACAAACGTGACCTCACCATCTGATACACGTAGTAGCCTGCACTTAGTACTACACACGTGATCGAGGTCATTGAGTATGCATAGTAGCCTGCACTTAGTACTACACATGCAACTTAACAGTATGGTACACGTAGTAGCCTGCACTTAGTACTACACACGTATATTCACAATGGGTCATTCGTATTGTTCCTGTTCTGAAGGTTCAACCGGAATTTTTTTTTCCTTTTTCACTGTTAACATTTATTCATTATCTAATTAAATTTGCAAATTTCCATCATTTAATCATTCTATGGACAATCACCAATTCATATGATAACAACATAAAATAACATAAAAAAATCGATAAATTATTCATGTACGAACTTACCTCAGTGCAAACTTTAAAAATATTATAATTTAGTCTGAAAGCTTTTCTTTTCCCCGATCACGATCGATTCCACGTCTTTCTTGATCTATAACAACACATTTAGCTTATTTAACATTCATACTATTTATTTCAATCCAAAAATCACATTTTGTAAAAATTATGTTTTTGCCCCCTAACTTTTATAAAATTATGATTTTGCCCCTAGGCTCAGAAATTTAATTTCAGTTCTTATTCTTATGTTTTATGACATGCTAAACATTTTTCTCTTCTATGGAAACATCAAATTCTCACTCTAACATGTACTTATGAACATTAGGTATTTTTACCAATTAAATCCTTTTACTCGTTTTCACTCAAAACCGAGTAGCACAAGTTGTCTAACATAATTTAAAACCTCATACTCTATCATAAAACACCAAAATACACAGATTTCACCTATGGGTATTGTTCCAAATATGAACCCTAGGTTGAATTATTGCTAACATAAGCTAAATCGAGCTTTCGGGATTTCAAAAACATAAAAATCATTAAAAACGAGGCTTGAAATCACTTACTATGAAGCTTGAAAGTTGAAGAAACCCTAGCTATGGAGGAGAGAAAAATTTGGCCGCAACTAATTGAGAAGATGACCATTTTTGTGTTATTTTTCCCATTTTATTTCATTTAATATACAAATGACCAAAATGTCCTTACTACTAAACTTTCCAAAAATTCCATCCATGTCCAATTTTTGTCCATAAACTTAGAAATTGGTCAAATTGCTATTTAAGACCTCCTAATTAATATTCCAAAGCAATTTCATACTAAAAACTTCTAGAACAAAAGTTTTGCAATTAATTCGATTTAGTCCCTAATCTCAACTTAAGCGCTTAATGCATAGAATTTCATCACGAAATTTTCACTCAATTTTGAAATCATATCATAAACCTCAAAATAATTATAAAAAAATTATTTCTATCTCGGATTTGTGGTCACGAAACCACTATTCTGATTAGGCCCTAATACGGGTTGTCACAATTCTCCCCCTTTAGGGATTTTCGTCCCCGAAAATCTTATCGGTAAAGAGGTTCGGGTATTGTTTCCTCATAGCTTCCTCAGGTTCCCACGTAGCCTCTTCTATTCCATGTCTGTGCCACAATACTTTCACTAAGGCTATACTTTTATTTCTCAACTGTTTAATTTCCTGAGCCAAAATTTTTATTGGTTCCTCCTCATAGGTCATATCCGGCCGAATTTCAATTTCTGTTAGAGGAATCACATGTGAAGGATCAGAACGGTAACGTCGCAGCATCGACACATGAAACACATTATGAATCTTTTCCAACTCAGTTGGCAAGGCTAGCCGATAAGCCACTGGTCCAACTCTTTCAATAACCTTATAAGGCCCAATGAAACGCGGACTCAACTTGCCTTTTCGGCCAAACCTTACAATTTTCTTCCATGGAGATACCTTTAGAAAAACTTTATCACCCACTTGGAACTCGATCTCTTTTCTCTTCAAATCCGCATATGACTTTTGTCGATCTAAAGCAGCTTTCAGACAATCACGAATCACTTTCACTTTCTCTTCAGTTTCTCTAATCAAATCAACTCCGTGAATCTGTTTCTCACTGAGCTCGGTCCAATACAAAGGAGTCCGACACTTGTGACCATACAATGCTTCATACGGTGCCATCTGTATGCTCGATTGAAAACTGTTGTTGCAGGCAAATTCGACCAAAGGTAAATATTTCTCCCAACTGCCCTGAAATTCTAAAACACAACATCGGAGCATATCCTCGAGTACTTGAATTACTCTTTCGGATTGACCGTCAATTTGTGGATGAAATGCGGTCCTGAAATTCAATTTCGTACCCAAAGCTTCTTGCAACTTTTTCCAAAACCTCGAAGTAAATCTCGGATCTCTATCCTAAATAATAGACCTAGGTACTCCGTGTAATTTCACAATTTCAGAAATATATAATTCAGCCAACTTATCAAGAAAATAATCCGTACATACCGGAATAAAATGAACTGATTTAGTCAGTCTGTCAACCATTACCTAGATGGCATTTTTCTTTTTCGGAGTCAGAGGCAACCCTGTCACAAAATCCATCGTAATTATGTCCCATTTCCACTCGGGAATCATCACTGGTTGAAGTAAACCTGAAGGTACTTGGTGTTCAGCTTTCATTTGCTGGCAAATCAAGCATTTTGCTACAAACTCAGAGATATCTCTCTTCATACCATTCCACCAATATATTTTGTTCAGATCGTTGTACATTTTCGTACTACCAAGATGAACTTGCAAACAACCACTGTGTGTCTCATGTAAAATCTTCTGAATCAACTCAACATCTTTCGATACACATACTCGATCACGAAACATTAAGCAATCCTCTAGTTTGATTCGAAAATTTGAGTTACAATCTAATTCACACTGAGCTCGCTTGGCTCACAATTCACTGTTATTATTCTGAGCTTCACAAATTTGCTGAAGAAATAGCGGCCTAACTCTTAACTCGACCAAAATCAAACCATCATCAGACATAGCCAAATCTGTACCCATAACTCTCAAAGCAAACAAAGATTTTCTACTTAAGGCATCTGCGACTACATTTGCTTTACCGGGATGATAATCAATTATTAATTCATAATCCTTTAATAATTCAAGCCATATCCGTTGTCGTAAATTCAAATCTTTTTGATTCATCAAATATTTCAAACTTTTGTGATTAGTAAAGATTCGGCATTTCTCACCATATAAATAATGACGCCAAATCTTCAAAGCAAAGACAATGGCAGCCAACTCTAAATCATGCGTCGGGTAATTATTCTCGTGCGATTTCAACTGTCTTGAGGCATAAGCTACTACTTTACCTTCTTGCATTAAAACACAACCAAGACCAATTGATGATGCGTCACTATAAATCACAAATTCTTTCCCCGACTCAGGTTGCACTAACACTGGTGCTTTGGTCAACCGCTCTTTCAACTTCTCAAAACTTTGTTGACATTCTTTAGTCCAATTAAACTTAACATTCTTTTGCAACAGCTTAGTCATAGGAGAGGCGATCATCGAAAATCCCTTGACAAAGCGTCGATAATATCTAGCTAAGCCCAAAAAGCTTCTAACCTCAGATACATCCTTCGGCGGTTTCCAATTAACAATTGCTGAAACTTTGCTCGGATCTACCCGAGTACCATCACCCGAAACTACATGTCCCAAAAATCCGACTTCAAGAAGCCAAAATTCACTTTTACTAAATTTAGCAAACAATTTCTTTTCTCTTAAAATCTGTAATACCATTCTTAAATGTTCAGCATGCTTAGACTCGTTTCGAGAATAAATAAGGATATCATCTATGAACACAACCACAAGCCTATCCAAGTATGGCCAAAAGATTCAATTCATCAAATCCATAAAGATAGCCGGAGCATTGGTTAAACAGAAAGGCATCAAAAGGAATTCGTAATGTCCATACCTCGTTCTGAAAGCGGTTTTAGGCACATCTGACTCTTTAACTCTCAACTGATTGTAATTGGATCTCAAATCAATCTTTGAAAATACTGTCGCCCATTTTAACTGGTCAAACAAATCATCGATTCTCGACAACGGATACTTGTTCTTTATGGTCACCTTGTTAAGCTGTCGATAGTCAATACAAAGTCTTATAGATCCATCCTTTTTCTTTACAAACAACACGGGGGCACCCCAGGGAGAGAAACTCGGTCTCACAAACCCCTTATCTGTTAAATCTTGCGATCGAGCTTTTAATTCTTTCAATTCGATGAGCCATTACGTATGGAGAGATTGAAATTGGTGCGGTTCTGTAATAAATCAATAGCAAACTCTACCTCTCTCGATCGGAGGCAACCCCGACAATTTCTTCCGAAATACATCAGGAACTTGCATACTACAGATCGATTCAAGCTTCGACTCTGACATTTTAGTATTTAATACATAAGTAAGATAAGCTTCACACCCTTTTTGCATATATCGCTGAGCAGGCATATACGAAATCACCATAGGCAATTTATTTGATTCATTTGTTTCCACCTGAAGAATTTCACCATTTTCACATTTCAACTCAAGAGTGTTCTATCTGCAATTTACTCTGGCATCATGTGGTATCAACCAATCCATACCCAAAATGACATCAAACTCGTCAAATGGTAGCAACATTAGATTAGCCGGAAAACAGTGACCTTGAATCATCAAAGGGCAATTTTTGCAAACATTATCTACTAACACATATTTGCGTAAAGGGTTTGACACTTTAATCACAAATTCAGTAGATTCTAAAGGCAAACTCTTACTAGATACCAAATTCACACAAACATAAGAATGAGTAGATCGGGATCAATCAATACAATAAAAATAGTATCATAAAGAGAAAATATACCAGTGATCACATCAGGAGATGACGCCTCTTCCCGAGGACGTATGGCATAAGCTCTAGTAGGTATTCTAGCTTCCGGTCTCCCTGTTGATTCCTTTGTCACACTTCGACTGCTAGCTCGACTCCTAGTATTTCTCAGAGGTCTACCTCTATTAGTAGCACTAGTCTGTCTGGCACTCTGAAATTTTTCTTCTTCAACCCTTTTTGGACAATCCTTAATATAATGTTCTCGGGAACCACATTTGAAACAAGCCCGACTAATCGTCCAACACTCCCCGAAATGTTGTTTACCACAGTGCTGACACTCGAGTCTATTAGATCTCACATTACCTACACTCGCCATTGAAGTAGCTTGAACTTTAGAACCTGAATATGATCTCCCACGATCTCGATACGAATGTCCAGTTGAAACAGTCAACCGAGGATTCATTTCTTTAGACTTCTTTGACTGAGATTGGAATGACTTACTCATTGGCCTCTTTCTTGCGTCTCTGGCTTCATTCACAGCTTTTCTCTTCTCGTTGCTCAGTTCTTCAGCTTTACAAGCTCGATCAACCAATACCACAAACTCTTTCAACTCTAAAATCCCAACTAGTAGCTTGATGTCTTCATTTAGCCCATCCTCAAACCTCTTACACATAATAGCTTCGGTGGACACACACTCCTGGGCATACTTGCTGAGTCTGACAAATTCACGTTCATATTCTGCCACAGATATTCTACCTTGTTTTAGCTCAAAGAACCCTTTCCATTTTTGATCAATGAACCGCTGGCTTATATACTTCTTTCTAAACTCCTCTTGGAAGAAATCCCATATAACCCTTTCTTTCGGAACCACAGATACCAGTGTCTTCTACCAATGATATGCTGAATCCCTTAATAAAGATATAGCACATTTCAAACATTCTTCGAGAGTGCAAGAAAGCTCATCGAATACCCTGATAGAATTTTCAAGCCAAAACTCTGCTTTCTCGGGATCATCATCTATATTAGCCCTAAATTCTTCAGCCCCTTGCTTTCGAATTTTATCAACTGGGGGTTTGCTCAATCTTACCATTTTGACACCCTGAGGAACTACGGGAACTGGTTGAGGAATAGGAGGAGGTGGAGGAGGCTGAGCGTTCAGATTTGCCCGAACAAATTCTGTGTACCAATTACTCATCATATGGAGAAAGGCTTCCCGGGCCCCATCTCCCTGATCATGTGTCTCATGCCTGCTCTCAACTGGCGCAGTCCCTTGTGTGGGAGCCGGCGCATTACTTTCTACATCATCAGCTACAGCTCGGTCGGGATCCATTTACTATATAAAAACACGATTTAAATTGTCAGGAGTCATCACACTATCATAATATAATTATGGCATGTATAGATAGACTTCCACACACAGTACGTAAATTCGAGAACCGCCTAAACCTCAGCTCTGATACCAATAAATGTAACACCCCTTACCCATGTTCTAAGCCAGAATAAAGTACGAAATATTACAGATCACGAAAACATGAAATCACACATTTACCTGATCTTACATAATTAATTCCTCTAGCTTGAACAAAATAGATAACATTAACAGATCTACATAAGTACAAGTAAATTATCAAATTTTGAAAAGTAATATTTTAAAACAAATTAATTATGACATATATCAAAATGATTCAGCCCTCTTTACATGCCATAATTCCAAAATAGTGTTTACAAAGTACCAAAAAGTATTGATAGTGTGGATGGGTCTCCGACGATCTCCAAATCTTGAGCTGGCTTAGTAATTCTATAAGACGAGAAAAAGAAAAGATGGTAAGCATATAGCTTAGTAAGTAAGTACGAAATTGATATTCAATTTATCAAAGTAAAACAATCATACTAGTATATAATCACATATTCAGGACAGGCTATTTTCTAGAGTCCCGGTTTAAAAAAAATCATATCTCGAGTTAAAAAACTCGAAATCCAATTCCGTAAATTTTCCCTGAAACTAGACTCATATGTCTACTTACTAATTTTTTTCTAGAATTTTTGGTTGGGACAATTAGTACAGTTTATTAGTTAAATTCTCCCCTGTTTCAAGGTATGACTGCTCTGACCCCTGTGCATTACGAACCAAATTTCTTCCTGTACAGAATTCCAACGACCATGACGTTTATTTCCCCCAAAAATAGACTCAATAAGGAATCCATGCATGTAAGGTATGACTCTTAATAAGTTTTGTACAATTTATGGTGAATTTATAAATTCAGAACAAGGGATCTCAAATTCATTCAGACCCTGTTTCACAAGAATTCAAATATCACACAATATAGAATTCTTTTGCTTCCCCTGTTTCTTTTATATGAAAATAGACTCATTAAGCTTTATTTTTATATATCATTTGCATTTTTATTCAAATTTCAAGATTTTTGGTAAATTTTTAAAATCATGTAACTGCTGCTGTCCAACACTGTTTTATTTCTAACATTTATTCTTGCATAATTTCACCTAGTCCTTTTTCTTATACCAGAATTCACTCAATTATCGAGCACATAGCTCCTTTTCATAAACATAAATTTACACATATCCACCTTATAATAACTTCCACATATTACCACTTTATCGATTTTCCCCGTTGAACTCAACGAAAAAATAACAAATATACCATTGTTTACACATATTTCCCCCTTTCCACACTTATAGCCGAAGCTATCTGATACGCATAGTAGCCTGCACTTAGTACTACACACGTGACCTCACCATCTGATACACGTAGTAGCCTGCACTTAGTACTACACATGTGATCGAGGTCATTGAGTACGCATAGTAGCCTGCACTTAGTACTACACATGCGACTTAACAGTATGGTACACGTAGTAGCCTGCACTTAGTACTACACACGTATATTCACAATGGGTCATTCGTATTGTTCTTGTTCCGAAGGTTCAACCGGAATTTTTTTTTTCCTTTTTCACTATTAACACTTATTCATAATCTAATTAAATTTGCAAATTTCCATCATTTAATCATTCTATGGACAATCACCAATTCTTATGATAACAACATAAAATGACATTAAAAAATCGATAAATTATTCATGTACGAACTTACCTAGGTGCAAACTTTAGAAATATTATAATTTAGTCCGAAAGCTTTTCTTTTCCCCGATCACAATCGATTCCACGTCTTTCTTGATCTATAACAACACATTTAGCTCATTTAACATTCATACTATTTATTTCAATCCAAAAATCACATTATGGAAAAATTACGTTTTTGCCCCTTAACTTTTACAAAATTATGATTTTGCCCCTAGGCTCAAAAATTTAATTTCAGTCCTTATTCTTATGTTTTATGACATGCTAAACATTTTTATATTCTATGGAAACATTAAATTCTCACTCTAACATGTACTTATGAACATTAGGTATTTTTACCAATTAAATCCTTTTACTCGTTTTCACTCAAAACTGTGTAGCACAAGTTATCTAACATAATTTAAAACCTCATATTCTATCATAAAACACCAAAATACACATATTTCACCTATGGGTATTTTTCCAAATATGAACCCTAGATTGAATTATTGCTAACATAAGCTAAATCGAGCTTTCGGGATTTCAAAAACATAAAAATCATTAAAAACGGGGCTTGAAATCACTTACTATGAAGCTTGAAAGTTGAAGAAACCCTAGCTATGGAGGAGAGCAAAATTCGGCAGCATCTAATTGAGAAGATGACCATTTTTGTATTATTTTTCCCATTTTATTTCATTTAATATCCAAATGACCAAAATGTCCTTACTACTAAACTTTCCAAAAATTCCATCCATGTCCAATTTTTGTCCATAAACTTAGAAATTGGTCAAATTGCTATTTAGGACCTCCTAATTAATATTCCAAAGCAATTTCATACTAAAAACTTCTAGAACACAAGTTTTGCAATTTATTCGATTTAGTCCCTAATCTCAACTTAAGCGCTTAATGCATAGAATTTCATCACGAAATTTTCACTCAATCATGAAATCATATCATAAACCTCAAAATAATTATAAAACAATTATTTCTATCTCGAATTTATGGTCATGAAACCACTATTTTGATTAGGCCCTAATTCGGGTTGTCACAGTCAGTATAAGGCCATGTTTGGGACATGGCATCGACTTGATGGATGAGCCAGTGTAAGACCATGTCTGGGACATGGCATTGGCATTATACCTTATGGTTAAGGCTTATTGAATATCCGATAGCATTCCAAATGGTTCAACAGTGAGAGTTACAGTTTAAGTTAAACGAGAAAAGTATAACTATGCTGTGAGTGGCACAGGTACCTATTTGAAATGTATGAGACGTAAGATCAATGTATGCTATGTGAATTGTATTGGGTAGAGATGAGTAAGTTGTGCTTATGCCTACTTTCGTATTATGAGCATAATGATGAATGGTAATGTTGTTGATATATTTACTTGCATGCAACTTACTAAGCTTTATGCTTACTTCCTCTTTTTTCCATTTTCTTATAGTGCCGCCTAATTAGCTTGAGGATCATCGGACGTCGAAGGCATCGATCACACTATCATCCAAAGCACTTGGTATAGTTAGATATTTTATTTTGATTATGGCATGTATAGGACCTTGACTTTTGAGTTTTGTGTCATTGTTAATTTGCCAAATGTGTTGGATTACTTTAGCATTTGATTCATCATGTATGAAACCATGGGAAATGACTAATATTGAAGGTTTATATATGAATGCAAGAAAGTCTTTCATGAATGTGAAATTGTTGGCATGGTTGAATATAAGAAATGCATATAGGCTTTACCTATGGTTGTTTGGTTGAGAAATCATATTTAGTTAGATCTTGATATGTTGGTTGGCATTAAATTGTGTTTCAGGGTGGCAAAAGGCTTGATAGATAGCCTTATATTGTCCATACGGGTAGACACACAGGGTTATGTCTAGGCCGTGTGTGATACACGACCAACCCTATGGGCGTGTTTTTTGGCCGTGTGTCCCCTGCACGTAAAAATTTATAAGTCAGAATGCATGGTATTAAACACACGGGAAGAAACACGACCATGTGTCTTAGCCGTGTGGAGAACACGACCTCTGCCCACGGGTGTGTGCCTTGGCTGTGTGCCTTAATTTGGATGCTGATGTTAGAAACAAAATGTCAAGTTTTTTAGACACGGGCTAAGACACAGGTGTGTCATGACCGTGTGAGGGACACAGGCCATAGACACGGGCGTGTGTCAGGCCATGTGAAAACCCCTGTAGGTTAGAATTTAGAACTTAATTCAGACGGCAATGAGACACGGGTGTGTCCATAGATGCTTAGGCCGTGTGTGTCACGTAGGCCATCAGCATGGCCAGGTCATAATGACTACACGGGAGTGTGGCCTTCCACACGGGCGTGTGCCCTGTTTTAAGGAATATTTCTTTTTTTTTTAAAAATGTTTGTTAAGGACTCGAGCTTGTCCCGAATGGTTTCCAATGGTCGTTTGAGGCCTCGTTGGTCCATGCTAAGAAGTTTAGACAAAGTTGAAAAAAAGTTTTAAGTTTGGTCAAGTCTAAGTGGTTCGAAAATGTTTGAATGTGTGTGTTTAAGTGAGGTAACGCCTCGTATCCCTTCCCAGCGTAGGACTCGAGTGTGGGGTGTTACATTTAGTGGTATCAAAGCTATAGTTTAGTCGGTTCTAGGACTAACCTAGCATGAGTACGAGTCTAGCTATACATGCCATAATTGTTTATTGATAGTGTGACGATTCATGACGAGATAAATTGTGTTTTTGATTATATAGTATATGGATCCTGAAGTAGCTATGACAAATGATATGGAGAGTAATGCACCGGCTCCTGCTGAAGGACCGCGCCAGTAGATAGTGGGCCTGTGACAATGAGTCAGGGTGGAGGAGCTGGAAAAGCTTACCTCAACATGATGGACGCATGGTATTCAGAGTTCATTCGTGCGAATTCGAACACTCCACTTACCCCACCTCCTTAGATTCCTCAATATTCCCCTCTAGCTCCTTAAGGAGCAGATATGGTTAGGAGAGAAAAACCTCTAGTAGACAAGATTCGAAAGCAAGGGGTCGAGGAATTCCAGGCTAATATTGGTGATGACCCGGAGAGAGCAGTGTTTTGGTTAGAGAATACCATTAAGGTATTTGACGAGCTATCATGCACGCCTGAGGAGTGCGTGAAGTGTGCAGTGTCACTCTTACGAGATTCGACCTATCAATGGTGGAATACTCCCTGTCTGTTATATCGAGAGAAATGATAACTTGGGAATTCTTTTAGGAAGAGTTCTGAAAGAAGTACATTAGCCAAAGGTTCACACACCAGAAGAGTAAGGAATTTTTAGAACTGAAGCAAGGTCGTATGACGATGTCGGAATATGAACGTGAGTTTGTGAGATTCAGCAGGTACACTCGAGAGTGCGGATCTACCGAAGCTATCATGTGCAAAAGGTTTGAAGATGGTTTGAATGAAGATATCCGTCTACTAATTGGCATCCTAGAATTGAGGGAATTTGTAGTGCTCGTGGAGAGAGCATGTAAGGCCAAGGAATTGGCCAAAGAGAAGAGAAAAGCTGTCATCGAGTCCCGAGACTCGAGGAAAAGACAGATAGGGAAATCATATCAGTCCTTATTTAAAAGATCGAGAGAGTTCACTACCCGATCGAATTCTTCGGTTGGGTTTTCCAATAGAAACAGGAACAAGCAGAACATATTTTCTAAAGCTCATACCACTTCCATTGCGAGTGTTGGTAGTGCTTGGCCAAATAGGTCGGAGTGTTCGTAATGTGGTAAGCGTCACTTCGGTGAGTGTCGAGGGAAGGAGAAGGGTTGCTTCAAATGTGGATCACTAGACCATTTCATCCGAAACTGTCCCGAACTAGATGACAAAGAGAAAAAGCAAGATGTGAGGGTAAGTAGTGCTCCTTCGAGGGGTAAACCACAGAAGAACCCAGGTAGTGGGGCTAGCAGTAGAGGAGCTCCTAGAGATTCAGCTGTGAGATCCGAGGGTCGAGCGCCTGTGAGGACTTATGCCATTTACGCTCGCGAAGAGGCATCTTCGCAGATGTAATTACGAGTACTTTTTCTCTTCATGATAATTTTGTTGTTTCTTTAATTGATTCGGGGTCTACCCATTCTTATGTCTGCATAAAATTGGTACCCAGTATGAATATCTTAGCTGAACCTACTGATTTTGTAGTAAAAGTGTCTAACCTGTTAGGCAAGCATGTGTTAGTTGACCAAGTATGTAGAAATTGTCCCTTGACAATTAAGGGTCATAGTTTTTCGGCTAACCTTATGTTATTGCCATTTGATGAATTCGATGTAATCCTTAGAATGGATTGGTTGACTTCTCATAGTGTTGTAGTGGACTGTGGAGGGAAATCTATTGAGTTAAAATGTGAAGACGGGAATGTTCTTCGGGTTGAACCAGATGGATCGGATGACTCACCTATAGTAATATCGTCCATAACTACAAAAAAATATCTGAGAAAAGGGTATAAGTCCTATCTTGCATTTGTGTTGAATACCCAAGCGTCTGAAGGGAAAATTTATTCAGTGCCAGTAGTATGTGAGTAGCTGGATGTGTTTCCAGAAGAGTTGCCTGAATTGCCTTAAATTAGAGAAGTTGAGTTTGGTATCGAGTTGGTCTCCGGTATGGCACCCATCTCGATTGCTCTGTATAGGATGGCCCCTACGGAGTTGAAGGAGTTGAAAGTTCAACTACAAGAGTTAATTGACAAGGGTTTCGTGAAACTGAGTTTTTCCCCAAGAAGTGCTCCAGTGCTTTTTGTAAAGAAGAAAGATGGGTTGATGAGGTTATGTATAGACTACAGATAGCTCAACAAGGTGACTATGAAGAATAAGTATCCCTTGCCAAGGATAGATGATTTGTTCGACCAATTGAAGGGAGCTACCGTATATTCTAAGATTGACTTAAGGTCTGGCTACTACCAGCTAAAGGTTAAGGAACAAGATGTACAGAAAACCTCATTTAGGACAAGGTATGGGCACTATGAGTTTCTCGTTATGCCCTTTGGTCTAACAAATGGTCCTGCGGTGTTTATGGACTTGATGAACCGTATTTTTAGCCGTATTTGGATAAGTTCGTAGTGGTTTTCATTGACGACATACTGATTTACTCGAGTGATGAGAGTGAACACGCGGAGCATCTGAGAACTATTTTACAAACCTTGAGAGATAAGCAATTATATGCCAAGTTAAGTAAGAGTGAATTTTAGCTTAAAGAGGTCAGATTCCTAGGACATATTGTGTCGGGTTATGGGATCAAAGTTGACCCGAGTAGGATATCGACTATCATTGAGTGGAAATGTTGAGGAGTGTGACAGAGGTTCGCAGCTTACTAGGTTTGGCTGGATACTACAGAAGATTTGTGAAAGGATTCTCCATGATAGCTACTTCGATGGCAAGGTTATTGCAAAAGGATGTCAAGTTCGAATGGACACAGAAGTGCCAATAGAGTTTCGAGAAACTAAAGGCTTTATTGACCGAAGCTCCAGTTTTAGTGCAACCGGAATCGGGAAAGGAGTTTGTGGTGTATAGTGATGCATCCTTGAATGGTTTAGGATGTGTGCTCATGCAAGAAGGCAAGGTAATAGCCTATGCCTCGAGACAACTAAAGCCACACGAGAGAAATTACCCGACGCACGATTTAGAGTTGCCTGCCATTGTGTTGGCGCTGACATTTTGGAGCCATCATTTGTATGGCGAGAAATGTTGAGTGTTTATCGACCATAAAAGTCTAACTCAGATGGAATTGAACTGACGGCAACGGTGATGGTTAGAGTTGATAAAAGACTATGAGTTGGTGATTGACTACCACCCCAGAAAGGCTAATGTAGTAGCCAATGCCTTGAGTAGGAAATCGTTGTTTGCCTTGAGGGCTATGAATGCTCAGTTGTCAGTGACTGATGATGGTTCAGTTCTGATAGAGTTGAAAGCTAGACCAATTTTCTTGCAAGAGATATCCGAAGCTCAAAATAGCGATAGTGAATTGCGAGCCAAGAGAACTCAGTGTGAGTTGGGTGTCGAACCAGAGTTTAGTATTGGTACTAACGGTTGTATGATGTACCCAGGCAGAGTCTGCGTACCCAAGGATAATGAGCTCATTCAGAAGATTTTACTGGAGGCACATAGCGGTTGTTTATCTATCCACCCGGGTAGTGTGAAATGTACAATGACTTGAAGAAAATGTATTGGTGGTCAGGGATGAAAAGAGACAGTTCTGATTTTGTTTTTAAGTGTCTAGTTTGTCAACGAGTGAAGGTCGAATACCAAGTACCCTCAGGTTTACTTCAACTTGTGATGGTTCCCAAGTGGAAGTGGGACCGAGTAATCATGGATTTTGTGTTAGGGTTGCCTTTGACACCAAGGAAAAAAGAGTCAGTTTGGGTAGTTGTTGATAGACTTACTAAGTCGGCACATTTTATACCAGTGCGTACTGACTATTCTCTTGAGAAATTGGCCGATCTATATGTTTATGAGATCGTGAGACTTTATGGAATGCCATTGTCGATTATTTCGGATAGGGATTCGAGGTTTACCTTGCGATTTTGGAAAAAGTTGTAAGAGGCATGTAACACCCCAAACCCGGACAAACGTTATAACCGAATCCGGCGTGTCACATTGTAGCGTTACTAGAAAAATCACGTTTTATCTAAAGTCTTTCTTAGTGGTTAAAGAATATCCTCGTTATAGATTAAAGTGAATAGAAGCTGTGCACCAGGTAGGATGCCATAAAAGAGGAGGTGAGTCAAAGACGGCTTAAGTACCCAGTTCTCCACGGATCCAATCCTAGACATGCACACAACCATTGCCACACTTTAACCGAGTGATTGTTCAGGGAAAACCAATTCGTTTAAAACCATTTGAAAAGGTTATTAATTTTGAAAACGTTTTCGTTGCGGAAGCTTTGCTTTGTTAACGCGATATTTTGAAATCAAGTAACCTTTTTAAGACGCGCCTTAGAGCTATTCAATTTCAAACAATCAAAAAAATATCACATCCAAGCTAAAAAAACATACTAAGAATAATTAAAAATAAATAAAGCGACCTTGTTACAACTTAAAAACCCAAAACAATTAAAGTAAGTAAGTGCTGATCAAAACACATGAAGAAAAGCGAATTTGCAAAACATGTGGCCACTCTGAATCCCTCACGGCTCCAAGTCCACTATGGTTGGGGATTTCCTACATGGATGAAATTAATGGGTGAGTTTGGAAAACTTAGTGTGTAAAGTATCCCAACCAGAGCCCAAATCAGTTCAAGCTTTACTGGGCCTAAGCCCTATTCAGAAATCAGAGTTAACATGGCCTTAGCCCATATCAATATTAATCTGGGCCATAGCCCCTTACAGTATCAGAGTATACTGGGCCTAGCCCATATCAGTATCAATCTGGGCCGTAACCCTAATACAAGTCGAGATATATTGGGCCTTGCCCATATTAACACAGTTGGGCCCATTTCAATACAGTTGGCCCATAATAAAACACTCTCATATGATTAATGATAACCCCATCCAACCCTGCACTTGCCTCCGTCCATCCCTACACTTCCTGTGGGGACTAAATCACCCACGCCATCCCTACACTTACAGTGTTAGCACCGGTTGTGGCACTAACTATAATCCGCAGCAAAGCTGCTTATATCAGAATATGTGGCACAGCCACCAGAACGGGTTCTTCCTTTATAACAAAACCCAACCCATGCAGTATGACATGTATGCAGAATATATATAATTAACAAGGCATGCTTCAGAAAGGCAGTCAGATTATAGCGTAAGAACAGTTATTTACCCTCGAGGGGCGTAATCGTAAACTTACCCCTTTAGGGGTATTACGGTAATTCTACCTTACAGAGGTATTTTAGTAATTTTATCAATCTTTTTAGGGTCTCATACTCATTACAGTTATTAACGTGTCTTCAGAATCCTTACCAGACGTTTTTACCGAAATGGTCCCGTTAGCCCATTACCCAATTTCGACCCATCGAAGCCCAAATTCACCGAGGTGCACGAAATTGCGCACTTTGCAATCTTACCACTGAAGTTACCAAAGTTATCAATACAAACAATCCCACGAGCGCTCGCACGCTCGCAAGTTGTCAAAATGCTGGCTTTTTGGCATTTCAGCTTTTCGACTTTTACCGATCTAGTCTACTAGTGGGTGTCATTTACACACCTGTTTTATGATGATCGCTTGCCAAAATCTACCATGTACATATCCTACAATTGATTACTTAAAAATTTATATCTAAAACCATACGATTACTAATGATATCTTCCTTACCAAAATCAGCCAACACCCTTAATGGCCTTAGATTGCTTACCTTTGTCGCAAATAATGACTAAGTCTAGATCCAGTCGTTTCGATGTCCTCGCTTCCTACTGCTACTTGATTGACAGCCTTTATTCCACCTTACTCATAATAAAATAATAAATAAACCTAATAAACCCTTTAGTCCAAAACGATAGCCTCCCTAAGCGATTAGGGATTACTCGGCTTTTTTCCAGAACCACAAGATACGAATGGAA
Source organism: Gossypium longicalyx (assembly GCA_025698465.1). Lineage (NCBI taxonomy): Eukaryota > Viridiplantae > Streptophyta > Magnoliopsida > Malvales > Malvaceae > Gossypium > Gossypium longicalyx. Next base: position 61,857,801 of record CM047003.1, read on the forward strand.
AGAGGGTTATGAATACTTACCACGAGATCTATTCGATGAAGAACATTTCCAATACTTTCCTACCCCTAACACGAGCAAAGGATGAGTCCAAGAGATCTAAAGGTGTTCGACTTCCAACCTCTTAGTATGGTGACCTCGGCTTTTCAACAAACAAGGGAGGAAGAAAAATGGAAGCTCGATGATAAGAGGGAGCAGATGTCAACAAGGCTATCATAGTTGGGGGATTCGGTTTTAACGAAAATATGAGTAAAAGTAAAAGAGATCGGCACAAGGGGAAAATAAAAGTTACGGTTTTAGCCTTTGTGAGTGATCGGCTTAGGTGATTGAATGGGAGAGGTTTTTTCTTTATGATTGGTGAAGCAAAGAAGATGGGAAGATGATGATAAAAGAAAGGAGATGAATAGGTTAATGGCCTCGGCTTTAAGAACTAAGAGAGCAAGAGAATGAAAGAAGAGAAAATGAGCAAAAAGAATAAAAATATAAATTTGAAATAAAACAAAACAAGAACCGATTGAAAGGGAAGCAAGATTGGCCAAATTAAAATACCCCAACTAAACCAAAAAGAAAAATGAATCATAAAGGCCAAAAATAAACGACACTTATTTGTTATGGCCGAATGAGTGCATTTCGGCATAAAAATTCTTCCTAAATTCCAATTCCACGAATTGCTCCTTGATTCTTGGCCAAATTCAATGTTTGAATTTCATTCAAACTTCTAACCGATTAGCAGCCTTATCCACCGCTTCATCATGCTGCTAAGAAGAGTTTCGGTCCAACTCTACTACTCTCCCTCACGCATGCAGCAAAAAGAGAGTCCTTCACGCGCACAGCGGCTCGAACCTGGGTCCTCCAGGCACACCCCTACGCTGCTGGCCACTAAGACGCAACCTTGTTTTTGATATAATGCTGCCACAATAATTTATAACCCTTACCTACTTCAGTTCTGGCCCACTTTAAAAAAAATAAAATAGAATTCGCCCGCGTAAGGACTCAAACCTGCGCCTTCTCTGCGTGCCCAGCACGCTGCTGCCACTGCGCCACGGGCACTCTTTGTGCTGGATTATGCTCGCAACTCCTCTTAACCCCTATTTTAACTGCAACCTGAATACTAAAAAAAAAACAACCATTTGCACGCGCCGTGCCTTGAACCCAGGCACCTCCCACGCCCTCCTAGCGTGCTTAGCCACTGGGCCAGGTGCTTGTTTGTGCTAAAATTCAGCCCAAACCACTTATAAGGCCTACTGCCCAGATCCCTTTAAGAATAAAAAAAATGCTCAAATTTTTGCTAAAGCCCTGGGTCGAGCCCAGGACTTTTCCCATACTATAAACCCTTCGTAATTTATTTAATTACTAACTAAACATACTAAATAATAATAATAAAAATTAAATCATCCCATTTATTCGGGCCGTCCCCTACCCGAACCCAGACTCAAGGCCCAATACTTTCAGGCCTAAAAATCGGGGCGTTACAAGGCATTAGGGACGAAACTGAATTTTAGCATGTCTTTTCACCCGTAAACTGACGGTCAGTCAGAAAAGGTGATTAAGATCTTAGAAGATATGTTGCGGTGTTGTGTACTCGAGTTTCAAGGTAGTTGGGAAAAGTACTTATCGCTGGTCGAATTCGCCTACAATAATAGTTATTAGTCGAGTTTAAAAATGGCGCCCTATGAAGCTTTATATGGGTGCAAGTGTCGAACGCCCTTATATTGGACTGAACTTAGAGAGACTCAGATACACGAGGTCGGTTTAGTCAAAGAAACTGAAGAGAAAGTTAAGGTGACCCACGACTGTTTGAAGGCCGCTTCAGATAGACAGAAATCCTATGGGAATTTGGAATGAAAAGAGATCGAGTTTCAAGTCGGGGATAAAGTGTTTTTGAAAGTATCCCCATGGAAGAAGGTTCTCCGATTCGGAAGGAAAGACAAATTAAGTCCATGGTTTATTGGACCTTATGAGGTGACTGAGAGAATTGGACTAGTAGCAAACCGATTAGCGTTGCCACCAGAGTTAGAAAAGATTCATGACGTGTTTCATGTGTCCATGTTACATCGATATAGATCGGATTCGTCGCATGTGATCGCGCCAACTGAGGTTGAGATTCAACCAGATATGACTTATGACGAAGAGCCGGTTAAGATTTTGGCTCGGGAAGTAAAACAATTGAGGAATAAAAATATTGCACTTGTTAAAGTATTATGGCATAGATGTGGAGTTGAAGAAGCCACATGGGAACCCGAGGAGACCATGAGAGACCAATACCCAAATCTATTCTCGGTAAGATTTTCGGGGACGAAAATCCTTAAGGGGGAGAAATATAACGGCTCGATTTTGGTCCCAGTCAAAATAGTGGTTTCAGGATCACTAATCTGAGGTTGGATAAATTTTTTTTATTATTTTATGTGTTATGGCATGATATTACAGGACTATGAATATTTTGGTGAATTAATTTTAGCGACTTCATGCTTAATTGTGAAAAAGGACTAAATCGCATAAAGTGCAAAAGTCCTATTTTGATAGCTAAGGGTACCAAATAGATAGAGAACCTAAATTGGGAGGTCTTCAAAGGGCAATTGGATCTTTTAGAGAGGCTTGGTTGGCCATGAGACAAGAAAATAAATTAGTCAAAGTGTTAGGTATTTGATAACCTAATATGTGATAAAATAATACCCTAAAAGCCTAAGCATCATCTTTTTCTTCCATCCTTTCTTCTTGACCGAAAATATCAGCCATTAGAGGGGTTTTTGAAGCTAGAAATTTCAGCCACTTAGTCTCTCTACAAGTAAGTGATCTTGATTGTTTTTCTTGATGATTTTTGTACTTTTAGAAACCTTGTAGCATGAGCTTTCAAATAAGGGGACTATTTTGCAAAATGGTTGAAAGTCTAGGGTTTTACTATGAGATTGCTCATGTTGTTTCTGAAATTTTATGAAAGAAAATGAATCTTGGTTATGAAATAAACAACTATTGTGAAGGGATTTCTCATGAAAACCTTAATAGGACCATTTTGCATAAGTTGTAAAATAATTGATAAATGTGTAAAATAATGAGAATTGTGGGCTGCTCCTAGTATAAAGAGTATTCAACTAGGCTTGATTAATGAGAAAATGTGATAAAAAGTGATTTTCGGACCTAGGCACATGGGTAGACACACGGACATGTGTGATACATGACCAACCCCAAGGGCGTGTTGTCCGGCCGTGTGTCCCCTGCACATAAAAATTTATAAGTCAGAATGCATGGTAGTAAACAGACGGGTAGAGACACGACCGTGTGTCTCAGCCGTGTGGAGGACACGACCTCTGACCACGGGTGTGTGCCTTGGGCGTGTGCCTTAATTTGGATGCTGACGTTGGAAACAAAATGTCATGTTTTTTAGACACGGGCTAAGACACGGGCGTGTCATGGCCGTGTGAGGGACAAGGGCTATAGACACGGACATGTGTTAGGCCGTGTGAAAACCCCTGTAGGTTAGAATTTAGAGCTTAATTCACACGGGGTATGGGACACGGGCGTGTCTCTAGATGCTTAGGCCGTGTGTGTCACACTGGCCATCAGCATGGCCAGGTCATAATGACTACACGGGCGTGTGGCCCTTCCACACGGGCGTGTGCCCTGTTTTAAGGAATATTTCTTTTTTTAAAAAAAAAGTTTGTTAAGGACCCGAGCTGGTCCCGAATGGTTTCCAATGGTCGTTTGAGGCCTCGTTGGTCCATGCTAAGAAGTTTAGACAAAGTTGAAAAAAAGTTTTAAGTTTGGTCAAGTCTAAATGGTTCGAAAATGTTTGAATGCATGTGTTTAAGTGAGGTAACGCCTCGTATCCCTTTCCGGTGTAGGACTCGGGTGTGGGGTGTTACAATTGTTCTATCATGCTGTAGACCTTAAAGAAACAATAAAATAAATATTTCTACTTCGAATTTGTGGTCTCGAAACCACTGTTCCAATTTTCCCCAAAAATGGGCTGTTGCACATTGTTCCTCTTTTCAAAACAATTTAGGTTTTTTTTAACAACAATAAATGACACTTTCTTTGAGTATAACGTCACCCTTTGCAATAAGCACCCAATACTCTTTCTCTAACTCCCCCAAACTTAAACATAAAAAGTTATCTTACAATATGTTGAGTCTAAGGTTTGGTGAAAAAATTCAAGATGAACAATTTTAAACAAGGGATGATTTGTTTAATGTAAGGACTAAAAAGAATAGATCATTTGGCTCAAAAGTGGGTTTATAGGGTTAGTTTTAATAAGGTAGGCTCGAAAGGCTCAAACGATTTGAACAAAACCTTACCTAAATCATTTTTAAACTACTATGCCTCCTAGGATTTCGCCTCCAAAAAATTATTGCGTCAATTCTAGAGGCGTAAACCTTTATTCATACCTAGTTCTACTAAGGGTAAAAAATGTCATGGTTGACTTATACACATGGAGATAAGCATTTTTTTCAAAATTAAGCTAACATAAATATAATTGAAATAATTAAATTTTATACATACTTAAAGCTAACATAATTAGACAACAATTTAAATTTTTGAGTAAAATTTACTTAATAATAACTAGATGGAAAAAAATAATTTTCATAAAAATCTAAAAAAAAAAATGTAATCTCAACAATCCCAGGAAAAAAAATAGGAAATTTTAATTTCTGGTACCCCTACTAAGGAGAAACAATGTCCTTATTGTTTAAAACATGAAACATAATGGGCAAAAATAAAGAAGTGAATGTGAACTGTGCACCAAGTAGGGTCCCAGGAAAGGGAGATGAGTCAAATTTGACTGCTTAAATACCAAGCCTTTCCTTGACAGATTCAATCCTAGACATGCACATTCCCGTTACCATACTTGTTTTTCAAGAGTTTAAGAAAAATGTGCAAGTTTGCTTAATTATTTATGATTTCAGCTTAATGTTTATTATGCAGAAAATAAAACTAAATTAAAAGTAACCTAAAATTTCAAGTATCTTAAAATATTTAAAGAAAAGTAAAGACCCCATTTTTATTTATTTGTAGACCCTTCTATATTCGATATTGTTTTCACTCTCCTACATTTGTCTTTGTGCAGAACTAGTGGAGTTCAAAAATTAGGTGATCGACAATAGTTTTGAAGATGGTTGACAATACAATTTTGGAAATGATATAAGGTGGCGATATAGGGTTTAGAAGAAAGGTGTAAGGATGATGGTTTAAGTTGGAATAGGGTATAAGGGTGATAGTGGAAAGGTTTAGACAATATTATAAGGGTGGCGACTAGGTTAAACAATACCTACGAAAACATATTAAAACAAATTAAAACAAGAGATTGGTACTTAGGTCAAAATGACATTTTATTACACATTTTGTTTTGAGCTAAAAATTATAACAACAAAATGAAATGGCAATCGGGAAATATAAAAGAAATAAAGAGTGATCTGCCACAAATTGATGTGGCAAATTAGGCTTTCCTAACGCACTTAAGGAGCTTTTCCTCGAGCAAAATAGTGTCTTTAGTGTAGTTTTTTGTTATTTTCTCATTTTCAGTTAATAAGTGGAAGTGTCTCAGTTTTTCTCATTTTGTGACCCAAATTGGCCAATAGCACCATTAGGCAGCCTAATGTGTCATTGAGTGATGTAGGAATGGGTTGGAGGTTGAATATGAGCTTGAACGACACCAAGGCAAAGGGTATTGTGATATCCTCACTTTGGAATCGAGATACCTTCAACAATATAGGAGAGTGAAGACTTCCTTCAATGGTATTGCGATATCCTCTTTAGGTATCGTGATATCCATCTTCCAAGGAAGACTCCAAGGCTCAACGCAGCCCGAGGTATTATGATATCCTCTTTTAGGTATCACTATACCACCTTTGTCATGGGGACAAACTTGGACAAAAATGGTAGTCTTTGTCTACCCAGTTCAGCAATCACACAAGGCCCAGGTGTGGGCATCTATGGTAATGAAAAGTCACTAGAATACACTTCAAAAAAACCAAAAATTACTGAGGAGGAGAGAGACACATATTATCTTAGTTTTAGATTTAGTTTTCTCTAGGTTTTCTTTAGTTTTTTTCTACACTTTTCTAGGGTTTTTATTTTTCTCTTCTTCTACCTTAGTTTAGGTTTTATTTTCTATATTTACTTCTTGTTCTTAGTGTTAGTTAAGTTAGTTATTATTGTAGCTAAGGTTTATTTACATTTCCAGTCTCTGTACGTTTCTTTCAAAACTCTTTAAGCTTTAGTTAATGTATTTCAATTTATTTTACTTTAAATATGTTAAAGCTTGTTCCTTTTATGTTCTTTGCTTTAGGTTTTCTTGTTGAATGCTTCTAGTTTTTTCTTTTTTAAGTTTTCTTGCATAAAAATCTCAACTTTTATATTTTTTTCTTAAGCTTTACTTTCATGGCTGCCTTGTTTTCCATTTCTGTATTTATTTTCTTCACTTTGAGCATGAGTAGCTAAACCTTGAAGGAGGTTTATTGATGGAAATATGGGTAAATTAAAATCTTTGGACCAAGGACTAAATCGTAATAAATTGGACTAAATCGAATAGAATTAAGAACTTAGGTAGTGACGCCCCTAAGGGAACATGAAGGTAAAGTGAGATCGGAAGGTAATCTTGTCATGCACCCGTTCATTAGTCCTGGATTAACGGGTGATATCAAAAGATAAATTCGACCTAATTCATCTAAGTCGGTAAAATTGAGATTGGAAGCTAAAATGGAGCCATTTGGTAATTTACACGATTTGAGTCCCTTATCTGAGATTCGATGAACCACATCGAAGTCAACCAACCCCCATTAGTTATTTTCTAGATAATCTCATAGTTTTACATATCTTGCAATTTAGTCCTTAGGGTAGAACAATTAATTTTCTCGCAAACTTATCTTTTTATGAATTGTCGTACTATAAAATCGTATTAGTAGCTGCTTAGAATCTATTGTGTATGCTAGGTATCACTCAATCGCCTCTTCTTTTAGGTTTGACCCATTGGAATACTTCGTTTTCCATTGGAACTATAAGTATTACAACAGGAACTTACGCTTGCAGTAAAATCAGGATTAAAAATAGATTTATAAATTTAGTGTTTTAATGCGCACGCATGTAACCATCAAGGAGCTAATATAAAAAACCCCTTAATTATTATTGGAGTTAACTCTGCCCGAAGCAGAGTCGAAAGGTCATCTATCAAACCAACCATACTCATCTAAAAAGAAATAATACTCTCGCCCTACAAGTTTGTCCAACATCAGATCAAGGGATAGCAGTGAAAAATGATCCTTCCACGTTGCTCTGTTCAACTTTATGTCATTTACACAAATCCGCCTACCGTGATTGTCCTTAACGGAATCAACTCATTATCTTCATTCTTTACAACCGTGATGCCTCCTTTCTTTGGTACAATTGAACAAGGCTCACCCAAGAATTGGCATAGATGCGATAAATGATCCCTGCTTTTAACCATTGAGAGTTGAGTTTCCTGGGATCAAATACTCGAGATTGGATTGATCTCCTTTGTCCCTCGATAGACCCCTTTCCAGTATCTTCTAACAATAACTTGTGAGTACACAAAGAAGGCTTATTACTTCAAATATCTGCAATAGTCCACCTGATACCTTTCGTGTGCCTTTTCAAAACCTTTAAGTCTAACTCAGGTGGTTCTTCTATTGACAGTTTGGGTTCATTGAACTCACGGGATGGCAGATCTAATAACTTGAACAAAGCTTTCAAAGTGAATCCTTTCCAGCTAGCTTTTAGAGAAGCCAAACATGTATCATCCTCATTTTGATGCGAAGACTCAAATGAAATACCTTCCAACGGATCATTTAGAGAATTGAATTCCAATTCTATAAGAACCAATTAATCTACCATGAAAACATCAGAAAAATCTTTAATGTCGTTAGGAGATCTTATGGACTTGAGTGCATTAATGGTCACTTGTTCATCTTGAACATGCATGGTGAGTTCACATTTCTGCACATTGATTATCGTCCTATCAGTTCCTAAGAAAGGATTTCCTAGGATGATTGATACTTCTTTATTTGCTTCAAAATCTAAGATAATAAAGTTAGTAGGAAATATAAATTTACCAACACCTACCAATTCACCTTGTATTTTCCTTTTGAATGTGTTAAGGATCTATTTTCCAGTTGGAGTGTAATAGTAGTCGGTCTAGCCTCACAATACCTAATCGTTTGGACACAAACATAGGCATCAAGTTGATACTCGATCCTAAATTGCTCAAAGCCTATCCATAATAGGATTCTCCTATATTGCAAGGTATGATGAAACTTCCTAGATCCTTCAACTTAAGAGGCAACATGTTCTGCAAAAGTAAGATACATTTTGTAGCTAGGGCTATGGTTTCAAATTCTCCAAACGTTTTCTTCTTAGAAAATAATTCCTTCATAACTTTTATGTAGTTTAGCATTTGCTCCAAAGCTTCCACCAACAAAATGTTGATACACAATAGTTTCAATACATCCAAAATTCTCTTAAATTGAGTATTTTGTTATTGCTTATGTTGCTGGAGTCTTTGAGGATAAGGAGGTGGAGGAATTTTGGCTTGAACTGGACAACTCTTCTGAGGAAATGTTTTTGCATTTAACATAGGTGTTAGTTTATCAGAATTGACCAGTTTAGGGTTTACCTCATCAAAATTTAAATAATCAGGTTTCTATGATGTTAGAGTTTCAACAGTTGGTTGAACTTCCTTTTTATCTTGAGTATCAATAGGCTCATCTTCAACCTCGACGTGTCACATCCAAAATCTTTAAATCCCAAAATTAGGAACTTTATGGGGTTAAATTGAAAAGAGCCAAAAGCTGGCGGTCTCTATTATAAATCCAAGAAAAATTAGGAACAAAATGAGATATGATTGAAAACCAAGTTTAGTTCGATTGAATTAGAACTAATCGGTCTCTTAGTGGAAGATAAAATGATTATGGATGAATGGCTAATATGTGATTGGAGACCACCCATGAAGGGTTATAAATAGCCAAGAAGGGAATCCTTAGACGGATTCCTCTCAGTCTGTATTATTCTCTCATTTTCTTTATCTTCCATAGTTGTTTTGAAGAAGTGATGGTTATAGAAGCTCTGTATGGAGCGATGATTAAGAGGTTTAGGTCACAAAAGTAGAGAAACCATTAAGCTGGTAAGGTTCTAAGCCCTTCGGTATACGTAAGACTTAGAAAACAAAGTTAAGAGTTTTCAGAAACATTTTAAGGGTTCTATATGTTCTAGAAAATTAAGGTTTAAAGTTAAAACACTAGGTTTAATCCATGATTTGGTTGTCATGCTTAACTACTAGGAGAACGAAGGCTCTAGCATATGGAAAAGCTAAACAAATAAGGCGAAGAAGCATCAAGTGAGTTTTTGTACTCAAACCCAGAACTACAAACGTATGATGCATGCTTTCATAAATTTATGGGTATCCACCATTTTAGTTTAGAATACATTATAAAGGGAAATCATGAAGGGAATTAACGATGGGTTAGATGAAGTTAGGAAAGGGAAAATGGGATGATTCTGTTAGACACTGCCATACGGTGTTACTATGTGCACCTATGATGTGTGAGCTTTGTGCCTTGTGAATTGGACACTGCAGCGTTCGAGCATCAAGGTAAAGGATAGTGAAATGAAGGAATGGATTGGATAAAATGGGAAAAGTAAAAGTCATGGCTAGGCCATGGGACTGATCAGAGATTATAAACCTAAAATGAGTAAGACCATAGCTAAATGATGATATGGCTTCATGATATAAATGATCAAGACCATGGCTAAAAGGCGCTATGGAATCATGGTAAGCATGAATAAAACCATAGCTGAAAGATGTTATGACATCGTAGTAGCCTGTTGGAATAGTAAACATAGGGAAACATAAGGTGTAAAACCATTGTTGGACTATGGCCACCAGTGTAGTCTGTCGGGACAGTAAACATGGGAAACGTAAGGTGTAAGACCATAGTTGGACTATGGCCACCAACATAGTCCGCTGGGACAATATATACGGGGTTATATTGTGTAAGACAAGAGCTAAAAGATGTTTTGACATCAAGAGATGAATTGACGATAAAATGTGTAAGACCCTGGTTGAAAGACGCTGTGGCATCATAGAGAGTCCGTTGGGATGTTAAACATGGGAGAGTCTGAAAGGATATCAAACACAGAGTAGTCCGTTAGGATGTTAAATAAAGGAATTGGGGTATATTGTGTAAGATCATGTATTGACTATGGCAGCATAGAGAGTCCGCTAGGACGATAAATGGGTGAAAAATTAGAATAGAAACCGTGGGTCAACCCACATTAAGGAAAATAAAAGTATGGGCATGCATTAGATAGCCAACGGGTCAAAAGAATCCACTAATAAAAAGGGAAATATAGTGAGGGAAATGACTGCTAGAATAGCAGTTGTAAAAGCCAATAAAGCATATAGAAGGAAGCCCAGCATGGTTAGACACAAAAGTTGACACACCAGTGGTGCCTGTATTGGAAAAATTCCCGGTTTTGAAACAATTTTCTTGTAGAGAAAAAAAATAAAAATTTGAAAATCGACCCGTTTGTGATATTTATAGGAATAAACCTTAATCGAATATGCATTTGTGTTTTTGGATAAGCGGATCCTTGATGTTTTTTGGGTTTCAACCAAATGATCTTCTCCGCTATACTTGTACAACAAATTGCTACGAGTGTGGGCTGAAACCAATTGAAGCAAAACACAAAACTAGAAAAACTTTTCTTTTTGGGGTGAAATATGAAATTCTCTATTCTTTAATAGAAACTAGTAAAATTTTTATTCTGAAAAATATGTTTATAAGTTTAGAATAAATTCTCTTTATTTTTTGGCATAATAACAATCTTTCAAAAGTTGTATTTAAGAGTTCTATTGATGTCATCTATTTATGGGAAGAGAAGGTAGAAACCTTGTAGAGTTGTAGAAGTTTATCTCCACTAGAAAAATAATATCCTAGTTTTTCTAGGATATAGGGGATGTCAACCCTAGTTAATGATACTAGGGTTTTTCCGTCCTAACTCCTTACACGAGGGGTTTTGGGTCTCTCTCACATCAGGTCTAATTGCGAGTACTTCTTGGGCCTTTTTGACCCAGTAATCTGTAATATGATCCAACTCGATTCAATTTTTCTATTTCTCAAAATAAAATTTAATATGTACATATTAAAAAATTTTCTCACCTCAATTTCAGCCCGATAGAATTCTAATAATTTTACCCCTAATAAAATTTCAAGAAAATTCGTTCAATATGCCACAACTTAACATGTTCACTATGATCGAATGATTTATTTTCATATTCAGGCTTCAAAATACTCCAAAAACATAAACTCATTCTTCCATCATTTTTTATTTAATCCTATATAAGATTGCAATTTTTTATTTCCATTTTCATTTTTGGAAATCTACATTCATTTCCAAAACGAGTCCATTTCTCCATTTCAGAGAAAACCATAATCATTGCTGAATGTTTCCTATTTCTCTTTTTCTATTCATTTTGTTCATTTTTATTTAAATACGCAATTCATTTCTATTTTTAAGGAGTTAGCGGAGGGACCGATTAGACAAATGAAGTTGAGGCTCAAATAATTTATAACTAAGTTCCAGCCCTTTGCCTATTAATTATAAACTCATTTAGTCACGAAGTCATTCCACTATAGTATCGTGACTGAGCTCTCCCTGACGACATACCATTACGAAAGAAAATACTTAGTGGTTGTCCAATGACTTTGTCATTAGTGTGTTACCCTCATATGTTATCTTTGATCTCTGTAGGATAATATTTGTTCTCCCAATATGATCCTATTTTATCTTATGATAACTATTATGTTTTCCTTCATTTAAAGTTAATCACTATCAAATAGTGATCAAGTCATCCATCATAAAGACAGATGACCAGTAGCCACATTTACTTTTCATCAAACATGTAATGCCAACGAAGAGATCTCATTACCCATGTTTTGGGCTATGAATTCCACTATTGTGAATGACGCTACATACTATAGAAGTCAAACACCAAATGCACCAGCTTTCAGTTTCTTATCTATTTGGACTTAGATTTTTACTTACATCAAAATGTATGATTCACACATACATAGTTGCAATCCACTCATGATTTCGGTATGTCACACTATGAACATCACAAGTGAATAAATCCATAAATAGATTCAATATCTATTCTGCTTGGGTTCTTTCTGATGTACTGTTAGTCCAGTTAGTCACATCCATGTCTCTGATTTCTGGGAGTCATCTGTTCTAATGCCCATGACAAGGTATCTCGCCAATTAGACTTGATAGATGACATATTAGTCTTTCAATCAGTTTGCTCATTTTCAATTAGACTAAGGACATTTTATGTTCATCTACTAATACAAGTTGTATTTCTGTACTACAATCTGATCACATAATATCGCTTAGTATTAGTTAAACAGTAGATAACCAATGAGCAAAATTCGCTTCTATTTTGTTTTGCATGTAAAAAACATTTCAAGACAATAATATAAAGTATACTAATTTAATCCATGTATAATTTTATTAATCAATCTATTCGAAAAAAAATTACAAGTGTACTTAGACAAAAATACTACACTTAGGGCACCAGATCCAATAGGCTGGTGTAAAGGTGAGCAAAAGTTAGTATAATCGAGGATTGTAGATAATGATTCGCTAATAAGTGCCACCATAGGATGCTCAAAGCAACCATATAGACTAGTGACATACCACATGTATGTCATTATTCCCTAAGGAAGGAAGGGGTGGTTAGAACCCATTAACAAAAGAGGATACATGGGATGGTAGAATTGTTTGTCAAGACTATTCCTCTTAAGGATGAAATCGATAAGATAGTGTCAGCTAAAAAGGCTAGTTAGGTGGGAATACGATAAGAAAGAAAACTTTTGAGACCAAATGATTACTCAATGTCAGTGATTATGTATTGTAGGCTATAGTGGTTTGTGGCAGAAGACTCTGTTATGCTTAAGGTTAATGTAATACAATTTAAGCAGATTATAAAAAAAAAGAATTTGACCACTATTTAGATCAAATGAGATTTGGCCAGATTAGTGTGGGATCTTATTAGCTATCATAACGGATGAACGTAAGTAAGACATACATAATTAAGCTAAGGAAAAAGTCTGCGATGGACTAAAACAGATTGAGCGTACTCCCCAACAGCCTTAAGAGGGTAAGTTGGAAAGACGCCTTAATATAACAAAAATGGCAGGAAGAAGAACCCATAATGGGGATATGTGGAAAGAAGAAATAGGTAAAAAAAAGATGGGATCCGCAGGAGCAACAAGGCATTCAGAAGAGCTGTTAGATTGGCTCGAAGACGAATAAGATGGTCTGTTATGACGGCTTAAAAGAAACATTTCTAGCAAGTAGAAAATTTATGTTATTTATTATTATTTTTAATTAATAGAACCCCGATAAGATGGAATATGTTTTGTGTAATGTAGAAACTTACTAAGTTCATTCAAACTTATAAATGGATTGACCTGTAGATGCAAGATACGTAGAAGAAGGAACTTGAGGAGGAACCAAGCCAGATCGTGCTGAGACAAGGGGCATTGAAAGAAAGTGTCATGCACAAAGGATAGGGGTTTAGAGACTTCGCCATGGGGATGAATATGTTGTATTCAGATAGTTACGTTAGATATTGGAGTTGAGACACTAAATCTTCAATTTAAATTTTATAGGCTTTGTTATAAAGTTTTTAATAAAATAGGAAATATAGTTTAAATTTAGATTTTTTAGTAAATTCTGAGTACGTACAATATCCCAATTCTGTTGTGATGTCTGCACCTAGATCTGGTGATTAAATTGGGTAAGGGTGTTTGTAATAGCCCACCCGGTGAAGTCTCTGTATCTGTTTACTGTTTAGCGTATAGTTTGTAAAATAAGGATATGAGTTAGTAAAATGTTTGTTGTGACTAAGTATATAATTATGTGTATTGCGTCATTTGGAAAAATCTTAGTTTTGGCGGGTTCTATGGTTTGGCAAACACTTTTATTAAGTATCTGCCCAACCTAGATGGTTTGGGTGAACTTGTTAAGTTCATAGATGTTTAAATTTGTTTATCATTTCAAAATGATAATTTTGTTAGTTAATTTAAGATTTAGTTAGAAAAAACAAGATTGCTGTAGATTATAAGACTTAAATTATGTTAGGTGCACTTAATCACGGGAACTAAGAGTTTTAGTGAAATTATTTGATTTTCCACTAATCCTTGTCTCCATGCTTAAGTATATAAGGATAGCAGTGGTCTTTCTGAACACTTTTATGTTTTCTTTTTTCTTGATTTTCTCTGAAACTCTTTGAAAACCTGAGTTTAGGAAACCTTTTCAGAGTGAAGGTTCACAATATTCAGTTAACTTACACGTTAGTACCAGCTCACTATTGAAGATGCTAACGAAGGTCGAAGCGATAAAAGCAGGGGACCTGCTTTGTAGATTGTGCTAGAGTTGCTGGTGAGTTCTTTCTTACTTTCATGTGTTGAAATTTTATTTATTTTATAATTTTTATAAAGTAAGTAATCCTCGTTTGTAGTGGATGAAAGATGTTGTGTAGTGTTGTGTGGGTAATGTTTATCCAAAGTCTTCAGTTTGAGTGCAATTTGTCTGTGAGATAAAGTAAGCACTGTTCTTCATGTTTAAGCCACTACCATTTGCTTCTGATATGTATGATATTATTTGATCTAATATGTGATGATGGAGCTGAAGAGATATATTTGTGTAGCCTCTGATAGGACAACTATATTGCAAACCAGATTGGCAAATCACGATAAACCATGTTTTTCTGAATGAGAATGATATGAGGAGTTAGGGGGGAAGAACATATGTGAATATGATTGATTGATATGCTTTTGATTCTGAATTCTGAGTACGTGGTTGGCATGTAGATAGATTTGTTAGTCAGCATACAATATACGCCCGAGTTATCAGCAAGCTGGCGTACTGAGTCTGTCTGTGTCCTATATATGCAATTGGGCGTACTATGTGTATGTGTGTGAATCCTTTAGAAAGGTTTAGATGTATTATCAATAATGTTATGTATGATTTCTCTTTGGAACTCACTAAGTCATTTTAACTTACTTTGTTACCCTTTTTCCTTCTCAGGCTTGATGACTGAAGGAAGGCTTTGTTAGAAGGACTATGCCAGAGTACTACTTTTATTGTGAGCTAACTGTTTTGTGTTTGTATCATGCATGATTCATGGGGGTGGCACATAAGCATATTTTGGAAATGAATTGTATAAAGAACTTCTATTTTGATGAGACTTTATTTATTTAATGAAATTATTATATTTGCACTCATATGCCAAAATGGCTTGAATGTTATTTAAACTATTAGTGATTTCATTTAAATCGAGTAAAACAACAACTATCAAATGAATTATATTTATAAATTTAAAAATTTTTAAAGCTTCCGCCAAAAATGTTTTGAAATTAGTTGGATTTTAGGTTGTGACACACCATACACAGATCCTATCATAGGGTCGAGTTTGGCATGTTACAGTATTATAAATTTTAGTGGTATCAGAGCAAAGGTTTAGGCAGTCCTCTAGACCTAAGAATTGGAAAGAGTACCCCTTATGTGCATGATGATCAATCTGGCTCAATCTATTGAGTCATTATTTAATTAAATAATGATATGCTGAGTATATAAATGCGATGACCTAACTTACCAGGAGAAATGAAAGTAAGAGTAGACAAATAGGAAGAAAAGATATAAAGTAAAGACAAGTAGATACATTGATTGAAAATTACAGGTATTGGAAAGGTAAAAATATTATTAAAACATAAATAATACAAAAGGTAAAATGTAGTTGTCTATTGAATGAGTGCCTTTGTCTTCTTTTAGCCGAATGCTCTGAGAGAATGTAGGAATGATTGCAAATTTGAAACCAGACAGGGAAGACCCTTGTGGTCCGGTCTGGGAGTAGACAAGTGAGGTGTGGAAGAAGTACACTTGGGTGTCAGACTAGGTGTCTATAGTGTTAACCTTGAGGGCTTAGAAACCCTCCATTTTGCAAGTACACATTTTCACTAAGGCACCACTTCGACCAATCCATTTTCTTCTGTGAAATCGTAGAGGGGTTGAATTTAATCTTCCAAGTAGGGAGAGTGTAACAACCCTTTTTTTGTCAATGGTGTCGGAAACAGTGGTTTTGAGACCACAAATTCGATGAGTAAGTTCGTATAATCAGTAGTTAAATTATATGCGCTAATAATAATTTTTATATTGAATTATGATTTGATGAATTTAACTAATTGAATTAAAAGTTCATATAAGAGGTTTGATTCAAAAGTCAAGTCGTTACTGAAAACGAGGTATTAGGACCTCGCTTTCATAATTTAGGGTCGCAAATATTTTTATTAAATATTTACGGAGTGATTATTTTACTGTATTGAAGTTTGGTTCAGAAATTTTTATGTTTGTATAGTTAATTAAGTAAAAAGGACTAAATCATAAAAAAAATGTAAAACTTCATCATTATTTATTTGTTTTTGCTAAATGATTATGAAAGCATAATTGAATGGATTTATATGATAATTTAACCATATTTAAAGTGTTGGACGGTAGATATATATGTTTTAGCTAAAAATATATATGAATTAATGGCATTTTTGTAATTAATAAAAAGATTACATAAAATTAATTGCATAAAATTAAATAATCAAACAAACTTCATCTTCTCCATTTTGGTTTTGAAAACCGATTCCTCCATGCTTAAAGAACACAAGCTTCGACCTTGACAAATTTCTATTGCATGGTGAGTATTTCTTGTCCGTTTTTAATAATTTTTATGTTTTTGAGATCATTGTAGCTTAATCTAGCTAACTCGAGGTCTAATTTGTAAAACTATTAATTGTTTTGGATTATGAAATTAATGAGTTTAGTGTAGTATTGAAGTTTTATGAAAGATTATTGAGCTTGGTTGTTAGATAGGATTATTTTGTAAAGTAATTTTTGGTAATTTTAATGTTTAAGGACTAAATCGTTAAAATGATAAAAGTATAAGGACTTAATGTGAAATAACAGAATGTACTGGCTGTAGAGAAATAATGAATAATTCGTCTGAAATGAAATTTGAATAAAAATGGTTAAATTGCATGTTTTGGGCTTAGGGACTAAACTGTATAAAAGTAAAATGTTGGGGCAATTTTGTAAAAGTGTCAAAAAGGGCTTAATTGCCTAAAATGAATTAAGATTGTTGTTAAAATTAGTGAATAGAATAGAATTATTATTTTAAATCCTGAACGAGTGGAAAACCGAGGAAAAGAGAAAATTATCAAATAGCTCTTGTACTTTCTGTTGTTACAATTTAGTCTAGTAAGTTCGTACAATTTATAATTTAACATCTATATGAAATTTTTGATGATATAATGTGATATAATAGATATATTTGATTATAAATGATGTAAAGTTATTTGATAAAAGTTGTTGAAATTCAATATTTGGATCAGATGGAATGTGGAATAGAGTATAATCGAGATATGGTGTGTTATGGGGGATTGGAGTAGATATTGTTGTGGAATGATATATATATATATATATATGTTTCCTAAGTAGGCTGAGGATCAAAATTTTTTGTGAACTCTCGTGTTAAACTCCTTGTTTTGGTGTGCTTTTAGTTGGACTAAGTCTTCGGAGCCATTAGTGTGTTTCGGATGGATTAACTCTTTTGAGCATTGGTGTGTTTTGGATGGATTAGCTCTGTCAAGCATTTGGTGTGTTTCGGTTGGAATATCAATGTACTCATATCTATAAGTTATTCATCAGATCGTAAATTATTTCATTGTACTTAAATAATGACTTTGAATGGCATGACATCTAATTGATATCTAGAATTGATTATATTGTGGATATGTATATTATTCTTAGAGAACTTTGATTGAGCTTTGAATTAAATTATGCAATTCACCGAGTTGAGATTTTGGATAATAGGAAAACATTGTAGTTGAGTTATTATTGGTTGAAATGTTGTTTTTACTTCGGTAAGATTTATTGTTTCTGTATATCAAACTTACTAAGCTTCAATTAGCTTACTTGTGTTAATTTCTGTTCTTGTAGATACCTTTGAAGGTTGGATGGTTGGACCAGCACTCAAGTCACACTATCCACCTGTTTTTGGAAGTTTTTGGAACGTTCATTTTGGATTATATGGCATCTAATAAGCTTGTTGTGTTCTTACTTTTGTTTTGGGTATGGGTGTAATGTAAATAGTGAACCTAATTGCAAATTGGTATCATGAACACCTATACATGATTTTGATGTTGTTTGAAAAAATTTTAAATAATGCCTTGTTATGGAATGTGAATGATGAAACATGTTTTTGATATAAAATTGTAACACCCCTCACCCGTATTCAATGCCAAAATAGGGTTACAGAGCATCACCGGACTTATTTCGCAAATAACCATACATTTCATATACATTTTCTATTTCCATACAAATATCATTCACAAACAATCACATTGTCCATAATACGAGCCTACGAGGCCCTAAACATGCATTCGGGGTGGTTCATGACTAAACTGATAACTCAGGAAAATTTTACAAGACTTAGAAAAATTTTACAAAATACAGGGACACACACCTGTGTGGCTCAGCCGTGTGAGACATGCTTGTTTCACAGGCCGTGTGGACATTCAAAATGGATCACATGGCCGTGTCCCAGATCGTGTCCAACCTCGTGTAACTCTCTTACTTGGGTCACACAGCCAACCACACGCCCGTGTGACTAGCTCGTGTGACCTTCAAAATGGCCACACATGCCTGTGTGCCATGTTGTGTGCTAGGCCATGCCAAACTTGTAGGGTATACTGACTTATGCCACATGGCCAAGTCACACGCCCATGTGCTAGACCGTGTGAAGCATACTGCTTGATTTTTAATCCAACACCAAGGGACACACAATCGTGTAACCTAACCGTGTGTCACACACGGCTAAAACACATGCCCGTGTCTCTGCCCGTGTGGACAAAAATAGGCTATTTACCAAGCTATCTTGCCACCCAAATTTGCATACACCTACATCAAAACAAGTGGCACGCAAAATGGCATAAATAGGCATTCAACCAAGCACAATTCATGCCATTACAATACGAACAATACAAGGTACACAAATACCACAATGTGCCTATAAATTTCTTACCAAAACTCATAATCTCAATTCATCAAAATAACCACTTTGAAACATGCATTATTAGACTTAGATTCACTAGCATATCAACATTCAAAACTCAACCATTGATATCCATAATACCTATTCAATTTAAGCATCTTCTATCACTAATCAACCACACATCAAAAGGTCAATTAGACTTATATATACATGAGCAAAATATGCCAAATATAAGCCAAATCACATGGTTAAATACATAACACACCATTCATCAATTACAAGCCAACTCAAATCGAAAAATCCATTACCAAAATGACTATAACTGCTATACATGCCATATATCCAAAAACATAGATTCAAAAGTACCAAAATGATAGTTGGATAGCGTGATGAAGTATCCGACGATTTTCGAATCCAAGCTAGCTTTGATATCACTATAAAACATAGAAAAATAAACAAAGTAAGCTATAAAGCTTAGTAAGTTCGTATAGCATGAAAACCAACTTACCACATATGCACAACTTAAGCAAATAAAACATAACATAATGTATCTTATATTGAATCACCAACCTACCACATTTACATTCAAAAAGATAGATATAACTTTAATAAATTTCCTCATTTCAATGATATATGGTTCATATACATAACTGTACCTACTCGTACCAAATTTATACACAACCACATCTCTAATATACCTGTTGAACCATTCGGAATACTACTAGATACTTAGGAATCTTGCACCCTAAGTGCCACATACATAGCCGAAGCTATCTCAATCTTGTATCACATATAATGCTTACTCTCGAGCTATCAACGGGTCTGCTCACACAAGCTGATGGTCATGACGAAGCTATACGGTGCTGCTCACACAAGCTGACAAGTATCCGCAAGACATGCTAGATAACTCAGCCACCGGTAGGATGTACGGACCAGCACCCAAATCACGTAACCCCTGATGACATCTCATTTGTATCCTAATCTATTCCTAAGGTTCAACCAGGATTTCACACTTGCCGAATTATCGTCGAACATGTCTATAGTGTCATACTCACATTTTATGCAATACCAAAGCATTTAAAACACAAATATAACAATTCTTTATTACATACGAACTTAACTCGAATGTAAAAACTACGAAACGAGTCGATTAGTCCAAAACCTTGTTCTTTCCCTTATCTAAATTTGAATTTCACTTTTCTTGATCTATATAATATCAAATTTAACTCATTTAATCATAAACCTATTCAATTTAGCCCAAAAATGCATATTATAGCAACTTTACACTTTTACCCCTAATATTTCAATATTTTTACAATTTAGTCCTTATCTCATAAAAATACAAAATCATGCAATTCAACCTAAACCCATGCTAGTTGAATTTCAATTAGATCCCTAGCAGCCCACATTTTTCATTTATTTCACAAATTAACCATGAATTTTACACATTTCTCAATTAAATCCCTAATTGGACATTTTACTAAAAATCACTTTACAAATGTTGTTTATCTAACAACGAGAATGCATTTTCTATCATCAAACACCAAAATACATATAGATTCATCAATGGTAAAACCCTAAACCTTTAATAGTTTTGCAAAATAGTCCTTAGGCTAGCTAGATTAAGCTACAATGATCGCAAAAACATAGAAATCAATAAAAACGGGACAAAATTGAACTTACATGCACTAATGTTAATGGCCGGACATCCTAAAGCTTAACAATGGTTTTCTTTCTTCTAATTTCGATCAAAACAAAGCATGGAGAAGATGATACATATTTTATTTCTTTTAATTTTAAGTTGATATTATTATTTTACCATTTTAACCTTAATGATAAACCATTAAAATCACTTAAACCATGCACATAAATGTCCATTAACATTAAAAATGGTCTAATTACAACATAAGCACCTCCACTATTTAATTTAATAGTCATTTAGTACCTTTAACTATTAGAACTCAAGTTTTACATTTTACGCGATTTAGTCCTTTTTATCAAATTAAGCACTCAAACGATAAAATTTCTTAACAAAAATTTCACAAAATCATACTATCATGCTGTAGACATTAAAATAATTATTTTCACATCAGATTTGTGGTTCCAAAACTACTGTTCCAATTTGACCTAAAACGGGCTATTACAAAACTTGTGGAATATGTATGACTAAGAGGTCTAATTGACTTGTTGAGATTTGAGGTGCCTATGATAGGGATATTAGTTAGAAGTTAAGTTGTGTGAATTTGCATGTTTTTGATGATGTTTTATATTGTTGATTAGGTGTATATTTGTGGTATCAATGAGGGCACATTGGTTAGACACTTAAGATGATTGAAAATGTTATGATTTGAGCTTGTTTAATGTCATTTTAGGTAGGTATATTGGTTGATAAATGGTTTACTTAGTGTCCAAGAAAGTGTGAAATGGTAAGCTTGTCATTTAATGTTCATTTAGGTGCACACGACCTGAGACACGTTCGTGTCACTTGGTCGTGTGCTACACATGTCAGAGAAACAACAATGTGTCACAAGTCAGAGAGTTACACGGGCTGAGACACGATTGTGTGTCCATATTACAAAAGTTACACTACTTGGGGCATTCCACACGACTTGGCCACACGACAGTGTCCCCTGTTTTTGTAAATTGTTATGTTTTCCTGAATTTTTCTGATTTATTTCAAATTAGTCCCAAATTACTTCTAATGTAACGCCCCAAATTTTGGGCCTAGAAGTATTTGGTCTTGACCTTGGAAACAGTTAGGAGGCTACACATAAATATTTAGTTGTGCAAAAAAGTGACACAACTGACTGTCTACTTTAGTGGTTAAGTGTTCTGAGTGTTCTGGGAAGTGTCTGAGAAGTCTTGGGTTCAAGCCTTGGCTTGTACAAAAGTTTTGTTTTTATACAAAAGTTTTGTTTTTATATGAATAAAAAACTATCTCTAGGCAGTCGCTTCAACTCGATTGTTAGGCAATTAACCGAAGCTTCTGTTTGAAATAGGTTGGAGTGCTCGTGGGCTAGTTGTACACTTTCGCAAACAGGTGTGTAAAAACACTGCCCTACTCATAAATCGGCAAAAGTCGAAATAAGTGACCGACGAAGCTACATGGGTGTGCGTTCACTCGTGTGGTAATCCAAATGTCTAAACATGGGCATAAGATCGTGGAGGCTAGCCATGAGTGATTTCATCGGTTGAGGCCGATTTGGGCCATAGTGGGCCAAAATAGGCCGTGTGGGCCCCACGGGCATGTGGGCCCCACATGGGTAAACCATGCAGATGTGTGGAGAATATTGGGCCAGGCTATGTAATCCATATGGCCAAGGCCATTTCTGGGTTATGTGGGCACACGGGAGTGTGGGCCCACATGGGCCGCATATTGGGCCTTGGGCCCATTTTCATTGTTTGACTGTTAAGGTTGCACGGGTCGCTCAAGATGACTGTGGACCTATTGTTGAGTCTATAAGTTTACCTAAACCCTCTATATATGATAAAATGACTATTTTGCCCTTATATGGTAAGATGACTATTTTGCCCCTATGTGGTGGATATATATGTGCATGTATGATTGTATTTTAGCATGCTAGTTAAGCTGTAATGGATACATGTATGATTCTATGATATGAAATGACATGAGTGTATGATGCATTGCATAGGGATGGGTTTATACTGATCGGAGGAAGTGTACTGAAAGGCTTCGAGCCTAAATTACTGGCAGCCTAGCTGCATATTACTGTAGAGTGCCACAACCGGTACTACCAGGAGTGTAGGGATGGTTGGGTTGATTATATGCCCACATAGAGTGTAGGGTTGGACGGAGTTGGAGTGTAGAGGCTGGATGGGTAGGACTTGTATACTGTTTAAACTGTTATTGCACTATTATTGTTACTATAATGAGCCAGGGCCCAAACACATGACTGTTTTTGTATTGAGATGGGCTAAAGCCCAAACTGATATTGTCACTGTTACTAAAAAGGGCTTAAGCCTAGACTGTGCTTGTTTTCTGACTGTTTGCTTATATGGGAATATACATTGAGTTTTCGTAAACTCACCCATTTGTTTATCTATACAGGTAATTCCTAGTCTTAGGCGGATTAGCGCTGCGAGGGACTCGAAGGTGGCCACACAACTACTCTTGCTTCCATATTTGATTTTTTAAATTATAAGTAATTTTATTTTGGGTATTTTTATTGTATAAGGTCTCTCTGGATTTTATTTTTAATTTGGGATTTTTATTCACTTTGATTTATAACTTCTAGCGTTAGGGAAAGACGCGAGTTTTCAAAAAGATAAATGCTTTTCAAAATACCACAAATACACAACTAGTTTTAAAAGCTTCCGCAAAAATTAATGTTTTAAAAATTAATGACGTTTTAGTATGAACAACTTTTTACCAAACAACTTACATTTTGGAAATGAACGAGCCATCTTAAAATCAACACTAAGATCATAAAGAGGTTAAATATAAAACGAGTTTCTCAAAAATATTTCACCTTACAAAAAACATTTCAACGTGACATTGCCAGATTCGGCCATAACGTCTAGGTCGAGTTTAGGGTGTTACATCTATGCTATTTTTAGGGCCTTGAAGGCTCGATTTAGGGAAAATTTCATATGATGGGTTGGTTTTTAATAATGTGAATATATTTAATAATACGATAAATGAATTTCGTTTGATCAGTAATGCTCTATAACCCTAGTTCAGCGATAGAGACGGGCTAGGAATTTTACATTTAATGGTATCAGAGCTACGGTTTAGTCAGTTCTCAGATTGAACATAGCGTGTTTGAAATCTAGAAATTACATGCCATATAAGCCAAAGATAGTGTGATATTGATTGATCTGATTTAACCCCTTTTTTTTCTTACAGATTATGAATGTCAATAGAATCTAATCATATTGATCTTGATGAGGTAAAAGGTAAATGGTAAAATTCTTACTTCTAAATAAGAAATAAATTATAGATTACCGATTTTGCAAACGCCTGTTAGTAAAGTTCTGGCTTTTGAATAGGAAGTAAGTTATAGTTTATTGGTTTTATAAATGTTTGATAATGAAGTCATAATGCCTTTTGATTTAATGAGTCAGTGGTTTACAGAAATGGTGCAAACCAATTCAGTGGCCTTAAAACCTCTACCCCAATGTTATGTTCCCTATGGTATTTTTTGGTCCTTAATAGATTTAAAAAGTTTAACGGTTCTTATTTAATAAATTAGAAAGCACAGTGTTGACAAATTCAGAAGTAAACAGATGAAGACCCAACTAGAGTTGGATACTGGCTTGAAATCACCTAGGGAATTTTAAAAATACAGCTTGCTTCCTTAATGATTAATTCAGATGCATTGTGTCTTTGATAAATAGACAGGGTTTATAATTGATAGTCAACATTAATAGTGGTGGTACTAAGGAACAGGATTAACTGGGATTTCTTCAGGTTTGTATTTAGAAAGAGAAATGTCATCAAATGTCATTTAGATAGGAACCTGTATAGAGTAATAACACTAGAGTTAAATGTAGTGGGACCGAAGACATAGTTGCTAGATCTGGAGCTACTATGCCTAATAATATTCCTGGTATATTCTATCTTTTTTATGTTATTTATTGTACATGGATTGAGTGGTATTGGTTCAACTTACTCATATGTCGCACTGCGTTAGTAATGGAGAAGGACCTATTTCTTGAATTAACTGAGTTGATATTCGAGTCATAATCCAGTGGGTTAGAGTATAATTGTTATTTTGGTATGTCGAAACTATCTACTGAAATTCTATGACTATGACTTTCTTGTTGTTCTGATGTTACTATCATTTCAAGAATTTGATATTAGTTTAGGAATAGGATGGCTAAGGTCATATGATGTTGTAGTGAATTGTTATCTGAAATAAATTGATTTGAAATGCTAGACTAGTATAGTGATTATATTTGAGTCGGGTATATAAGATAGTATAACCAGAGTTATTTTAGTTATCTTGGTATAGGAAACGATCTGAAAAGATTGTAAAACATTTCTGATATATATGTCTACTTGATATTCAAGAATTGAGATCGAAGATTGATCGGGTACCGATTGTCAGTGGGTTTCTTGATCTGTTCCTGAAGAATTTTTGGGATTGTTGTCTAAATTTGTAAATTGAATAAATTCAGGACAAGAACAAATCTATTTGATCTCATATAGACAACTAGTTTGATCAGTTAAAAAGGGCGTAACGGTGTTTTTGAAGATAAGTACAGATTTGGTTATTCAGTTGTTGGTTAAAGATTGTGATATGCTGAAAACTGCTTTTCGAACTTGAGGTGATCATAATGAATTCTGGTAATCTTGTCTGGACTAACTAATGCTTCTGTTAATTTATGAATATGATGAATCAAATTGTATAGCTTTATCTAGATATTTATATTGTCGTAGTTATGTTTATTGATGGTATTCTGATCTACTTTAAACAAAACCTATGCATGTTTAATATTTGAAGATTTTACTACAGACTTTGTGTAATAAATAATTTATGTGAAAATTAACAAAGGTGAGTTTTGGCTTAACGGGTTGGTTTTCTTGGTTACGTAAATCTGGCAGACGGGTTTCGTGTAGATTCAGGTAAAAATATGGTCTATTATTATATGGAAAACTTCGAAAAATGATATTTCTAGAAGTTCCTGTATTAACCTATCCTTAATTTGGAAATGAAAGTGATGATTATAATAATTTTGTATTAGTTGAATTAATAAAACTAGATCGTTGTTTCTTCAGAGAAACTAAAAATTTTAGGGTGATGACCGAAACTATTACCTAACAAGAGTAAATCTAAAGTGAGCTGTTTATACGAGTTATAGTGGATACCGGTAGAAAAGGAAAGAAAGGGAAAAAAGGCGAGAAAACATAGGGCAAATTGACCGAGTAGAAGATGAGAAGTTGTGAAAATCCTCTTAACAATTTGGTTTATTTATAACTGAAGGAGAGAGTGGAAATTATGGAAGATTTAATGGGCGCTAAGGAACCGTTCAAACCAATTAATGCAAGGAGGCCACCTATGGCATAGGAGAAGGAAGAAATCTTTAAGATTCCTAAAACAAGAATATATGCCAACTGTTACCCATTATGGTATAATCCCTATGAAAGTAGAGATAGTTGTAAATCAGATCAATGACAAGTCTTTCCGAGAAGGGTTGATAAGCCATTGTTATTGTTGGAATAT
Organism: Gossypium longicalyx; assembly: GCA_025698465.1. Taxonomy (NCBI): domain Eukaryota; kingdom Viridiplantae; phylum Streptophyta; class Magnoliopsida; order Malvales; family Malvaceae; genus Gossypium; species Gossypium longicalyx. The sequence goes on from CM047003.1 coordinate 61,884,099, forward strand.
AACTCCGGAGTCGAGATAGTAACCTCAATATTTCACCAAGGTAGGAATAAAAACATTTTACGAGCAAGTTTAACTGCCTTGTGTCAAGAAAGGAGATGCCCCATTAAGATGGACAGGGTTAGCATGTAAAATATTTTGGGAGCTACGGGATTAACTGCTAGAACTAGAAATAAGAAGAAGTTAGTTGGACGATGGTTGCTTTAGAGAAATCGCCAAATCGAGAGTGGATAGAAGACATGAATTAGAGTATGCCAAACACTGGAATGGTTAGATACAAACCAATAAGCTAGTGTCTATAATTCATTAAGTGTTGAAGTGATCTACGGATTGGGTGAAATAGAAATAACGTGAATGTGCAGAGGGGAAACAAATTGAAGGGCCAAGTAAGAACAAGAGATAATCAGTTATGCAGGCTCTGTGAGAGCAGGAATGGCAAGGAACTTCTTTAAGTCCTCCTCGATGGTTGAGTAAGAAAGGGAATTTTGGGGTAATTTTTTTAATGGGAGAGTTGTAACTTCCAAAATCCTTTAAACTTGGAAATTAGGAACTTTAGGGGGTTAAATTGAAAAAGGCCAAAAAGTAGCGGCCTCTATTGAAAAACCAGGAGAAATTAGGAATGAAATGGGATATGGTTGAAAACCAAGTTTAGTTTGGTTGAATTAGAACCAGCCGGTCTCTTAGTGGTAGACAAAATGATTACGGATGAATGATTGATATGCAGTTGGAGACCAAGCATGAAGGGTTATATATAGCTGAAAAATGTGTCCTTAGACGGATTCCTTTCAGTCTATTTCATTCTCTCCTCTTCTTCATCTTTCATGATTGCTTCAAGGAAGCGATGGTTATGGAAAGCTCTGCATGGAGTGACAATCAGAAAGTTTAGGTAAAAAAAAGTAGAGAAACCAGTAAGCTGGTAAGGTTTTAAGCCATTTGGTATACGTAAGATTTAGAAAACAAATTTAAGAGTTTTTAAAACCATTTTAAGGGTTTTGCATGTTCTGGAAAATTGAGGTTTAAAGTGAAAACATTAGGTTCAATCCATGATTAGGTTGTCATGCTTAACTTCTAGGAGAGCAAAAGATCTGGCATACGAAAAAGCTAAATAGATAAGGTGAAAAAGCATCAGGTAAGTTTCTGTTCTGAAACTCAGAACTACAAAAATACGATGCTTGCTTTCATGAATTTATGGATATCCGTTATTTTAGGTTAGAATGCATGACAAAAGGAAATAATGAAAGAGGATTAACAATGGGTTGATGAAGTTAGGAAAGGGAAAATGGGATGATTATGTTAAACATCGCCATACGGTGTTGTTGTGTACACCCATAATGTACGCAGCCTCGGGTCTTGTGCAGGAGACACTATGTGTAACGCCTCGTACCCGAGACCATTGCCGGAGTCGAGCACAAGGTGTTAACAGGCTTAATTCATTGCTTAAACAACTCAAACAATTTAATTTTAAAATTTCCAGTCAAGCTAGCAATCTGCGTTACAGTCACTTGAAAATTCATATCTAGGGTTCAAAAACTTGAAATTAAAATACGTAAATTCACTGAAACTAGACTCATATATATATTTACTAATTTTTTTTCTAGAATTTTTGGTCAGGCTAATTAGTACAGTTTATTAGTTAAAGTCTCCCCTGTTTCAGGGTTCGATTGCTCTGACCTCTGTGTATTACAAATCAGATATCTCTCTGTACAAAATTTCAATGACTATGACGTTTGTTTATATTAAAACTAGACTTTATAAGGAATCTGTACATATAAAGCATGACTTCTAATTATTTTTATACAATTTATGGTGAATTTCCAAAGTCAGAATAGGGGATCCAGAAATCACTCTGGCCCTATTTCACAAAAATTCAAATGTCTCATAAATTATAATTCATATACCTGTTTTGTTCAATCCATATGAAAATAGACTCATTAAGATTCAATTTCATAACTTACTCATCATTTATTTCCAGTTCTACTATTTTTAGTGATTTTTCAAATTTACATCACTACTGCTGTCAGATTATGTTTTATGGCAAATTTCACTTTACTAAGGATTTTCATGGACTAAATATCATTTTAAACATACATAACATCAAATATGACTTAGATTGGCCATTCCAATGGCTAATCATTTACAAACCCTTTTCTTGCCAAACCATAGCCATATCATGAGATCAATTACACAAAGTGAGTATTTTGCCATACATGCCACATTCAAAATATATAAGCCATTTTACCGATTTAAGCCTTCGGATAGTGTGAACGAGTCTTCGACCTATCCCGATTCTCAAGCCGGCTTGTCAAAACTACAATGAAAGAGAAGGAGGGAGTAAGCATAAATGCTTAGTAAGTTCACATGCAAATAGCAAGTAACATAATCACACAATCTCACATAAAACATCATTTACATTTAATATCTTTCTACGATTTCATCTTACCAAGTTTTCAACCTAAGGGTTTAAACACATACATGTCAAATTTTCTCATTTACCACACTTACCAACATGTCACCTTCGTTTTAGGCATTCTCCTTATTTTCTTAAGATCCACCCGTTGAACACATCGGAATATAATTCGAATACACGGAAAGTTTGTACATAAGTGCCACATATGTAGCCAAGCTACCATGTAACCCCCCATAAGCGAACTCGGACTCAACTCAACGAGCTCGGGCATTCGCATCCATAAGTGAACTCGGACTCAACTCAACGAGCTCGGATGCCTAGTTACATCTCACGAACTCAGACTCAACTCAACGAGTTTGAATATTTGTATCCATAAGTGAACTTGGACTCAACTCAATGAGTTCGAATGCCCAACCATCCTAGTGACATGTCACTTGTATTCTAATCTATTCCTAAGGTTCAAACAGGCTTTTTCCTCGATTACACATCTTTGCCGTCTTCCACGGAACATTGAAACCGATACTCGGTAGCAATTCATGATTTACATATTATTCAATAATAACCATAAAGCATAATATTTCATGATATTAATCATCATATCACATAAATAACATTAAATTACTTAAAATGACAATTATGTTACTACATTTACACATGAACTTACCTCGGTATAAAATTATTATCTTGTTTCTCTTGATCTATAATGCCAAATTAATCTTATTTAATACATACATTCATCAAAACAGCCCCAAATACGAACTTTGGCAAAATTACCATTTTGCCCCTAAACTTTCACATATTTACACTTTTTCCCCAAGGCTCATAAATTAAATCTCATCCTATTTTCTTATGTTTTATGACATGATGATCACCTTTCCCTTCTATAGCAACATCAAATTCACACTCTAACATGTACTTATGAATATTAGGTATTTTTACCAATTAAGCCCTTTTACTCGTTTTCACTTAAAACCGAGTAGCACAAGTTGTCTAGCATAATTTAAAACCTCATATTCTATCATAAAACACCAAAATACACAAATTTCACCTATGGGTATTTTTCCAAATATGAATCCTAGGTTAAATTATTGCTAGCATAAGCTAAATCAAGTTACCGGGACTCCAAAAACGTAAAGAACATTAAAAATGGGGCTTGGAATCACTTACTATGGAGCTTGGAAGCTTGAAACAAACCGTAGCTATGGAGAACCCTTTAATTTTCGTCCTAATGAAGAAGATGGGCATATTTTGCCATCTTTTTCCTTTTTTAATCTTTTAATTACCAAATGACCAAAATACCCTTAATACCTTTCTTTGAAAATTTTCATGTACAAGCCCATTTTTGTCCAAAATTTTAGAAATTGGTCAAATTGCTATTTAAGACCTCCTCATTAATATTCCAAAGTAATTTCATACTAAAAACTTCTAGAATGCAAGTTTTGCAAGTTATTCGATTTAGTCCCTAATTTCAACTTAAGCACTTTATGCACAGAATTTCGTCACGAAATTTTCACACAATCATGCAATCATATCATAAACATCAAAATAATTATAAAATAATTATTTCTATCTCGAATTTGTGGTCATGAAACCACTATTCTGATTAGGCCCTAATTCGGGATATTACACTATGGTATTCGAGCATCAATGTATAGAATGGTAAAAATGGAGGAATAAGTGGAATGAAATGGGAAGAGTAAAAATCATGGCTAGGTCATGGGATCGATCAGAGGTTATACGCTTAAAATAAGTAAGACCATAGTTGAAAGATGCAATGGTGTCATGATATAAATGAGTAAGACCATGGTTGAAAGATGCTATGGCATCATGGTAAGTAGAACTAAGACCATAGCTGAAAGATGCTATGGTGTGATAGTAGCCTGTCGGGACAGTAAACACAGGGAAACATAAGGTGTAAAACCATAGTTGGACTATGGCCACCAGTGTAGTCTGTCAAGACAGTAAAAATGAGAAACGTAAGGTGTAAGGCCATAGTTGGACTATGGCCACCAGTGTAGTTCGTCAGGATAGTAAAACGTGAAATGTAAGGTGTATGACCATAGTTGGACTATAGCCACCAGTGTAGTCTACCCGGACAATAATACAGGGTTATATTGTGTAAGACCATAGCTGAAAGATGTTATGGTATCAAGAGATGAAATGACAATAAAATGAGTAAGACTATGACTAAAAGACACTATGACATTGTATGAATTGACAATAAAATGAGTAAGACCATGGCTGAAAGATGTTATGGCATTGTAAAGAGTTTGACAGGATGTTAAACATGGGAAAGTCCAAAGCGATATCAAACACGAATTAGTCCACCAAGACGTTAGATAAGGGAATTGAGGTATACTGTGTAAGGCCTTGGATTGACTGTGGAAACATAGAGAGTCTACTGGGACGATAATTGGGTGAAAAATCATAACAAAATTCGTGGGTCAACTCGGATTAAGGAAAATGGATTATAAGGAAAATAGAAGTATGGGCTTGCATTAGATAGCCAACAGATCGTAGGAATCCACCAATAAAAAGTGAAATATATTAAGGGAAAAGACTGCTAGAATAATAGTTGTAAAGGCCAGTAAAGCATATGAGAGGTGACCCAACATGGTTAGGCACAAAAATTGATGCACTAATGGTGCTTGGTGTAAAGGTGAATGAAAGTTGGTATAAATGAGGATCATAGATAAGGATTCGCTAATAAGTGCTACTAGAGGAAGCTCAAAGAAATTGTACAGAATGGCAACATATCACATGTACGCCGGTTAGTCCCTCAAGAAGGGAGGGGTGGTTAAAACCCATCAACAAAGGAGGACACACGGGATGACAGAATTGTCTGTCAAGATTATTCCTCTTAAGGAGGAAATCGGTAAGGTAGTGTCAACTAAAAATGCTAGTTAGGTGGGAATACGATAAGAAAGGGAATTTGTGGGACCAAATGATCACTCAGCATTAGTGATTGAGTATTGTAGGCCATAGGGGTCTTTGGTATAAGGCTATGTTATGCTTAAAGTTAAGGTAATGCAATTTAGTGGGATCACAAAAAAATAATTCGACCACTATTTAGATTAAGCGGGATTTGGTCCGCCAGAGTGGCGTGGTGTAACAGCCCAATTTTGGGTCTAGTCGAAACACTAGTTTTGGGACCACAAACCCGATACAAAAAAATTATTTTTCTTATATTCCTATGGTCTATAGTTTTATGGAATGATTCTAGGAAAATTTCGTTTGAAAATTTTGACGTTTGAGCACTCAATATAGCAAAAAGGACTAAATTCCAAAAAGTGCAAAACTTGAGTTCTAGAAGCTAGATGTGTCTAATTACTATGAAATTTTAAATTAGAGGTCCTTAGATGGTAATTAGACCATTACTTAAGTTGGTGGACAAAATGGACATGGAGTAAGAGAAATTTTAGTGTTTTAATAAAAGGGCATTTTGGTCATTTGGTAATTAAATGAATGAATAAGCAAAATAAAAGCCAAGTTTTGCTCATCTTCTACCCCATGGCCGAAATTCTCAAGAGAAGACATAGCTAGGGTTTGTTCATCTTCCAAGCTCGATTATAAGTCCGTTCTATCCCCTTTTTTTTAATGATTTTCTTATTTTTGAGATCCTTAAAATCTAGTCTAGCTTATTCAAGGACTAATTTGAAAGAAAGATGGAGTTTAAAATTTTACCCATGTTAGATATTTGTGTATTTTGATGTCTAATAGTAGAAAATGCATGTTTAGCGTTAGATAAAAAACCATTTACTAGGTGATTTTTTATGAAAATGTAAAAAAGGATCTATTTGTAAAAGTTACAAAAATGAATAGTAAAAGTGTGATTAAATGAAAAATGTGGGCTGGTATGAGTGTCAAAATGGTCCGGCTAGGCTTGGGTTTTGAAGAAATTGAATACATTTCATTTTACGAGCCTAGAGACTAAATTGTAAAAATGTGAAACATTAGGGGCAAAAATATAATTTTTCCATAATATGATTTTTGAACTGAATTGAGCAATGTGAGTATTAAATAAGCTAAATTTGTTATTATAGATCAAGAAAAATGAGATTCGGACCTAGACCGGGGGAAAAATAAAGTGTTTGTCGATTAGGTCAAATTCTACTATTTTTGTACCGAGGTAAGTTCATATATAAATAATGCATTGTTATATTTATGTTTTAAATGTTTTAATATTGTATGAATTGTGATTGACTCTTTGGACGTAATCGAAAAAGTTTCGACAAGCGAGAATTCCCGGTTAAGCCTTAGAAATAGAATAGGATACGAGTGATATGTCACTAAGAACCCATGTGTTTATGTGATCCTAGTGCTGATTTCGTACGTCCTACTAGTGGCTGGGTAGTCTGGCATGAGCTGCAGATACCTGACAGCTTGTGTGAATAACACTGTGTAGTTACGTCCAGTCTAACAGCTTGTGTGAGCAAGCCCGAGAATAGCTCGAAAATGAGTTTATATGTATTATGAGATATGAGGTAGCTTTGACTACATGTATGGCACTTATGTGCAAAATTTTCGAGCATCCATTAATATTCTGAGTGTTTAACAGGAATGTTAAAGTTGTGAAAGACTATGGTTATGTTGTGAGTTGGTACATGTATGTACGTAAAAACTCATACGTAATGAGCTCGATATGTGATGAACCCTTGGTAAGGTTGTGATTGAGTAAGTTATGACTATAAGATCTTAATAATACTTGTGTCAATTTTCATTATGTTAATTGTATGTTAAATGTGTGGTTATTTTTCTTACTATTTGCATAGAAACTTACTAAGCTATATAGCTTACTCCCCTTCCTTTCCCTTGTCTTATAGTGTCACCAAGCTAGCTGGGGGATCGGAGATCGTGAGAGATCCACTCACACTATCAACAATTATTTTGGTACCAATGATTTCAACATTTTGAGTTATGGCATGTATAGGGGACTTGGTCATTTTGTGATGTGTCATAATTGATTTGGCCAAATGTGTTGGCTTATATTGGTTAAAAGCTTATTTTGTATAATGCCATTTGAAATTGGCTACTATTGGTATAATCAATTTATATGATGATGTTTTTCATGGATGTGGGAATTTACTTGATTGAGTTGATAAGTATATGATGTTTGTGCATGATAGATGGTAGCATGTGAATGATGTGTTGATGTCTTGGTTGTGGTTGATTTAGTTGTATGTAAATGTTTGGATTGGTGCTATGTTGTGTTGTGTAGGTGTGTGCAAAAAAGGTGCCAAAATGGCGTGGTAAATAGCCTTATTTTTGTCCACACGGGTAGACATATGAACTTGTGTCTAGGCCGTGTGTGATACACGGCTTGCCCCATGGGTATGTGTTTTAGCCGTGTGTCCCCTACAGCTTAATTTTGAGAAACAGAATGCTCAGAATTGAGCACATGGGTAGAGACATGGGCGTGTCACTCAGTCGTGTGAGGGATACGGCCTCAAGCACAGGCATGTGTCTCGACCGTGTAAAATCTGCACCTATTTTATGAAAATTTAGTTAACCACACGGCCTAGCACATGGACGTGTGACTTGGCCATGTGACCTCAATTTGTTCATACTTTGCAAAATAGAGAGTTACGCGGGTTAGGGACACGGGTGTGTGTGACTACACGGCTTGCCCAGACAGGCGTGTCCCAAACCACACAAGCGTGTGACCCCTGTTAATAGCAAAATTTTTCTGAGTTTTGTAAAATTTTCCTAAGTGCTCGGTTTAGTCTCGACCCACTTCCAAAGCATGTTTTGGGCCTCGTAGGCTTATTTTAGGGACTTTATAATTGAATACAAGTGGTTTTAATTTGGATGCAAATTTATGACTTGATTTATATATTTGCTTACGATGTAAGTCTGGTAATGCCTCGTATCTTGTTCCAGCGTTGAATACGTGTAAGGGTGTTACATTTAGTGGTATCAGAGCTATGGTTTAGTCGATTTTGGGGCAAACATAGCGTGTGTAAGAGTCTAGCTATACATGTTATATATGAATTGTGATAGTGTGATGACTCTTGACAATTTTAAACTGTGTTTTCATATAGTAAATGGATCTCGACTGAGCAGTAGCTGATGATGTAGAAAGTAATGTGACGAGTCCCATTCAAGGAGCAGCGTCATCTAAAAATAGACCTCCCACGATCAGTCAAGGAAGAGGGGATAGGGAAGCCTTCCTCCACATGATGAATGAGTAGTATTCGAAGTTTGTTCGAACAAATCCAAATGCTCAACATCCTCCACCCCCACCTTATCCCCAACCGATTCCCGTAGTTCCTCAAGGTGTGGATTTGGTAAGAAAGATTAAGCCTCCAGTTGATTAATTTTGAAAGCAAGGGGCTTAGGAATTCAAGGTTAATGTAGATGATGACCCTAAGAGAGCCGAGTTCTGGCTTGAGAATACTATCAGGGTATTTGATGAGTTATCATGTATACCTGAAGAATGCTTGAAATGTGCTATATCATTATTGAAGGACATAGCATATCACTGGTGAAAGACACTAGTATCTGTGGTACTGAGAGAGAGGGTTAAATGGGAATTCTTTCAAGAGGAATTTCAAAAGAAATATATCAGTCAGCAGTTTATTGATCAGAAACGTAAAGAATTTCTTGAGCTGAAATTTTATTGAGTTGAAATAGGGCCGAATGTTGGTGACAGAGTATGAGCGAGAATTTGTCAAGCTCAGTAAGTATGTCCGAGAGTGTGTGTCCTCTAATGCTATTATGTGCAAAAGGCTCGAAGACGGGTTGAATGAGGACATCAGACTATTAGTTGGAATCTTGGAACTAAAAGAATTTGTTCTATTGGTTGAACGAGCTTGCAATGCCGAAGAGCTAAGAAAAGAGAAAAGAAAGGCCGAGAGTGATGTTAGAGATGCAAGAAAAAGGCCAATGAGTAAGTCGTTTCAATCTCAATCAAAGAAATCTAGAGAAATGAATTCTCGTTCGAATGTATCATCTGGGTATTCGCATAGAGACCGTGGGAAGCAATATTCGAGTTTTAAATCACAATCTACTTCAATGGCAAGTGTGGGTAATGTTAGGTCTAACAGACCTGAATGTCAGCATTGTGGAAGAAGACATCCCGGTGAGTGTAGGATGAATGATCGAGCTTGTTTCAAGTTTGGTTCCCAAGAGCATTTATTTGAGATTGCCCTGAGATGACTGAGAAAGAACAATTTTTGATTGCAAAGTTGAGTAATACTAACAACAGAGGTAGGCCGCCGAGAAATACCGAGAATGAAACTAGTAGTAAAGGTGTGACGAAAGATACGACCATGAGATCTGAGGCCAAAGCACCTACTAGAGCTTATTCCATTCGTGCTCGTGAGGATGTGTAACACCCAAAACTCGGCCTACGTTATGGTCGAATCTGGCGTGTCACATCAAAGTACTTTTCAAAAATAAGACTTGTCATTAAGAATCCGAATTTAAGTTAAAAACCCTTTTAGTTTTATTTGCTTGAGAAAATTTTGCAAATTAAGTTGTTACTATTTGAAATCAATTTGTCAAAACGATTGCCATATTTATCACCGTTGATTCCTTAAACTAAATAAAATCGTGGAAGCTTTTAAAAACCTTAAAGTTTAAAATGCGTGTTTTCCTTGAAAACAGTTATTATTTTGAAAACTCATCTTTTCCTAGTCTAGAAGTTTAAGGTAAAAAATCAAAGCCCAAATAAAAGTTAAAACCACAAATGGCCTTATTACATAACCAAAAACCCAATATGAAATTTAAATAAATAAAGTCAAAAGTAGAACATCAGCAATCGTGTGGCCACCTCTGAGTCCCTCGCAGCACCAAATCGTCTAAGGCTGGGGATTACCTGTACAGTTGAAAAAAAAGGGTGAGTTTACAAAAACTCAGTGTGTAATCCCCTATTAGTCAAACGAAGAAACAATGCATGCGAATGATGCAGGCACGAGCCTTATTCAAGATATTAGTGCTGATGCGGGCCTTAGCCCTATATAGTAACAGTGTGGGCCTAAGCCCAACATAGCATCAGTACAGTGTAATACAATTATGCATCCCACCCAAATCTAGCCAGTATACCACTCGTACCAACCAACACACCATGTGGGGATATAAATCGACCCACCCAGCCAGCACACTAATATCGCAGCAAAGTTGCGAGTAATAATAATGCAAACATAGCCGCGAGAAAGCGATAAATGTGGCAAAGCCACGAAGATCGATAATGTGGCACGACCACCGATGAATGATGAATGTGACATAGTCACCGATGACGATACTTCCTCCATATCAAAGTCCCAACCCCATGCAGTATGTCATGTCATAAATATTACGTGTATGCAGTATGTCATACTCAAAACCAGTCATATAAATGTCATACACATATCAATTAACCTACCACTAGGGGTATAATGGTCATCTCGTCGGTTAGGGGTATAACAGTAATTTTACCCCTCAAGGGTATTTCGACCATTTAACTAATTTTAGGGTCTCGGTACAGATAACGACCCTTCAAAAGGTCTACATTCATCTCTAATGACATAGAAAACCCATATGGCCAAAACAGTGTAAATGGGCCCAAACTCAGTCGCGATTATGCGATCACCATAGCTCACTCCATTATTTGTCACTTACCATAAAATTTGTCCGTTTCGGGCCCATGAGCCAATTGGGACCACATGGCCCATCCGTCCCAACGAGGCCCATAATGGCCCAAGCCCACAAGAACGCTCGAGGTGGCCTCTACAGTCTGTGGCCCACGATTTTCGGGCTTGATTTACCACACGAGCATTCGCGCGCTGGTGAGGCCTCAAATGCCGAAGTTTCAGCTTTTCGGTTTTTACCGATTCACAATAACATAGTGGTGTGAATACACACCTTTATCCAACATTTTGACAGTTGCAAAATTGGGTGCACGTTACACACCTTTTTGCGAAAATTAGCTAAGATCCATGTTCTTCGAACCTATAATCAACCAAGATACACATATCAACTTTACAACCAATAGGGTTAATAATCAGTTTTACCCCCAAATCGACAACCCTTGCTCACCTTGGTTGAGAAAGTACTGCTACTCCTCTACGATAGTTGGCTAGAATCGATCACCCTTCCTTATTGATTAACTGCGATAAAAGAGTCATCTATCAGTTACGACTGTGATATGCACGAATCCAAAAGGCACAACTCCTAGATTAGGGAACAAGTATTCAGCCACAATACAACATAACCACATCTATCCCCAGTTGAACCAAATAATTAAGAACAAAATTACCTTAGATTGAAATCAACAAAGAGGTTCCGAAAGCTTTAGTACTTCTAATAAGCCTCTCGGGACACCTAGGACCCAATGAACCTCATATCATGCAGAGGGTCAAAGATTGCAATCTGAAACGAATGATTAGAACCACCACCACCGAAAATTGAACAAAGAGAGAGAAAGAAAGAAAAGTATAGTCGACTTGAATATGAGAGAAGAGGGACAAAGGTTCAGCCAAATGAAGAATTAAATTTGAGAGGAGGAAAAGGCAAGGTTCAGCTTAAAGAAAGAAAGTGAAGAAAATGCCCAAAAGCAATTCAGTCACCAAGGTAGAGCACGAAATCACAAGAGAAGAGAAAACAAGAAAATTTGGCACTTAGGAAAAACTGAAACTAGGTGTCACAACACCAAAACTCGAAATTGGCACCAAGAAAAATACCCCAAAACACTCTCAAAATGCCAAAGTACACACAAAAGAGACCCTAGCCGAATTTGCACACACAAGCTTTCCCAATCGGCTACAACTCTCCAAGTTTGGGATTCCTTGATTTCCTCCTCTTAATTCTCCTCCATATCACCCAGCTACCAACCTTATCCCCTGATTCTCTCCTCATTGACCAATTTAAACCTCATCCAGCAGAGTTTTAGTCAAACTCCACCTCTCTCACCATAAAGAAATAAAATAAAAACCCTTTTGCATTCCATGAGATTCGACCCCAAGCTCTTACAATAACCATGTCACGCTACCACCACTAGACCACAAGCTCCCTTGTGACATAAAACTACCACATTTATTTATAAAGCCTATGTGCCAGTATCCAAATTCTTTTAAAAACAAAATAAAAAATTTTGCAAAAGCCGGAGCTTGAACCCAGGACGTCCCAGGCACTCTCAAACAAACCCAAATCACCTAACCATAAGTAATCATGGAATTTATGCCAAATCATGCAAAATTAAAGACCCTATATTTTTGGGGCGTTACAACTCTACCCCCTAAAAGAAATTTCAGCCTCAAAATTTACCTAGTTAGAATAAGTAAAGGTATTATTGTCGCATCGCCTTATCTGGTTCCCACGTAGCTTCTTCTGAACCGTGACTACGCCATAGCACTTTGACCAGTGGAATAGATTTCCTCCTTAATACCTTAACGTCACGATCCAATATCTGTACGGATTCTTCCTCGATAGTTAGATCAGGTCTAATCCCAATTTCCTCAACTGGCACTATGTGTGAGGGATTAGAGCGGTATCGCCTCAACATGGAGACGTGGAACACATCATGAATTCTATCTAATTCAGGAGGCAACTTGAGTTGATAGGCGAACGGTCTCACACGCTTTAATACTTGGTAAGGTCCGATGAATCTGGGGCTCAGTTTGCCTTTCCGTCCAAATCTCAAAATTTTCTTCCATGGTGAGACCTTCAGAAAGACATAATTCCCTACAGAATACTCGATCTCTTCACGCTTTATGTCTGCATAAGACTTTTTCCTATCAGATGCTTCCTTTAACCTTTTTCGAATCAACTTCACCTTTTCTTCGGTATCAGAAACCAACTCTGGCCCCAGAACTCACCGCTCACCCAGCTCAGTCCATAATGTAAGAGTTCAACATCTACGACCATACAATGCCTCGTACGGTGCCATCTAAATACTGGACTGACTGTTGTTATATACGAACTCTGCTAACGGCAAGTAGTCCTCCTATCTGCCTCAAAAATCCAATACATAAAATCTTAACATGTTCTCCAGTATCTGAATCACCCTCTTTGACTGACCATTTGTCTGAGGATGGAACACAGTACTGAAGTCCAACCTTGTATCCAGAGCCTTGTGTAACCCAGAGTTACCCTCTCCCACTTCCAGAGTGGAATCTTTATTGGCTGTAGTAACCCAGAAGGCAGTTAATACTCAGCCTTAACTTGCTCGCTTGTCAAGCACTTACCCACAAAATTAGTAACCTCGCGCATTAAAGAAATCGAAGAAAAAGTGAAAGTGATTCGAGATTGTTTGAAAGCTGCTTCAGATAGACAAAAATCCTACGCGGATTTGAAACAAAAAGAAATCGAGTTTCAAGTCAGTGATAAGGTATTTTTAAAAGTGCCTCCATGGAAGAAAGTTCTTAGATTTGGTTGAAAAGGCAAGTTAAGTCCGCGCTTTATCAGACCGTGTGAGATAATTGAAAGAGTTGGACTGATAGCATATCGATTGGCATTACCACCTAAATTAGAGAAGATTCATGATGTGTTCCACATATCGATGTTACGTCAGTATCGTTCGGGTCCTTCACATGTAATTTCACCGACGGAAATTGAGCTACAATCCAATATGACTTATAATGAAGAATCGATTAATATTTTAGCTCGGGAGATCAAGCAACTAAGAAATAAAAGTATCGCTCTCGTGAAAGTATTTTGGAAAAAGCACGGAGTAAAAGAGGCTACATAGGAGCCCGAGGAAACTATGGGGAATCAATACCCACACCTGTTTACCGGTAAGATTTTCGGGGACGAAAATCCCTAAAGGGGGAGAGTTGTGATATCCCGAATTAGGGCCTAATTAAAATAGTGGTTTCGAGACCACAAATCTGAGATAGAAATAATTATTTTATAATTATTTTTAGATCTATGATATGATTGCATGGTTGTGTGAAATTTCGTGAAGAAATTCTATGCATAAAGTGCTTAATTTGAAATTAGGGACTAAATTGAATAAGTTGCAAAACTTGCATTCTAGAAGTTTTTAGTATGAAATTGCTTTGGAATATTAATTAGGAGGTCTTAAATATAAATTTAACCAATTTCTAAAATTTTGGACAAAAATGGGCTTGTACATGAAAAATTACAAAGAAAGGCATTAAGGGCATTTTTGTCATTTGGTAAATATAGTCAATAAAAAGGGAAAAATAATACAAAATGACTCATCTTCTCCATAAAGGGATGCCGAAATTTACTTGTCACCATAGCTAGGGTTTCAACATTTTCAAGCCTTGATTGTAAGTGATTTCAAGTCTCGTTTTTAATGTTCTGTACGTTTTTTGAGTCTCGGTAACTTGATGAAGCTTATTCTAGCAATAATTTAACCTAGGGTTTACATTTGGAAAAATACCCATAGTTGAAATGTGTTTAGTTTTATGTTTTATGGTAGAATATGAAGCTTTAAATTGTGTTAAACGACTTTTGCTAAGCGATTTTACGTGAAAATTAGCAAAACAACATAATCGGTAAAAATACCTAATGTTCATAAGTATATGTTAGAGTGAGAATTTTATGTTGCCATAGAAGGGAAAAATGATCAGCATGTCATAAAACATAAGAAAATAAGATGAATTTTAATTTCCGAGCATTGGGGCAAAAGTGTAAATATGTAAAAGTTTAGGGGCAAAAATGTAATTTTGTCAAAGTTTGAGTCAAGGAATGTTTTAATAAATGTGAGTATTAAATAAGCTATATTTGTTATTATACATCTAGAGAAACGAAATTCAAGTCGTGATCGAGGGAAAAGTAAAGTTTTCGAGGAATAAGCTCGATTTCTAACATTTTGTGCCGAGGTAAGTTCATGTGTAAATATGGTAACATAATTGTTATTTTAAGTAATTTAATAATATTGATATGATATGATGATTATTATTATGAAATATTATGCTTTGTGGTTATTATTGAGTAATGTTCAAATTATGTATCCTACTTGATAAATATGAATTGCAATCGAGTATTAGTTTCGACATTCCGTAGAAGATGGCAAAGATGTGTAATCGAGAAAAAGCCAGTTTGAACCTTGGAAATAGATTAGAATACAAGTGACATGTCACTAGGATATTTAAGTTCCGAACTCATTGAGTTGAGTCCGAGTTCACTTATGGATGCGAATGCCCGAACTCGTTGAGTTGAGTCCGAGTTCACTTATGGGCGGGTTATATGGTAGCTTGGCTACATAATTTCCGCAGGCTATTGAGTTTGTCTAGCCGCGGGTATGGCACTTATGTGCATGAAATCCGTGTATTCGAATTATATTCCGATGTGTTCAATGGGTGAATCTTAAATGAATAAGGAGAATACCTAAAACGAAGGTGACATGTTGGTAAGTGTGGTGAATGAGAAAATTTGACAGGTATGTGCTTAAACCCTCGGGTTGAAAACTTGGTATGATGAAATCGTGGTAAGATATTAAATGTAAATGTAACATGAATGTCTTGGTGTTGTTTATGTAAATGATGTTTTATGTTGGATTGCATGATTATGTTACTTGCTATTTGTATGTGAACTTACTAAGCATTTATGCTTACTCCTTCCTTTTCATTCTTTGTAGTTTTGACAAGCCAGCTCAGAAATCGGGATCGTTCGGAGACTCGTTCACACTATCCGAGGACTATTTTGGTATAGTGGCTTGTATACTTTGAGAATGGCATGTATAGCATTATAATCATTTTGTGTATATAATCTTATGATATGGATATTGAGTGGAAAGGAAATGCTTGGTAAAGATTATCCATTGGAATGGCTAATCAAAGATCATATTTGGTGTTATGTATGCTTAATGTGTTATCTAATCCATGGAATTTCATAAAAAGGTGAAATTTGTTATAAAACAGTTCATACAACAGCAATGATGTGAGTTTGAAAAATCACTAAAAATAGTAAAGACATAATTAGATGGTGAGTACAATATGGAATTTAAGCTTATTAAGTCTATTTTCATATGGAAGAAACAAAACAGGTAAATGAGTTGTATTTCATGAGATATCTGGGTTTTGGTGGAACAGGGTCAGAGCAATTTCTGAATCCCCTGTTCTGACTTTAGAAATTCACTAAAAATTGTACAAAAATAATTAGGAGTCATATTTTATATGTATAGATTCCTTTTTTAGCCTAATATTAATAGAAACAAACGACATAGTCATCTAAATTCTGTATAGAGAGAGAAGTGATTCGTAATGAACAGAGGTCAGAGCAGTCAGATACTAAAATAGGGGAAACTTTAACTAATAAACTGTACTAATTGGCCTAACCAAAAATTCTAGAAAATAATTAGTAAATAGATATATGAGTCTAGTTTCAGGGAAACTTTAAGGATTTGGATTTCGAGTTTTTTAACTCGAGATATGAATTTTTTAGCGACTGTGACGTAGATGGGCAGATTATTACGAAAGGTGAAATAAATTGTTTGAGATTGTTTAAGTGATATTTTAAGTCTGTTAATGCCTCGTGCTCGACTCCGGTGACGGTCTCGGGTAAGAGAGTGTTACACCATCCTCTCAGTGATGAGCAGCATAGACCAAGGCTGGCTGCCTTGCCTCAGTGTTACCAGCACTTCTACGCGGTACTCCATGACCTCGTCCCAATCCATTTCCATCGCTGGCCTATCCATGGCCTCTCGGTGGCTGCAAACCACCTCTCCCTGGCTGAAAACCACCTCTCCCTGGCTGAACATAGTCCTTACCTATAGCTTCCATCTAAACAGGCCTCTGAGTACAATTTTTAACCTGATGATCCGTGGATCCACACTAGAAGCACGCCCCAGTTCGTTTTCAACACTCACCCTGGTGAGCTCTTCCACAATCAGAGCAAGGCTGCGGTCTTGCAGCAATAATAGGAACCGCTTAGACTAGCCCATCAAATCTAGCCCTCTTTATAGGCCTACCAGAAGAACCTGAGGGTCCAAAATCCCTCTTATTTTTGCCCATATCTTTCTCGCGGTTCTGGCGCTCAGAGCGCTTCACATCCTCAACAATTTTTTTTCTCAACAAGGGCAGCAAAGTCTCGCTCCCTCATCTCGGAGGCCATCCTCGAACCGCACACAACATTCAACTCAGTTGCGACTATCTCGCGAGCATACCGACTCAGCCGCAGAAACTCTGCCTCGTACTCTGCCACAGTCTTATTCCCCTAGGTCAAGTTCAAAAATTCCTTCCTTCGAGCATCCACATAACTTGTGCCTACATACTTTCCTAAAAAGCCCGCTTTGAAGAAATACCATTTCAAATGGTTAGCCTGCGTACCCTCTCTCACGGTGAGCCACCATTGGTAGGCCTCATCTCGCAGTAAAGACACTGATCCTTTTAATTTTTGCTCCATAGTACAGTCAAGGTCATCCACTATCCGTTCGGTAACCTCCAACCAATACTCTACCATATTTGGGGCTACACCAGAAACACCCCTGAAAATTTTCGCTCCTTTAGACCGGAGTCGCTCAGAAATTGACCCTCTGCCCACTGATTCAGTACTCGCTCCAGCAACCCTTTCAAGAACACGTAGCATTGCTTGGGATAGAGCATTATCCCCAGCTGCTCGGTCATAAGACCCTGTCTCAGTTACTGATGAGGCTAGTGCCTCCCTAGAAGGTATGTGACCCGATGCTGAAGACCCAGCTCTAACACTTCCTCGGCCTCTACCGCGGCCTCGTGCACCCCTTCCGCGAGTACCTCTTTTGCTTATTTTGATAGCGAATTATCTATTTAAAAGTCTTATGTAATAGTTTATAATTCCAGTAATTATTAACGGATATTTTATGATCAAGCAGTAGTTAAAGTTTTGTTTTCGTAGAGCAGAATCTTACTACAGTTTTCAGTCTTCTTCAGTCTCAGCTTTCTTACAGTCTTAGTTAACTCAGACTCTAGGGTTTCTAGTATAGTACCACTACCTATAGTATAACATTTCAGCCTATAATTGTAATATCCCGAATTAAGGCCTAATCAGAATAGTGGTTTCGTGACCACAAATCCGAGATAGAAATAATTATTTTATAACTATTTTGAGGTTTATGATATGATTGCATGATTGTGTGAAAATTTTGTGAAGAAATTCTATGCATAAAATGCTTAATTTGAAGTTAGGGACTAAATCGAATAAGTTGCAAAACTTGCATTCTAGAAGTTTTTAGTATGAAATTGCTTTGAAATATTAATTAGGAGGTCTTAAATAGCAATTTTACCAATTTTAAGTTCATGGGCAAAATTAGGACATGGAAGGAATTTTTGAAAGTTTAGTAAGGAGGGGCATTTTGGTCATTTGGGTATTAAATGAAATTAAAAGGGAAAAATAACACAAAATTAGTTATCATCTTCATAGTTGCTGCCGAATGCTCCATCTCTCTATAGCTAGGGTTTCTTCAACTTTCAAGCTTCATAATCAAGAAAGACGTGGAATCGACCCCAATCGAGGAAAAGAAAAGATTGTGGACTAAATTGCAAAATCTTTGTATTTTGGTACCAAGGTAAGTTCATGTGTAAATAATGTAGCATAATTGTTATTTTTAAGTTATTGATGTCAATTATATGATATGCTGATTTTTATCATGAAATATATGCTTTGTCGTTATTTTCAAATAAAATGTAAACTATGTGAGCTACTTGTTAAATATAAATTGTTACCGAATATTGGTTTCGGCATTCTACGGAAGACGACAAGGATATGTGTTCGAGGAAAATCCCGTTTGAACCTTAGGAATAGATTAGGATACAAGTGCCATGTCACTAGGATGGTTGGGCATCCGAACTCGTTGAGTTGAGTCCGAGTTCACTTATGGATGCGAATGTCCGAACTCGTTGAGTTGAGTCCGAGTTCGTGAGATGTAACTAGGCATCCGAGCTCGTTGAGTTGAGTCCGAGTTCACTTATGGATGCGAACGCCTGAGCTCGTTGAGTTGAGTCCGAGTTCGCTTATGGGCGGGTTACATGATTGCTTGATTTCATATGTAGCACTTATGTGCAAATTATCTGTGTATCCGAATTATATTCCGATGTGTTCAACGGGTAAAGTTCTACTCAAATGGAGGAACACTCGAGATGAAAAGAGACGTATTGGTAAGTGTTGTGAAATGGATACTTTGGACAGGTATGTACTTAACCCTCGGGTTGAGTATCGATACAACAACGATAAGGTAATAAGATGATGAATGATGATTAGAAATGTGATTTATGTTTTGGTGATACCATGCTAATGTTGTTTAGTATGATTGCTTTGTTATGTTACTTATTATTTGCATATGAACTTACTAAGCATTTATGCTTACTCCCTCCTTCTTACTCATTGTATTTTTGGACAAGCCAGCTCAGGAGTCGGGATAGGTCGAAGGCTCGATCACACTATCTGAAGGACTTTTTGGTAAATGGCTTGTAAAATTTAAGTATGGCATGTATAGCAATATACCTATTTTGTGTAAATAATCTTATGATATGGTGATGGAATGGTTGAGAAAATGCTTGATAATGATAAGTTATGGAAATGGTTAGTTTAGATTATGTTTGATGTCATGGAAGGTTAATAGAATACCTAGTTCATGAAAACTCATAAAAGGGATGAAATTTGCCATAAACAGAATATTGCAGCAACACTGACGTGAGTTTGAAAATTTACTAAAAATCATAGAAATCGAATTTGGTGATGGATTAAATATGAAATTGAATCTTAATATGTCTAGTTTCACATAGAACAAACTAAACAGGTAAAGGAA
This sequence comes from Gossypium longicalyx, assembly GCA_025698465.1. NCBI lineage: Eukaryota > Viridiplantae > Streptophyta > Magnoliopsida > Malvales > Malvaceae > Gossypium > Gossypium longicalyx. The sequence continues at coordinate 61,904,174 of CM047003.1, forward strand.
TTATATGTTAGAAGATATTTGAATTTTAGTGAAACAGGGCCAGAGCAATTTCTGGATCCCCTGTTCCAACTTTAGAAATTCACCATAAATTGTACAGATATAATTAGGTGTTGTATTTTATATTTTCAGAATCCTTATTGAGTATAGTTTCAGGAGAAACAAACCTCATAGTCATATGAATTTTTTACAGAGATAAATGTGGTTCGTTGTAAACAGAGGTCAGTCCAGTCAAGTCCTGAAACAGGGGTAAATTTAACTAATAAATTGTACTAATTGGCCATACCAAAAATTCTAGAAAAAAATTAGTAAGTAGGTATATGAGTCTAGATTCAGGAAAAATTTACGGATCTTGATTTTGAGTTTCGTAACTCAAGATATGATTTTTCTTGTAACTATGACGCAAGTAATTAGAAAGCTGTGAATGTAGAAACAAGTGATCCAAAGTTCTTAAAATGTTAAATGAAGTTTAGTAACACCTCATACTCGACTCCGGCGACGGTCTCGGACGTGGGGGCGTTACATTTATGGCCGATTCTAGCGTGTCACATCGAAGTGCTTTTCGAAAATAGGACTTGTCGTTAAGAATCCAAATTTATGTTAAAACCCTTTTAGTTTTATTTGCTTGAGAAAATTCGGCAAATTAAGTTGTTACTATTTGAAATCAATTTGCCAAAACGATTGTCATATTTATCATCGTTGATTCCTTAAACTGAATAAAATCGTGGAATCTTTTAGAAACCTTGAAGTTTATAATGCGTGTTTTCCTTGAAAATAATTATTATTTTGAATACTCATCTTTTCCTAGTCTAGCAGTTTAAGGTAAAAAATCAAATCCCAAATAAAAGTTAAAACCACAAATGGTTGTATTACATAACCAAAAACCAATATGAAATTTAAATAAATAAAGTCAAAAGTATAACATCAGCAATCGTGTGGCCACCTCCGAGTCCCTCGCAGCACCAAATCGTCTAAGGCTGGGGATTACCTGTACAGTTGAAAAGAAAGGGTGAGTTTACGAAAACTTAGTGTGTAATCCCCTATCAGTCAAACTGTAAATAATGCATGCAAGAATGATGCGGGCACGAGCCCTATTCGATGTCGATGCGATACCGGTCCTTAAACTTACACACGATAGCGATGTGGGCGTAAGCCCAATATAGCATCAGTACAGTGTAATGCAATTATGCATCCCATCCAAATCCAGCCAGCACACCACCCGTACCAACCAACACACCATGTGGGGATATAAATCGACCCACCCAGCCAGCACACCAATATCGCAGCAAAGCTGCCAGTAATAATAATGCCGCATAGTTGCCAGAAATAGTAAGTGTGGCAAAGCCACCAGTATCAGTAATTGTGGCACAGCCACCATTAACAATGAATGTGACATAGTCACCAGTACAGTACTTCCTCCATGTTAAAGTCCCAACCCCATGCAGTATGTCATGTCATAAATATTACGTGTATACAATATGTCATACTCAAAACCAGTCATATAAATGTCATACACACATCAATTAACCTACCACTAGGGGTATAATGGTCATCTCGTCGGTTGGGCGTATAATAGTAATTTTACCTCTTAAGGGTATTTCAATCATTTAATTAATTTTGAGGTCTCGATACAGATAATGACCCTTCAAAAGGTCTACAGTCGTCTCTAACAACTTAGAAAACCCATATGGCCAAAACAGTGTAAATGGGCCCATGGCCATTACTCGGCCCGAGTGTGTTGGCCCATTTAGCCCAAATTCAGTTGCGACTATGTGACCACCATAGCTCACTCCATTATTTGTCATTTACAATAAATTTTTTCCGTGTGGGGCCCACGAGCCCAATAGGCCCACACGGCTTATCCTGGCCCAACGAGGCCCATACCGGCTCAAGCCCACAAAAACGCTCGTGGTAGCCTCTACAGTCTGTAACCCTTGATTTGTGGACTCGGTTTACCACATGAGCCTTTGCACGCTCGTGAGGCCTCAAATTTTGAAGTTTCGACTTTTCGAATTTTACCGATTCACAGTAACATAGTGGTGTGAATGCACACCTTTATCCAACGTTTTGACAGAAGCAAAATTGGGTGCATGGTTACACACCTTTTTTGCGAAAACTAGCTAAGATCCATGCTCTCCGAACCTATAATCAACCAAGATACACATATCAGCTTTACAACCAATAGGGTTAATAATAAGTTTTACCCCCAAATCTACAACCCCTGTTCACCTTGGTTGAGAAAATACCACTACTCCTCTACGATAGTTGGCTAGAACCGATCACCTATCCTTGTTGATTAACTATGATAAAAGAGTCATCTATCAGTTACGACTGCCTAACCCAAGGGTTGATATGCACGAATCCAAAAGGCACAACCTCTAGATTAGGGAACAAGTATTCAGCCACAATACAACATAACCACATCTATCCCCAATTGAACCAAATAATTGAGAACAGGACTACCTTAGATTGAAATCAACAAAGAGGTTCTAAAAGCTTTAGTACTTCTAATAAACCCCTCAGGACACCTAAGAACCAACGAACCTCATATCACGCAGAGGGTCAAAGATTGCAATCTAAAACTAATGATTAGAACCACCACCACCGAAACTTGAACAAAGAGAGAGAAAGAAAGAAAAGTATAGTCGACTTGAATATGAGAGAGGAGGGACATAAGTTCGGTCAAATGAAGAATAAAGATTGAGAGAAGGAAAAGGCAAGGTTCAGCTTAAAGGAAAAAAGTAAAGAAAATGCCCAAAAGCAATTCAGTCACCAAGGTAGAGCACGAAATCGCAAGAGAAGAGAAAACAGAAAAATTCGGCACTTAGGAAAAATCGAAACTAGTGTAACAACACCAAAACTCGAAATTGGCACCAAGAAAAATACCCCAAAACACTCTCAAAATGCCAAAATACACACAAAAGAGACCCCTAGCCGAATTTGCACACACAAGCTTCCCCAATCAGCTACAACTCTCCAAGTTTTGAATTCATTGATTTCCTTCTCCTAATTCTCCTCCATATCACCCAACTACCAACCTTATCCCCTGATTCTCTCCTCTTTGACCAATTCAAACCTCATCCAGCCTAGTTTTAGTCAATCTCTACCTCTCTCACCACAAAGAAATAAAATAAATACCCCTTTGCATTCCATAGGATTCGAACCCAAGCTCTCACAATAACCATCTCATGCCACCACCACTAGACCACAAGCTCCCTTGTAACATAAATCTACCACATTTATTCATAAAGCCCTTGTGCCAGTATCCAGATTCTTTTAAGAGCAAAATCAAAAATTCTGCAAAAGCCGGAGCTTGAACCCTTGACTTCCCAGACACTCCCAAACACACCTAAATCACCTAGCCATAAGTAAACATGGAATTTATACCAAATCATGCAAAATTACAGACCCTATATTTTTGGGGCGTTACAGGATGCGTCATCTCCCAACGTGATTACTAGTACATTTTCTCTTTATGATACTAATGTTATTGCCTTGATTGATCCTGGATCGACTCATTCTTATGTTTGTGTAAATTTGGTATCTAGTAAGAATTTTCCTATTGAGTTTACTAAGTTTGTGATTAAAGTGTCAAACCCCTTAGGCAAGTATGTGCTAGTTGATAAAGTTTGTAAGAATTGTCTTTTGATGATTCGAGGTCACTGTTTTTTGGCTGACTTAATGTTGTTGCCATTTGATGAATTCGATGTTATTTTGGGTATGGACTAGTTGACACTGTATGATGCCATAGTAAATTGTAGGCAAAAAACTATTGAATTGAAATGTGAAAATTTTGAAATTCTTTGGGTTGAAACTGATGAATGAAGTGAATTGCCTATTGTGATTTCATTTATGTCTACATAGAGGTATGTAAGGAAAGATTGTGAAGCTTATCTTGCTTATATGTTGAATACAAAGATGTTTGAGTTGAAAACTGAATCAATGCCGATAGTTTATGAATATTCGGATGTGTTCCTGAAAGAGTTGTCAGGGTTACCATTGGTCAGAGAAATGGAGTTTGCTATTGATTTGGTACCTAGGACTTCATCGATATTGATTGCTCTATATAAGATGGCTCTGACTGAATTAAAAGAATTGAAAGCTCAGTTGCAAGAGTTGATAGATAAGGGTTTTGTGAGACCAAGTTTTTCTCCCTATGGTGCTCTAGTGTTATTTGTAAAGAAGAAAGATGGATCTATGAGGCTTTGTATCGATTACCGACAGCTCAATAATGTGGCTATAAAGAACAAGTATCCTTTACCGAGGATTGATGACTTGTTTGATCAGTTGAAAGGAGCAACGATATTCTCAAAGATTGATTTGAGATCTGGCTACTATCAGTTGAGAGTTAAAGAGTCAGATGTACCGACGACTGCTTTTAGGATAAGGTATGGGCACTATGAATTTCTTGTTATGCCTTTCAGATTAACTAATACACCTGCAGTTTTTATGGACTTGATGAATATAATTTTTCGACCGTATTTAGATAAGTTTGTGGTTGTGTTCATCGATGATATTTTGATTTATTATTGACATGAGTCTGAGCATGTCGAGCACTTGAGAACTGTATTGCAAACACTGAGGGATAAGAAATTGTTTGCTAAATTCAGTAAAAGTGAGTTTTGGCTCTGAGAAGTCAGATTTTTGGATTGTTTCAGGTGATGGTATTCAGGTTGGTCCAAGTAAGATTTCAGCAATTGTTGATTGGAAACCGCTAAGGAATGTATCTGAAGTTAGAAGCTTTTTAGGCTTAGCAGGTTATTATCGATGTTTTGTCAAAGGATTTTCGATGATTGCTACTCCTATGACCAGGTTGTTGCAAAAAGATGTTAAATTTGAATGGTCTGAAAAATGTCAGCAAAGTTTTGAGAAATTGAAAGAATTAATGACTGAGGCACCAGTTTTAGTACAACCTGAATTGGGAAAAGAATTTGTATTTTATCGTGACGTGTCATTGAATGGTTTGGGTTATTGTTGATGTAAGAGGGAAAAGTGGTAGCTTATGCCTTGAGACAGTTGAAACCGCACGAGAAGAATTATTCGACGCGCGATTTGGAATTGACCGCCATCATTTTTGCTTTGAAAATTTGGCATCATCATTTGTACGGTAAGAAATGTCATATCTTTACTAATCATAAGAGTTTAAAGTACTTGATAACTCAGAAAGACCTGAACTTGCAACAACGGAGATGGCTCGAGTTATTGAAAGATTATGAACTAGTGATTGATTATCATCCTGGAAAGGCGAATGTAGTGGCAGATGCTTAGAGTAGAAAGTCCTTGTTTACTTTAAGAGTTATGAATACGAGATTGACCTTGTCTAATGATGGTTGAATTTTGGCTGAGTTGAGAGCTAGACCGGTATTTATTCAGCAAATTTGTAAAGCTCTGAAAAATGATAGTGAATTGCAAGCTAAAAGAGCTCAGTGTGAATCGGGTAGTGATACAGACTTTCGAATTGGTTCAGATGATTATTTGATATTCCGAGATAGAGTATGTGTACTGAAAATGATGAACTTATTCTGAAAATTTTACACGAGGCACACAGGTCTATCAGGTCATGAAGGTAGTACGAAAATGTATAATGATTTGAAGAAATTGTATTGGTGGTCAGGTATGAAAAGCGATATTTTTGATTTCGTATCGAGATGTTTGATATGTCAACAAGTAAAAGCCGAACACCAAGTGCCTTTGAGTTTACCTCGGCCAGTGATGGTACCCCGAGTGGAAATGGGATAAGATTACGATGGACTTCGTAATCGTTTGCCTTTGACTCCGAAAAAGAAATATGTCGTCTGGGTTGTTGTTGATAGATTGACAAAATCGGTTCATTTTATTCTGGTGCATATTGACTACTTACTTGATAAGTTAGCTGAATTGTACATTTCTAAGATTGTGAGATTGCACGGAGTGCCTATTTCTAGATAGAATTCCGAGGTTTACTTTAAGATTTTGGGGAAATTTGCAAGAGGCTTTGGGTACAAAGTTAAATTTTAGTATCGCTTTTCATCCGCAAACCGATGGTCAATCCTGAAGATATACTCTGATGTTGTATTCTAGAATTCGAAGGTAGTTGGGAAAAATATCTACCATTGGTTGAGTTTGCTTATAATAACAGTTTTTAGTCGAGTATAAAGATGGCACCATATGAGGCATTGTATGGCCACAAGTGTCGAACTCCGTTGTATTAGACAGAGCTTAGTGAGAGACAGCTTCACGGGGTTGATTTGGTTAGAGAAACCGAAGAAAAAGAAAATGTAATCCGTGATTGCTTGAAAGCCGCTTCAGATAGATAAAAGTCGTACGTAGATTTGAAAAGAAAAGAGATAGAATTTCAAATTGGTGATAAAGTATTTCTAAAAGTATCTCTATGGAAGAAGATTCTGAGTTTTGGCCGTAAAGGCAAGTTGAGTCCACGTTTCATTAGGCCGTATGAGATTATTGAGAGAATAGGGCCAATGGCATATCGGTTAGCTTTACCGACAGAGTGGGAAATGATTCATAATGTGTTTCAATGTGTTGATGTTGCGGCGATATCGTTCTGATCCTTCACATGTGATTTCTCTAACAGAGATTGAGATCCAACCTGATATGACTTATGGTGACGAACAGATCTTAGTAAAAGTTTTGTGGCAAATACAAGGGGTGAAGAGGTTACGTGGGAACCTGAGGAAGCTATGAGAAAACAATACCCAAACCTATTTTCTAGTAAGATTTTCGGGGACGAAAACCCTTAAAGGGGAGAGAGTTGTAAAAGCCTAAATTTGGGTCTAGTAAAAACAGTGGTTTTGCGACCACAAATATATGGCCTACAGTTTTATGGAATGATTTTGTGAAAATTTCGCTTGAAAATTTTGACGTTTGAGCACTTAATCCAGCAAAAAGGACTAAATTGCAAAAAGTGCAAAACTTGAGTTCTAGAAGCTAGAGGTGTCTAATTGCTATGAAATTTTAAATTAGAGGCCATTAGATGGTAATTAGACCATTACGTAAGGTGGTGGACAAAAATGGACATGGAGTAAGAGAGATTTTAGTGTTTTAATAAAAGGGTATTTTGGTCATTTGGTAATTAAATGAATTAATAAGCAAAATAAAAGCCAATTCTTTCTCATCTTCTACCCCATGGCTGAAATTCTCAAGAGAGGACATAGCTAGGGTTTGTTCATCTTCCAAGCTCAATTGTAAATCCATTCCAGCCTGGTTTTTAATGATTTTCTTATTTTTGAGATCCTTGCAATCTAATCTAGCTTATTCAAGGGCTAATTTGAAAGAAAGATGAAGTTTAAAATTTTACCCATGTTAGATATTTGTGTATTTTGATGTCTAATAGTAGAAAATGCATGGTTCGTATTAGATAAAAAAAATTTACTAGGTGATTTTTCATGAAAATGTCAAAAGGACCTATTTGTAAAAATTCAAAAAATGAATAGTAAAAGTGTGATTAAATGAAAAATGTGGGCTGGTATGAGTGTGAAAATGGTTCGACTAGGCTTGGGTTTTGAGGAAATTGAATACATTTCATTTTACGAGCCTAGGGACTAAATTGTAAAAATGTGAAACATTAGGAGCAAAAATGTATTTTTTCCATAATATGATTTTTGGACTGAATTGAACAAAGTGAGTATTAAATAAGCTAAATTTTTTATTATAGATCAAGAAAAACGAGGTTCGAACCTAGATCGGGGGAAAAATAAAGTGTTTAACGATTAGGTCAAATTCTGCTATTTTTGTACCGAGGTAAGTTCGTATGTAAATAAAGTATTTTTATATTTATGTTTTAATTTTTTTAATATTGTATGAATTGTGATTGACTCTTTGGACGTAATCGACAAAGTTTCGACAAGCGAGAATTCCCGGTTGAGCCTTAGGAATAGAATAGGATACAAGTGACATGTCACTAGGAACCTATGTGTTTATGTGATCTGGGTGCTGGTCTCGTACGTCCTACCAGTGGCTGGGTAGCCCGGCATGAGTTACGAAAACCTAAGAGCTTGTGTGAGCAGCATTGTATAGCTACATCCTGACTGACAACTTGTGTCAGCAGGCCCGAGAATAGCTCAAAAACGAGTCTATATGTATTATGAGATATGATGTAACACCACTCGCCGTATCTAACGCCAAGACAGGGTTTGAGGTGCTACCGAACTTAAACTCAACCAATCTTAGGAAATCAGGCCATAAATTTTTGATCAATTTAAAACTTTTCATTTCATATTCAATTTGTCCCTTAATAGGGCTTACGGGTCCAAAACATACATTCAAGGTGGTTCGGGACTGAACCAAGGGCTCAAGAAAAACTCGGAGAATTTCATGCTTTAAGGCTCCACACGCCCATGTGGGTATAGGGCACACACCCATGTGCTAGGGACACGCCCGTGTCCGGTACTTGTGTGGCCAAGTTAATTCCATAATTTTTCATGAAACAAGTGCAGACTTCACATGGCCTGGACACACGCCCGTGTCCTTTCACACGGCCACGACACGTCCGTGGCGCAGCCCGTGTGCAAAAACTTGGGTATTCTGTTTCTGACGCCAGCATCACACGACCATGGTACACGCCCGTGTACTAGGTCGTGCCCTTCCACACGGCTGTGACACACGGCCGTGTCTCTACCCGTGTGACCATTACCATGCATTTTGACTTGAAATTTCTAAGTGCAGGGGACACACGGCCTTCTCACACGCCCATGGGGCTGTCCGTGTGTCACACATGGCCTAGACACACGCCCGTGTGTCTACCTGTATGGACAATATGAGGCTATTTACCAAGCCTCATTGCCACCCTAGTATGCCTATTTTCATGTCAATACCAACCAATACCAAATCAAGCATGATAGACATTCATTTAACCATGAAGATACATCTATTATGGACTCAAAATGAATGTTATCATCATTCAAGGCTTAATGCAAAGTGTGGAATCTATTCCAAGCAAACACATTTGGCCAATTCTCAAAGACAAAATAATAAGGTCTAGTCCTATACATGCCATAATCAAAAGTATAAATCCTACAATACCGAGTATTACGGCTGATAGTGTGATCGATATCTCTGACTTCAAGGGATCCTTGAGCTAGTTAAGCGGCACTAAAAGAAAAGGGAAAGGAAAGAGAGTAAGCATAAAGCTTAGTAAGTTGGATATAAATAAATATACAACAACAATTTCCACCATTAGTCATCATACTCATAGTTCAAAGGTAAGCATAAACTTGACTTACTCATTACCGACTACTCAAGTCACATTTTCTAATTTGAGCTCATTACTCATGCATACCAACTAGGTACCTGTACCACTCACAACATTAGTATACTTTCCTTATTAAATCACTTTCATAACCTTTAAAGTTGAACCTTTCGGAATACTACCGGATATTCTATAAGCTTCAAACATGGGATAAGTTGTCGATGCCATGTCCCAGACAAGGTCTCACACTGGCTATCATCAACGAGGCTAAAGCCATGTCCCAGACATGGTCTTATACTAGCTCTCGTATATATGTGCTGATGCATGTCCCAGACATGTGTTACACTAGCACAACTCTTACCCGATGCATGTCCTAGACATGTTTTACACTGGCTATCATCAATGAGGCCGATGCATGTCCCAGACATGTCTTACACTAGCACTCATCTCAATGTTGATGCCATGTCCCAGACATGGTCTTACACTGGCTCTCATTATGTGGCCGATGCATGTCCCAGACATGTCTTACACTGGCACACAAATAACTCGAATGTCATGGCATGAATATCCGGTTTGTTTCCTAGGGTTCCAACGGGATCTCTCTATTATCTCAATCATTAATATGCATTCTCAGTTCACAATCTAGCAATTCATACTATATCAAACCAATAACAATTCAAATACATGCATTAACAATGTAGTTGTATTATTTACATACAACTTACCTCAGTTTACAAAATGTACTCGACTAGACGATTTAGTCGACTTGCTTGGCTTCCCCCAGTCTAGGTTCAGATTTGGCAAATCTTGATCTATAGTAACAAAATACACTCATTTAATCACTAATTACAATTAGGAAATCATAAATTTACATCTCTGGTAAGATGACTATTTTGCCCCTAGACTTTGGCAATTTGACCATCTAAAATCGATTTTTATCCAATTTTGTTCATATTACAAACCTAGCCGAACTATTTTTACTCTTATAGAAACTTCAAATTCTCACTATTTCACATACTTATCACCTATTTTGTGACTTCTGCAAAATTGTCCCTTTAGGTATTTTCATGCTAACACCTTTCACAAAAGTTGTTTATAACACAACTAGGACTCATATTCTTCCATAAAAGCTCCGCAACTATCATAAATCCATTCATGGAAAAACTCTAGACTCTTAATCATTTTGCAAAATAGGCTCCTCATTTGAAAGCTCATGCTTCAAGGGTCTCAAAAATGTAAAAATCATCAACAAAGGACATGAAAATCACTTACTCGTTGAGGTGATAAATTGCTGAAATTTCAAAGCTTCAAAAACCCCTCTTTTGCTGATATTTTCGGTGGAGAAAGAAATGGGAAGAAGATAATATCATTTTTTTTCTTTATTTTAGTCCAAATAGGTCACCTAACATATCAAACACAAAAAATTTGTCCCCCTTTGACTCTATGGCCGGCCAAGCACTCTAAAAAGGGTCTAGTTGCCCTTTAAAGACCTTCAATTTTAATTCTCTTGCTATTTAACACATTTGGGTACTAAAATGTAACTTTTGTCTTTTATGCGATTTAGTCCTTTTTCGCATTCGGGCTCACAAATATTAAAATTTACTCACCAAATGTTTTTCATGCACTAATATAATCATACTATAACCTCATAATAATAATAAAAATAATTTTCCCAACTTCAGATTTGTGGTCCCAAGACCACTGTTCTGACTAGGCCCTAAGTCCGGATGTTATATTTCTCCCCCTTTAGGGATTTTCGTCCTCGAAAATCTTATCGGTGAATAAGTTCGGATACTGCTCTCTTAGAGACTCCTCAGGTTCCCATGTGGCTTCCTCGACCCCATGTCTATGCCACAAAACCTTCACAAGTGGTATATCCTTATTTCTTAACTGTTTGACCTCTCAAGTCAAAATCTTGACCGGCTCCTCACTATAAGTCATATCCGAAAGAATCTCAACTTCATTTGGAGTAATTACATGCGAAAGGTCTTATCTGTACCGGCGTAACATGGACACATGAAACACATCATGAATCTTTTCTAACTCCGGCGGCAAAACCAAATGGTAGGCAACAGGCCCTACTCTTTCGGTAACCTCATAAGGTCCTATGAAACGAGGACTCACCTTGCCCCTTTTGCCAAATCTGAGGACTTTCTTCCACAGAGAAACTTTCAAAAATACTTTATCATCGACTTCAAACTTAATTTCCTTCCATCTTAAATCCGCGTAGGATTTTTGTCTATCCGAGGTGGCTCTCAGGCAGTCACAAATCACTTTAACTTTCTTCTCAGCCTCTTTAACCAAATCAACCCTGTGAATTTGATTTTCTTTGAGCTCAGTCCAATATAAGGAGGTTCGACACTTTCATCTGTACAAGGCCTCATAAGGCGTCATTTTCAGACTCAACTGATAGCTGTTGTTGTAGGCAAATTCAACTAATGGGTAAGTATTTTTCCCAACTTCCTTGAAATTCGAGAACACAACATCTCAACATGTCCTCTAAGATCTGTATCACTCTTTCCGACTGTCCGTCAGTTTGCGGATGAAACGTCGTACTGAAACTCAACTTCGTTCCCAAAGCCTCTTGGCACTCCATGAAGTCTCACAATCTCGGAAATATATAAGTCGGCTAATTCTCGAGGGAGTATTCGGTACGCACTGGTACGAAATGTGCCAACTTAGTTAGTCTGTCGATAATAACCCATACTACATCTTCTTTTTTCGGGGTTACTGGCAAACTGGTCACGAAGTCCATAGTGATATGACCCCATTTCCACTCGGGGATCGTAATAGGCTGAAGTAAACCCGTAGGTACTTGATGTTCATCCTTTACTTGCTGACACACTAGGAACTTAGAAACGAACTCGAAAATATCTCTTTTCAGACCCGACCACTAATACATTTTCTTAAGGTCGTTGTACATTTTTGTATTACCCGGGTGAACAGATAAACAACCACCATGTGGCTCACTCAGAATCTTCTTAATAACTTCATTTTCTTTGGGTACACAAACTGTGTCTTTGAACATTAAACATCCATCGGCACTGATGCGAAAATCTAATTCAATTTCTGACTCACACTGAATTCTCTTAGTTTGCAATTCCTCATCACCTTTCTGAGCTTCTCGGATCTCTTGAAGAAAGGTCAATTTAGCTGTCAACTCTGCTAGAATTGAACCATCATTAGCTATAGTCAACTGAGTATTCAAGGCCCGTAAGGCAAACAACAACTTCCTAATCAAGGCATCGGTGACTACATTCACCTTTTCCGGATGGTAGTCGATATTTAATTCATAATCTTTTAACAGCTCTAACCATCGGCGTTGCCTCAAATTTAACTCCTTTTGAGTCATCAAGTACTTTAAGCTCTTATGGTCGGTGAATACCTGACATTTCTCTCCATACAAATGGTACCTCCAAATCTTTAGCGCGAACACTACAGCCGCTAGCTCCAAACCATGGGTCGAATAATTTCTCTCATGTGGTTTTATCTATCTCGAGGCGTAGGCTATAACCTTTCCTTCTTGCATGAGCACACACCCTAAACCATTTAAAAAGGCGTCATTAAAAATCACAAACTCCTTGCCTGACTCTGGTTCCACTAACACTGGGGATTCCGTTAACAAAGCCTTTAATCTCTTAAAACCTTGCTGACACTTTTTCGTCCATTCAAACTTAACGTCTTTTTGCAGCAGCCTAGTCATCGGGGTAGCTATCATAGAAAATCCATTTACAAACCGTCTGTAGTATCCGGCCAAACCCAAAAAGCTTCAAACTTCAGTTACATTCCTTGGCAGTTTCCATTCCACAATAGCGGAGACGTTATTTTGATCAACTTGAATTCCGTCACCTGACACAATATGCCCTAGAAACCTAACCTCTTTAAGCCAAAATTCATTCTTGCTGAACTTGGCGTATAATCGTTTGTCTTTCAAGGTTTGTAACACAACCCTCAGATGTTCTGCGTGCTCACCCTCATCACGCGAGTAAATTAATATGTCATCAGTGAAGACGACGACAAACTTATCCAAATACGGCCTAAAAATACGGTTCATCAGATCTATAAAAACCGCCGGGGCGTTAGTCAAACCAAATGGCAGGACAAGAAACTCATAATGCCCATACCTTGTTCGAAACGCAGTCTTCGGCACATCTCACTCTTTAACCCTTAACTAATAATAACCAGACCTCAGATCGATCTTAGAAAACATAGTAGCTCCCTTCAACTGATCAAACAAATCATCAATCCTTGGTAAAGGGTATTTGTTCTTCACTGCTACTTTGTTGAGCTGCCTATAGCCGACGCATAATCTCATCGACCCATCTTTTTTCTTTACAAAAAGTACCAAAGCACCCCATGGAGAATAGCTCGGTCTCGCAAAGCCTTTGTTTGTCAGATCTTGCAACTATGCTTTCAACTCTTTCAGCTCCGTTGGAGCCATCCTATACGAAGTGATCGAGATAGGTGTCGTACCAGGAACCAATTCAATTTCAAACTCGACTTCTCTCACTTGAGGTAATCCAGGTAATTCTTCCAGAAACACGTCTGTGAACTCGCAGACTACCAGCACTGATTCAATCTTTAGCTCTGACTCTTGAGTTTTCAGCACAAAAGCTAAATAAGTCTCATACTTCTTTTTCAAATATTTCTCAGCAGTCAATGACGATATTACTACAGGCAGATTTTCTGACTCATCTGGTCTAACTAGAAGAACATCCCCATTTTCACATTTTAACTCAATTATTTTTCTTCCACAGTCTACTACAACTCCATGGGGGGTCAGCCAATCCATCCCAAGAATTACATCAAATTTATTAAACGGTAACAACATCAAGTTGGCCAGAAAACAGTGGCCTCCAATCATCAAAGGACAATTTCTACATACTTGGTCCACTAGCACATGCTTGCCTAACAGGTTGGACACTTATTACAAGCTTAGTGGACTCTACTAACATATTCATACTAGGTAATAATTCCATACAAATGTAAGAATGGGTAGATCCTGGGTCAATTAAAGCAACAACAGTTATATCATAGATAGAAAAGGTACCCGTGATCACATCAGGAGACTTTGCCTCTTCCCGAGCACGTATAGATAGGTCCTCGCTGGCGCTCTGCCTTCAGACCTCACCGTGGCATCTCTTGGCACGCCTCTACCACTAGTCCCACTCCCGAGGTTCTTTTGTGGCCTACTCCTCAAGGGAGCACTACTTGCTTTCATATCTTGTTTTCTCCTTCTCTCATCCATCTTAGGACAATCATGAATAAAGTGGTCAAGTGACCCATACTTGAAACATCCCCTCTTGTTTACTCGGCATTCGCTTAAGTGACGTCTCCCACATTGTGGACACTCCTACTTATTTGGTCGAACACTACCAACACTAGCGACCGAAGTAGTCTGGGCTTTAGATGTCATATTTTGTTGATTCTTGTTTCTTCTTGAATACCCTACCAAAGCATTCGATCGGGTAGTAAATTCTTTTGATTTCTTAGATGAGGACTGATGTGCTTTCCCCATCTATCTTTTCTTTAAATCCCACGACTCAGAGGCCACTTTCCTCCTCTCTTTTACCAGCTCCTCTTCCTTGCACGCTCTCTCGACGAGCACCACAAATTCTCTTATTTCTAAGATGCCCACAAACACTCAGATATCTTCATTAAGGCCATCCTCAAATCTCTTACACATTGTAGCTTCAGAGGATACGTATTCCTACGCCTACTTACTGAGTTTCACAAACTCACGTTCATACTCCGTCACAATCTTATTACCCTGTTTCAACTCTAAAAATTCTTTCCTTTTCTGGTCCATGAACCTCAGGCTAATGTACTTCTTTCTGAATTATTCTTGGAAAAATTCCCAAGTTACTCTTTCTCTCGATACCAGGGACACGAGAGTATTCCACCATTGATATGCTGAATCCCGTAGAAGTGACGTTGCACACTTCACGCACTCCTTAGGTGTGCATGATAATTCATCAAACACCCTTACGGTATTTTCTAACCAGAACTCTGCCTTTTCCAGGTCATCATCTAATCTAACCCGGAATTCCTCGGCCCCTTGTTTTCGAATCTTGTCTACCGGAGGTTTCTCTCTTCTAAACATGTCTGCACCTTGTGGAGCTATCAGGGCATACTGAGCAATCAGGGGAGGTGGAGTGTTCGGGTTCACATAAAAAAACTCCAAATACCAAGCATCCATCATTCAGAGGTAGGCTTCTCTAGCTCCTCTACCTTGACCCATAATCACGGGTTCGCTCTCTACTAGCGTGGTCCCCTTGGCGGGAGCCGGCGTATTACTTTCCACGTCACTGTCGTGGTTCTATCAATATCCATTTACTATATAAGAAAAAATAATTTATAATCGTCAGGAATCTTCACAATATCATTATAATTTTTATGGCATGTATAGCTAGACTCGTACTCTAGCTAGGTTAGTCCTAGAACTGACTAAACCATAGCTCTGATACCACTAAATGTAACACCATTCACCTGTATCCAATGCCGGGACAGGGTTTAAGGTGCTATCGAACTTAAACTCAACCAATCTTAGGAAATTGGGCCATAAAATTTTGATCAATTTAAAAATTTTCATTTCATATTGAATTTGTCCCTTAATAGGGCTTACTAGGTCCAAAATATACATTCAAGGTGGTTCGGGACCAAACCGAGGGCTCAAGAAAAACTCAAAGAATTTCATTCTTTGAGGCTCCACACGCCCGTGTGGGTATAGGGCACACACCCGTGTGCTAGGGACACGCCCGTGTCCCGTACCCGTGCGGCCAAGTTAATTTCATAATTTTTCATGAAACAAGTGCAGACTTCACACGGCCTGGACACACGCCCGTTTTCTTTGCCTGTGTCCTTTCACACGGCCACGACACGCCCGTGGCGCAGCTCGTGTGCAAAACCCCGGGTATTCTATTTCTAATGTCGGCATCACAGACCATGGTACACGCCCGTGTACTAGGCCATGCCCTTCCACACGGCTGAGACACACGACCGTGTCTTTGCCCGTATGACCATTATCATGCATTCTAACTTGAAATTTCTAAGTGCAGGGGACACACGACCTTCTCACATGCCCATGGGGCTATCCGTGTGTCACACACGGCCTAGACACACTATCGTGTGTCTAACCGCGTGGACAATATGAGGCTATTTACCAAGCCTCATTGCCACCCTAGTATGCCTATTTTCATGTCAATACCAACCAATACCAAATCAAGCATGATAGACATTCATTTAACCATGAAGATGCATCTATTATAGAATCAAAATGAATGTTATCCTTATTCAAGGCTTAATGTAAAGTGTGGAATCTATTCCAAGCTAACACATTTGGCCAATTCTCAAAGATATAAAATAATAAGGTCTAGTCCTATACATGCCATAATCAAAAGTATAAATCCTACTATACCAAGTATTACGGCTGATAGTGTGATCGATATCTCTAACTTCAAGGGATCCTTGAGCTAGTTAAGCGGCACTAAAAGAAAAGGGAAAGGAAAGAGAGTAAGCATAAAGCTTAGTAAGTTGCATATAAATAAATATACAACAACAATTTCCACCATTAATCATCATACTCATAGTTCAAAGGTAAGCATAAACTTGACTTACTCATTACCGACTACTCAAGTCACATTTTCTAATTTGAGCTCATTACTCATGCATACCAACTGGGTACCTGTACCACTCATAACATTAGTATACTTTCCTTATTAAATCACTTTCATAACCTTTAAAGTTGAACCTTTCAGAATACTACCGGATATTGTAGAAGCTTCAAACATGGGATAAGTTGTCGATGCCATGTCCCAGACATGGTCTCACACTGGCTATCTTCATCGAGGCCGTAGCCATGTCGCAGACATGGACTTATACTGGCTCTCGTATATACATGCTGATGCATGTCCCAGACATGTCTTACACTAGTACAACTCTTAGCCGGTGCATGTCCTAGACATGTCTTACACTGGCTATTATAATCGAGGCCGATGTATGTCCCAGACATGTCTTACACTAGCACTCGTCTCAATGCCGATGCCATGTCCCAAACATGGTCTTACACTGGCTCTTATTATGTGGCCGATGCATGTCCCAGACATGTCTTACACTGGCATACAATTAACTCGAACGTCATGGCATGAATTTTTGATTTGTTTCCTAGGGTTCCAACGGGATCTCTCTATTATCTCAATCATTAATATGCATTCTCAGTTCACAATCTAGCAATTCATACTATATCAAATCAATAACAATTTGAATACATGCTAACAATGTAGTTGTATTATTTACATACAACTTACCTCAGTTTACAAAATGTACTCGACTAGTCGGTTTAGTCGACTTGCTTGGCTTTCCCCCAGTCTACGTTCAAATTTGGCAAATCTTGATCTATAAAAACAAAAAAACACTCATTTAATCACTAATTACAATTAGGAAATCATAAATTTATATCTCTGGTAAGATGACTATTTTACCCCTAGACTTTAGCAATTTGACCATTTTACCCTCATGCTCCAAAATTAATTTTTATCGAATTTCATCATATTACGAACCTAGACGAACTATTTTTACTCTTATAGAAGCTTTAAATTCTCACTACTTCACATACTTATCACCTATTTTGCAACTTATGCAAAATAGTCCCTTTAGGTGTTTTCATGCTAACATCTTTCATAAAAGTTGTTTATAACACAACTAGGACTCATATTCTTCCATAAAAACTCAAAAAATATCATAAATCCATTCATGCAAAAACTCTAAACTCTTAGTCATTTTGCAAAATAGACCCCTCATTTGAAAGCTCATGCTTCAAGGGTCTCAAAAACGTAAAAATCATCAACAAAGGACATGGAAATCACTTACTTGTTGAGGTGATAAATTTTTGAAATTTCAAAGCTTTAAAAACCCCTCTTTTTTTGATATTTTCGGTGGAAAAAGAAATGGGAAGAAGATGATATGATCTTTTTTCTTTATTTTAGTCCAAATAGATCACCTAACATACCAAACACAAAATTTTTGTCCACCTTTTACTCTATGGCCGGCCAAGCACTCTAAAAAGGGTCTAGTTGCCCTTTAAAGACCTTTAATTTTAATTCTCTTGTTATTTAACACATTTGGGTACTAAAATACAACTTTTGTCGTTTATGCGATTTAGTCTTTTTTTGTATTCGGGCTCACAAACATTAAAATTTACTCACCAAATGTTTTTCATGCACTAATGTAATCATACTATAACCTCATAATAATAATAAAAATAATTTTCCCAACTTCAGATTTGTGGTCCCGAGACCACTGTTCTGACTAGGCCCTAAATCCGGCTATTACATATGAGGCAGCTTTGGCTACATGTAGGCCACTTATGTGCAAAATTTCTGAGTATCCATTAATATTCTAAGTGTTCAATGATAGTTTCAAAGTTGTGAAAGACTATGGTTATGTTGCGAGTTGGTACATGTATGTACGTAAAAACTCATACATAATGAGCTCGATATGTGATGAACCCTTGGTAAGGTTGTGATTGAGTAAGTTATGACTATAAGATCTTAATAATACTCATTCCAATGTTCATTATGTTAATTTTATGTTAAATGTGTGGTTATGATGCTTATTATTTTCATAGGAACTTACTAAGCTATATAGCTTACTCCCCTTCCTTTCCCTTGTCTTATAGTGTCACCAAGCTTGCTCGAGGATTAGAGATCGTCGAAGATCCACTCACACTATCAACAATTATTTTGGTACCAATGATTACAACATTTTTAGTTATGGCATGTATAGGGGACTTGATCATTTTGTGATGTGTCATAATTGATTTGGCCAAATGTGTTGGCTTATATTGGTTAAAAGCTCATTTTGTATAAGGCCATTTGAAATTGGCTACTATTGGTATAATCAGTTTATATGATGATGTTTTTAATGGATGTGGGAATTTACTTGATTGAGTTGATAAGTATATGATGTTTGTGCATGATAGATGGTAGCATGTGAATGATGTGTTGATTTCTTGGTTGTGGCTGATTTAGTTGTATGTATATGTTTGGATTGGCGTTATGTTGTGTTGTGTAGGTATGTGCAACAAAGGGTGGCAAAATGGCATGGTAAATTGCCTTTTTTTTCCACATGGGTAGACACACAAGCGTGTGTCTAGGCCGTGTGTGATACACGGCTTGCCCCATAGGTATGTGTTTTATCCGTGTGTCCCCTACACCTTAATTTTGAGAAACAAAATACTCAAACTTGAGCACACGGGTGTGTGTCTCAGCTGTGTGAGGGACACGGCCTCAAGCACAGACTTATGTCCTGACCGTATGAAGTCTGCACCTATTTATGAAAATTTAATTAACCACACGGCCTAGCACACTGGCGTGTGACCTCAATTTGTTCATGCTTTGCAAAACAGAGATTTAAACGGGTTAGGGACATGGGCGTGTGTGACTACACGGCCTGCCCACACGGTTGTATCCCAAACCACACGGGCGTGTGACCCCTGTTCATGGCAAAAATTTTCTAAGTTTTGTAAAATTTTCTTAAGTGCTCGGTTTAGTCCCGAACCACTTCCAAAGCATGTTTTGGGCCTTGTAGCTCGTATTAGGGACTTTATGATTGAATACAAATGGTTTTAATTTGGATACAAATTTATGACTTGATTTATATGTTTGCTTGCGATGTAAGTCCAGAAATGCCTCGTATCCTGTTCCGACGTTGAATACGGGTAAGACATGTTACATGTGGGATCTTGTTAGCCAATAGATAAACTCAAGTAAGACGTATGTAATTAAGATAAGAAAAGAGTTTGCCACAGACTAAAATAGATTGAGTGTACTCCCCAAGAGGTTTAAGAGGTTAACCTGGAAGGCCGCCTTAATATGATAAAAATGACGAGAAGAAGAAACCCATGATAGGGATATGTGGAAAGAAGAAAATAGGTAAAAAAATGATGGGATCCGCGGGAGCGGCTAAGCATTCAAAAGAGATGTCAGAATGACTCGACGATAGATAAGATGGCTCGCTATGAAGGCTTAAGAGAAACGTTTCCATTGAGTAGGAAGTTTATTATAATTATAATTTTTATTAATTAATAGAACCCTGATAAAATGGAATATGTTTTGTGTAATGTTGGAACTAACGAAGTTCATTCAAACTTACAAATGATTGACTTGTTGGTGAACGATACATGGAACAAGGAACTTGGGGAGGGACCAAGCTAGATTGTGCTAAGACAAGGGGCATTGAAGGAAAGCGTCCCACACATAAGATAGGGGTTCACCTTTAGAGACTTTGCCAAGTGGGGCGAATATGTTGTATTCAAATAGTTATGTTAAATACCAGAGTTGAGATAGGAAATTTTCAATTAGAATTTTATAGGCTCTGTTGTACAATTTTTAAATAAATAGGAAATATAGTTTAACTTTAGATTTCTTTTAGTAAATTTTGAGTATGTATAATAGCCTGATTCTGTTGTGATGTTTGCAACTGAATTCAATGATTAGGTCCGATGAGGGTGTTACACGATGACTTTGGACTCCAATTTTTTCCCACTTCGTATAGTGACTGCTTTACAATATCCTTTTCCAAAAACTCTTAGATTTTTGGTATCGTTGGGCAAAGCTTCTTGGGGTTTAATTTCTAAGTTCAGTAGCTAGCTAACCCATTTGGTTCTCCAAATTTTTAATGTGGCCACCTGGCTTTGGATCAATGCATTATTCTTAGCCATGTACACCTTCAAAAATTTCTCCAAACTATTGGAAGATTCAACTTGTGGTGGTTTTTGAACTTGTTGGGTAAATCCTGGTGGTTGATTTGATCTGGGTTGCATGTAGATGTTATTGGGTCCAACTCTTTGATTAATCTAAGAAAAGTTCAGATAGTTTCACCATGAAGGGTTATAAAAGTTAGATTGTGGTCCCTGCCCACCTCTGTTCTGATTTTGACTTCCTATGTAATAGATGGAATTTGGGTTTGATGGGCAATTTTCAAACAAGTGCCCATCCCCATAGTATACACAAGATATGTTTTGAAATTGATTTGGTGGTTGGGCTGCAACATTATTAAACTTGTTAGGAGTAAATTTCTTAATCATTGAGAATATAGAAGATACTTAAGCTGCAAGTGAAGTGAGGGCATCTACTTCATGTACTCCTACTACTCGTTTTCTTGAAGCTGCTCAATTGGTCGGCCACTGGTAATTGTTTCTGGCGATTCTCTCAATAATCTCGTAAGCGTCATTATAAAACTTAAAAAGGGGAGCACAGAAGTGTCTACCACCATCCTCGTGTGCGCGTTGAGACTATTATATAATGTCTACAGTTAGATGCAATGTAGAATCCCATAGTGAGGGTATTTTTATAATAATTCTTTGAATCTCTCCTAGTCCTTTTACAAGGATTCATCATCGAATTGTTTAAAAATAGTAATATAGTTCCGCAACTTAGCATACTTACTAGGTGGGAAATATTTCATTAGGCATTGTTTTGCTAGCTCCTGCCATGTAAAATCTGAACCGGGTGGTAACAAATTGAGCCATGCTCATGCACTGTCCCTTAGTGAGTATAGGAACAACTTCAACCTTAGTGCGTTACTTTGGCCAATTTGAAGGAGTCACTTACCTCCATGAACAATTGAAGGTGAAGGTATGGATCCTTAGTAAGATTACATTAAATTAGCCTACTGTCTGAAGCATCTGGAACATAACAAGCTTCAACACGAATTATTGTTAGCAGTCATCCTCTCCTTTTGTGCTTTTGTCGAATTCTTCTTCTCACCCCCTCTCCATCCTTTTGGTTTCTCTCTGAAAAAGGGGAAGTTGGCGTTGGTTCTTCTCTGTTTCTTTGGCCGAATTTGTGACTTTCCCTTTAATTGGCTACTTCTGTTCAACGTGGGCTGCTTTCAGTTGGTAGGTCTTTCTGTAAGGGGGAATCTATGGCCCAATTGATTTGGGGGAAATTTCTTTTGTTAATTGTGTTATGTTCCTAATCCTCTCTTGTGTCGAATGTTGATTTGACAGCACCAAATCGTGTCAGACTTAGTTTACTAGCGGAATCGTAGGCTATACGTTTTTGGAGCAGTAAGGGTAAGCAACATACATGAAGTTCGATTGTTGTCATTTTATTGGTATTGGTTCTAAGTGTGACTAATGTTGGGTATGGAATTTCCATTTGTTTTAGGTGTGGTTTATCTCCGGAGCATTGCGTACCAAAAATCAGGTGTGTAAACACTGCCTTTGATCGTAAATCAGTAAAAAGCTAAAAAGTACGAATAGTCGATACCACACAAGCGTGTAGCTACCCATGTGGTAGCTCATGTGACTAAACACGGACAGATGATCGACGAGGCCGACCATGAGCGATTTTATGGGCCGAGGCTATTTTAGGTCAGATTGGGCGTGTGGGACCCATGGGCATATAGGCCCCACACGAGTAAACCATACGGACGTGTGGAAATTATTAGGCCAGGCTGTGTAATCCACACGGCTAAGGCCATTTTGGGCAATGTGGGCCACACCAGCGTGTGGGCCTGCAATATGGGCCGTGGGCCCATTTTCACTGTTTGACTGCTAAGGTTGCACAGGTCGCCCGAGACGACTATAGACCTACTGTTAGGTCGGTAAGTTTACCCAAACCCCCTATTTGATAAAATGATTGTTTTGCCCCTATGTGATGTATGACTATATTTTAACATGCTAGTTTAACTGCATTGAGTACCTGGGTAATATCATGATATGGCATGACATGTTGTTTGATGCATTGCATGGGGATGGGTTTAATATGATTGGAGGAAGTGTACTGTACTGGCATCTTTGCTGTAAATAATGTTTAGTGTTGCAATCGGTACTACTTGGAGTGTAGGGATGGGTGGATTGATTATATCCCCACATTGAGTGTAGGGTTGGACGGAGATAGAGTGTAGAGGTAGGTTGGGTAGGATTTCTTGATTGTATATTTGTACTGTTATTGTCATTGAGATTGGCTTAGGCCCAAACTGATACTGATATTGTAATGGGCTACGACCTTTATTGAGGAGATCAGATTCATTGAAATGGGCTTAGGCCAGCATCAGTATTTGCTCACTGTTTAATTGCTTGACATGGGATTACACACTGAGTTTTCATAAAACTCACCCATCTATTTTTCTGTCTAGGTAATCCCAAGTCTTAGGGGGATTGGTGCTGCGAGGGACTCAAGGGTGGCCACACAACCGTACATACTTTCCTATTTGATTTTTAAATTATAAGTAATTCTATTTTGGGTATTTTTACTGTAATAAGGCCTTTATGGATTTTTATTTTAATTTGGGTTCTTATTTTTGATTTATAACTGCTAGCAGTAGGGAAAGACACGGGTTTCCAAAAAGATAAGTGTCTTTCAAAAATACCACGAACACGTAACCTGTTTTAAGAGCTTCCACAAGAAATATCGATTTAAAAATTAATGACATTTAAATATGATTAACTTTTTTTGAAAATGAACGAGACATCCTAAAATCATCATTAAGATCACAAAGAGGTTAAATATAGAACGGGTTTTTCAACGATATCTCACTTTAGGAAAAAACTTCAATGTGAAATCATCAAATTCGACCGTAATGTCCAAGTCAGGTTTAGAGTATTACATTTAGTGGTATCAGAGTCAGGTTACAAAACTTAGCTGTGGATGTGGGTTACTTTTAAAACTTGGAATTTCTAAAAGAACTATTTCAAATGAGTTGAAGTATTTTGAAATGTTTTACTGAATGTATGGTACACTGAGTTTCCAGCGCCGAATCTGTAAGTCTTCTGAAACTGTTGTTTAATTAAACTAAAATGGTGAGACTACTGTAGGTAGTAGACTTACTGAAATACTCTAATTAGGGTAAACTAAAAACTGTAGTAAAACTACGATCTACGAAAACGAACTCTGAAATACTGACACTATTTTTCCATGAAATATTTGTTAATAAACATTGGAACTGTTAATTGATGCATAAAGCTATTAATATCGATAAAACACAATTCGATAATGAGTACCAAAGGTACTCGCAGATGGGGTACAAGAGGCTGTGGTGGAGGCCGTGGAGGTTCGGGCTGGGTCTTCGTCATATGGCCACATGCCTAATGTTGAAGCTAGGAAGGCACTGGTTTCACTTGAGACTGAGACTAGGTCCCATGATCGTGCGGCTGGGGACGATGCACTGTCCTAAGCCATGTTAAGAATTCTAGAGAGGATCGTTGGTGCTGTGAGCTGTGGGTCGGTTACAGAACGACTTTGGTCTAATAGAGCTAAGATTTTTAAGGGTATTGCTGGAGTTGCCCCTAATGTGACCGAGTATTGGATTGAGGCCACAGAGAGGATCATGGATGACCTCGACTACATCCCCGAGCAAAAACTAAAGGGTGCAGTATTACTACTGAGGGATGGGGCTTACCAGTGGTGGCTTACGATTAAAGAGGGCACTCAGCCTAATCGATTGACCTGGGAATTTTTGAAGACAACTTTTCAGGGTAAGTATGTGGGTGCTAGTGATGTAGATGCCCAGAGGAGAGAGTTTCTAAATCTGACACAAGGGGATAAATTAGTGGCCGAATAAGAGGCTGAATTTTTGCGATTAAGCCACTATGCATGAGGGATGGTGGTGACTGAGTACGAGTGATGTGTTCGCTTCAAGGATGGCCCCAAGGATAGTTTATGGGTTCTGATAGCCCCACAAAAAGAGTGAGATTTTACTACACTGGTTGATAAGGCAAAAATCGCTGAGAAAGTGAAGTGCGCTTAGCTCCAGAACTGTGAGAAAGAGAGAGGTAGGAGCGAGGGGGATTCGAAGCCCACAAGTTTTGTTCAGAGGCCTAAGAAAAAGGCCAGAGTTGATGGGTCGATTAGAGTTGGGACCCCTGTTGCTGCTACTGAATTGTAGCCCTGTGCTGATTGTGGGAGACGCCATCAGGGCGAGTGCTGAAAAAGGACTGAGGCATGTTTGATTTACCTTTGGAGGTTCAAGGGGTTGTTTTTTTTGGTGGATTTGATGGAACTTCCTTTTGGAGAAGTGGATTGAATACTGGGAATAGACTGGTTGGTTAAACATCGGGTGAGCTTGGATTGCGCTACTAAACGGATGGTATTGAGAACGGTGGAGGATGACGAGGTAGTTGTAATTGGGGAGCGTCGGAACTTCTGCACTAAGGGTCAAGAAGCTGGTTCGTAAGGGTTGTAAGGTGTACCTGGCCTATATTAGTGTTTCAGATTCTGGGGTTTCTTCTGTTAAAGATATCAGAACGGTTAAAGACTTTTCGAATGTTTTTTCAGATTTTTTCTTGATGAGCTACCTGGGTTACCTCCAAACCGTGAAGTTGAGTTTGGGATTGAGCTCCTGCCTGGTACAGCTCTGGTGTCCATTGCCCCTTATAGAATGACCCCAAAGGAGCTTGTAGAGCTTAAAGCTCAGATTAAAGAGTTGTTAGATCATGGGTTCATTCACCCTAGTGTGTCTCCAAGAGGAGCACCAGTTTTTTTTGTGAAAAAGAAGGATGGATCCATGCGTATGTACATTGATTACCGGCAACTGAATAAATTGACCATTAAGAATAAGTACCCCTACCGAGGATAGATGATCTGTTCGACCAATTTCGAGGAGCTTCAGTTTTCTCTAAGACTGACCTCCGATCTGGGTACCATCAACTGAAGGTTAAAGAGATAGATGTTTACAAGATAGCCGTTTAGGACTCGTTATGGTTATTACGAGTTCCTAGTAATGTCATTTGGACTGACGAATGCATCAGCGGCTTTTATGGATCTGATAAACCGAGTATTCCAGCCCAATCTGGATTGGTTCATAATGGTTTTTATTGATGACATCCTAGTGTATTCGAGGACTGAGGATGAACACAATGAACATCTCCGAGTGGTTCTACAGATTCTGAAGGAGAAACAACTGTACGCCAAGTTCAGTAAATGTGAGTTCTGGTTACGAGAAGTAATATTTTTGGGCCATGCAGTAGCTGCTGAAAGAATTAGGGTTGATCCTCGAAAGATTGAGGTTGTTTTGGGATGGAAGTGGCCTAAGACTGTATCTGAGATTCGCAGTTTTCTAGGATTGGTAGGGCATTATCGACGTTTTGTAGAGGGGTTTTCACTGATTGCAGCACCTTTGACTAAGCTGCTACATAAGGGTGTGCTGTTTAACTAGACTGATGCACAACAAGAGAGCTTTGAGAAGCTGAAGAAGGTACTGACTGAGGCCCCTTTCTTAATACAGCCAGAGTCTGGGAAAGAGTTCACTGTCTACAGTGATGCATCAGATGTTGGTTTGGGGTTTGTGTTTATGCAAAATGGTAAGGTCGTAGCATATGCGTCTCATCAGCTTAAGACTCATGAGACAAATTATCCGACACATGACTTAGAGTTGGCCGCGGTGGTATTCACTCTGAAAATTTGGAGGCATTACCTGTATGGTGAGAAGTGTATCATTTACACTGATCATAAGAGCCTTAAATATCTTCTCACTTAGAAAGAGTTGAATCTTAGGCAGCGTAGATGGATTGAGCTGCTTAACGACTATGACTGTACGACCGAATACCATCTTGGTAAGGCCAATGTGGTGGCGGATGCACTGAGTTGTAAAGCTATGACTGATCTAAGGGTGATGTTTGCTCGCCTCAGTTTATTTGATGATGGTAGTCTGTTGGTCGAACTTCAGGTTAAACCGATGTGGATTGAGTAGATTAAGGGTAAACAGTTAGAGGATGAGTCACTGGATCTTCGATTCTGACAAATTGAGAGTGGTAAAACATCAGATTTTGGACTGAATAGCGAAGGGGTACTATGTTTCCATAGAAGAGTGTGTGTACCGAAAGATACTAATTTGAGATAGTCTATAGTGCGAGAGGCGCATAGTAGCCCTTATGCTATGCATCCTGGTGCAAATAAGATGTACAGAGACCTTCATGGGTTATATTAGTGGTCGGGTCTTAAGCGTGAAGTTATCGACTTCGTGGGTAAATGTTTAACTTGCCAGCAGGTTAAGGCTGAACATCAGTTACCTTCAGGGTTACTTCAGCTAGTTAAAATTCCCCTTTGGAAGTGGGAGAGAGTGACATGGACTTCGTTAGTGGGCTACCCCTAACGCCTACTAAGAAGGATTCAGTCGTGGATCGATTGACCAAATCTTTCCATTTCATATCAATTCGTACTGATTACTCTTTGTAGAAGCTGGCTAAACTGTATATACTTAAGATAGCAAGACTGCATGGGGTACCGGTTTCCATAATATTTGATAGGGATCCTCGCTTTACATCTCGGTTCTAGAAGAAGTTACATGGAGCTCTGGGTACAAGGTTGGACTTTAGTACTACGTTCCATCCTCAGATAGATGGTCAGTCGGAGAGGGTGATTCAAATACTGGAGGACATGTTAAGAGCTGCATGATTGATTTTCGAGGCAGTTAGGAGGAATACTTGCTGCTAGTAGAGTTTGCTTATAATAATAGCTATCAGTCTAGCATACAGATGGCACCTTACGAGGCATTATATGGTCGTATATGTCATACTCCCTCATGTTGGACTGAGTTGGGCGAGCGGCGTCTTTTGGGCCTTGAGCTAGTTTCTGATATCGGGGATAAAGTTAGACTGATTTAGGATCGATTGAAAGCAGCAACTGATAGACAAAAGTCCTATGCTAATTTGAAGCGTAGAGTGATTGAGTATTCTGTGGAGAACTTTTTTTTCTCAAGGTCTCACCATGGAATAAGGTACTGAGGTTTGGACGTAAGGGCAAGTTAAGCCCTAGGTTTATTGGGCCTTACCGTATACTGAAACGTGTGGGAACGGTTGCCTATCAGTTGGAGTTACCTCTGAAGCTAGATCAGATTCACGATGTGTTCTACGTCTCTATGTTGAGGCACTACCGCTCTAATCTCACGTATATTATTTCGGTTGAGGAGATTGAGGTTAGACCAGATCTAACTTTTGAGGAGGAGCCAGTTCAAATTTTGGATCGTGATGTAAAAATTTTAAGGAGGAAGTCTATCCCATTGGTTAAGGTTCTTTGGCGTAACCACAGCTCTGAGGAGGCCACGTGGGAACCTGAGGAGGCAATGCTACAACAATACCCTCATCTGTTCTGATCAGGTAAAATTTTGAGGCTAAAATTTCCTTTTAGGGGGGTAGAGTTGTAATGCCCTAAAAATCCTAAGTATTTGTTTTTGTATGTTTGTGGTACACAACTGTGTATCTAATTCAGTGGTTAAGTGTTCTGAGTGTCCTGGGAAGAGTTTGAGAACTCTTGGGTTCAAGCCTTGGCTTGTGCAAAAGTTTTTGTTTTTAAATGGATAAACCTCTGTCTCTAGGCAGTAGAATTTTAAATAAAGGTGGGTATAACATGACAGAATGGGCCTGTTGGTCTAAGGGATAAGTGACGTGTTACTGTTATTGAGGGTCTTGAGTTCAAGTCTTAGCGATGTAGGGGAGTGTTTTATTTTGTTGGATGTCGTGTAAGTTTTTATATTATAGTAGAATTCTGATGCTAGTGGGCGGTTGCAGTGTTTGAGGGGTATGGGGTTGCGTGGTCGGATTTTTAGGAGGATATTGTGGAGAAGTTTGGGGTGAAGTTGAGTGTTAGAACCGAATTGGAGTTTTTTCTCAAATTTTTGGCTAGGCATTTGTTCTCTCTCAACTTTCTTTTCTTCTACCGATTTATCTGGGTTCCTAAGGGCCGAATTGTTGATTTGGTGTTTCTTCTACAACTTATATTTCTTTCAACATTTTTGCCGACTTGCTGGTTCCTGTCCCTACTGATTTGTTTTCTTTTGTTCATTTACCTATCTAAGTCTCCGTTTTTCCCACAAAAACCTTTCCCGAATTCTTGTTCTTTCTCCCTCTTTCAATCTGTTCTTAGCAGTCATCCTCTTCTTTTGTGCTTTTACCGAATACTTCTTCTCTTCCCCTCTCCTGCCTTTCGATTTCTCTCTGAAAAGGGGGAAAGTTGGCGTTTGTTCTTCTCTATTTGTTTGGCCGAATTCGTGACTTCCCCCTTAATTGGCTACTTCTGTTCAACGTAGGCTGCAATCTGTTGGTAACTCTTTTTGTAAGGGGGGAATCTATGCCCCAATTGATTTGGGGGAAATTTCTTTTGTTAATTGTGTTAAGTTTCTAATCCTCTCTTGTGTCGAATGTAGATTTGACAGCACCAAATTGCGTCAAACTCGGTTTACCAGCGAAATCGTAGGCTATACCTTTTTGGAGCAGTAGGGGTAAGCAACATACATAAAGTTCAATTATTGCTGTTTTATTGGTATTGGTTCTAAGTGTGACTAATGTTGGGCATGGAATTGCCATTTGTTTTATGTGTGGTTTATCCCAGGAGCGTTGGGTATCAAAAATCATATCAGGTGTGTAAGCACTGCCTTTGATCGTAAATCAACGAAAAGCCGAAAAGTACGAATAGTCGACACCACACGAGCGTATAGCTACCCGTGTGGTAGCCCATGCGACTAAATATGGGCAGATGATCAACGAGGCCGGCCATGAGCGATTTCATGGGTCGAGGCTATTTTGGGCCGTGTTGGGCCAGATTGGGCCTATAACACCCCTTACCTGTGTCCAAGGCTAAGACTAGGCACGAGGCATTACCATACTTAACCACATGCATACAACCGTTTCCAAGTCACGAAGACTTGGTCAAATTTAAAACTCTTTCGAACTTGTTTAATCACCTTAGTGTGGGCCTACGAGGCCTCAAACTTTCATTGGAAACCATTTGGAACCAACTCGAGTCCTTAAATTGACTAAATAAAAATGACTCTTAAAATAGGACACACGCCCGTGTTGCCATTATAACATGGCTGTGCTGATGGCCCATGTGACGAACACGACCTAAGCATCTAGGGACACGACCGTGTCCCATACCCATGCGAATGAAATTCAAAATTCGAACTTACAATGGTTTTCACACGGCCTGGCACACGCCCATCTCTGTGGCCCATGTCCCTCACACGGCTATGACATACCCATGTCCTAGCCCGTGTCTAAAAACCTTGACATTATGTTTCTGACGTTAGCATCCAATAAGAGGCACACGGCCATGGCACGAGCCCATAGCCAGAGGTTGTGTCCTCCACACGGATGAGATACACGGCCGTGTCTCTGCCCATATGTTTACACAATGCATTCTGACTTGCAAATTTTATGTGAAGGGGAGACACGGTTGAACCACACGCCCATGGGGCTGACCGTGTGTCACACATGGCCTAGACACACGCCCGTGTGTCTACTCGTGTGGACAATATAGGGCCATCTACCAAGCCCGTTGCCACCCTGAAATACAACATAATAATGACCAACATATCAAAGTTTAAATTAATATGATTTTCACAACCAAACAACCATAGTCAAGACCTAGATACATTACATATATTCAACCATGCCAACAATTTCACATTCATGAAAGACTAATTTGCATTCACATAATAACTTTTAATGTTGGCCATTTTTCCATGGCCTTATACAAAATGAATCAACTACTAAAGTGAGCCAACACATTTGGCCAATTAACGAAGACACAAAACTCAAAAGTCAGGGTCTTATACGTGTCATAATCAAAATAAAAGATCTAACTATACTGAGGGCTTCAGGTGATAGTGTGACTGGCTTCTCCGACGTAAGCAATGATCCTTGAGCTACTTTGGCAGGACTATAAGAAAATGGAAAAGGAGAGGGAGTAAGCATAAAGCTTAGTAAGTTGCATGCAATAAATATAACAATAACTTTACCATCCATCATCATGTTCATAATACAAAAGTAGGCACAAGTACAACTTACTTGTCACTACCCAATACAATTCACATAGCATATTTTAAGCTCACATCTCATACATTTCAAATAGATACCTGTACCACTCACAATATAGCTATACTTTTCCCGTTAAACTTGAACTGAAACTCTCACTGTTGAAACATTTGGAATGCTATCGGATATTCATTAAGCCTTAAACATAGGGTATGATGTTTATGCCATGTCCCAGACATGGTCTTACACTAGCACATCCATCAAGTCGATGCCATGTCCCAGACAAGGTCTTACACTGACTATCGAAATTGAGGCCGACGCCATGTCCCAGACATGGTCTTACACTGACACATCTCGTATCCAATGCATGTCCCAGACATGTCTTACACTGGCTTATGTCACGAGGCCGATGCATGTCCCAGACATGTCTTACACTAGCTCTCGTCTCAATGCCGATGCCATGTCCTAGACATGGTGTTACACTGGCTCTCATAATGTGGCCGATGCATGTCCCAGACATGTCTTCACTAGCACACATATAACCCGAATGTTAAGGCACAAATATCCGATTTAGTTCTTAAGGTTCAAACAGGAGTTTTACTATCTCAATATTCATCATATATAATCATTTCCACAACCAAGAAATTTATACCATATCAATTCAAACACATATAATAACAATGTAGTTGTATTATTTACATACAACTCACCTTGGATTACAAAATGTAGACGACTAGCTCGGCTTAGTCCACTCGTTTAGCTTTCCCCCGGTCTAGGCCCGGATTTTGTAGTTCTTGATCTATAATGATAAAATTTCATAAGTTTAATCATTTTATTTATCTAGGTACTCAACAATTTTTAATTTAAAAAAATGGCCATTTTGCCATTAAATTTTTGCAAAATGACCATTTTACCCCTAGGTCTGAAAATCAATTTTTATCAATTTTCTTCAAACCTTAAGCCTAGCCGAACCCTTTTTACTCTTATAGCAACCCATAAATTCAAACATTTCACACATTTATCCTCTATTTTTCTACTTTACAAAATAGTCCATTTTAGGTGTTTTTCATGAACACCACCTCACAAAAGTTGTTTATCTAACAACTAGGATTCATTTTCTTCCATAAAAACTCAGCAAATATAACAACTCCTTTCATGGTAAATCCCTAGACTATCAACCATTTTGCAAAATAGTCCCCTCAATAGCTAGATTAAGCTTTAGAGGTTCCAAAAACACAAAAATTACCAAGTAAGGCTATCTAAATCACTTGCTTTCAAAGATGGAGAGTGGATGAAAGTTTTAAGCTTCCAAAACCCTCAATTTGCTGGTATTTTCGGTGGAGAAAGAAATGAGAAGAAGTTGATATCTTTTTTCTCTTTCTTTTATTTTTAGTTTATTCATATAAGTTACCAAACACACCTAATATTTGACCTTTGACCTCTCTTGTCCCCCCTATGGCCGGCCACTCTTCTAAAAAGGGTCTATTTTCCCTTTAAGGACTCGCAATTAAGGTTCCTTGGAAATTTAACACCTTTAGCTATCAAAATAGGACTTTTGCGCTTTGTGCAATTTAGTCCTTTTTCACAATTAAACATGAAATCGATAAAATTAATTCACCAAAATTTTCATACTCTCATATAATTATGCCACAACACAAAAAATAATATCAATAATAATTTTTCTGACCTTGGGTTAGTGGTCCCATAACCACTATTCTGACTAAGCCCAAAATCGGGCAATTACAGGGCATTGTGGGCCCCACGAGCATGTAGGCCCGACACGGGTAAACCACCCGGACGCGTGTAAATTTTTGGGTCGGGCTGTGTAACTCACACGGCCAAGGCCATTTTGGGCCATGTGGGCCACATTGGCGTGTGGGCCCACATGGGCCTACAATATGGGTCGTCGGCCCATTTTCACTGTTTAACTGCTAAGGTTGAACGGGTCGCCTGAGACGACTATGGACCTACTGTTGGGTCGGTAAGTTTACCTAGACCCCCTATTTGATAAAATTACTATTTTACCCCTATGTGATGTATGACTATATTTTAGCATGCTAGTTTAACTGCATTGAGTACCTAGGTAATATCATGATATGGCATGACATGTTGTATGATGCGTTGCATGGGGATGGGTTTAATATGATTGGAAGTGTATTATACTGGCATCTCTACTGCAAATACTATTTAGTGCCGCAACCGGTACTACTTGGAACGTAGGGATGGGTAGGTTGATTTTATCCCCACATGGAGTGTAGGGTTGGACGGAGATGGAGTGTAGAGGTTGGTTGAGTAGGATTTCTTGATTGCATATATGTACTGTTACTGTCATTGAGATTGGCTTAGGCCCAAATTGATACTGATATTGTAATGGGCTAAGGCCATAGCTGAGACTGAACCATTACTGAAATGGACTTAGGCCCAGACTGTATTTGCTCACAGTTTGATTGCTTGACATGGGATTATACACTGAGTTTTCATAAAACTCACCCATCTATTTTTCTGTACAGGTAATTCCTAGTCTTAGGTGGACTGGTGCTGCGAGGGACTCAAGGGTGGCCACACAACTGCACATACTTTCCTATTTGATTTTTAAATTATAAGTAATTTTCTTTTGGATATTTTTACTATAATAAGGCCTTTATGGATTTTTACTTTAATTTGGGTTTTTATTTTTGATTTATAACTACCAGTAGTAGGGAAAAACACAGGTTTCCAAAAAGATAAGTGTTTTTCAAAAATACCACGAACACGCAACCTGTTTTAAGAGCTTCTACAAGAAATATCGATTTAAAAATTAATGACATTCAAATATTAACTTTTTTTTTTGAAAATGAACAAGACATCCTGAAATCATCGTTAAGATCACAAAGAGCTTAAATATAGAACGAGTTTTTCAACGCTATCTCACTTTACGAAAAACACTTTAATGTGACATCGTCAGACTCAACCGTAACGTCCAGACCGGGTTTAGGGTCCTACATAGTAATTTTCATAAGCAATCATTCATATTAAGTGAGGTAATATAATATTTCTATGTTGAAATAGTGTAATCACATTAATTCTAAGGTTATGCGAGGTAATAAGGTTTGTTCAATATTAATATTAATTTGATCTATTTTAATATAAATAAGATCAAACATGAACAAATTAACATACATTTATACCTTCATAATCAAAATGCATTCAAAACAATCACAATGTCCCTTATAAGGTTCTACGAGACATTAAAACATGCTTAGAAGTGGTTCGGGACAAAATCGATAACATTTGCAAACTTTAAGAAACTTCAAAAAAATTTTCAACATTTAAGGGTCACAAGCCCGTGTGAACAGGCCGTGTGCCTCACACGGCCACCAGACATGCCCGTATCACAGGCCGTGCGAAAACAGGGCATACATACTAACTTGCACCACATGGCCGAGGACACGCTCGTGTGCCATGACCGTGGGAGAACTAGGGAGGTTGCTGACTTGGGTCACACGGCCAGCCACACGCCTATGTGCCAGCCCGTGTGCCACATACAGTCAATAGACACGCCCATGTGTCTAGGCCGCGTCAAAACTGTAGGGTATACTACCTTAATTCGAAAGGGTACCCCAGGGGACACACGGCCGTGTGACATGACTATATGTCACACACGGCTGAGACATACACCCGTGTCCCTGCCCGTGTGGACAAAAATAGGCCATTTGAAAAGCCAATTTGCCACCCTATACTCAGGTACACATAGCAACCAATTTAGAACCATTTCCATACACTTAGAGGCAGCCACAACATACCAATTCACACACATATCACACCATCTATCATCAACCATTTCAACTACTCAATTCCACATTCAAAACCTAACAAATCATTATGTCAAAATCATCACAACTTGCATAAGTTCCATATACATTAATTTATCATATTATCATCTATTTCATATCACAAAATTCATCATTTAGTCATATCAACAACCAAGGCAAACATACCCAAAACAAGCCAATACATAAGGCATTATTTATATCACATATATCACTTACCAAGCACATCACTTAGGCCAATTTAAATGACCAAATACATGCCAACACTTTCAACTAAAGCAAGCCAAATCTCATGGCTATATCAAATCTCAAAATATATCATCAACTCACTAGCCTATACATGCCATATACCAATATTACAAGCATCCAAAATATACCAACAAGTAGTCGATAGTGTGATGTTGGTTCTGGATGATCTTTGATGTTCGAGCTAGCTTCGATAATTTATAAAACACAGAAAAAGAACACACAGTAAGCTTCATAGCCTAGTAAGTTCGTAATTATTATACTCAACTATTCAAAATATACAAATCATAAATTCGTACTAATTGATATCTAATTCATGGTAACCAACAAACCTTTCTTATACTTACTCAAGAGTTTATGATCAAGTTCATAACTTCTTCTATTTGGATTTCATGCTTTAAATGTACATACCTATACAATTTCATACCAAACTCATACCTTCTCCTGATATTGTCGAATACTCTATATCTCGCACACTAAGTGCTAAAGCTTAGCCGAAGCTATTATAATCTCGCACATTAAGTGTCTTTCATAGCTGAAGCTATCTCAACTTCACACACTAAGTGCCATATATATAGCTGAAGCTATTCCGATTCACACATTGAGTGCTTTATATAGCTGAAGCTATCTCGAAATGCACATAAAGTGCCAAACATAGCCAATTTGTCGTCATTCTCAATCGTAGTCTCACATATACAATTTATGCGATATTAAATCATTTGAAATATAATTTTAACAATGTTTATCAATTACAAACTTACCTCGAATACTAAAATGACGAATTGAATTATTCAGTCGATAACTTTGGTTTTCCTCCGATCTAGATCCGAATTCCTCCTTTCTTGATCTAGATGTATTCAAAATTAACTTATTCAATTACATATTTATTAAATTTAATCCACAAACACATATTTGGGCATTTTTCACTTTAGCCCTTAAAGTTTCACATTTATTCAATTTAGTCCCTATTTCATAAAATCACAAATTACACAATTTCTCTCAAATTTCATGCTAGCCGAATTTCTATAGGCTCTATAACAGCCCATATGTATCAATAGTTCACACATTTAACCCCACATTTTATACTTTTTAGAAATTAGTTCCTTTTATGAAATTTCACTAAAAATCACTTTACAAAACATGATAATCAATCAACAAATACTCATTTTCCATCATCAAACATTAAGAGCTCATGCATTCATCAATGGAAACTTTCAAAATCCTCAACACTTTTAAAAATTGAAGCATGGGCTAGCTAGAACACGAAGCAACGATCAGAAAAACGTAGAAATCATCAAAACCAAGCTAAAACCGTACCTCAATCAAGCCAAGTGCCCTAGCTTCCATTCAATTTTCGATGAAGAAAATGTAAAAGATGAACATAAAATCATCTTGATTTTGTTTAATATTCATTAATTTGTAATTTACCATTTTCACCTTAATTAAAATATTTAAAAACACTCATTTAATGGCCATTTATGTCAAATTCCACTATCAAAGGTCTAATTACATCATAAGGACCTCACATTTAATAAGCCATAGCAATTAGACACATTTATCAAATAGAATGCAACTTTTTCATTTTACGCGATTAAGTCTGTTTTCTTGAATTGAGCTATTAAATGATAAAATTACCTTACGAAATTTTCACACATATACATTCACATGCTGTAAACACCAAAAATAATATTAAAATAATTTTACGACCTCAGATTTGTTTTCCCAAAATTACTATTCCAATTTAGCTAAAATTGGGTTGTTACAAATCCTATTTGGGTTTGATTAAATAATTAATTTAGTTGCACCTACACATTCATAATGCATAGATAACATGTCATGATTTTATCTGACTGAATGAACAACCAAGGCACATAACATCATTAACAACATTGTAATAAATCTAAGGTAAAGAAAATAATCAATCTAAAAATAATAAATTTAAGTAATTATGGCTAAATTGAAACCAGAAAAATATTTGACAAGCATGTTTATCAATGCAAAACAAAATAAAAATAAAAAGAGAAGGAAGAAGAAAACAATCTAGTGTTTGTCTACTCGTGATCCCTTCCTTCTTTCTTTCTACTTTGCTCATCTTGCACAAATGTCCTAGGAATGGTGAAATTTTGCTGCCCAACACGCCTTTTGGAATTGTCTCTCTCAACTTTCTATGATGTTCTCTCAAATGGGAAGTGGAAGGATGAAAAAGAGGAGAAGAGAGGATGAGTGAGTGAGTGATCAGTTATGGCTTATTTATACATGAGGGGAGTGACATTTTTTAGCACATTTTGGGCTATTGTCTCGTTAACAGATTACCCAATTTTTCTACCCAATTTTTGGGTTGGGTCAAGCATGTCCTAAGATTCGTTAATCCCTTAATTGGGGCGTCCAAAGCTGATTATTTATCAACCCTCCTCTGCTTGGTTTGTGGTTTAGGGATGCTACAATATTTGAGCTCCAAAAGATGATCTTCAAGATTTCCATTTCTTTTAATGCACCAAACTGTTTTAAATTGGAAAAATTGTGTAAGTTTAGCATATAAATAATTAAAAATAGATATTTGCATTTAATTTTGTCTAAGTTAGATATTCTGTAATAAAATTACAAAAATATGATAAAAAAAAAGTCGTAATTTGCATGAATTATTAGACAGAAATTGCTATAAAATTCTATATATTTTGGAGTTATCAATCGATACCCAAGCTAGGTATTGATACCACTTTTAGCTTCAAATTATCAAAAACTCAAGTTAAAATCAAAGGGTATCAATACATAGATTAGTGTACCAATACTTTCTTATGGGTACCAATATCATGCCTTGGTATCGATACCAAATTGACAATCTTTTTATTTTACAAAACATTTCAAAACCATTAGTATTGATACCTAAGACTTGGTACCGAAACTTTTCCCACAATTATCAATTCTGTAATCTAGTATCGATAGCAATTTACCATTATGTCAATTTTTGAATATTATTCATTTGGTAAAGTTATGGTATCTATAATTCATGCTAAATGACAAAAAAAATACCACACTTGTTACCTTTTTCATGCTCAAAACAAAACTAATCTTAAATGGTGCCTTAAACACATTTGAAACCTGCATAAACTCAATATAAAACATACCATACTACCACAATTCAATCATATTCAAACATTCATACCAACATTGCCTCAAATGGCACCCAAGCATACAACATTCACCTACACACAACCATTTCAATTGAATTGTGCCTTTAATCCTTACATAAAAAATTCATATATCAACCAAGCATGCAATTGATCATTCATATGTGAACCAAATCATTGATCATCAATCAAGTACCTTACCCACATTTTGATCTATGAGATCATCAACCTTTCAAACTTACGATACTACTCAAACACCTCATTCAACTCAACTATCACACAATTCATATGTTCATTTTTATACTTCAACCATACCTAATTATATTACCAAAGCGCACACTTTCAAACACAGCATACATCCATTCAAGTTAATCATCATTTAGGGTTTCAAAATCACTGCTATTCAAAATAAACACTTTTACAAAAACATGACACGTAACTGAGTCTAGAACAATTAAAAGACTACCGAATTAAAGGTTGGATAGTGTTAGCTCTGAGTTGATCCGATCTTCACGTTCCACAAAAGACAACTACAAGACAGAAAATATAATCGAATAAGCATTACTAATGCTTAGTAACTTCATAGATTATAAAACTATAAACTCACCTCAATTTATAATTTATAAAATGAATTAGCTAACTATGTAATTTTCCTGTTTCCACATTTTACAACTATAAGGTGAGTGTATCATATAAAAATCATATAACAATTCGATACATTCTATCAAAATTATCATTCATATACATCAATTAATTAAATCGGTCACTTATAGCCATTACAATTCACATCTTGAATCATCATTCAATTATAATTACTTTTCAACCATATAGCTTGATGAACTATAAATAACAGATATAGATACATGGGTAACTACACTACACCAAGTAGCTCGTCAGAGAATTAACTACACCACATTAGGGCACTTTGGTTCAACGCTCGTAGGCACACATATATCATGTAACATATCATCCCTCCACCACATCAGGGTCTCCATAGAGACATAACTTGATAATTAGCAACATATGCAGGATTTTGACATAATCAATGAACTCTTCGTACATCAATATACACTGTATAATTTCTTTTATAGATCCCATACAACGCGTAGATAACCCTATTCACTTGCCAATTGAATCCTATCATATCTTATGTTCATTTGGGAAAAATTAACATATTAGAATGGTTCTTTACAATTCAGTCCAATCCTCACCTCTTTGTACCAATTTGTAAACAATTTAAAGTATATTTATATAACATAAATACACAATTTAAACACATACATCACAATTACATATATAATCACACCATATGAACTTACCAAGTAAAATCAACGATAATTTAAGTGTCAATGACTAATTTGTAATTTTCCCCTTTCCTCAATTATCTATCGGTTGATTCAAATCTTAATCTATACAGTATTTCATTACAAATTATCAGCTTCAATTACCTTATAACAACCTATTTTATGCATATGACAATTTAATTTCATTTTTCACAATTTCCCTAAAGTTTCATAATTTATTCAATTTAGCCTTTAAAATTGAAATAACCGTAATTTTTACATTTAAGCTTCGTTTTTCAATCTGATTTCAACTTCATCGTTCTAAGACCCTCTACAGGCCATATTTACAAAAATTTCATATTAATTTTGTAATATTTTCATTTTAGTACCTATACTTAAAACTAACAATTTTCACTTTACAATTTTTCCTTAATCACATCTACGCTTACAATCAAGCCATTTAACATCAAAAGCTACAAGAACCATCAATGGTAAAATTTCAAAACTTTAGCAGTTTTACGATCTAGCACCTGAGATAGTTTAATCAAGCTCCTGGGACCTCAAAAACATAAAATTTATGAAAAATAGACCTCAAAGTTACTTACATGCAAAGCCAAATGCTTGGAATGTAACACCCCTAACCCATCTTCGTCGGCAGATTAGGGTTAAAAGTATTACCGTACAATTGGAAACATGTAAAATCATAATATTTAAATAAATTAAACATATCATAATTCATTCAATCACATGCATTTTGTCCCTAAATCGAGCCCTCGAGGCCCTAAAAAAAGCTTTGAGGCAATTCGAGACTAATTTCAAACAAAGCAAAAAGTTTAGGAAAAAGTTACAAAAATTGGAAACAGGGGTCACACGGCCGTGTAGTCAGGCCATGTGAAATCATCCCAGGCCATGTAATTTTCGAACAAGGGACACGCGGCCATGTCCCAGCCCATGTCCTCACCTGTGTAACTCACTGAGTAGCCCTACACGCCCCTGTGTCAGGCCTTGTAACTCTCTGAGTTGCCACACACGCCCGTGTGCCAGGCCGTGTGCTAGGCAGTGTAACTTACTGACTTGAATATTAAGAAATTTTCAAATGACACATGGTCGTGTCACGAGGCCGTGTGTTTCACATGGTCATGTGAAAGGCCATGTCTCAGGCCGTGTGGTCCCAAAATTCTACCTAAAATCAAGCCATTTCATAACCAATTCATGCATAACTAAAAAATCCATTTGTACACACTTTCAAAGAACTAAACATCATTCACAACCAAATAGACATGCCATTTTAGACACCCTAATTCAACTAACCAATATGTCATTCAAAGGCACCACAATTATATCAAAACATGCCAATGTTGCCTCATTCATGCATAATAACCTAGTTCAAATATGTACCAAGACATATCACAAATAACCATTTTCAAACCATTCTAAACATTCTAAGAACCTTATTTACAAGCATTAGAAAGTGACCAAAATGACAAAACTTGGTAAAACATTAAAGTGCACCAACCAAACATAATCTTCAAAGCATAAGCATACCAAATCACCATTACAAAACATCCTATACATGCCATTATTAAGCTTGGCCAAAATTGTAACGCCCCCACGCCCGAGACCGTCACCGGAGTCGAGTATGAGGTGTTACTAAACTTAATTTAACATTTTAAGAACTTTAGATTATTTGTTTCTACATTCACAGCTTTTTAGCTACTTGCATTACAGTCACAAGAAAAATCATATCTCGAGTTACGAAACTCGAAATCAAGATCCGTAAATTTTCCCTGAATCTAAACTCATATACCTATCTACTAATTTTTTTCTAGAATTTTTGGTTGGGCCAATTAGTACAGTTTATTAGTTAAAGTTACCCCTGTTTCAGGGCTTGACTGGTCTGACCTCTGTTTACTACGAACCACTTTTCTCTCTGTATAAAATTCATATGAATATGAGGTTTATTTTTCCTGAAACTAGACTCAATAAGGATTCTGAGAATATAAAATACACCACCTAATTATATCTGTACAATTTA
This sequence comes from Gossypium longicalyx, assembly GCA_025698465.1. Classification (NCBI taxonomy): domain Eukaryota; kingdom Viridiplantae; phylum Streptophyta; class Magnoliopsida; order Malvales; family Malvaceae; genus Gossypium; species Gossypium longicalyx. The sequence continues at coordinate 61,945,610 of CM047003.1, forward strand.
TGGTGAATTTCTAAATTTGGAATAGGGGATTCAGAAACTGCTCTGACCCTGTTTCACTAAAATTCAAATATCTTCTAACATATAATTCTAACATATAATTCTTTTACCAGTTTAGTTTGTTTCATGTAAAACTAGACATAATAAGCTTCAATTTTATATTTAATCCATCACTAAATTCAATTTATATGATTTTTAGTAAATTTTCAAACTCACGTCAGTGTTGCCGTAATATTCTGTTTATGGCAAATTTCATCCTTTTTATGAATTTTCATGAACTAGGTAACTTATTAACTTTCCATAACATCAAACATATTCTAAACTAACCATTTCCATAATTTATCATTATCAAGCACTTCCTCAACCATTTCATCACCATACCATAAGATCATTTACACATAATAAGTATTTTGCTATACATGCCATACTTGAATTTACAAGCCATTTTACCGAAAAGTTCTTAGGATGGTGTGGTGAGTTTCCACCAATCTCGACTCCTGAGCTGGCTAGTCCAAAACTACAATGAGTAAGAAAGAGGGGGTAAGCATAAATGCTTAGTAAGTTCATATGCAAATAATAAGTAACATAACAAACAATCAAACCAATCAACATTAGCATATATCACCAAAATACATATCACATTTCTAATCATTTTTCATCATCTCATTACCTTATCGTGGTTGTATCAATACTCAATCCGAGGGTTAAATACATACCTGTCCAAAATATCCATTTCACATCACTTACCAATATGTCTCTTTACATCTCGAGTTTTCCTCCATTTGAGTAGAACTTTACCCGTTGAACTCATCGGAATATAATTCGGATACATAGATAACTTGCACATAAGTGCCACATATGCAATCACGCAATCATGTAACCCGCCCATAAGCGAACTCGGACTCAACTCAACGAGCTCGGGCGTTCGCATCCATAAGTGAACTCGGACTCAACTCAACGAGCTCGGACGCCTAGTTACATCTCACGAACTCGGACTCAACTCAACGAGTTCGGACATTCGCATCCATAAGTGAACTCGGACTCAACTCAACGAGTTCGGATGCTCAACCATCCTAGTGACATGTCACTTGTATCCTAATCTATTCCTAAGGTTCAAACGGGATTTTCCTCGAACACATATCCTTGCCGTCTTCCGTAGAATGCCGGAACCAATACTCGGTAACAATTATGTTTAACAAGTAATTCACATAATTTGCATTTTATTCGAAATTAACCACAAAGCATATATTTCATGATAAAAATCAGCATATCACATAATTGACATCAATGACTTAAAAATAACAATTATGCTACATTATTTACACATGAACTTACCTTGGTACCAAAATACAAAGATTTTGCAATTTAGTCCACAATCTTTTCTTTTCCTCGATTGGGGTTGTTTCCACGTCTTTCTTGATCTAAAATAACACATTTAGCTTATTTAATACTCACATTATCAAATTAATCCTTAATTCAAATTTTGGCAAAATTACAATTTTACCCCTAAACTTTTGCATATTTACACTTTTGCCCCTAGGCTCGGGATTAAACTTTATTCCTTATTCTTATGTTTTACAACATGCTGATCACTTTTCCCTTCTATGGCAACATCAAATTCTCACTCTAACATGTACTTGTGACTATTAGGTATTTTTACCGATTAAGCCCTTTACTCGTTTTTGCTTAAAATCGAGTAGTACAAGTTGTCTAACATAATTTAAAACTTCATATTCTATCATAAAACATCAAAATACACAAATTTCACCTATGGGTATTTTTCCAAATATAAACCCTAGGTTAAATTATTACTAACATAAGCTTAATCGAGCTACAGGGATCTCAAAACGTAAAAATCATTAAAAGCGGGGCTTAGAATCACTTACTATGAAGCTTGAAAGTTGAAGAAACCCTAGCTATGGTGAGAGTGAAGTTTCAGCAGCAACTAAATGGGGAAGATGACTATTTTGTGTTATTTTTCCCATTTTATTTCATTTAATATCCAAATGCCCTTAATGCCCTTAATACCTTTCTTTGAAAATTTTCATGTACAAGCCCATTTTTGTCCAAAATTTTAGAAATTGGTCAAATTGCTATTTAAGACCTCCTAATTAATATTTCAAAGCAATTTCATACTAAAAACTTCTAGAATGCAAGTTTTGCAACTTATTCGATTTAGTCCCTAACTTCAAATTAAGCATTTTATGCATAGAATTTCATCACAAAATTTTCACACAATCATGCAATCATATCATAAACCTCAAAATAATTATAAAATAATTATTTCTATCTCGGATTTGTGGTCACGAAACCACTATTTCGATTAGGCCCTAATTCGGGATATTACAACTCTCCCCCCCTTTAAGGATTTTCGTCCTCGAAAATCTTACCGGTAAACAGATGTGGGTATTGATTTCTCATATTTTCTTTGGATTCCCATGTAGCTTCTTCTACTCCATGCTTTTGCCACAACACCTTCACAAGTGCAATATTTTTATTCCTTAGTTGTTTGACCTCTCGAGCTAAAATCTTAATCGGTTCTTCTTCATAGGTCATATCTGGTTGTAGTTCAATTTACGTCGGTGAAACCACATGTGAAGGATCGAACGATACCGAGCGTAACATAGATACGTGGAACACATCATGAATCTTCTCTAATTCGGTGGTAAAGCTAGCCGATATGCTCTGGGTCCAACTTTTTCAATTATTTTATACGGCCCAATAAAGCGTGGACTTAATTTGCCCTTCCGTCCAAATCGAGAACCTTTTTCCATGGAGACACCTTTAAAAATACTTTATCACCAACTTGAAATTCAATGTCCTTTCGTTTTAAATCTGCATAAGATTTACGTCTATCCAAGCGACTTTCAAACAATTTGAATTACCTTTACTTTTTCTTGATTTCTTTTATTAGATCAACTCCATAAATCTTATTTTCCTTGAGTTCAGTCCAATACAGAGGCATTCGACACTTACGACCATACAATGCTTCATAAGGTGCCATTTTCAAGCTCGTCTGATAACTATTATTGTAAGCAAATTCTACCAACGGTAAGTATTTTCTCAACTTCCTTGAAATTCCAATACACAACATCGAGCATATCTTCAAGAATCTGAATTACTCTTTTCGATTGTCCATCGACCGTGGATGAAAAACAAGATCGAAATTTAACTTTGTACCTAACGCGTCTTGCAATTTTTGCCAAAACCGCGAGGTAAACCTTGGATCTCTATCTGAAATGATCGACAATGGTATTCCATGTAGTCTAACAATTTCTCTAACATACAATTCAGCCAACTTGTTAAGAGAATAATCCGTACGTACCGGGATAAAATGAGCCGACTTAGTTAGTCTGTCAACTATTACCCAGATGGCATCTTTCTTTCCTGGAGTCAATGGCAATCCTGAAACAAAATCCATAGTAATCCGATCCCATTTCCATTCAGGAACCATAATAGGCTGAAGTAATCCCGAAGGCACTTGGTGTTCAGCTTTCACCTGTTGACAAATCAAACATTTGGACACAAACTCTGATATATCCTTTTTCATTCCATTCCACCAATACATTTTCTTCAAGTCATTATACATTTTCGTACTACCCGGATGAATCGAGAAACAACCACTATGTGCTTCCTGTAGGATCTTTTGAATCAATTCCTCATTCTTTGGTACACAAATCCGATCTTTAAACATTAAGCACCCATCAGAACCGATTCTGAAATCTGACTCTGTATCAACTTCACACTGCTTTCTTTTGGCTTGCAAATCTTGATCATCTTTCTGAGCTTCAGAGATCTCTTGTAAAAACATTGGTTTTGCTCTTAACTCTGCTAGAATCGAACCATCATCTGACATTTTCAACTGAGTGTTCATAACTTTCAATGCAAACAACAACTTTCTGCTCAAAGCATCAGCTACTACATTCGCTTTTCCCGGATGATAATCAATAACAAGCTCGTAATCTTTCAAGAACTCCAACCATCTTTCATTGTCTTAAATTCAAGTCTTTTTGTGACATCAAATACTTAAGACTTTTATGGTCGGTATATACCCGGCACTTTTCACCATACAAATAATGTCGCCAAATTTTTAAAGCAAACACCACCGCAGCCAATTCTAAATCGTGAGTAGGATAATTCCTCTCATGAGGTTTTAACTGCCTCGAAGCATAAGCCACCACTTTTCCTTCTTGCATAAGCACACACCCCAAACCATTTATAGAAGCATCACTATACACCACAAATTCTTTACCCGATTCGGGCTGTACTAACACCGGTGCCTCTGTTAATAACTTTTTAATTCTTCAAAACTCTGCTGACATTCTTCCGTCCATTCAAATTTAACATCCTTTCGGAGTAGTCTAGTTATAGGAGCAGCAATTATAGAAAATCCATTTACAAACCGTCGATAATACCCGGCTAGCCCCAAGAAACTTCTAACTTCAGTTACATTTTTCAGTGGTTTCCAATCAACAATGGCTGAAATTTTACTAGGATCAACCCGTATACCATCACCTGAAACAATATGACCCAAAAATCCAACTTCCCGGAGCCAAAATTCACTTTTACTAAACTTAGCATACACATTGTTTATCTCTCAAAGTTTACAAAACTATCCTCAAATGTTCAGCATGCTCTGTCTCATCTTTTGAATAAATTAAAATATCATCTATAAACACCACAACAAATTTGTCCAAGTATGGTCGGAATATGCGATTCATTAAATCCATAAAAACAGCAGGAGCATTTGTCAACCCAAATGGCATAACTAAAAATTCATAATGACCGTACCTTGTTCTAAAAGCAATTTTAGGCACATCCGACTCTTTTACCCGCAATTGATAATATCCAGATCTCAAATCAATCTTTGAAAACCATGTCGCTCCTTTTAGCTGATCAAACAAATCATCAATTCTTGGCAACGGATACTTGTTTTTGATTGTCACCTTGTTTAATCGCCGATAATCAACATACAATCTCATAGAACCATCCTTCTTTTCACAAATAACACGGAGCACCCAAGGTGAAAAACTCGGTCTCACAAAGCCTTTATCAGTCAACTCTTGCAATCTGCGACTTTAATTCCTTCAACTCTGTTGGTGCCATTCTATACTGAGCAATCGAAATCGAGCTGCTTCCGGTATCAAATCAATACCAAATTCTACTTCCCTAAGCGGAGGCAAACCCAAAGCAATTCTTTTGGAAATACGTCCGCAAATTCACACACAACCTAAGATCGATTCAACTTTCTTTTCAACTTCTTTTGTATTAATTACATACGCCAAATAAGCTTCATAACCCTTTCTCAAATATCTTTGAGCCAACATTGAAGAAATCACACTAGGCAATGCCTCGATTTATCTCGATTCAACCAAAGATGTTTCACCATTTTCACACTTTAATTCTATAACTTTTTCTTTGCAATTTATTTTAGCATCATGCAATGTCAACCAATCCATGCCCAAAATAACATCAAACTCATCAAACGGCAACAACATCAAGTCGGTAGGAAAGTAATGATCCCGAATCATTAAAGAACATTTCTTACATACTTTATCAACAATCACACATTTGCCTAACGGATTCGACACTCTAATCATAAATTCGTGTTCTCAACGGTATATTTATACTAGACACCAATTTCATGCACACATATGAATGAGTAGAACCGTGATCAATTAAAGCAATAACATTAACATTATAGAGAGAAAATGTACCGTAATCACATCAAAGCGAGGAAGCATCTTCGCGTGCTTTAATAGCATAAGTTCTAGCCGGAGCCCTTCCTTCGTGGTCTAACTGGTGCATCTCTCTCGACTACATTCTTACCGCTTGCTTCGCTCCCGACTTTTCTTAGATATCTTCCTCTCGAATCCGCCCCACTTGTTTTTGTATTCTGAAATTTTTCTTTTTAGCTCTCTCAGGCGGTCTCTAATAAAATGATCCAGGAGAACCACATCGAAAACATTCATTTGCTCGCACGGACCAAAATGATTTCTACCACACCGCTGGCACTCCGGTTTAACAAATCTCGAGTTCCCTACACTGGCTGCCGAAGTAGTCTGGGACTTAGGACCCACATTTTGCCTCTTATAATTCCCATATGATTGCCCACCTGAAGCTTGGGAACGAGGATTCATATTCCTTGATTTTCCAGATTCTTTGTGAAAATGAACCGCTCATCGGTCTTTTCTTCCCGACTTCTAGTCTCGTCTCGCCTTTTTCTTCTCTTTAAGTAATTCTTCACCTTACAAGCTCGATCAACCAATACTACCATTTCTTTTAATTCAAGAATTCCAACAAATACTTTGATGTCTTCATTGAGCCCGTCTTCAAATCGTCGGCACATCTTGGCCTCTGAGGAACATACTCTCGGCATACTTACTTAATCGAACAAACTCTCTTTCATATTCTCAGAATCATATTACCTTGCTCCAGCTCAAGAAATTCTTTACGCTTCGATCCATAAATCTTTCACTAATATATTTCTTCCAAACTCTTCTTGAAAGAATTCCCATGTTACTCTCTCTTTCGGTACCACCGAAATCAAAGTCTTCCACCAATTGTAAGTGAATCCCTCAACAAAGATATAGCGCATTTCAAACATTCTTGGTGTACAAGATAATTCATCAAATACCGGATAGAATTTTCAAGCCAAAAACTCGCTTTCTCGGCATCATCATCAATATTTGCTTTAAATTCTTGACCCCTTGCTTTGCGGATTACATCATCTGGATTTCTATGAAATTTCATCAGATCCATAACTTGAGGCATTGGGGGTACAGGTTGAGGAATTGGGGGAGGTGGGGGAGGTTGTACATTTGGGTTCGTACGAACGAACTCAGTGTACCATGCACTCATCATTTGGAGAAAGGCTTCCCGACCCCTTTCTCCTCCTCCCTGACCAACAGTAGGAGGTGGATTTTCAGTCGGCACTGCTCCTTCAGCCGGAGCGGGCGCATTACTCTCTACTTCATCTGCCACAGCTGGATTGGGATCCATTTACTATAAAAAAAATCATTTAAAAAGGTCAGAAGTCGTCACACTATCACAATTTATACATATGGCATGTATAGCAAAATCCGTACATACAACACGTAGTCCGAGAACCGACTAAACCTGCTCTGATACCACTAAATGTAACGCCCCCACGCCCGAGACCGTCACCGGAGTCGAGTATGAGGTGTTACTAAACTTAATTTAACATTTTAAGAACTTTAGATTATTTGTTTCTACATTCACAGCTTTTTAGCTACTTGCATTACAGTCACAAGAAAAATCATATCTCGAGTTACAAATCTCGAAATCAAGATCCGTAAATTTTCCCTGAATCTAGACTCATATGCCAATCTACTAATTTTTTTCTAGAATTTTTGGTTGGGCCAATTAGTACAGTTTATTAGTTAAAGTTACCCCTGTTTCAGGGCTTGACTGGTCTGACCTCTGTTTACTACGAACCACTTTTCTCTCTGTATAAAATTCATATGAATATGAGGTTTATTTTTCCTGAAACTAGACCCAATAAGGATTCTGAGAATATAAAATACACCATCTAATTATATCTGTACAATTTATGGTGAATTTCTAAAGTTGGAACAGGGGATTCAGAAACTGCTCTGACCCTGTTTCACTAAAATTCAAATATCTTCTAACATATAATTCTTTTACCAGTTTAGTTTGTTTCATGTGAAACTAGACATAATAAGCTTCAATTTTATATTTAATCCATCACCAAATTCAATTTATATGATTTTTAGTAAATTTTCAAACTCACATCAGTGTTGCCGTAATATTCTGTTTATGGCAAATTTCATCCTTTTTATGAATTTTCATGAACTAGGTAACTTATTAACTTTCCATAACATCAAACATATTCTAAACTAACCATTTCCATAATTTATCATTATCAAGCACTTCCTCAACCATTTCATCACCATACCATAAGATCATTTACACATAATAAGTATTTTGCTATACATGCCATACTTGAATTTACAAGCCATTTTACGAAAAGTTCTTAGGATGGTGTGGACTGAGTTTCCGACCAATCTCGACTCCTGAGCTGGCTAGTACAAAACTACAATGAGTAAGAAAGAGGGGGTAAGCATAAATGCTTAGTAAGTTCATATGCAAATAATAAGTAACATAACAAACAATCAAACCAATCAACATTAGCATATATCACCAAAATACATATCACATTTCTAATCATTTTTCATCATCTCATTACCTTATCGTGGTTGTATCAATACTCAATCCGAGGGTTAAATACATACCTGTCCAAAATATCCATTTCACATCACTTACCAATATGTCTCTTTACATCTCGAGTTTTCCTCCATTTGAGTAGAACTTTACCGTTGAACTCATCGGAATATAATTCGGATACATAGATAACTTGCACATAAGTGCCACATATGCAATCACGCAATCATGTAACCCGCCCATAAGCGAACTCGGACTCAACTCAACGAGCTCGGGCGTTCGCATCCATAAGTGAACTCGGACTCAACTCAACGAGCTCGGACGCCTAGTTACATCTCACGAACTCGGACTCAACTCAACGAGTTCGGACATTCGCATCCATAAGTGAACTCGGACTCAACTCAACGAGTTCGGATGCTCAACCATCCTAGTGACATGTCACTTGTATCCTAATCTATTCCTAAGGTTCAAACGGGATTTTCCTCGAACACATATATCTTGCCGTCTTCCGTAGAATGCGGAACCAATACTCAGTAACAATTATGTTTAACAAGTAATTCACATAATTTGCATTTTATTCAAATTAACCACAAAGCATATATTTCATGATAAAAATCAGCATATCACATAATTGACATCAATGACTTAAAAATAACAATTATGCTACATTATTTACACATGAACTTACCTTGGTACCAAAATACAAAGATTTTGCAATTTAGTCCACAATCTTTTCTTTTCCTCGATTGGGGTTGTTTCCACGTCTTTCTTGATCTAAAATAACACATTTAGCTTATTTAATACTCACATTATCAAATTAATCCTTAATTCAAATTTTGGCAAAATTACAATTTTACCCCTAAACTTTTGCATATTTACACTTTTGCCCCTAGGCTCGGGATTAAACTTTATTCCTTATTCTTATGTTTTACAACATGCTGATCACTTTTCCTTCTATGGCAACATCAAATTCTCACTCTAACATGTACTTGTGACTATTAGGTATTTTTACCGATTAAGCCCTTTTACTCGTTTTTGCTTAAAATCGAGTAGTACAAGTTGTCTAACATAATTTAAAACTTCATATTCTATCATAAAACATCAAAATACACAAATTTCACCTATGGGTATTTTTCCAAATATAAACCCTAGGTTAAATTATTACTAACATAAGCTTAATCGAGCTACCGGGATCTCAAAAACGTAAAAATCATTAAAAACGGGGCTTAGAATCACTTACTATGAAGCTTGAAAGTTGAAGAAACCCTAGCTATGGTGAGAGTGAAGTTTCAGCAGCAACTAAATGGGGAAGATGACTATTTTGTGTTATTTTTCCCATTTTATTTCATTTAATATCCAAATGCCCTTAATGCCCTTAATACCTTTCTTTGAAAATTTTCATGTACAAGCCCATTTTTGTCCAAAATTTTAGAAATTGGTCAAATTGCTATTTAAGACCTCCTAATTAATATTTCAAAGCAATTTCATACTAAAAACTTCTAGAATGCAAGTTTTGCAACTTATTCGATTTAGTCCCTAACTTCAAATTAAGCATTTTATGCATAGAATTTCATCACAAAATTTTCACACAATCATGCAATCATATCATAAACCTCAAAATAATTATAAAATAATTATTTCTATCTCGGATTTGTGGTCACGAAACCACTATTCCATTTAGGCCCTAATTCGGGATATTACAAAAATACACAAAAACTACCGAAAAGACTGGTGGATAATGTCATAGATCTCCTACAAGCTTCCAACCGATTGAGCTTCTGATAATCTATAAAACAAATAAAAGGAACTACATAAGCAATGAGTGCTTAGTAAGCTCGTATAAACTAAAACATAACTTACCATGTCATTTATACAATTCAAAGATTAAACATAATTTATCACCAATGTCGTAAGCTTAGTAAAAGCCTAAACAACATCACCAACTCACAAGTTAGTATACTTGTCCATTATACAAATGAAATCAACCATAAGATATGAAAATTTCCATATGTACCAACATCATTTAGTTCATAAATCTTATCATAAAGTCATGATTCAATCCATTTGCATACTTACCATTTCGTTCCCTTTTCTTACCTGTTGAACCATCTAGAATTACATCGGATACTCAGGAAAGCTCACACGAAGTGTGCCTTTACATATAATCATAATCTTTCCTTTACATCAATGCTCACACGAGCTGTGAAATGGGCTTGCTCACACAAGCTGTGGGTCAGAATGTAAGTTACACGATGCTGCTCACACGAGCTGTGGGGAATTTACAACAAATACAGGACCTTAGCCATCAATAAGACATTCAATACCAGCACCCAAAACATGAAATGCCTAATGACATGTCATTTGTATCTGAAGAACTCTTAAGGTTCAATCGAGACTCGATGTTTGTCAATTCATCATAGTATGAATACATTTGTATATAGGTTCATTTATAATAAAACAACATAGTAAGCATTCAGTTTAGATAAGATTGAAATGATTACAGTTCATACAAACTTACCTCGATAGTTAGGGGCGTAATAGTATAATCGAACTAGTTCGAAACTTTAGCTTTTCTTTAATTTTTATCCGACAGTGTTTATCTTGATCTAAATAAATAATTTTATTCAATTAAGTACTTCTAGAATTCAGTTTAATTAATAATTCATATTTATGCAAAATTATGAATTTACCCCTAACATTTTTAACTTTTCACAATTTAGTCCTTATACTCATAACATAAAATCTAACCATTTTACCCTAAATCAATATTAACCAATGTTACAAGTGACCTTGAATTAACCCATCAATACCAACATTTCACAACAAAACTTATAGATTTACACCTTTAACAATTTAATCCCTAATTCCAAAATTCATCAAAAATCATTTAACAAAACATGTTTATTTTACAACAAAGATAAATAACTCATCAACTAACATCAAAATCTAACTAAGAACATCCATAGAAAGTCCCTCAACCTTTAAAATTTTACAAATTAACCCCCGAGCTAGCTAGATTAAGTTAAAACGAACTCAAAAACATAAAAAAAAATTAAAAACGAGGCTTGAATTCACTTACATGCATGAAGAAACTTGACCGAATGCTCAACCCTATTCTAATGGTGTTTTTCTCTTCAAAATTCGATGGAGATAGCCAAGGATAAAGATGGTACCATTTTTAGTTTCTTTTATTTTTAAGTTAATTATTCAATTACCATTTTAACCTTTAAAAACCATCAAAATTTCAGTTAAACCATGTCCATGACTATCTACTAACCCATTAAATGGTATATTTACCATTCAAGTCCATTTACTTTCATTTCCATAGCCATTTAGCCCTATTAACTAATAGAACTCAACTTTTACATCTTTTACTATTTAGTCCTTTTTTCTTAATTAACTAGGTAAGCTGCAAAATTTCTTAATGAAATTTTAATACGACCTTAATATAATCTTATGTGCACTAAATAAATAATAAAATAATAATTTACTCATCAAAATTTTGGTCCCAATGCCACTGTTTTCGACACCAGTTGAATGCCTGTTTGGAAACTATTATTATACAAAAATTCGTCTAATGGTAAATAACGTTCACAACCATATTCAAATTCAATGACATAGGCTCGAAGTGTATCTTCCAACACCTAAATAACATGCTCTGATTGGGCATCAGACTGGGGATGGAAAATTTTGCTGAAATTCAACCTCATACCTAACAATTTGTGTATTTGCTTCCAGAATCTCGAGGTAAAATAAGGGTCTTGATCGAAGATAATAGACACAAGCACACTGTAAAGCGTAATTATCTCATAGATATATACTTCAGCCAGTTTTAGAAGTGGCCAATCGGTTCTTACTACCAAAAAATGAGCAAACTTCGCTAATTGGTCCACTATCACCTAGATAACATTTCTTTTGTTCGGTGAAGTCGACAGACCAACTACGAAATCCACTACAATCCGTTCCCATATCCATTTAGGAACCAAGATAGGTTGAAGCAACCTAGTGGGAAGTTGATGTTCAACTTTTACCCAATGGCAGGTCAAACATTTAGCAACATATTCAATAATTTCTCTTTCCATTTCGGGCCACCAATATGATTCTCGCAAGTCACAATACATTTTTGCACGACCATAATGCATAGGGAAAAAAACATCATGAGCTTCACGTAAAACCAATTTCTTCAGCTCAACATCATTAGGAACACAAATTTGATTGTAGAATCGAAGACAATTATTCGCATCAATGTTGAAATTCTCATTATCGCCACATTGATGAAGCTTTATTTTCTCTACCAGCTTAGCATTTACGAATTGCAGCTATTTTATTTGATCAATCAACCAATTCCTTATTTTCAATTTAGCAAACAAACTATCATCATCACAAATACTCAGCTGAGTGAACATGGCTCTCAGTTCAAATGTTGAATTCCGACTCAAAGTATCAGCCACAATATTCACTTTCCTAGGATGGTAACTGATTATGCAATCATAATATTTCAGCAACTCAATCCAATGACATTGTCTCATATTTAATTCCTTCTGAGAGAGGAGGTATTTGAGACTTTAATGATCCATATAGATATAACACTTTTCACCATATAGATATTGCCTCCAAATCTTTAGAGTAAACACCACAGCGGCTAGCTTTAAATCATGCGTTAGATAATTGCGTTAAAATGATTTCAACTATCGGGATGCATACGTAATTACTCTACCATCCTACATTAGAACACAACCTAAATTTTTCAATGAAGCATCACTGAACACCACATATTCCTTCCCTGATTCGAGTAAAGTCAAAAACGAAACTTTTGCCAACATGGGCTTCAACTTTTCAAAACTCTCCTAGCATTGGTCATTACACATAAATGGTACATTCTTTTGCAGGAGCTTTGTCATGGGCAAACTTATTTTGGAGAATCCATTTACGAATCTCCTGAAATAATTAGTTAGGCCTAGGAAGCTTTAGATTTTCTATAACACCTCTCACTCAATCAGATCTCTAGACCAAGATAACAATTAACATGATAAGTAACATAAACTTCTAACATTTACATTCAATAAAATATCTAAACAATCCATGAACCATGTTTAGCATGATTTACACACAAATATGAGTCTAAAACGAGCTTAAGAAAGCTCTTAAGTTTACCCTAATACAAATAAGGATTAAACTGCAAATTTTTAAACAAGTGGGGAAAATTCACAAAATAGGATCACGCAACAGTGTGCCTATGCCAAGTTACCAATTGTAATCATGTGAAGCTGGAGTCACATAGCCATATAACTCACTAAAGCCATGTGGACCTAAATGTAAAAACTTACAGATGATCACACGGTCATGTGACTGGGCCGCGTGAGGGATTGAAGTTATATGGAAAAACTAATGACCAAATCAATAGTACCACACGAGCGTGTGGCTAACCCATGTAACAAACTAAAATCTTGTTTACCCAAAGCCTCCCAATTAATAAAGAGCACACAACTATGTCACTTACCAGTGTGTGACATACGACCATGTGTTAGCTTGTGTGTGCCCATAAGTGCCTTCTTATGCAAGCTACCAAACCAAGACCTCACTTAAGTCATCAATAAACATTTAACCATTCTTTAAACCTGTCTAAAATACACAAAAAACATGCCAAAATATAACATTTCCTACATCTAACCAATATACCTCAAGGCACGATCACATAACATGAATTAATCCAAAGTACATTCCAATTCATGCCAAGATAGAAAATGATCATACTTGTGCCTTATACATAATCAAACTACCAAACCTTCAATCAACTATTATTGACCAAAAGGCCAAATCCACAATCTATAAGATTGAAACCAAAACCATTTCACATATCATACTTTAAACATCCAATTCAATCATCAAACTATTATTCCATAATCTCTAAACAAAATTTCACCTATTCAAACATTCCATATCATAACTAAACATACCAAAAATTCATGTTAACCTATCACATTTACCATACTTAATAATTACCTTTAAAGCTACCATTTCAAACCATAAGCAAACATATCAACATGCCATCAAGCACACATATACTTTATACATCACCATTCAAACTTTTCTTCTACGAAACATTTGTATACAATTCATCTCATATTTACATACCACATAATCAAATAGAACGATTAAGGATCTACCAAGACAGAGGCTCATATGTGATCTTCGGGATGGTCTGATCATTGAGTTCCGCAAAATACTAACTATAGGAAACAAAAAATGAAACAATTTCCCCTATTAGCATAATTCATATCATCAGGTGAGTTCATCGTATATATAAATCATAAAACATTTCATTCAATAGAATTCAAACCCAATAAAAGCTATATCATCAAACAATTGGACATATGCACTTTTACATTATACAAATTTGTCTCGTTATAATACTTTTACCATTCATAATTATCCAATTGCAACAAGAATGTAGCCTAGTGAAATATAATGAACAAATACGGATACGCAGGTAACCACCCCTGACACACCTAATTACTCAAACAAGTTTTTCCATCCAAGAACACACCTGGCACTGAGTGTCAAGCCCATAGGCTAAACATCCCTCAAGAAGCACACCTGGGAACTAAGTGCCAAGCTTGTAGGCTACACCCCCCAGAACACACTTGAATCTCTGTATAGATTACTCAGTAACTCGGAACAAATGTTGGATTCCGATAAAATTACTGAATAATCAATACGTCATGATCTCATACCATATAAAACTCCTACAGCACATGAAATAACCCTATTAGCATGCCAATTGTATCCTATCCTATGTTCATTCCAGCTCAATATACATTTTCAAACTTCTTTTTATAATTCAGTCCTTGCTCACCTTTTGTACCAATTTGTAAATAGTTTAAAATACATTCAAACTTCATAAAATACATAATTCAAACATAAATATTACAAAAAATACACATAAGTATACCATATGAACTTACCAGGTATAAACAACAGTAGTAGAAGTGCCAAAGACTAATATGCTATTTTCCCTTTTCATCGATTATCTACTGATTGATTCGTTTCTTGATCTATACGGTAATTAATTTCAAATTATTCGTTCTAAATACATTATAATAGCTTATTTAATGTATATGACATCCTATTATAACTTTTGTAACACCCTTAACCCGTATCCATTACCGGAATAAGGTTTCAGAGCATTACCATAAAAATGTAACATCAACACATTCATTTCAAAACATTTCATAAATCATATCATATTCCATTCAAACACATGCATATCATCCCTTATTCGAGCCCTTGAAGCCTTATAAACCCTTTAGAAATGATTCAGGACCAAATCAAAAACATTTAAAACTTTATGGAAGAAGATAAAAAAAATTCACACTGTAGGGGTCACACGACCGTGTGGGCATTCAAAGTAAAGACACACAGTTGTGTCCCAGCCGGTGTCTATGCCCATGTAACTCTCTGATTTGGGTCACACATCCAAGCCACATGCTCGTGTGCCACGCTATGTAACTTTCGAAATGCAACCTTTAAAAAAACTATAGGGGACACACGACAGTGTCGCATGGCCGTGTGACTCACACGACTGAGAAACATGCCCATGTCTCAAGTCGTGTCGACAAGAAATAGGTCATTTTCAAGCCATTTCTCTCTCCCAAAACATGTTCATATATACAAGCCATTTGCACCTATTTCAAGCACTTAAAAATGTACCTAAAACATGCATAATAAAATTAGTTCAATATGGTATTTTTGCATACAACCAATATGCCCAAAAGGCACTTCAAACATAAATCTTAAAATCAACCTAAACACATACATGTTTCGGCATAAATCAATATACACAACCACAAATCATCATGCCAAGACTTAGTACAATTGACCATATGTCAAACCTCAACAAAATATACCAAATTGATCATTAAAAACGTACATCTACTTGACCCTTTTCAACATTAACCATTTAAGCACCAAAATGTCAAAATGTCATCACTCAAAAAACCACATATATATACATGCCAAATTAAGTCCAAATGATCATAATTCAACCAAACATACTTGACTAACTTTTAGATCAAAACATGCCCTATATGATCACTTTGCAAACATGCCAACTCTTACCACTTTGGTCGTAAAACCATGCATCAATTTGATCTTATACACACCAACCTTTAAACATGAAAGTGCCAAAAGCACACCAACCATCAAGGCATCACATATCATAAGTTTCACAAATTCAAGCAATGTTACATGCCGATATCATTAACTAAACATTAGACATAAGTCCACCTATACATGCCATTATAACCACTATCAAAGCATCAAAATCTACCAATAAAACCGATGGATAGTGTGATGGATCTCTGACTAGCTTCTAACCTAATTGAGCTTCCGATAATTTGTAAAGTAAAATAAAAATAACTACGTAAGCAATGTATGCTTAGTAAGTTCGTATAAACTTTAAGCATAATATTTCATTTCAATAATAAACATTATAGAATAAACATAAATCTATGCCAATGTCATAAGATTCATAAATCGATATGATCATCAACCCACAAATGAGTAAGTTCATTAATGTCACATACATTTATCATTCATAATATGATAGGATTTTATGGGACTTAATAGATAATCATCAACTTTTCTATAAGGTTATACACTTTTCAATCTACTTTCTTTTCATTCCATTCCCAATGCTTATCATAAGCCTAAACAACATTATCAATTCCCGACTTAGTGTATTTATCCATGATATAGGTATATTCATTCATAGCATACGTAAACTTCTCACATATAGTACATCATTCAAACTCATTACTCCCTTTTCATCAAATTTCATTTCAACTAAGAATTTACCATTTCATTATCTTTCCTCACCCATTTCATATGCATAACCCACAAGATATACGAATAATATCAACCATGACTAAAAACTAGTGCATTTAAACATAGCTCGTTTGGAATCAACTACGTAATCAACCATTGCATAAGAAATTACATACTTTGATTTATTTCACCTTTTTATGGACATAAGCACGTTACCAATTGAGCACATACCGTTTCAATGTATTTCATTAAGATTAAACATGATATAATTCAATCATAAACTTGGCACAAGCCCAAGCGCCAACAACAACACATGTTAGCATAATTGAATATAATTCATATGAACTTAACATAGATAACTATTATACTTGAGCATGATCCAATTGGATTTATCATCCTTCATAACATATCATGTTTTTCATGTACCATCATTTCAATAAGTTTCATACACACATGTCTTGGTTTATATTGAAAACTTACCATTTCATTTTCATAACACAAAAGACATAAACATAACATTTACCATAGTCATAAGCTAGTGATTAAACACATAACTTAGCAATATCATCACATAGTAAGATATGGTACATAAACATAGCATCACTTAAATCATACCTTTCAAATCATGAATATTCATACTTTGATCATTGGTACATCATACCTTTCCATATTTATCACATTGAAGTCAATCGGAACCCTTACCGGAGCTCACACAAGTGTGTTAAACAATGGTCAAAACCATTCCTTTTCTTTAATCGATGGTCGAAACCATCCTTTTTCTTTAATTGATGGTCGAAACCATCCCTTTTCATATTCGATAAGCATTGTAAAGACAATTGAAACCCCAATACATGATTTATATTGTGCCATAGTCCAACTATGGTCTTATATGTGCACTGTCATGGTCTTACGCTCATAGTGCCATAGCTCGGTTATGCTTTTATCATTAGAATGCCATATCTCAGCTATGGTCTTACATATATATATACACTGCCATGGTCCAACCACGGTCTTACGTTTGAAAAACTGCCATAGCCTCCTTATGGTCTTACGTAAACATTGCCATGGTCCAACCATGGTCTTGTACATTTTTATGTTGTGTTGCTATAGTGTCTTTCAATCATGGTCTTATTCGTTTCCTTCAAGCTGACAAATTTGATTTGCATATATACACAAATAGATAATAATTTATCGAAGCAATAATTAATTGAACTAGCCAAGTTACGAACTTACCTGGTTAAATTGCAGAACTACAAAGTTTAGGGGAATTTTAGTAATTTTCCATTCTCCTCGATTTTCCGCTCTATCTTGATCTAAATTAATAATTTTATTCAATACATTAATTTAGACAGTTAAAAATGTATTTATGCAATTTAGTCATTTTTTTTATTTTACAAAATTGCCCTTAACATTTTACTTTTATTTAATTTAGTCCATGAGCTTAAAACATGCAAATTAACCGTTTTTATTGAAATTTCACAAAGGCCAAATATTCATAGCTTCCATATCAGCCCATTTTTGCAACAATTTCACATCAAATCCTTGTACTTTTATTATTTCAACAATTTACTCCCTAATCAAAAAATTCATCAAAATTACTTAACAAAATACTTTTAAATAACAGCTAACATTTTAATTTCATCATTTAACATCAAAAATCACTAGATTCAACAATAGAAACATTCACAATCTTTAACAATTTCAAAATCGAAGGTACGGGCTAGCTGGACCTAGTTGCAATGATCTCAAAAACATAAAAATTATTAAAAAAATGGATGAAAAATGGCTTACCATGCATCATCCAAAGAATAACCAAAGCTTCAAGCTCTTCCTATGGTGTATTTCATTGATGAACAAGCCAAAATGAAGAAGAAACTTATGTTTTCTTATTTTTATTATTATTTTAACCTTTATTCATTACTCTAATAATAAAATAACTTATAAAATTAAAAGAAATTAAAGCATCCAACCGTACCACTATCTTTAGGATGGCTAATTTTACTCAATAAGGCCATCCAATTATAATTCTTTAATCAATTAACAGCTTTAAACTAATAGCGATTGACTTTTTTAACTTTTACAATTTAGTCCTTTTTGCTTAATTAACTATCGAAACGTTAAAATTTTTCAATAAAACTTTAATACCACATTAATGAAATTCCATAAATATTTATAAAAATATTTATTGCTCGATTTATAGAAAAGAGGTCCCACTACCTTATTTTCTAAAGTCACTTGACATTAGAGTCTTACCACTTGAACTTAATAAATCGCTTAAATAACATAAATTATTAAATCAAAAACCTTTTTAAAATCACATTTGACTCGTAAATATTAAATAATAATATTTACGAACTTAGTCATCGGATTTGGTGGCCCTGAAATCACAGTTTCTGATACCATTGAAAAACGAGATGTTACAACTTTTCACAATTTCCCTAACATTTTGAAGTTTATTCAATTTAGTCCCTAAAATTGAAACAAGCATATTTTTCATATTTAAACACCAAACTTTAAATCCAAGTTTAAAATCATCCCTATACAGCTCTCAAGCATCTATGTTTACAAGAATTTCATGCCAATTTCAACATATATTCATTTTAGTCCCTAAACTTAAAACTAACAAAAATCACTTTACAAAATAGTCCTATTTCATATTAATGCTTCAAACTCAACCATTTAACATTATAAACTTCAAAAACCATCAATGGAAACTTTTAAAACTTTGACAATTTTACAAATTAACACTCGGGTTAGCTAGATTAAGTTACAACAATCACAAAAACATAAAATTTACGAAAAATGGGCTTCAAGTTCACTTACATGCAAGAACCCAACCTTGGTCGAATGCTCCTAGGTTCAAAAATGGTGGTTTTGGGTGGAAAGAAAAAGGAAGGAAGAAGATGACTTAGGATTTTTATGTTTTAACCTTTGTTATTATTACTTTCAATATTATTTTAGTTAAAATTTTAATAATAAATTTCATATAAACCATATACTAACTAACCACTAACGTTAAAAATGGCTTATTTTCCATCTAAAACCCTAAACAATTATTAATCAAGCCTTTTAATAAATAAAAACCAATACTGATTAACTTTTATAGTTTTTATTATTTAGTCGTTGTACTCAAATTAACTAATCGTTCAATAAAATTACTAGATCAAAAATCACTATAACACTATAAATGACTCGTAAATATTAATAAATAATATTTATTAACTCGATCATCGAAAAATGGGGTTCCAAAACCACCATTTTTATTACCACTGAAAAACGGGTTGTTACATTTTCGATACATTTTTCGTTGATTTCCACCATAGAATGGCTTCAATATTTTTAGGATCAACATGGATTCCCTTGACTGAAACAACATGCCTTAGAAAGACAACTTATGATAACCAAAATTTACATTTTTTGAGCTTCCCATACAATTTCTTTTCACATAACACTTGTGACACGATTCTCAGGTGCTTATCATGCTTTACCTCTAACTTCAATTTTATTAGGATATCGTCAATGAAAACCACTACAAATTGGTCCAAATACGGCTAGAATATGCGGTTCATGAGATCCATGAACGCTATAGGTTCATTCATTAGCCCAAATGGCACCACTAAAAATTAATAGTGACCATATTGCTTACAAAACGTTGTTTCCAGCACGTCATTATCTTTGACCTTCAGTTGATAATATCTTGATCTTAGATCGATCTTAGAGAAGAATGATGCACGTTTCAACTAATCAAACAAAGCACTGATATACAAAAACAGATATATGTTCTTGATTGTTAACTTATTCAACTATTGATAATCTGTACAGAGCCACATAGACCCATTTTTCTTTTTAATGAACAAAACTGAAGCTCCCAAAGGCAATATACTGGGATGTATTGTAAAGCCCTATACTCGAGACCGTCGCCGGAGTCGAGCACGAGGTGTTACTAAACTTAATTTCATCAATTAAACAGCTTAAACAATTTATTTTTAAAATTTCCAGACAAGCTGGCTAACTGCGTCATAGTCACTTAAAAATTCATATCTCGAGTTCTAAAACTCGAAATCCAATTCTATAAATTTTCCCTGAAACTAGACTCATACATCTATTTACTAATTTTTTTCTAAATTTTTTTGTCAGACCAATTAGTACATTTTATTAGTTAAAGCCTTCCCTGTTTCAGGGTACGACTGCTCTGACCTCTGTGTATTACGAATTAGATATCTCCCTGTACAGAGTTTCAATGACTATTTCGTTTGTTTCTATTAAAAATAGACTCTATAAGGAACCTTTACATATAAAGAATGACTTCTAAATAATTTTATACAATTTATGGTGAATTTTTATATTCAGAATAGGGGATCCAGAAATCGCTCTGGCCCTGTTCACAAAAATTTAAACATCTCATAGAATATCATTCATATACCTGTTTTGTTCCATCCATATGAAAATAGACTCATTAAGCTTTGATTCTATAACTTATTCATCATTTAATTCTGTTTCTACTATTTTTAGTGATTTTTCAAATTCACGTCATTGCTGTAGCAATATTCTATTTTATAGCAAATTTTACTTTACTATAAATTTTCATGGACTAAATAGCATTTTAAACATACATGGTATCAAATATGATTTAGATTGGTCATTCCAATGGCTAATCATTCACAAAACTCTTTTCTTCCCAAAGCATAATCATATTATAAGATCATTCACACAAAGTGAGTATTTTGCCATACATGCCACATTCAAGATACATAAGCCATTTTACCAATTTAGGCCTTCGGATAGTGTGAACGAGTCTTTGACCTATCCCGATTCTCAAGCTGGTTTGTCAAAACTACAATGAAGGAAAAGGAAGGAGTAAGCATAAATGCTTAGTAAGTTCACATGCAAATAGTAAGTAATATAATCATGCAATTCCACATAAAAACATCATTTGCATAAACAACACCAAGACATTCATGTTACATTTGCATTTAATATCATGCTATGATTTCATCATACCAAGTTCTCAACCCGAAGATTTAAGCACATACCTATCAAATTTTCTCATTTACCACACTTACCAACATGTCACCTTCGTTTTAGGCATTCTCCTTATTCTCTTAAGATTCACCCGTTGAACACATCGGAATATAATTCGAATACACGGAAAGTTTGTACATAAGTGCCACATATGTAGTCAAACTACCATGTAACCCACCCATAAGCGAATTCGGACTCAACTCAACGAGCTCGGGTGCTCGCATCCATAAGTGAACTCGGACTCAACTCAACGAGCTCAGATGCCTAGTTACACCTCACGAACTCGGACTCAGCTCAACGAGTTCGGACATTTGCATCCATAAGTGAACTCGGACTCAACTCAATGAGTTCGGATGCCCAACCATCCTAGTGACATGTCACTTGTATTCTAATCTATTCCCAGATTCAAACGGGCTTTTCCTCGATTACACATCTTTTCCGTCTTCCACGGAACATCGAAAGCGATACTCGGTAGCAAATCATAATTTACATATTATTCAATAATAACCATAAAGCATAATATTTCATGATATTAATCATCATATCACATAAATAACATTAAATTACTTAAAATGACAATTATGTTACTACATTTATACATGAACTTACCTCGATACAAAATATTAGCAATCAAGCCAATTCCTCGTAAACTTTGTTTTTCCCTCGATCACGACTTGAATCTTATTTCTCTTGATCTATAATACCAAATTAATCTTATTTAATACATACATTCATCAAAACAGCCCAAATACGAACTTTGGCAAAATTATCATTTTGCCCCTAAACTTTTACAAAATTACACTTTTGCCCCTAGGCTCGGGAATTAAACTTCATCCCATTTTCTTATGTTTTATGACATGCTGATCATTTTTCCCTTTTATAGCAACATCAAATTCACACTCTAACATGTACTTATGAACATTAGGTATTTTTACCGATTAAGCCATTTTACTCATTTTCACTTAAAACCGAGTAGCACAAGTTGTCTAGCATAATTTAAAACCTCATATTCTATCATAAAACACCAAAATACACAAATTTCACCTATGGGTATTTTTCCAAATATGAACCCTAGGTAGAATTATTGCTAGCATAAGCTAAATCGAGCTGTCGGGATTTCAAAAATGTAAAGAACATTAAAAACGGGCATAGAAATCACTTACAATCAAGGCTTAAAGGTTGAAGAAACCCTAGCTATGGAGAGAGCAAAATTCGGCAGCAACTATATGGAGAAGATGACTATTTTGTGTTATTTTTCTCATTTTATTTCATTTAATATACAAATGACCAAAATACCCTTAATACCTTTCGTTGAAAATTTTCATGTACAAGCCCATTTTTGTCCAAAATTTTAGAAATTGGTCAAATTGTTATTTAAGACCTCCTCATTAATATTCCAAAGTAATTTCATACTAAAAACTTCTAGAATGCAAGTTTTGCAACTTATTCGATTTAGTCCCTAATTTCAACTTAAGCACTTTATGCATAGATATTCTGTAACGCCCCACGCTCGAAACCGTCATCGGAGTTAAGCTTGAGGTGTTACTAATCTTATTTTACCTTTTTAAACAATTCTAACTACTTATATTAATTTTCAAAATAAACTATTTTTCTGCGTCATGGTTGCTTAAAAATTCATATCTCGAGTTAAGAAACTCGAAATCCAATTCTGTAAATTTTTCCTGAAAATAGACTCATATATCTATTTACTAATTTTTTTCTAGAATTTTTGGTTGAGCGAATTAGTACAGTTTATTAGTTAAATTTACTCCTGTTTCAGAATTCGACTGCACTGACCTCTACTTACTACGAACCACTTTTCTCCCTGTAAAAAAATTCTTATGACAATACCGTTTGTTTCTATTAAAACTAGATTCAATAAGGATTCTAACCATATAAATTACATCACCTAATTATTTTTATAAAATTTATGGTGAATTTCTAAAGTTGAAACAGGGGATCCAGAAATCGCTCTGGCCCTATTTCACTAAAACTCAGATATCTTATAAAATACAAAACCTTTACCTGCTTTGCTTATTCCATATGAAAATAGACACAATGAGCTTTAATTTCATATATTATTCACTATCAAACCATGTCTCTACAAATTTGATTTTTCAAAATCACGTTATTTCTGATACTTGAATCCGTTTTTAAGTTACTTTCACATTTTTCATAATTTTCATATGATAGTTACTACTTAATCATACATACTATTAAACATGTTAATCATCAGCCATTCTATTAGCCAATCACTAGAAAATATTTACACATCATTCATTGATCATATCATATCAAAAGAAACCAAGTTCCTATACATGCCATACACAAAACGAAACGTCTAACTATACCAATGTAATTTCTTCGATAGTGTGATCGGGTCTCCGACGTTTCCTTCGATCCCCTAGTGGCTTGATAAAAACTATAAGAAAAAGAAAATAAGAGAGTAAGCACTATGCTTAGTAAGCTTACAAGCAAATAAATTACAACATTCGACATAATGAATAAATATACATCAAGTCATCTAGCCTCATAAACTTTCTTTACTTCTCATTTTCTACCTTCTTCTTTACTCACTTACCTTCTTTCTTACCTGACCTTTCACTATTCATAAATATAATCTACCTTCCCTTTTTGCTGATAATTCACTATGATTTAACGTATACAATGACCAGTTGAACCACTCGAAATACTAAGGATACTAGGGTCGTTCCTGTCTATCAATATCCTGCCAATGCCATGTCTTCGACATGGACTTACATGAATTATTCCTATCTCCAATGCCATATTTATATATATAATATGGGCTTACATGGCTCATTCCTGTCTCCAAAGCCATATATCTGATAGGGACTTACATGGTTCATTTCTATCATATCTTGTCAACCCCAATATCCTAATATTCCTAAGGTTCAAACGGGGCTTCCTAATGCTTTTTCTTTGCTACTTCGCCTTTAATTCGACTTTAAATATTCTCAAAAAAATAAGTATATAAATGCTGAAAATTAACAATAATAATGTAAAATATAAGAATATTGCATTTATTTCATCAGAACTTACCTCGATACAAAATGTGACTAAACTTTACAATTTAGTCCTTACTTTTTCTTTTCCCGATCTACTCCTGAATTTCGTTCTTCTTGATCTATAATAGCAAATTTAACTTATTTAATATTCACATTTATCAAAACAGTCCTTTACTCAAACTTTGAAAAATTACATTTTTACCCCTAAATTTTGCATATTTACACTTTTACCCCAAATCTCGTAAATTAAACTTCAACCTATTTTCTTATGTTTTATGACATGCTGATCATTTTTCCCTTCTATGGCAGCATCAAATTCATACTCTAACATGCACTTATGACTATTAGGTATTTTACCGATTAAGCCCTTTTACTCATTTTTACCTAAAACCGAGTAGCACAAGTTGTCTAACATAATCTAAGACCTCATATTCTATCATAAAACATCAAAATAAACACTTTCCACCTATGGGTATTTTTCCAAATATGAACCCTAACTTAAATTATTGCTAGCATAAGCTTTATCGAGCTACCGGGACTCCGAAAACGTAAAGAACATTAAAAACGGGGCTTGGACTCACTTACTATGGAGCTTGAAAATTGAAGAAACCCTAGCTATGGAGAGAGCAAAATTCGGCAGCAACCATATGAGAAAGATGACCATTTTGTGTTATTTTTCCCATTTTATTTCATTTAATATACAAATGACCAAAATGCCCCTCCTTACTAAACTTTCAAAAATTCCTTCCATGTCCTAATTTTTGTCCATGAACTTAAAATTGGTTAAATTTCTATTTAAGACCTCCTCATTAATATTCCAAAACAATTTCATACTAAAAACTTCTAGAATACAAGTTTGCAAATTATTCGATTTAATCCCTAACCTCAACTTAAGCACTTTATGCATAGAATTTCATCACGAAATTTTCGCACAATCATGTAATCATATCATGAACCTCAAAATAATAATAAAATAAATTTTTCTACCTCAGATTTGTGGTTTCGTAACCACTGTTCCGTTTAGGCCCTATTTCGGGATATTACAATTTCGTCAGGAAATTTTCACACAATCATGCAATCATATCATAAACCTCAAAATAATTATAAAATAATTATTTCTATCTCATATTTGTGGTCACGAAACCACTATTTCGATTAGGCCCTAATTCGGGATATTACATGTATAAAGCCACGATCTAGGAGATCTTGCAATTAAATTTTTAGCTCTTTTAACCTTGTTGGCGCCAAACAATACAGAACAATAAACACAGGAGTTGTACCCGGGTAATCCTCAGTTACAAATTCAACTTCACGATCATGAGACAATCTTGGCAATTCCTTTGGAAACACATCTAGGAACTCACATATTGCCTAAATTTTTCTTAGTTGGCTTTCATCTGAGTTTGAGTTAATAATATAGGCTAAATATGCTTCACAACCTTGATTTAGAAGCTTATTAGATCGAATCGATGAAATGATATGAGTAGAATCACTCGATTTGATTCCTTTAACGTTGATAATTTCACCTTCTAAACTTTAGACAGAATGCTTCTTTCTATGAAATTCCAAAGCACATTATGCTTGGTTATCCAATCTATTTCCAAAAATACATTAAAATCACCAAATAGCATGATAAACAAATTAATAGGAAATGATCTATTCTGGATTTCTAATGGACACCACTTGCATACTTCATCAATGAGCATAGTTTGTTCCAAAAGACTTGAAACAACTATTACTACTTTTGACATCTCAAATTTCAAATTTCCCAATTTCATGAAGCTAGAGTTAATATATGAATGTGTAGATCCAGGGTCAATTAAAGCATGAATGGGTGTAGAATATAAAATAAAAATAATTAGTACAACATTGGTTGTATCACCATCTTCTTGGGTTTGCACCATATAGGCTTAAGCAGGTGCCCTAGCTTCATATTATTGAACCGTAAAACCAACTTTCTTTCTCTGACTACTCCTTGCTACTAAACCACCATGATTATTTCCTCGTCCTCTAACTATAGGAACAAATCTCTGAGTAGTAACATGAGTGTCACCATCATTTCTTATACGTTCTCAGGCAAAATGCTTTCAGGATCCGTACCAAAAGCAAACTCTCATTAATTTCCAACATTCACTTATGTGCTTCTTTCTGTAGTGCTCATAATTCGGAATATCCAAAAATTTTATGGGACCTCTAACATGGCCCACTAATGCTAATTGTTTTTTTATCTCAGGTTTTCTTTGACTTGATAGTCCTCGAGGTCGATCTATAGGGTTCTCAAGATTCTTTAGTTCACTTGGGCAAAGGTTGTGAATTAGAAGTCCCAACTTTTTTTCCAAAGGCTTGGAAGGGCTCAGTTTTCTTACCTAGGCCCATGGCCTGCTCAACCATCTTCACTTATTCAGCTAGGTTGACAAATTCTTTAATCTTATGAGAGACCAACTAAACCGAAGCTTACCTTGCAATCCTTGAAGGAATCACTTGCAGCTCTCCTCGGTCATCACTAACTCAAAGGCATACTTGTTGAGATGCAAAAACTCTTGCTCATAATCAACAACTAATGTATCACCCTATTTTAGCATCATGAACTCTTACTTTCTATCTTCGAGATATAATTCATCGATGTAATCTTTTGAAAACTGGACTGAAAGAATGTCCAAGTAACCTAATCAACCAGCACATGACGAGTGACTGTCAATCACCATCAATACGCCTCATCTTTCAAGAGAGACACTACGTATGTAATACACTCATAATAGGAACATTCTAATTATTGCAGTACCCTTCTATCAATTCTAGCCAAGATTCAGCTGAAGAGGGATCAACACTTTTCAATCCCTTGAATTCGGTCTCTTTATACTTTCATAAATCTTTTATTAGAGCTCACTGAGTTGCAGTTATTGGTGCTACTTGGGGAGTAGTTCCCGCTACTTGGTAAAGGACTTCTACTATCATGCGAAGCAAATTCTCATCATCTCGACCTTTTTGAAGAGTTCTATAAACTCTATTTTATCGAGTATCGGTTAGATCAATGCCAGGTCTCTTGATCCCAATCTTATTCTCACCCTTAACGGAGTAATAGGTGTTATATATATCATCAACAAATAATGTTTCTTAATTCTTCTTACATTTTCAGCTATAAAATAGAGGCATCCATAATTAATATTCAAATATTCACTCAAACTCAACTCGACCTTGGCATGTACCTCTCAATTAAATGTTGAACTAAATTTAGTCTGAGAATTGGCTAAACCTATAACTTTGATACAACTAAATGTAACACCTCACACCCCACTCTATCATTGGGTCTGACCTACAAGATGCCACATTCGTTGCCGGAGCAACTATGATTCAATTTAAGCATTAGAGAGTATCCTAATGTCACGAACTGTGCAAGGGAGCTCGTAACCAAGACACACTTAGATGATCCACCTTATTTGCAAGGGGCTACATGGCCAAACAAAACTGACCCATTTCTTGGAGAGATTGAATACCCATCTACATAGCATTGCAAATATGGGAAGAAATCATAGAAGATTTACAATCTTAGAAGATTTGTAATCTTAGAATATTTGATTCCATAAATCTTAGGAGATTTGATTTGTAGATTATTTTTAATCTTAACCATTAATTTACTTTAATCTGTACTACTGGGTCCGGGGGAGCTCAACTATAAATAAAAGCCTTCCCCCCATCATTTGTACTATCTTGATTCTTGAGTAATATAATTCTTTGAGAGAACTTACTCAAATACATTGTGTACGTTACTTTCTTGTGGCATTTTCTGTTCTTTCATTATTCTTTCCTTTTGAGTTGTTTCTATTTTAATTTTGGTGCCTTAGAGAATTTCTATTGAGAATTCTCGCTTTGTAAAAGTTAAACTAACTTAGGTGGATTTGAAACCAAAAAATAGCCTAAGACCGCATAGATTGCGAGATTAAATTTCTAGCCTTATTACAATTGGTATCCAAACTACGATTCGAAGGTGCCGATCGAGATGATGAATGGTTAAAGAAACCAAGTTGAGCCAATGGAAACCCATGGGAGGGCTAGGAAAACGAGCTGGTCAAGTGATATGTTGTTGAGTTTGGAAAGTTGAGTGGTTGATCTAAAGGAATTTTTGGGAGATGTGAAGGAATCACTTGAGGTGGTTGAGGGATACCCCCAATGAGCTGGACTCTTCGAAAGAACAACTCAAGGACTATGTAGTAAAGGCTCTTAGTTCCAATTGGGATGCGATGAGAAAGACCTTCAAAGCAACCATGGATGACCAGACTGAGAAGTTGGCTAAAAATAATGATGCTCTCGAAGCTATGGTCATGGCATTGAAGGAGGAAACTGAGGCCATGATGTTGAACATTGAGGAGCTCGAGGGAGACATTGTTGTATGCAGATCTGTTATGGGGAAAGGGATGTTGGCTTTAATTTTTAAGCAACACAAAATGAATATTCCAAATCCAAAAAAGTTTAGAGGGATGAAGCCTGTAGGGGATGTGGATAACTTTCTCTAGGGTATGGAATAATACTTTCATGCGATAAGCATCAAGTATGATGCCACTAAGGTAAACACTGCTATTGTTTATTTTATTGATGTTGCTCTCTTGGGGTGACATCATCCATAGATGAGAAGGTGGGACTACAATTGGAACTTAGGAGGAGTTCCAAAAGGAGTTAAAAAAGCAATTTTACCTATAGTATGTCAAGGAGGAGGCTCAAGCTAAGTTGCGTCGGCTTAAGTAACAATGCATTGTTTTGGAGTATGTTCAGGAATTCAGCGAGTTGATGCTTCAAATCTCTAACTTGAGTGAGAAAGAAGGATTCTACTTGTTAAGGATTGGTTGAAGCCTTGGGTGAAGCAAGAGTTACGTCAATAAGGTATCACGGAGTTTACCATTGCCATGGCCAAGACCGAGGCATTTTGTGAGTTTAGAGGAAAAAAGTCTAATATTCATGAGCCCTTCAAACCCAAATTCAAAACCAAGGGCAATGGTAGGGTAGAAAAAGATAAGCCAACAAATATGGTGATGGCAAGATCTAAATATTTGAGAAAACCAAGCATAACAACTTATGGGAAAAGAAGAAGGAAATGGGGTCAATGAGGTACGTCCTTTGTGATGGTCTACATATGGTAAGGGGCTGTCGAAAAAGTCTACATTTACTTCCATCAAAGGAATAATAGGTCAGAAAAAATAATGATGAAGCTTGGTGTGATCCAGTGTTCTATCAAATCCAAGAAGGGTCAGAAGATAAAGGGATAATGTTTGTAGACATCATTGTGGCAGGCAAAAAATTGAATGTCCTCGTTGACACAGATGCTTTAAATTTGTTCATATCTGAAGAGGTTGCTCAGAAATTAGATTCAAAGTTGAGAATGAGTTAGGATGAATTAAGATTGTGAATTCCAAGAGAGTTACAACAATGGGTGTGGCAAAAGGAGTGGAATTTTAAGTTGGTGGTTGGACTAGTAAGTAGACTACTAAGGTAATACCACTTGATGATTATGAATTTGTGGTTGGATTAAGTTTTCTTGACTGGATTATTGCACTTCTTATTCCTTTTGCCAACTGTATGTGTATCTTGGATTCACACTACCAATATTTGGTGCCAATAAAATGGGACAATGGTGTGGAAGCCAAGACATTATCAACAATCCAATTGGTTAAAGGGTACGTAGAGATAAAGTCTCCTACTTAGCAACCTTAAAAGCTAATGAAGTCATTAAACCCATTGGTGAGCTTCCAAAAGAAGTGGTATAATTACTATAGTCTTTTCGAGATGTTGGAAACGTAGCTTCAACACTATGTGAATGCCATATAGAGGAATTGGCCAAAGTTGTTGGATGTGGCCCAATTTTCTCATAACTTGCAGTGGAGTGGGGCCATGAATTAAATTCTGTTAGAAATAGTAACGGGGCAATAGCTACTCACACCCAATCCTGTTGTAACCCATTATGCAGGGCCAAATCCAGCATCTTGTCGATTTGCAAAAGATTGGCAAGAGCAGAATGACTTAGCTAGAGCTCGCCTACATAAGGTAAGTAAGTACAACAAGAAGTAGGTTAACCAAAATCGTAGGGATGTGCAATTTCAAGTTGGTGACTCAGCCCTTGTGAATTACACTTGATTTTGTGCCACAATGGCTTGCACAAGGGGCTTCTATGACAGTATAAGAGACCTTTCTAAGTTTTGAAGAAGTAGGCAAGGTGGTCGACAAACTTGAGTTGCCAAAAAACCTCAAGGTTCATCCGATGTTCCATTTCAATATGCCTAAGCCATTCCATGAGGATTAGGAGGATCCAAATTGAGGCAAGTTAGAGGTAAAGGTCTCCTATGATCGTAAAGTTGAATGCATTTGTAGCCCCTCAAACCGGGCTTAGACGTTACAGCCCAATCTAAGCAATTACATTGGCCATAGATATGGAGAAAATATTAGTTAGAGTGATTTTGTTTATATTTTGAAAATATAAGTTATTATTTCTTTTAAAAATGATGACTTTAAGTTCAAAAACTTTTAATAGAAATCTTTTGTCATTATTTGAAAAAAAAAACTTTAGTGATTTTTAAATTCAAATTCGATTAAGTAAGTTTGCAAAAAAAAAATGGTTTTTCTTTAATTTTTCAAAACTTTAATTAATAGAAAAAGTCTAATTTATTTAATCCATAAATATAATCCTTGCAAAATTTCCAAATGTCCAAAGTTAAAAATCCTATGCCAGAGTACCATAATTTAACATAAAAAGTCCCAAATAGCAATAAATTCCATAAAAATTCAAATCATAAATAAGAGTCCATATTTATTTAAAAACCATTTCCAAGAGCATCACCAATGACCGTATCCGAATTCTAACCACGATGATTATCTAAAACACATAAGTAAAGTGGGTGAGCTTTAAAGAGCCCAATGTGAGATCAACACAAATGTAATCGCATGCATAACGAAATATCAATCTCAACATGTCAATCATCATAATAATCACCAGTTCTAACACTAATACTTATGCATGAACATGTCGATGCATATTTTAAAACGATACACATTTTATAAGATTTCCTACCCATCTCCGTTACAGACCAATATCGAGTTCCTCAGAACACGTCCATTCGAAACACCATTTGTGGACAAGCCACCACTGATTTGCAGATAAACTGCCACTGATAACACTTTGTGGACAAGCCACCACTGATTTACAGATAAACTGCCACATACTTTCACCTTTCAAAAAACCCACTCCATGCATGTGATATGGAAATTTCACTTTTTAACACATGTTATTCACTTTTGCACTTAGACATGTAAATATGCTCTCATAATCACATATCACTTTTTGATCACTTATAATTACTTTAACATGTTTTAACTGTAACAACCCGTTTTTAGGTCAAATAGGAACAGTGATTTCGGGACCACAAATTTGAAGTAAAAATATTTATTTTATTATTTTAATAAGGTTTACAGCATGATATATTAATTATGTGAAAGTTTCGTAAAGAAATTTAACCGTTTAAATGTTTAATTCTGTAAAAAGTACTAAATCGTCTAACGCGTAAAAGTTGAGTTCTATTGTTTAAAGGTATTAAATAGCTATGGTTTATTGATATGGAAGTCCTTATAATGTTATTTGACCATGATTAAGGTTAGTGGACATTTATGTCCATGAATTACATGATATATTAAGTTTTATTATAAGGTTATAATGCTAATTTATGTATTTAGTTAATAATAATTAAACAAAACCAAAATCATATTATTCTATCTATCTTCTTACTGAAAATTAAGAAGGAAAAGGCTAGACATTCGGCCAAGCTTCCTTTGTTAATTAAGGTACGATTTTACTTGGTTTTTAGTGATTTTTACGTTTTTGAGCTCGTTGCAGCTTAATCTAGCTAGCTCGTACCTTAGATTTTGAAATGTTTAAAGATTTTGAGATATGCCATTGTTGAATACTTGAGTTCTTTAATGTTTAATGAAAGATTATGAAGGTTTAATGATAGATATACAAGTTTTATAAAGTGATTTTTGACAAAAATGAGAATTAGAGAGTAAATTGTGAAAGGTAGAAATGTTGTGGTTGAAAATGTGAATAAAATAAAAATATGGCTGCTATGAGGTTATGTGAAATTCGGCTATACATGGGTTAAAGGTAAATTACATAAATTTGTCATTTTGTGTAAAAAGGACTAAAATGTAAAGTAGTCAAAATTCTAGGGGTAAATTTGTAATTTAGCCAAAATGAATGTTTTAGGCTAAATTGAATTGAATGAAAGTTTGAATAATTTAATTTGATATCATATAGATCAAGATAAGCTGAGATCGAGTTTAGATCGAGGAAAACAAAAAGTGGACGAATAGTCGATAGTTTTGTCCAAGATTACGAGGTAAGTTCGTATAATTAGAATCAAACTTTTTATACTTGTAATTATTGAATTGAATGTATATAATTGATATACTTGAAATATGAATATTTTAAATGATATATTGTATTCATTATCGAGCCCCGCTTGAACTATATGAATTCACTGGATACAAGTGACATGTTACTGGGATTACTGTAATGGTCGAGCTCCTGCATTTGTTGCGGACTCACCACAGCTCATTGGAGCTTACTGATTCAGCTCGTAAGAGCTTACCATTTCAGCTCATTGGAGCTTATCGATTCAGCTCGTAAGAGCTTACTGTTCAGCTCGATAGAGCTTACCATTTTAGCTCAATAGAGTTTGTTGTTCTTCAGCTCAGAAGGAGCTTACCAACTATGGCTCGAAAGAGTATGTATGATGACGAATTGACGAATTAACGAATTAGCGAATTACTGACATTGTTCACTCGAGTATCCTTTGAAGATCTAATAGGTTCAATGGGCATAAATACTGATTACACAGATAAGTTACAGGGTATAAGTGTTATTAATGTTATATGTATGATATGTGAATTTGGAACGATACCAAGTGATGTATTGTGGATGGTTATATGTACTGTTAAATGACTAACATGTGATTAATACTTGTGATTAGGTGATGGTTAAATTGAATTGTTGGCAATTTTATTATTTCTTTGATAATGTATAAATGGTAAGTTTAATTCTGAATTATACGGGCCTACTAAGCTATAAAGCTTACTCTGTTTCTTTTTCTATATTTTATAGAGGCTCGTTGCTCACTCGTTTCGAACAAGTCAGAGTTGCACGTCACACTATCCAATTTCTGATTGGTATTTTGAACTTGTGAATATTTGTAAATATGGCATGTATAGGCTAGTTTAAATGATGTTAGATATGATACTTGACAACTTGATTTTGGTATGTTTTTGTGTATAAGTTAAGCCATGTGATTTGGCTTATTTGGTATCATGTTCTAGTTGTATATATGTGTTTGAATATGGTATGTTTTGATATGGTAATTTTTGAATGAAAATATGCAAGTGAGGTATTGAAATGTATTTATTAGATGATTGGATTATGCATGGTATTAAATAGGTAATTGAATAACAAGTTGAATTGGTACATATTGTATATAAAATGGTTATGAAATGTTTGCCAATTGAGTTATGAAATATGGTCATTTATTCTTGCGTATGCTTGTATTTTAAGGGTGGCAAAAAAAGCTTTACAAATAGCCTATTTTTTGTTCACACGGGTGTGTGTCTCAACTGTGTACGACACACGGTCACGATGCACGGCTGTGTGTCCCCTAAGGTACCCTTCGA
Organism: Gossypium longicalyx; assembly: GCA_025698465.1. Lineage (NCBI taxonomy): Eukaryota > Viridiplantae > Streptophyta > Magnoliopsida > Malvales > Malvaceae > Gossypium > Gossypium longicalyx. The sequence continues at coordinate 61,980,385 of CM047003.1, forward strand.
AATTAAGTCAGTATACCCTACAGTTTTGACACGACCTAGACACACGGGCGTGTCTACTGGCTGTGTGTAGCACACGAGCTAGCACGTGGGCGTGTGGTCGGCCGTGTGACCCAAGTTAGTAACATCCCTAATTTTCCCACGGTCTGGCATACAGGCATGCCCTCGACCGTGTGGTGCAAGTCAGTATGTATGCCTTGTTTTCACACGGTCTAAGACACGGGCGTGTCTACTAGCCGTGTGAGGCACACAGCCTGTTCACACTGGCGTGTAACATTAGAAAAGTTGAAATTTTTATAAGTTCCTGAAATTTTTACATGTTATCAAATTAGTCCCAAATGCACGTTTGAAACTTTGTATGCTTGGTTTTAAGTATATATTGAATATGAATGAATAATATTTTCTAAAATGAGTTATTATTTGAAAAATGATTGTTCTGAACTGAGTTACAAGTCCGGTAATGCCTCCTAACTTATTCTGGCGACGGTTACGGGTTAGGGGTGTTACATTAACATGCTTTTCACATTAGATCATGGATTTCAAATTTACACATACACATATATAAATATCACATGCTTTAAATCATCAAAAGTATCACACATGCCATGTATCACATTTCACAATGATGAGATTTACTTATATATCACAATCACAGTTATCATCACATCATATATAATTTTTTCATAGAATCGTTTGGTTAGGTTTACTTACTTGGTATTTCTTCTCGATGAGTTTTTCAGCTCTCCTTCGTAGTACTTAATGTAAGTGCATTGATCACAATTTTATTACAAATATATTTATTTAACATCACATTATATTTAATCTAATAGTATTGAACCCACACATTTTTCTTAGATCTGATATGCCACAATCCCCTAGTAGTGATTTCGCTTGGATCTAAACCCAACAGACGTATCTAACACACAAATAACATATTTTGGTTCGGATCCACCGAAGATGTTTTATTACTAAAGATTAATCACTAAAAATCTCACTATACACTTACCCCACGATTTGTACACTTAAATCGATGACCTCCGATCCAAAGTTAAGGATTTCTCTTATTTTTATCGATTGGACCTTCAAAGAGCATAAGGAATAATATTAACACGTAAATAAATAAAAATAACTTACATGGCCAATATACTATTTGGCCAAGAGAGGAAAACACTAAGAGGAGAAGTTGATGATTGGATAACCCACACTTATACAACTTAATAAATTTGGGATGGTTGGTGGATTGATATAAATACGAGATCGGAGAGTTGGGTGATCTAAAAGAATTATTAAAGCAAAGAGGGTATATGATCAACCATAATAAAAAGAATGGCAAAGAAATGAGAAGAAAAGAGGAAAAACCCAATCACCGCCGGTGATGGCGGCGGTCTAGTGAAGGGTGAAATAAAAAGAAATAATAAGGGTTCAGTACAAACAAGGGTGAATTATTGAGACAAAAGTGGGAGAAATGGGAAGAGAAGAGAAATTTGTATGTGCCGCGCAGTAGTGGTCACGGCTGTGACTGGGAAGAGAAAGAGGAGGAGGATGAGCTACGATGGTTAAAAGGCACGGTGGTTGGTGGTGATGGGCTTAGTCATAGTGGAAGGAAGAGGAAAAAATGAATAAGGAAAAAGGTGGTGGCTAGAAAAAAGAGAGAAAACGAAAAGAAAAAAGAAAAATATAGAAGAAATAGAGGAAGGGATAGCAATGAGGAGTAGGGAGTGAGGGGAAAGGGTGGTCAACCTAGTCTAGGTTAAATGAACCACTTTTATGGCAATGGTAGGAAGAAATGGCAAGAAGGGAGACATGGAGTAAAAATGGGGATCATGTTACCTCAACTTATGGTAAGTTTGACTTTTTAAAAGGGAAAGGAATCCTCCTAGTATGGTAACAAGAGCGATGGACGGAAAGTATAATGCACATGGGAACATGTGTTAAAATTTAAATAAAAAGATGAGAACAAGGAGACTTGAAGTTAAAACCTCTAGGATAGCTTAAGAGCACTTAACCACTTGACCACTTCACTTCCTTGTTTTTATTTTTGTGCCATTAATAATAAAAATGTGGGATGTGACAGCATCATGGAAGACCGAGTGATTCGATGGAAGTACTATAGGTTGAGGCATGAATACTTAGTTCGATGAAAGTGACTTCTCGACAATGAAGTTAGTTGAAAACTTGTCAAGGCCTTATGACAGTTCTAAAACAAGATAAACCAATTCCATTATGAGGATGGGACGAAGGCACTAGAAGAATAGGTGGGGGAGAATGTCACGGGCTGCGTAAAGGAGCTCGAAACCAAGGCACATTCGAATGATCCATCTTGTTCGCAAGAGGTTACATGACCCAACAAGACTAGCCCATTGCTTGGAGAGATTGAAGGCCCATCTACATAGCATGGCAACTATGGGAAGTAATCATAGAATATTTGCAATGTTAGAATATTTGTAGTCTTAGAAGATTTGATTATGTAAATATTAAGAGATTTGATTTGTAGATTGCTTTTAATCTCAACCAGTGATGTCCTTAAATCTGTATTGTTGGATCTGGGGGAGCTTACCCTGTTTGTACTCACTTGGTTCTTGAGTAATAGAATTCTTTTAGAACATTTACTCAAACACCTTGTGTGCATTGCGTTCTTGAGACATTTTCTGTACTTTTGTTGTTCTTTCATTTTAAGTTGCTTTCGCTTTAATTTCGGTGCCTTAGAGAATTTCTATTAGGAATTCTCATTTGTGCGAAAGTTAGGTTGACTTAGGCAGATTTAAAATCAAGAAGGTTGACTTAGGCAGATTTAAAATCAAGAAATCGCCTAAGGCCGTCTAGATTGTAAGACTAAAATTCTAGTCCAGTGACACTGGAGCATTAGCTTTAGCGCCCTGATAATTTATCTTGTTCTTGCCCTTGCAAGCTTCTTTTCTCCAAAGTTTAACTCGCCATTTTGTAAGCCCAACCACTTCAAAAAAAAAAAAAAAGAAGAAGAAGAAGAAGAAGAAGGTGTAAACAAGAAATATTAATCTCATTTGAAAAAATTGCCTAATATCTAATAGCACTGATTAAAATAATACATTTAAATTTATACTAAATTTTGTTATACTTACAATATGGCTGAAAGAAAATTTTAATATTAAAATTATATTTATAAAGAAAATTCAACAATTGAATTATAAACAAAGTGGTAAAGTATTTATGAATAAACCTTTCTCAGGCTCGAGTCCAATTTTAAGATATTTTGATTTTAATTGTTTTATGTAAACATTTAATGTGAAAATAATAAAAGACGGAAATATTATTATAATAATATATAAGTAATTTTCTTTAATGAGCCTTATCATAAATAAATAATATATTTTATAAGTAGGTAAAAGAACACATTAAATATAATTTTTTAAAATAATAATTAATTGACCTTTCTTATAATTATGATTAGACAAGAAGAAATTTACACTCCACATATTAATCAAAGCCTACGAATGATTTTGCCACAATATTAATTTTGAATACTTTTGAAACAATACAGCTAAGATTTTTCTTTTCTCCTTTTTTGTTCCTGCAACTTGCCTTCCGAGTGAGAAATAATTTTTTGGGTTTATATTTGATGGTTAATAATGTATAAATTCACACCTGAATTATATAAATACACATGATATTTTGGGAATTATATAAATACACATGATATTTTGGTATATTCAGGATGTGGTAAAAAATATTATGTAATAAATTTATAAAATATTGATAAAAATATAAAATTTTATTTTAATTGTGATGGGAAAGATAAAGTAAAAATTATAATATTTTGAATTTGAATTATTTCATGTGTATGTATTTTTCTTAAATTTTATATAAAAATATAAAATAAAAAAATATCTTCAAAATAATATTTATTTTTTGTGATTTACAATCGAGTTGGTAATCCAATTAAGAATGACATCAATTTAATAAAAATATTAAATAATAGTATTGATTATTAATAAATAATTTAAAATTTTATCAAAAATAATATTTTTTTAACAAATGACGTCTTGTGATTTACAATACATATAAATTTTTACATTATTAATATATCAAATATAACCTATTTTTTCAAGAAGCAAATGGTTAGGGTCATTAGTGGCGAAGCTATTTTTATTTAGGTTAATTTATAATTTAGAAAAATTTAAATTATTAATGATAAAATTATATTTTAATCTTTAAAAAAAAAGATAAAAATTTAATTTAATCCTTTAAAAAATATAAAGATATAGACTATTAAAATAATAAATTTATATTTTTACCAATTTAATTTCCATCCTAAACAAAATTTTGACTTCCCCCGGACCTTAGGGGCATGTTATTGCTTGCATATGCTAGTGTTGACATAGATGGGAAGCTTTCAATCATGGCTTTTGTGGTTTCGTTTCGTTGTTATTGTTTTTTGAGTGTTTTATCTGTTTATATTTAATTGTTTTAGCAGGGTTCTCTTTTTTGTAGTCTTTTGTCTCGTTTGAATTAAAACTATCTCACCTTTATAGATTTTAATAAATATAGGCTTAGAGTATAAAACAAAATGGGAAAAAAATGTGGGAATAAATGCATGAGAAGATGAGAGATTTAACATGTATACAAAAGTGGACCACGTTAGCAACTTGTGGTTCCAATATATGGAAGTTGGAAGGTAGCGTTCGTCGATATCCCAACATCTGGAATCGACCAATACTCTACTCCACTGCTTCACTGCCAGTTTTGTCGATTTCTGTCGAAAATTTTTCAAGGGGAAAAAGATGATGGGATTTATATTTTTTAGAAAGTAAATGTAACTTTAGCTTTTGTTTGTCATGTACCGTGAAATGAGTACCCTATTTTCTTTTTTCTGGACCACCGCCTAATTGGAACGAATTGTTTTGCTCACTACACGTTACCTCATGCATCTAATCTATTTCTTAGATTAGGTTATTTGTTTATATTTATATTTCCACTCAATATTAATGGATTTAAATAAAAATTATAATCTATTCTCAAAATGGATTTTTGAGCGTAACGCTTGATTTATATTTGGTTAAATTCTATTATTAGAACTTATATTTTATAAAAATTATGGATTTAGTCTTTATATTTTAATTGGATAATTTTTACTCTATGTATTTTTCTAAATTAAAAATTTTAGTTATCATCAAATGATAAATGTTAAATTCATTAAGTTTTGTTATTTCTAAAATCTGATGGGCCAAACAATTTTTTATATGTGTAATGTCATGTTAGTTTGTTAAATTTCCACATATTACTCACTAAAAATTTAATTAATAGATTAATGATAGTCACCTACATAAAAAATGAAATTTTAAAATTCGCGACTTAGAATGATCCAATTGAAAAATATGAACTAAATCTATAACTACACGTATAGTACAACACTAGTAATTGACTTTAAACAAATAGATTTCACAACTATTGTTTGAGTCAAAGCTAAAATTTTAAAATTCGAAAGTTACAGGGGCTAAAATTGACAATTTCGAAGAGTAAAGGGACTAAAATTACTCAAGTTAAAGTATAGAAACTAAATCCATAATTTTTATAAAGTATAGAGATTAATAGCAGAATTTAACCTTTATTTATTTATTTATTTTAACAAACATAAGATAAAATTTTGGATATCATGTGAATCAAACTTATACATGCTTTATATGATCCATCCATATGCATGCATGGTAGCTTCTTTGTACGACGTTAAACCTTATATATACTACCTGAAATGAAATGTTCCCATCCTTAACTGAATCACTCATTTAGGAGTATGTATATATGAAGCGCTTTCATTTCAAACGATAATCTTATCAGCTTTCTTTTCTAAGGAGGTAAGTTGTTCATATACCATTTGAGGAGTGTTTGGGAAGTGGGGGCACTTGTTGCTTTCCTTTAATCGGTGTGGTCCATTGCTATTAACTCTTCTTAATAATAGAATATCATTTGTTACACGGCACGATTAATGACAACCCTAAGCTGTCCGAGTAGATGTTGGTGCTTCAAATGAAAGATTAGTTTAGCATCATAAAATGCATTAAATTACAAGTACAGGCATTTGACACTGTTGGTTTTCTTTTGTTGTAACTTTAAGCTTTATTTATACTATACATTGGTATCACAAGTTAATGCAACATCAAATTCATGTATGAAATTATTAAAATATTTTTATTTTATTATTATAAGAGTATTTTATTTTTTCATTCTTTTATATAATCTTAAAATAAAACAACTCAAAAATATTATTTGAAAATCAAACACAAAACTAACAATTTATAAAAAAAAGAACCCTTACTATTCCACTAATAATCATTTATTTAAAATATTTTTTTTCATCTCATTGTAGGTGTGATAAAATATTATATATAATTATATATATATATATATATATGTGGGTATCATGCAACGAGATATGAAGTTGTTAAGGTTATTTGCAAGAGGGACAACAAATTGAGGAATATCTCCTTTGGTAGAGGATAATAATAATAATAATAATAATAATAATAATAATAATAATAATAATAATAATAATAATAATAATAATTGATATGAATTAAATCGTTCTAATTTTTTTAAAAGAGGTCAATTTACTCAATAACAAAATTAAAAACGATAAAAGAAGTTTTTTTTTTATCTATTTAATCCTAATTGTACACAAATTACTATTCTTTAATCAAAGTATTGGTTACCATTTCAACCTTTTAGGCTAAACAAATTATATTGCATATGTCCTCATAGCCAAAAGAAACTTTAATAATTAGGATACATCCTCAAATTTGGTGGAGGAAATGGACTCTAAAATGGCTATTTTGGAGGACCTTTTTTCAGCTGTTGAGACATGGTATGATCAAGTGAGGCATTGTGTTTTTGTGGTCGATTAAGATGATGGGTGAAGGTAGACATGATTACTACTGTAAAAGCTGTCAACCACTAATGGGTGTACTCAAGAATTAATGGAAGTATCGACCAAGGGAACTATCACGTTTGAAAACTTTTAGTGCCCAAGAAAATCAAGCATGTCTTCATACGAAATCAATGAAGATATAATTATATATACAACCTGACTTCATTCAACTCTTGTAATTATTTTATGGTTTAATTGGTGATGTCAGTACTGTTGGGCTGGGAAACAATAAATTTTTGAATGGTGGTACGTTTATTTTCGATTAAAGTAAAAATAATGGTGACTGTGAGATTAATTACTACAGCGATAAGATTAGATATTGTAGCATGAGTCAAAAAGAGAGTTAAATGCACTGTACTGGAGCGAATCACTCGTCCAAAAGAACCCTTGTAATGATTTGAATTTGAGAAAGTTCAAATATGAGAATTTAAGTTTATAACGATATAAATTCAAATTTAATTTAACTTTGAGATAGATCTTATTCAAAATCCTAAAACTCCATCTTATAATTCAATAACTAAACATGATCTAATAATTAATATAATTATATGATACTATTTAAAATAAAAACTAAATGATAATTATTTACTTTATGAAAATATATTTATAAACATTAAACAATTATATTAAAAAATTATTAATAAATTTTTTATGTTAAATTATGAAGTGAAATAAATTCTAAAAAAATTAATTATGAATATAAAATTTTTTATACAATAATTATATGTGTATAGAAAATATACAAAATTAATAATTATTCAAATTTATAAACTTTAAATATAAAGATATAATATATTAATGTAATAATATGATATTTCAAATATAGCAAATTGATGTCGATTGAGTCTTAGTTCGATTGCCATGGGCATTGTTATCAATGCAAGAGGACCTTTTTTTAGTGTGCTGAAGCACATTATCCTCTTATTTACGGGTCAAGGAGAGGCTATAAGTAGTTCTAGGCATTGTGTCAAAAAAAAGTAGATATAATCATAACTTATAATGAAAATGTTCAAAATATATATATAGCAAATTGTTGTTATAATTGTTACACGTGATTAAACAATTTTATTATGTAATACTATATTATTAGTATTGCATGATATATCAATACATGTTAAGGCATTTAGGTATAAAGGTGATATCTCTAAACTTGGGGAGTGATAGAGTCTATCACATCTTAAAAATTGGGTTAGAAGAAATTGGGTCTGTGAAACCAAGAGTGGTCATGCCCTAATTTTTTAGTTAAGATAGTGAAGTCTATCACATCCTAAAAATTGGGTTAGAAGAAATTGGGTCTGTGAAACCAAGAGTGGTCATGCCCTAATTTTTTAGTTAAGATAGTGAAATTTTTATTAAGTGAATTGATTTGGTTTAGTGGTTAGGTATTGTGTTTGTGTGTGAGAGGTCCTATTATCAAATCCTTTCTCTTGAATTTTGTTTCTATCTTTGCTTAAACCCCTATCTTTGAACTTGTAACTTAAATATTATTTCTACGCAAGTTATGATAGAATGAGCTTATTGGTTCAATAGTAAGGTGTTAGCTTACTTGGTGGTTTTGTGTTTGAAACCCTGTGTGTGCAAAGTGGAGATTATTTTTTTGTTTTAAATTCGAAAGAAAAATCTGATGTGGATAATGATGAGAGTTAGTGGGGTAGTTTTAAAATAGTAATGAGGGATTTTCTCTTAAAATTCCTCCCTCACAACCGTCCCTCACTCATCCACTTTCTCTCCCTCTTTCTTATTTTCTTTGAAAGTTGTGTCGTTCTTCTTTTTTCTTTCTTAGTTCTTGTTCAATTGTTCTCTCTCTGTCATTAATCCTATCTTTACGTTCCCAATTTCTCGACGTGTTGCTTGTTGGGTCCCTATTGTTGAGTTTTGTTGGTTCCTTGCTCTTTTGTTGCTGAATTATTTTGTGCCAATGTTCATTGCAAGTTTCTTTGTTTAGCCGTGTGCTAGAAAGGGGTGTGATTATGTTGTGTTGAGGTTGGGAGTTCTATTTTATTTATAAACTTTCAATTGATGGGTTTAGATCCTTTAGGTGGTATTTGTGAGGCGTAAGATCTTTCAATGGTCAAGAACGGTGTAGGTTGTTGTCAATTTTACAATAATTGGGTTAACATCATATTTGGGGACTATGTATAATTTCTTACTATCTAATGCAAAGTTTCGGTGTTGTTAGTCGATAATTAATCGTTGCAATTTAATGATTGGTTGTAGGTTTCGAGAGGGCTCTATTGTGTGTTTAATCAGGAAAACATCAGGTGTGTGATTCTAACCCGAAACTATGTTAGAAACTCAGGAAAAAAAAGATTATTTTCGAAACTGTTCTGCATCACACGACTGTGTGGCAGACCATGTGAACCATACAGCCGTGTGCCAGATCGTGTGGACCACAAGGTCTGGGCTATTTGGGTCGTGTGGGCTACATAGGCGTGTGTTAGATCGTGTCCCAGGCTGTGTGGACCACACGAGCTTGTGGACCTATTTTCTAAAAAATTTCACTTAGGCCCGTTAGACTCTATAATTCGTAATTAAACCTTTCGTAGGGTTCGTTTGGCTTAAATATGATTCTAAAATATGAAATCTGATATTTTTTTAATGTACATATAGGGATAAGGTTTGTGTTACAATTGCAAGTATGTTTGAAATGTGAAATTTGTATATAATCTGTAACTTGATAATTTTGTTAGTATGTTCTTATGTGAAAAA